>OZ021729.1:11670000-12870000 GCA_963978545.1 Linyphia triangularis | reverse complement strand
TAACATTTGTTTGTAACCAAGGGCAATCTATTACAGAGCATAAGGTGGGAAGGTAGGGTGGGGTGGGGGGCGGTCAGTATGGTATCAATTCATTTGGCTTTATCTGCTGCTGCTGTGATTGATCTGATAAATTTCAGAACAACATATAAATGGTAGATACAAATTAGTTAGGCATGGAGTCTCAATAGAGTTATTTATACTACTATGCATAATCAAGCATTATTTGTGCAACTAACTTACATCTACCATGCCATTATGTATGGAAAAAATAATGAATCATTATGCATTGCTTTATAATATTATAAAGTTTCATTATAAACAAATTTTTATCCATCTTATTACACAGCAAAGAATTACCCGATGAATATAAAATACAAGACTTATGATATTATGTTTTATTGTGTTAAAATTGTAAATGCTGTGCAATTGTAAATATATATCTATACATGTAAAATTGATGAGTTGTCTGCTCGTCTGAACCTAACCTAGAGGTACAGATTTCGGTACATAGAAGCTTTAGTACATTAAGAATGTAGAGAATAACTCTTAAATTCGATTAAAAGTTGGTTTTATTAAAATTTAATGACATGAAAAAAAATTCTTGGAATGGCAACGATATTTTTTTACTACGTCAGAATAAAACCAAAAGTTATTTTAATATGTCCCCCTTATTTTTCTGATTACTTTAATGTATTACAATCGTCTGTCCGATAAGCAGTAGTGATTTTGTTTGGTGCTTTTTTACAGATAAATGTGGTTTCGCTTTACAGCTTTATTTTCAGTTATATTTGAACTTAATTTGGTACTAATCCATTAACTGGGTACCAGATAAAAATCGCGAAAAAGGCCTAAATAATTCAAACTGACAGCTTTCAAATAATTTGTAATTTCTATATTAAGAATTTGCGATACATTTACGTGCCATTTATATGGATAAACATTTAAGCTTGGCAACGACTGGTAACCGACTAACGGAAGAGTACCCTTAATATTTATATTTTAACGTAATTTTATCATTATTCATGTTTTAGTTTCCATGTTTTAAATTTTTTGAGATTTTTCTGATCGTTAAATGAAAAAAAAAATCACCAAAGGCCCTTTACTACATCTGTTCCACTTTTTCTTAAATGTAAACTTCTATGCTTTTCAAAGGGTCCCCAGCAAAGTGGGACCACACAGCTAGTATATAATAATAAAACAAAATGAAAAATGAGAAATATTGGAATTTCACCAGGGGGATGGTCCAAATTTCCAAAACTGTTTAAAACCAAGAGCCTTTTTTTTTGTAGACTTTCTTACAGGACATAAGACGTTTTCTTCTTCTAATTATTTGCAACTTTTAATCTAGCAGCTTATGTGCTGGCAATCTGATGCATTTCTTTTGTTTTTGATTCTACATTTGTAACTTCACTTTTTATTTTTTCCTTTGTTATTTATATCTATGTATCTATCTACCTATCATAAAAATATATTAAATTAATGAAATTGACTTTGGATAGCAGTAAATTTGAGATACCAAGAAATAATTTATCATAGCAAGATAACTGATTGCAACCTCGAATTTTTTTTACTAAGAGCGTGTGAGGTGCCTACAAAAAACTTCTAAGTATATGGAAGGATTTTTTTTGTGCTTAACTTTTCGGTAAATTACTTATGAAACGATCATAATAGAGAAAAATCACTACAAATAATTAGAAATTGATGAGATGAAACATACCATACCAAAAACTCTATTTTAAATTTTTTGTTTGAAATCTATTTGCATAAAACGGTTATTATATTATGATGAAAACTGAAAATATTTAAAGTTTATTTTTACGGACAAAATTTTTCTCTCAACATTTATTTGATAACAATGCATTGCAGACGTCTAATACTGTTTCTCATTGTGAGTAAAGTAAATCATACGACTCTTAGAATAAAAAGGATAGAGATAAAATGTCTTTAATAAATGACAATAACAAGAATACAAATATATAAACTACAACAAATTTAATTTTGTTTTACATAAAAACTATCACAAAAATAAATACTGGTTGTTGTGCTTTAAGAAGCACATTAAAAAGCATTCACTTCATACTCATGTATGAAATGTAAATAACCTTATTTATTTTAAAACAAGCAAATATAATTGAATCACCCCATTTTGTCAAAGGATTCTTGTGGCATAGTATCACTTTTAAAATTTTCATTTGTCATAAATTATTTTACCTCACCATGTTTACAAGCACAAACGTGACCTCGCAGTCAAAGTGTATACAATACATTTGAGATGTTTTTATTTTTCGTAAAACTGGAAATGTCTAAAACGAAATACTAGTATACAATCAAAAGTTCAAAATGGTATACTACTTTATTTTTTAAGCATTTAAAATTATTTTATGCATCTTAATAGTTAGAAATTTCTATGATAGGCTTTTTCATTACCAATAGACAGTTTTAAATTGATAATAATTACAGATTTGCTCAATTTAAACAAAAACAGTTAAAAAGTGCAATTAGGATGAATTCTTATAATGAGTGTGTTATTGAAATGCATTTCGTTAGAAGACTGGATTTCATTTATACAAAAAACATTTCATTTTAATTATTTAAGTAAAGTGCCCAGATTTTTCTGTATGGAGTTATTCTACAGTAGACTGCAATACAGTTATAGTCAATACACTGCAATACAGTTATTGTACAATACACTGCAATGTCAAACTAAAAGGTGAAATTTTGAATGGTTTTATATATTTACAAATCCATTGGTATCTGCTTTAATATTCAATAAAAACATTTTTTATTTGAAACTTAACTGGCCAAGTATTGATATAAGCATTGACGAACAGCAAAATTAAAGTGTCATGGACACATAAAGATTAACAACACATTGAGTAAACATAAAACTATGTACAAGAGCATGTGATGCATAAAATACTAATGGTATGAGATTATATTCAGTCTTAAAATATAATTGGTTGCAGTCTTTGTGTGATATCTTGAAGTAGAGCTGCTTGACCAGATGGTAATTTTATGAAAACATCTTCTGTTATCAATCTCCAAGAGAGGGTTGCCTAAAGTGAAAATAAGTTTCATAAGTACATTGCTTTGAAAATAAGTTTCATAAGTACATCAAATACACTTAAAAATAATGCTATGGAATTAAATATAAATTGCAGGACACAATTTTTATGCCATACCAATATTTACCGAAAATTGAGAAGAAAAAATATAAATTACAGAACACTATTTTTATATTATATATTTACAATTAAAAAAAATTAGATATCTATATATTAACACTAAGTACTGAACCTGATACCGTTTTATTACTTTTATCTATATATTTTTTTCTTATAAACAGGACAAAAGTAAAGAAAATATACATCTAGTGAGAATGACTTGGTGTCCCACCTAATAGTTGGTCAAAGTCTCAAGAAATGGAAATTGTTTTGCACTAGTATATTTTGGCAAACTTGATCTGGTCAACCTATAAAATGCCTGACACATTCACAAAAAAGATTAATTTATGGGTCATAATATGTAACTAAACTAGTTAGAAAAAACCGAACTGTTTTCAAATTTCAATCTACTTCAGCGTAAATAACTCCTAAACTCAAAAAGCTTCAAAGTAAAATATATGATAGATTTCGAAAAAAGAAAAGGGACTTTAGCATATCAAATTAACACGAAAAGATGAATTCTATATCTTTAAAGAAAACCATAGCACTCTTCAATCAAAATTTTCAAACAGATTGGATATTTATTGTAATTTTTTTTCTCAAAAAATAGTTATTATAATAATATAGACCCTATTGACTAGAAATATCTTCTAAGGAAATTTTTAGCCTTCTGGTCTCTTTTTCTAAGCAACATAAATTATGGAAATATACATTTTCACATAGAATATACTATTCCTATAAAATATATTCTCAGATAAAATATACTATCTGTTACAATTTGAACTGAAGTACTACGAACTGGAACAGTTAACTATGACATTATAAGATTTCCTCAGTAACTTGATGCAACTAAACTTGTTAAATTAGTCATGTTTATATTTACGCCATTATGTGTTGGTGTTAAAATAAAATGTTTTCTCAGTCACAAGCAGCTTGGTCTTATTCTTCGTAACTTCATAATACTACCCCTTCTTTACTCATGGATATAGGTATCCAATTTTTAATTGCCAAACCCTATATATGTTATGGTTAATTTGATTAATTTTGGATATTATACATAATAACTGGGTATTTTATAAAATAACTATCACCAATAGTGATTGTCATTTTGTAAAATGACTAGTTATAAAGTATGAAATCCAAATTAATAAAACTAGCCATAACATATACAGCCCATAAATTATCATAAATTCCTATGGGACCTTTATGTTAATTTCATTACAAAGACGTTATATTACCTGGAAATGTTGCGACAGGTTTTCACTCCCGGTGTAGTGCACATGCCACAGTTCCACTTCTCTCCACGCCTGGTCTGTGTTCCAGGGATCATCCATGTAACCCTTTTTCACCTTTTCGCACTTCACTTCTAATGGAGCTTCTTCTTCTTCTGGAATTTCGGAGCAGCTCCGGAAAAACTGCAAAAAAGGGACATTGAGTTGAGGATAAAAAAAACTGGAAAAGATGGAGTTTTATCAAAAGAATATGTAATTAACTATAACATTTCTCTGAAATATAATACAGCTGGCTATTTCATTATGTTTTCAACTTTTGTCCGGTTTCATTCTCTTGTGTTTGCACAATATTAGTCAAATCATCCAATAAGTGTTGAACTGTTTCAACTCTTTCTAATGTTTTCTTCTTTAAAAGAGTAAGTTTAAATTGGTGTATGAACAATAAAACATTTAGTTACCTGAACAAATTACTAATCAATCCATCTCATAATTAATAGTAAAATAATGAACAAAGTATATTAAGGTGATAAATAAAGTTGTCAACATACATCTAACATATTTTCTTCCGTATGCCATACAGGTAAAGTTCCATCTTTGGCTTTAAATAAAGAACGCACAACTTCATATTTTTGTTCTCCTGGTACAAATCCCTAAAAAGAATAATAGGTATAAAATACATAGAAACAACATTTTAAATAAATAGTGGGAGCCTATAACTCTATAGCATAAAAGACTAAACTAGAAATAATAAAAAAAAAATCAGGATCTAGAAAATTTTCTGATAGTATTATGTGGATAGTATTATTTACATATACAATAAGCATACATTATACACGGTATAGATAAAGAAAACGCTAAACTATGTACTATAGTGTGCAAGATGCATATTCAAAACGCATTTGAAACTTGCATTAAATTTTAACACACTTCAAATTATACCAACAAATTTCGTAAACTTAAAATTACCTATACAATAAGCTTAACTCTTTCATAACATACAAAATAATTACTGATTATTTAAAAAGTTTTGATAAACATTTGTTTTAGTATAAAGTACTTACACCAGGCAATGATAATTGTCCTCTTCTTTCACCTCTCATAACAATAAATTCAAGGCCTTTGCCTCCCCCTTTTTGCCATCTGTAAAATCCAATATTCATAAGAACACTCAAAGCAATTTTTAAAACACTTTTACTTAAACACAATGTTTGTTGTACATGCAAGTTTTTTAAATAAAAATATTATTTTAACTATAAAATTGCATTCAACAATAAAATATTAAACTTAAGTTTTTAAAATACACAGACTAAAACAAACGTTCAAGAAGGCCATATCTAAAAATGCAAGTTCACTTCTTAAATTTATAGCGAAGAACATAATGAAGTAAACAAGCTAAGTAGTGAGTACTTTTACTACGCAGTAAATCTTGATTTCAGCGTTTCCAGATCAGAAGACCTATCAGTGCCAAATGGCGAGGCCACAATGTGAACATGTTGGCAAGCTTTTTATCTAAAGCACATATTACTCCAGGCAACTTGTTAATCTACAACTGTGTAACAGTTTCATCTGTTGTCTGGTATGTGTTGCTTTTCAACAAGAATTATTTATTTCTACCTAGGCCATTTAAACTCTCAAAAATGATGTTTTTGCCCATGTTATGTTTCACTAGAAGTTGTGAGGCACCTAAAACGTCCATTGTTTCTCGTGAAATTGATTCAATATACACCTTCTCTTGACTCGCAACTCTTGATTGTGACAAAGTCTAATCTTCTCTGCTATGGATTTTATTCAATACACACCTTCCCTTGACTTGCAACCTAAACTTGTAAGGAACCCTTCCAAACATGAATGCCCTATCTCGAATGTGGATCGTCTTATTCACTGATCTCTGAACTGAATGAAAACGCGATCCTAGTGCCATCTTACAGAGTCAATCAGTGAGTAAGTGAGCAAATCAATGATAAGCAAACCCATATAGTAATTAATTTATTTTCTTTTGTAGCATTTATTATTTTTTTAAGAGTGTATTTTCTATTTTACTAGCTTTTATTATGCAATAATATAATTAGCTAAACCATTGTTCTAAATCAAGGTTAAATTACTTTAGAATTAGTAAATCGAAATATTAAAAAAAATCTTGTACTCTGCATTGTAACCCTTACCTAGTGATTATGACCAAAACAAAATGATTAGGACCCCATCTCGACAAAGCTCCACGACCCCGTAAACCTGTCCTTCCATAAATATTTCTGAAAAACAAAATTTTTTAATTTTCTGAAAAACTAAAATTTTTAATCTTATCACATTGAAAATTCACTAGTGAATTTCAGTAAAATATTTAGCATTCATTTTTTATAAAAGATTTAGTGGTAAGTGATGACAAAAAATTATGTATCCAAATTTTTAAAATACTACTTTTTTCTTTTAGGCACAGTAACAGTGAAGTTTTATGACGTATTTTGATTCTGAAGACATTGTATGATGAAAGTTTTTGTACAAGATCCATCCATTAAAATAGACAGGTTTTTTTATTAATTCTGAGAAAATTCTAATTTTTGTTCTCCATTTCACAAGACTACATTGCAATAGCAGTACATAATTTTTCTACATATTTTTTTTAGTTGCTGCTCAATATTTCAATTCTTTACATTAATTGATAATTAAAAAAAAAAAAAATCTCAATTGAATAAACTCAAATACTATGATTGCAAGAGGGATGCATAAAAATATTTAATATTAATTTATAATTTTAATAACTACAAAAACTTATGTTTCAAGCTGGATGGTTTAAAATCCTCATTAAAACCTACAATTGAATTCTACAATAGTGTCAATACAACAAACAGTAAAGTGAAATTACAATAAAAAAAAAAACGTTAATTGCACACTTTTAGAAATTGTATAAATACATCACTGCTAAAGTGTATTTTTTCTCAATAAAGGGTTAGTATGCTACATGGAGTCAGCCAAAATTTTTCTTATACTTCTCACATTATGTATATAAGAGTGGAACAACTTATTTAAATTTTAAAGTTAAATTAATGTTAAGGTGACAACTACTTACAATGGAATTAAGGAGTATATTGAGCATTTTGTAAAATATTGATTGAATTTTGCAAAATGTGATGAAATTGGAAGTAAACAATGTGTAACAAAGTAAAAAAAAAAAAATACCCACCGAGGTACTCCTTCACTATCCAGTTTATAAACTACATTTGTTCCGTTCTCTCCAACAATCCAAGAAGTTCGATCAATACTGATACCTGCAGGATTTGATGAAAGGCAATTCCACTGGAACACAGGCAGCTGACTATCATCAATATCTTGAGTTGCACGAAGCCTGCAAAAAAATATTTTTTACATACTTTTATTAATTAAACATAAAGAGCTAACCTTATAATAACCTTACATTTCTGAAAATGAACTTTTAGGCTAAATGATATAAAAGCCTTTTTCAATTTTTGTACAAAAGCTTCACAGAAAGCCCTAAAAATTTCTAATAGTTTGTACAAAAGACTTAAATTATACTTGCATTGTCTGTTTTGTTAAGAACCAGAATTACCACACAAAGAATTTTACTGGTTAATTAGAAAAAGGTTACAAAAATTATCAAAAAGCTTTTTTCATGTTCCCAATACTGTAAAAGATAACGGTTTTCATAATATTATTGGCAATACTCTCCCAAAAGTAGCATTCTTGTGTATTATTTAATAATAAATATATTATTTAGTTGGATTTGATTTTTTTTTTTGCAATATGAAAGAGTTTTATCAATAACTGGATTAAAATTCATTCATATATTAAACTATTTGGGTGTCAATTAACTTAGGAACAAAGACAACATATAATTCTTAAAATAGGGCTGCTGACCCATATAATCCAAACAGAATATGAAGAACCACACTTTGTTCCATAGTTTAGATTGAAATTATTTAAGTTTCTAAAGGTTTCGGGTGAGTGACATCTTGCAGTAAACTATATCGAAAAATAAAATACAAATATTTCTAAAAAGATAGGCAGAATTAAAAAAAAATTGAAAATTTGTAGCTCTTTTATAATAAAAACAATGTAGAATACATCATCAAAACTCATACTTATACTTGATAAAATAAAAATTATAGTAAATTAAAACTCACAATAAAACATCTTCATCTACAAATGGTTGAACTGCACAGGGATAATCACTTTTGGGTCTAGTGTATGCCACAGGATCATAATCTGTCCACATCACTTCCCAAGGCACATATTTGTCAGGAACTGGATAACGCTGAACTTTAGTACCAGGATAAGGAGTATGACGAGCCAATACGTGAATATCTGTCTGGGTCTGCAAGCCTCGTTCTAAAAAGTACGACAAAGAATAAGACCTCCAAATAATATTAAGTATATTTAAAAATAAAGAAAGTTTATTTTAAAGTATTTTTCCTTTTAATACAATTTTGACACTACCTTTTTCTGAAAATCTGGATTCTTTTTCTGAAATCTGTTTTCTATAATCTGGATTTTTTATTTATTCATTATGAAATAAAGGGAAGGACAGGGTCTTTCATAAGATTTAAAATTTAAGTTTTAAAATTTAAAATATAACAACATAATTTTAATACAAGTTTTAAAATTATGTTGTTATAAATATAGTTTCATTTGACATCCGTTTATAAATAATTACAGAAAAAACTTCCATCTTTAGTATAAAAGTTCATTAGGTATAAATAAAAGATATTGTATAAGTGCTCCGTTGCTGTTTTTTTTTTCCGAGATAGAAAAATAATATATGAACAGTTAGAAATGGGGACAGAAAAACATGCTTCAACTGAAATTTAGACATCTTGATGCACTGGTCATACAAGATGAAAACATTCATTGTTACAAAGACAGGGGTCAAAGTGACAAAATAAGAATATATAGGATTTTTTCAAAAAAAATATAGGACAATATAAAACATCAAATAACTGCACACAGTTGCTACTGAACTTCAAAATTAACTCGTTATACATTTATATACTCGTTATATTGAATTTAAGAGAATAGAAAACACACCTTTAAAAAAAAGAAATCGACTGATCCTGAATACGTGATCCGTTATTGCCTCAATATTCCATCCCTAAATCAAGTTTTATTAATTACATTATTTGCAATCATAAGTCTTTTGTTTTCAGCATTTTTAACTGTTCCAATTTCTTTAAGTATTTTCTTTTTATCCCTGTTTGCAGTCTTTTGTTGATTCAGATTTACTGTTCAGTGTCGGCTGGATTGGCGGCGAAAAGTGTGAGATTTATCGCCGAATGTGGCGAACCTGGCACTTGGCTTTAGAGCAACCCTAGTGATCATTTGGATTGGACAACACAACGTATTGACGTAATTTTCAATTTTGGCGATTTTTATGAAAAAATCGTGGCTAATATTCCGAATCCGGTACGAATTCTGCGCGAAGGCGATTTTCGCCAAAAAATGGCAGCCCTGCCATTTTTTAAGAGCAAGATAACTAACTGCCTATGGTTGCCATAATTTGGAGTTGCCGAAACAATTCGCGGCGCAGAATCCGTACAGGATTCGGAATAAAAAAATTGCCATCCGACATCATACAGTAAATCTTAACCCTTTTGTTTCCTTTATCAATTATTGACTGAGCACTCAAAATGTTCTTTAGTAGTCCTGCAAGTTAATCCCAAGTTGTTTTTATCCGTTTTTCCCGAGGCAGAGTTTTGTTGTTGCATCTCTCTCTCTCTGCATCATGGCCAATTAATTTATTACGTTGGAGGAGAAATCAGATCAGAAATTCAAGACCGATTGTTATGGAAATGTTCACATGTTTACAACTCCCACCGGTCCAGTAGAGTTGAGTTGTAGGTTATGCAGCACGTGATGTCACAAGAGATAAAACGCCGCGCCGCCGTTGCAAACATCGTTTTTGTCAGGTCTTTTTCACCTACGATCGCGCCGTAGAATCCGAAATATTAAAAAATGACAACAAACGGCGCCGTTATTACGAATTCGAAGAAAATATAGATCGAATCAATGTAGAAATATAGGATATATAGGACAATTGTAAAATATAGGACAATATAGGACGTTTTTACCGATTTTTAAAAAAATATAGGATTTATAGGACATATAGGATGTCTGCGACCCCTGCAAAGAATATTTTCATTATATATCACTAGTGCACTAAGAAGTCTAAATTTCAGTTGAAGCATGTATTTCTGTCCCGAATTCATACTCTTTACATACTATTTTTCTGTCACATAGAAAACAAGAAATTGAACACTTATTCAGGTAATTAGGTGAATGGTTATTCAGGATTTGATAAATTTGGACTACATTTAAATTGTCCTTTATTGCAATATAATAAAAGACAATTTAAACTTAGTCCAAATTGATCAAATCCTGAATAACCTTTCTAATGTTTGTTCAAATTTAGCAGGTTATCTTTATCGCCAGCTGAATATTAACTGTTGGCATACTTTTGAACTTAGTTTTGTATTTCAATAGAACTTGGCTTACCAATAGATCTATCCTAGACCATCTTCAGTTTTGGTTTTTAGATAAGTCATTTATGAAGCAAACACCCAAGTCATTTCAGAATATAATACTTATAAAACAAAACAGACTTTTATTTAAGTTTAAACAGTTGAATAAATGATAAAATGTTGGGTACCCTGAATCTTTTCAGTGAGATGTTTTATATTCTCCAGATAAACATGTGAATAACACATCATACGGTCAAGTTCTTTCATTCGGCTTTTAAGTTGATGCATAACTTTCTTCTGGTAATCAACGTCTTCAGTAATTGTCATCATTCTGTAAAATATCATAGTTATTTTAATCTACTTTACATTTAATAGCACCAAGTAACAAATAATAACACAAAACAGTAGAATAATTTGAACCAAGGAAGAAAAATTCAAGACCTTACACAAGCTTCTTTTATGGATAAGGATAAACAATATACATTCAACGGTATTTAAGAGTAGGCGAAAATTTAAAAAATAGTCAATTTAAAGATTTTTGTATACATTTAAATTTCCAACAATTCTGCTTCTTTTAACATATAATTTTGGCTTGTACTCCTAGTTACCGAAAAAAATCAATTAAATTTTTTTAAAAATATTTTTGCCATGCCACAATTTCACACAGAAATTCATTTATCTCAAACTGTTTTTAAATTTCAATTTATCTTTTTGATAAATTGGTTACTAATTTGTGAAATTTTTACCAAATACTTGCCTCATATCATAGCTTAACCTGAGGTTAATTTTTTAGCAACATTTTGAATTGTTATATGAAAAAATTATTTCTTCTAAAAATATGCAATCTTCAAAGACTTTTGGTGTTCTTCATCTGATAATTTTAAAACTAAAATTAACACTTTTTCAAATCACTAACAATAAAATTTAGAAAATTCAACCATTGATTACCATTAAACATTTTGTATTAAATTACCCTACCATTTTACTGCTTATACTTTAAAATATAATTCAATAGCTACATTTCTGATAATGAAATAGAAAAAAACTACGAGAAAAATATTACATTTCCATTTGCTTTTTATTAATTTGCTTCTCACTCTCTTCTTCCAACTTTTCTTTGGTGTAATCCTGAGCTAGTTGACGCCAGTAATTATAGTCTTTCTCGGACAAACGATGTCCTTTAGAGGCATCAAGCCATACATTTACATCCTGCAACAAAAATAATTTTTATTAGGTACTTTAATGTTATTTAAAAGTAAACTTTTGTTATAGAAACATATGGGATTACATAGAATTGTTATTCTATAATAAAAATGTATATCCTAGCAAGTACCATTACAGCTTGATAATTTTTTGTTATCCTAATATTTCCAAAAATATTATACCACTACAGCAGTCTTGGTGTAAGTGCTATGTACTTCGAAAAAATCTCTTGTGAAATCATTTTTAAATTATCAATACTTATTCAACAAGAATTAAATTTGTTAATTGTAGAGCTTTTTGTGAGGATTTATAGTGTTTAACTATTTTAAAACTTTCTTACTAGGAATTATGTCAAAAATTGATTTGATTAATTGAGCAAAGTTATTAGAAATTGATATCAATGAAAATCAGATGAAATGAAATGCTAAAAAGTGCAAAAAAATTAAAATAATTTAACGACAAATTCAATTAAAAAATAATTTTAAGCAAATAAAAAAATACTAAAATGTACTGTTTTATAAACATCAATATATTTTCTGCTGTACCAGAATATGTATGTCCAATTAATAAATTTGATAGTTATTGTGAAAACGGCAAAGAAATATAGAAAACCTACTGTCTCATCTTTGCTTCTACACATTCTACATGATATACAGCGATAGATCCATTGAAATATAATGATTAAGTAGCTGAAGATGCTTAGGGGAGGTGGTAATCGAAGACGGTTCGTAAAGTCGATAACAAGCTGGTATCGTTGAAATTTCCAAATAGCGTCAGTTTCAGACTGCAATTTAGAAGCTGTGGCACTAGATAAAATAGAAATTGTTTCAGAATAAATATCGATACTCACACCAAGCACTAAAATATTAATAAGTCTTAATGAAATTTCTAAAATGAGATTTAATGTAACTTGTGTCAAAATACTATACAGGGTTTTCGTGCACATGGAAAGTCAGGAAATGTCATGAATTTGGATGATGGGTAAATTTTGTCATGGAAAGTCATGATTTTGAGCAAAAAAATTACCATAAGTTATGGACGTACGGGGAATTTCATGGACTTCTAAACATTGTAAGTAAAATTACGTAAATGTGGCATCATAAACGCCATGATCGTTATTCAGCCATTGAAAATTCATCAATGTTTTTATTTGTGTTTTGACAGAAACAACGGTCACAGTTAAAAACTGAGGCAAATGAAAACCTTCCTAAGCTCCAAATTTGTGACATCACACGAGTAAGGTCTCGCAGGTGAAAAAAAATTTCATATGAGTTCTGAAATGAACAGTTTTGATAAGCTTGTGTTTAAATTTTTTTCCATCTTCTTTCTTCTGTTTTGCATTGTTGATATCAAAACATTTGATTTTTGATGATAAAATTTATTATTATTGACTTATTCTTTCTTCAAGTATTTTTTCTTTATTAAAAGTTGATTAGATTTCTTAACTCTGAAATATCAAAGAATGCAAAATTATTTTGTCCTTTTTCTTTTGACTTGGAAGTTACTGAAACAAGGATTTTTTACTTAATTTAAAATAAAATTTTATAAAAATCATTTTATGGTACATTGATTTACTTACTATGTTCGTGTTAGTAAAATTCATAAAGGTTATTATATATGATTTTTTGAGTCATGAAAAATTATTTGCTTCAGTCTTGAAAAGTCATGGATTTCTGGCATTTTATTTTGGCAGAAACACTGTATATACAGGGGTCAAAGTGACAAAATAAGAATATATAGGATTAAAAAAAAATATATATATAGGACAATTTAAAACATCAAATAACTGCACACAGTTGCTACTGAAATTAAAAATTAACTCGTTATACATTTATATACGCGTTATATTGTATTTAAGAGAATCAAAACACACCTTTAAAAAAAAGAAATCGCCTGATCCTGAATATGTCATCCGTTATTGTCTCAATATTCCATTCCTAAATGAAGTTTTATTAATTACATTATTTGCAATCTTGAGTCTTTTGCTTCCAGTATCTATAACTGCTTGAACTGCTCCAATTTCTTTAAGCATTTTCTTTTTATCTCTGTTTGCAGTCTTTTGTTGGTTCAGATTTATTGTTCAGTGTCGGTTGGATTGGCGGCGAAAATTGGGAGATTTAGCGCCGAATGTGGCTAACCGGGGACTTGGTTTTCCGGAAACCCTAGTGACCGTTTGGATTTGACAACACAACGTTTTGACATCATTTTCAATTTTGACGACTTTTATGAAAAAATCGTGGCTAATATTCCGAATCCGGTACTGATTCTGCGCCACGGTGATTTGACGGCAATTGACAAAAAATGGCAGCCCTGCTATTTTTTTAAGAGCAAGAGAACTGCCTATGGTTGTCATAATTAGGCGCGGTTTGATGTAAACAATTCATGGCGCAGAATCCGTATCGGATTTGGAATAAAAAAATCGCCATCCGACATCATACAGTAAATCTTAACCCTTTTGTTTCCTTCATCAATTATTAACTGAGCACTCAAAATGTTCTATAGTAGTCCTGCAAGTTAATCACAAGTTGTTTTCATCCGTTTTTCTCGAGGCAGAGTTTTGTTGCTGCATCTCTCTATGTATTATGACCAATTAATTTACTACGTTGGAGGAGAAAACAAATCAGAAATTCAAGACCGCGTGCTATGGAAAAGTTCACATGTTTACACTTTACAACTCCCGCCGGTCCAGTAGAGTTGAGTTGTAGGTTATGCAGCATGTGACGTCACAAGAGATAAAACGCCGCCGTTACAAACATCGCTTTTGTCAGGTTTTTTCACTTACGATCGCGCCAAAGAATCCGAAATATAAAAATGGCAACGATCGGAGCCGTTATTACGAATTCGAAGAAAATATAGATCGAATCAATATAGAAATATAGGACAATTGTAAAATATAGGACAATATAGGACGTTTTTGCCGATTTAAAAAAAAAAATAGGATTTATAGGACATATAGGAAGTCTGCAACCCCTGTATATACGCTTCTTTTTTTAAAAAAATTTCTTGTTTTATTTAACTTGTGTTCACTCATTATTTCAATCGATTTTATTGGGTGAATATGTTAGCATTTTGAGATAACATCTTTTTTATTGCTTGCTGAATGGAAATGAAATATGAATTAAAGTATTTAGAAAATATTTAAATTTATTTAAAATGTTAACATTGACAAAAACTACAAGAAAAGTTATTGATTTCTCAGGTGCTGATAGTTTGAATATTTATAATTATGTTATAGTGTCTATGGATTAAAAAAGAGTAACAGTAATTACAATAAAAAAAATAAAAAAGTAAGGCATCATTAAAAAAAATCAAATCAACTACTTGCATTAGTTTAATTACCTGAATAAGGCATATAGCAATGTTAGCAATATAAGCTTGAGGAATACAAAGTATTGGATGGCAAACAAATATGGCCACAAACCAGTACTTGGGCAAGTATAGTCAGTATCTGAAAAGTGATTTACATTATTATTAAAAGAATATACAAATATTAGTTATACAATAGTTTAAAAAGAGTTATTATGAAATTGGATTATGACATGCTTATATATTTCATTTATTTTGTATCTGCAGTTCTAATTACAGCTCACAGTAATTTGAAATTAGGCAGTTTTTTTCCCAGTAAAAAGTTCAGTTTGATGGAAGATTTATGCTCAGCTCGTATTTGAAAAGTTGTATAAAAAACTGAAAATTGACTTATCGTCAAAAACTTAAATTTGTAATAATGTTTCTTAAAAATTTTTAATTTATTTTTATTCATACCAAAATAATAAAGATATCAAACACACATTCATAATTTTAAAAATATAATAAAAATACAAAACTGAATGCTTTAAATTCAGTACAAGTTTTTCAAAATTATGTATTTGTTTTAGTCATTTTGATTCTTTGTCTAATATTTTTACTCCTCCATATAATTCATACTTGCTGTGTGGCCCTGTGTTGCAGAGACCCATCAATGAGTACAAGTCCTAGCTTTTGAAGCTTTGCGATCCAGACTTAGTTTGCTTGCTAAAAGTATCATTGCTATGCAAGCATAGGCTCGCTTCACTTGCTAAAAGTTTCACTGCTATGCAAGCATAGGCCCAAACTCATCCACATGGAAATCAATGATGGTGGTGAATGCTGCCAGTGTTTTTACTGTCACCTTGTAGGTGTTTTGGGAACTATCCCTATTGCCTGAATGTTCCAACTTAAAAATTAATTAAAAAAAGCTAATTCAAATTTTACTTCTGCCAGATTGGAAATTTAGAGGACAAAAACTACATATTTAATATTTCCTGAATACTGTATGTTGCTTTTTATAGAGTACTCAACCACTCACCAACTCTTCGTTTTATTAGTATAGCTATATGAATACAAACGTAAAAGTTACCTGGAAATACTTCTCCTTTCAGAAATTTAAAAAGAAAGATTATCTCCATACCTTTTATAATACAGTCCTAAAATCAAAAAGCTATCTATACGTAAAACAATTCTGCGATTTCTTTCCCAAAATAGATAGACCAAACTCTTTGAAGTAGATATATATTTTAAAATTATAAATCTAGTTATTAAGTTTAACATGTTTAAGCTCACAAAATTAATATTAAAACCCTCACAACTACTTACATTTTCCTACAACACATGTATCATTGGAATATGTTTTGACACATCCAGCTTTACCTGAAATTAGTAAGTGTATCAGTAAACGTTGACCTTAATGAAATTTCAAAAAGAAAAAGTAGAAAGCATACTAAGAAATAGAAATAAAACTAAAAGTCATCAACCCGTAAACAAAAATGATTTGTTGTGCAAGCTAGAGTGTTGCTGTGCTAACCTCATAATCTACTTGTAGTGAGTGTTTACTATATTTGAAAGACACAGGAGAACTTAAGATATATAAATTTTAGTACTGTAACAACACTTAGAAATATGTACTTTTAATTAAACATTTTTAAATTCAAACTAGTAAAATGTATGAAGAAAGAGTGGTTTGAATCTATTATTTCAAGTAATTTAATTTTTTAGAGCAACAAAAAATATAATTTTTAGATCAGTCATAAAATTTATTATTTTAACCCATAAGTAATTAATGCAAAAATGACATGAAATAATATTTGTTAGAAAACTACTTTATGTTTAAAAAAAAAAAAAAAAAACACAGGCCATGTAATACATTAAATAAATTATTTCTGAAATACAGTAGAATAATAATTAACTAATAAATATGAAAAGGATAATTTTTGCTTAGGTTAACTTTTTAAAAGCAGGAAACATAACATCTACTATAATAATAGCCAGTAATGAAAGCAATGACTTACAATAAAAAAACTGCAGAATAATAATTAACTAATTAAATATGAAAAAGATAATTTTTGCTTTGGTTACTTTTTAAAATCAGGAAACATAATATCTACTATAATAATAGCCAGTAATGAAAGCAATAACATACAATAAAAAATTCAAAATTAGATAAAAACTTAAAATTTATTGAAGTTGGTAAAATTTGCTACTAAAAGAAATGATAACAAATACTGATCATGAAACATTTCAAATATAGAAAAATAAATTTTAAAATTAATATAGTATTGTTTGAAAACATTACTCACCTTCTAATTCACCTATTGGCGTTAAAAACATCGAAAACCAAGCTCTGTGAAATGCTTGCCGGAAAAGCTCAGCAGAAAGTGGATAGTCAGGATACAAAACCGCCTGAAGGACAACTCCACCACTGATAATCACTAGCAATGTCATGCGCATGAAATTTACAAAATCTACACAAACCTGAAAATTAATAGAGTTACATTTAGGAAACGTAATAGAAAAAATAGATGAAAGGAGAGTGAAATGTATACAAATAACAATGCACAATGAGAAGAACCTAATACAGGGTGGCCTCAAAATTCAGGAAAAAGTTCCTTGACAATACCCTGATTTTCCCGACAGATTTCTAAAAAATTCCCTGATTTTAGGGCTAACTTTTTTCAAATTTCCCCAATATTCTTAGGTTTTCCAGATGTCTAGACACTCTGATCAAATAGAACATGCATGCTAAAGAGATAATATGCAATTAAAAAAAAAAATAGTTGTGCTGATAATGAAAAGTTTAAATTATTCCGTAACTTTAAACTTCTAATGGCCTACCACTACAAATCTCCATGTATATAGCGCTAAAATATGGATGAACGTGCCTCAAGCATTAGAAAATTTCCCTGATTTTCATGAAATTTTAGAGTTCCCTGACATTTCCCAGAAACAGAAAGCTCCCTGACATTTCCCTGATTTCCCGGTTCCGTGGCCACTCTGTAATAATAATCTAGAATACATACTTCTGACGAAAGTAGTGTGCATTTCAAAAGTTTGTTTAACTTAACGTTATACATTTTCACACATAAAGATGCCACATATGATGCCAAGAAAAAAATATATTAATGATTTCTGATAAAAGTTGGAGCAATTTGTAAGATAATGATTTCTGATAAAAGTTGGAGCAATTTAGAGAAGAAAATATTTTTTGTTTATAAGGAAAACTTGCCAAGGAAAAATTTAGATATTTATAGCCTATCATCATCAGAAAGAATAAAAATCACTAATTATACCTTTATAAACATGACACCACCTGAAAAAAGTTAGATCTGTATACAAATACTGATTAAGAATAAGTATCATATAACCAAAAAACTTATATTTTATTCATGTTTCAAGAGGCTATAATCTGATCTTTTAAATTTCTTCATTAAGAAAGCGAGTGACAAAAAGTTGGTGGTAGTGACAAAAATTATTTTCAATTAATTATGGAAACATATTACCTAGCATCTGTAAATGAAAAAAGTAAATCATTAAGTTGTAGAAAATACATGAACTAAAACACAGCAGGCAAAAGAAATAAACTATAGTAAAAATTACTACAATTAAAAAAGAAAAAAAAAGAAGAAAAAAAAGGTTTGAGCATAAATCATTAAACAAAAAGACTAATGAACAAAAATAAATAAATAAAAGTGACGAATTGAAAAAAAGAAGGGGAGGGGAAGACAGGTAGGAAAAGAATAAAGGCCTAGTAAGAAAAAACTATAGAAAAAAACAACATTGTAAATGAACAAAAGAATGGCATAATTTTACACATTTCCTCATTTTTACAGAAATCAAATCAATCCATTTAAAACCAAGTTTAAAAATCAGAAAGAATCAAAACACCTTTCGTGCTGCAGAATAACAGAGTAATTTAGCTAATCATCAAAACTATTGCTTTAAGTGACCCATCCATATGAAAGAATATTTCAAACAAATTTATTTCAAAGTGTATAACTCAAAGTATGATAAATGCAAGCCTCAGAACAAAATGCTCATCTCGAGGAAACTTGAAATTGACCCAGGACTCATAATTACTATTTGAAAGAGAATAGTGACAGATAGTTTTCTGTTGATTATTACTCACTGACGTGAGTTTTATCACATTAAAAAAGCAAATCCAGGGTAGTTTCTTTACCAAAGAATTTCTGGAGGGCCTTTCTACTTGAAACATGGATTACTCTTAATAGTACAGATCTTTTTCTAACCATGTTCCGGTACAGTATACCACTCCAGTAGCTCGCGCTAACAAAATATATCCAATATATCCAATCAATCAGGAATAAGGTAGAAAACTGAAATTCTTTCCTCAACTACATTTAAGTTCGTATACAAAAGTGTGCTTAGTTTTGTAATAAAAAACATTCATGCGACTGAGGAATAAATCCACAAACAAAAGATCAGGTAAAATACCTGAATATTTTAGATAAACGATGAAAAGTCAATATTATCAAAATGAAGCACTTTATTACTAAAGAGAGAAGCCTATATTATAAAAGCACTAAGTGACTGATCTGATTCCGATTAACTACTTTAAAGGGGCTAAAAAGGGGTTAAATATTCCAAAAAAGAGATATTCAAATGCCTCACTTCTAATGTAGTGATAATTCTGAAATTTGATACAAAAGCCTACAAGGAAAAACATAGAAAAAGTAAGCTATTATCTCGATTAACTAATTTTAAGGAGTCGAAATGAGGTCTAATATACGAATTGTAGAGTCCTTGAATGGTCTTTTGATTGCTAAAATGCACATAGTAAACTATTGGAGCAAAGCACAGGTATACAGCTAATTTTATATGAATTGTTAAATGCAAAAAGGGAACATGTTAATAGGTTTTCAATTGGACATGACCCCTTTTTACACTAAGCGATTCATATAAAATAGTTTACATTAAGTAATTTACTTACCATTAGTCTCACTCTATAGAGCAATGGTCCTAGAGTTGGTGATATAGGGAGATACACAGCGATGAGACGATAAAAAAAATAAAGCAGCCCTATGCATAGAATGACTTTCCCAGTATATGGATCGAATATAACGCCAACATTTAAAATTCTTCCCAATATGTACAAAATGATGAAGACTATGATAAGAAGAATTTCAACACACTTGAAAAACAGAGGAACACTTGTGTATTTCTGAAAAGGAAAAACATAGATAATTATTCACATTTGCTGAACAACAAATATATTTTTAAGACAATTATATTAAAGTTTTTGAAGAAAGCAAGATGGATTGAAATGAACTTTTCCAAATGCTAGTTTAAAATAGAGTGTAATATGCCGCCATGCTATTTTGCTTTGAGCTATAGTACTCTTTGCAGACAGTATCTATTTTGTGATTTTAAGGGAAGAATGAGTTTGTTTGGTACAAAAAATTGTACAAGCCAGTATCTAAACAAATAAAATAACCCATCTGCGAGTCAAAAAACACAACCTTCCACTATACGGAAAAGCCCAATATTTTAAAATATACAATTCTATCTCTATTAATGTACTTGGAACAAAATTATTTTAGAAACAAAACTTACCTTCTTTTAATAAAAACCTACCAAGTGAGCAAGAATTAGAGAATGTGCAGTGTCGAGGAGTTCTCAAAGATTGTGTTTAATGTTTGTATTGTATAATAGCTATTACAGGCAAAGAAATTAATTGCTTGTAATTTGGTTGCTTGTTAAAGTTTGCTAAGTCACACTTTCAAAGAAAAAAATTTACAAAACTTAGAAAAGAAAATCATTGTAAAATAGAAACCACTAGAAACTGAATACCAAGAGCAGAAGCTACTAAACCCAATCTTCCACTGCCCAATCAAGAGCTGGCAAACAGACTAGTTCAAAAGAGAAGACACCAAATGCCTTCCACAAGGTGTTCAAGGAGAAGCTTCTCTGCATTTGTACTTCAGTTGGGAGACAACTATATCGCAAAGTCAGTCCCCTTAACAACAGATAGCTCAATTTATAATATTACGAGCAAAAAAAAAAAAAAAAAAAATTTTTTTTATATATTATCAGAGCCAAAATAATTGCAACGTTTTCAAGTAACATGAGAACAAACATTTGAATAACCTGAGAATTTATAGTCACTGTATTTCTAACATATGGCCTAAGTCAGTGATAAAAACTAAAATTAAAGTAATTTTTTGCACAAAAAACGTATTGTAAATTTTTAAATCGTATGGATACATTTATTAAAATAGAAAAACAAACTTGAGTGAAGTGAATTATTTGACAAGAATAGAAGTAGACCGAGAAAATGCCATTTCCTATTTTTTAATAGCTTTTAAATGTAAAATATGAAAATTTGTATGCCAAGACATCCGCTTCTGACAAACAGTTTATTTACAGTTGCATGTTATATAATTAGGAAATCAAAGTTAAAGATAATCAGAAATAGTAGAAAATTTTAGGGAATATGTGATAGTATGAGGTAGATGTTAGCCCCCCCCCCCCCCTCTATAGAAATAAGAAAATCACAATTGAAGCACGTTGAGGAAACATAAGGAATCTTATATCTCTCAATAACAGAATACAATTTTAAACACAGATGAACTTTCAAAAAAGTAATTCCTCAAAGCAATTTTAAATGAGCCAGCTACACTCAGCCCATCCAGTTTAATTAAAGATTTAAAAAAAAAGAGAAGGAAAGAAAAAAAAAAGATCATACCTTATACAATATGTAAGTACGCCTAATATACTCTATAACAATCAACGACGTCCAGGAACAGACAATAATATCAAGCTCTTTATTTCCGCAAGAGGGCCACAAAACAGCCATGCTGAAAAATCCCAGATATAGCATATAAAATATCTGAAACAAAATGATAGTTAAGTATTTTGAACACACCTACAAAGAAGCAAAATTACAAGGAATAGAAAATTGTTCAATTACCTGAAAGGTCCAAAATTTTGTGACAGGTGCACTCCACATGAGGTAAATCATTCTCCATATGGGTGGGGGTGAATGAATAAAGACTTCTTTTTCACGCAACAATGTGGCCACCTGTTCTCTGTGACGCCCGTGACCAAAGTCGAAAGCGCTAGGAGTTTCTTTCAGATATACAAGACTACTTTTTGGCCTAAATAAAAAAAAATTATGTAATGGAATCGACTAAAGTTTGGTAAAATGAATTTTTTAATAAAATCAGATCAAGTGAGACAGCTAATATTAATGGGAGTCCAAACAAACAGGATGTGAAAAGTAAAACATATTTAGTTTTATTGGCCAGTAACATTTATGGAGGGTCAAATGGGATGCAATAGTTTTTTTGAACATTTAATTATATTTTTGTGTAAGTGTTTACCAAAAATATTACATGTGTGATGTACGTTTTTTAGGCCCACTTTTTCATAAAACGTAATTGAAGAAATATAAAATTCACCACCTATAAAATGAAAAAAGTTTTAAAAAATAAACTAATTTAATTTCATGCATATCATCTTCTGTGTTGTTCAAACTACAATATTTTGAGCAGATAAAAAAAAAGGTGATTTCATAAGTTTTTGTTTTTTAACTATTTTGTATAAAATATTGCTATGTAACTTGATACAGAACACACAGCTGCCTAATTTTGATTAAATGCAGCACATAGACAGAACTATTGGAGGGAACTAAGTTTAAAAATCATGTTTAGATATCTTATTGACTTTATATATTAGTGAAAGCCAATTATCCCATTATGAGTCTTGCATCTCATTTAAACTTTATCTGCCAATCTTTGAAAATACTAAAAATCCATATTTTTCAATAAAGAAAGTAAGACTAATAATTAATTAGCACAATTATTTTTCATAAAACTTTAGTGTAAAAAAAATAATTTAAAGCAATCATATGAAGTACTAATTGAAAATTGAGATATTAAAATTTATAAATACCGAATGAAATCTGACTCTTTCCCTTGGTTCTCGTAAATTAAATTCTCATCTTCCCCATCCCTCTCATCCTTTTCATCATCAGAATCACCATCTAAGAGTAAAATAATAAATTAGATAAATTTCAATGATAATTGTAATTGAAAATCATCATTCAACCAACTATACAATCAAAACAAGATGAAGCATTGAAAATATTTTGCACCATAAAGATTACTACAGGAAAAACTTTCCGACAAACCTTATATGAATTAAGATGAAAAATACATTAATTTTTGTTTTTAAAGCATTGATGTTTATTTTATTCAAGTTTGTTTTTCAAATAGTTAATATGGATTTATTAATGGATATATTTTAGTTTAACTAAAAATACAATTATCAATTATTTAAAAAAAAAAAAAAAAAAAAAAATTAACTTGCAAGCAATAACTAAGGATATTATAAAATCAACCATGAAAGATGTACCTTTTTTAGGCTATAAATGTGAAGGATATTAACGAGTTTTAAAAATACATCCTTTATAATATATTAAGTTATAGTATTGCAAACAAAGACAGGTTACCTGAAATTACATTTAAATCCCAGGAATGTACTGGCTCTGTTTTAAAACGTATCCAAATATACATAGGAAATATTAGAAAAGCACATAAGACAACCTAAAATAAAAAACATGTATGTATTTTATTAATTAACACTTTGTTGACAGGCAATTTCAAACAAACACTATATCATGTCACCCTGGTATTATTAGAGAAATTATGAGTTAACTCATCATTGGTCAACAACATTTGGGTATGAAAAGACGAGTTAACTCGTTGACCATTGCTAACATGTTTCAAACAATTCAATATAGACATGTAATAATATATTTGAATCAGAAATCCAACCAAGAAAGATAGGTATACTGATGATATTGTACACTGAGGACCAGGAAACGATTTAGAAAACCGATTACTATAGGCATAACATAACGTATAGGGTTCCCCACTGACGATTGTTAGTGTATTTAAATATTAATGACAATTTTAATTACACTCAAGATATTATTTTTAATAATTAATGAGTATTTAAAATATCTGATATTTTATGAGATTCAACAAATGCAAAATAGTGACAAAAATAAACTAGAAAACAGAGCAAATGCAATAATTACTAAAAAAACTTAAGGCTAATTTCAAATTCAAAAACCTTACAAATAAATAAAAAAAAAAGGTTGGATTTGAAATGTTAACTGTAATGTAATTAAAAATTATTTATATTTATGTTATTGATAAGTATAAAATGTATGTATTTAAAATAATGTTTTTATACATATTTTACCTTGAACCATTGAGGAAAAGTCACTACTCCCCAAGTTACATCACGGATCCTAATATTACCCAAAAACAAATTGGACAGCCATTTTTGACAGCAAGGGTGAGAGAGAAACGTGCGATTTTTAGCCATTGCTGCAATATCAACAGCAGTTTTATACGACCAATCAGCAGTCTCTTCGCTCAGAACGTCGTAAGCACGACAAGACGAATCACTGTAACTGGCATCTAATATGCTGGTTGCCATCTCAGAAAATTCTCTGGAAAGGAAGCATGTGGCAATTTAAAAAATAACAAAATGAATAAAGTTTATATCACATAAAAAAAAATTTAAATCAGAAAATAGATTAAAAAAAAGAATAATTTAATTTTTATCCCTAATTTACAAAAATCTTTTATTGAAAAAGTAATTATGCAATTAAAAAAATTAACAATAATTAAACAAATTTAAGACAGCAAAAAGCTGCTTTTGAAATTATCATTAGGCAACAAACAGAATTGCATGCAGAAAGTCATTTTATCAAATTTTTATTTTATAGTTCTAACTAGCACATTTACATACAATTTTCTTACCTTTAGATCCTTATAGAATTTAAAACAAAAATGGGATGTTACAATTTTTAATGTCAGATAAAATTTTTATAAGTTATAATCACAATACTATAATTATGTACAGTAACAAATTGTACAATTAGCAATTAATAACTTAAAATGTCCAAGAATAGAAGACCATTTTTCAATTATTTTTTTCTAAGTGTTACAGTAAAAGTTTTGTTTTTTTGCAAAGTATTTATAAGAATTAATTACTATAATTTCAATGCTCTGTAACTGAAGTTAGCATGCATTATTTTTATTATTTAGTACAGTAGTGCACAATTATATAGTTATTTAAAAGAAACCAATTTATGTGATTGTTCAGTGAAATAAATAAAACAGCATATTTCTTCGTTTTAGTTTAACTGTAATACAAAATTTCTTTAAAAACTACGCATGCGCAAATATCTTTTCGACCGAATAAATATTTTTTCAATATTGAACTCAGCACTGTAAAGAATCAGAATTATAAACTATACAATGAATAAAATAATGTAATTTTTTAATCGGAAATTATAATTTAGTACAAATCTATGTTTCATCATAGCTCCTATATAAGCATATATTCATCTCCTTCATGATGATATTGCCTTAAATTAACCTTTTTGTCAGATAAGTTCAACACCTTTATAATTTACAAAGAAATGATATTTAAATTACAAAGTCTACTAAATTGCTTAAAGTCAAGAATCTTTTTTAAAGTACAGAAATAATTTTTTCAAGCTGATTCTTGAGCTTTAAAAAAAGCCAATTTCTATTTAAAGTTGAAATTAGTGTAAATATTTTGCAGTTATCTAATCAGGGTGGCTACAGAATTTGAGAAATAAAATTCCCTGACATTTCCCTGATTTCTTCGAAAATTCCCTGATGTGTGCTATAATTCAAAAAACCTAATAATGGAGTATTTAAAAAAAATAAATAAATTAATAAGTGGATTTAATTCTAAATGGTCAAAGTATAACTACGCCATAATAAATGTATAGTAAAAATCAAAACAAATACCTTTAGATAAAAAAGAACGGAAAACATTAATTAAAAAATACAAAATTCACCAACTTCAGCCATACTTGCTAATATCATGGTAAAGTAAAACCAGTGCAATACTTTTCTTTTTAATTTCAAAAATAACACAAATAAAACATGTTATTTTCTTTAATATATGCCACACGCTGTTTCTTGTTCATAGCATAATAGTTGCCCTGCTAAGTTATAGGATCATCAGAAATCTAACAGAAATAATTGTTCCAGACATAATAATGATCCCAGATAATAAAAAAGAAAAGAAAAAGCGGAACATCAACAAGCGGTTGTGGGCGGTATATTGATGGTTTGGATTAGTTGCTGAGAGTAGAAAAAGTTCGGAATCGTCATTCTCCTAAATCGTCCAAGTAGCCAGATAGTGAGGGCTTTTTAGGCGGACTTGAAAAAGTACACGAAAAAAAAAACTGTATTCAACGCAGTGACATAACAGGATCCATTTCACGTGACGTGAGCCGAGGTAGATATCTGCACGGGGCATGCGAGAAGGGAAACTCAAAAATTTCGAAATTCCCTGATTAAAGGATAATTTTACGAAATTCCCTGACATTTCCCTGATTTTTCCAGAAGAGTGAAATTCCCTGACATTTCCCTGATTTCCAGGTTCTGTAGCCACCATGCTAATTTAATGTTTATTCATACAATTCAATTAAAAAACTGATGATTGTTTGTGAAAAGAAAAGATTCACACATGAAAAAAAAATGAACTGTAACAGTAATCACCATTAAAAGGCTGGTACTATCAATGTTTTTAATGCAGTACATCAGGTCCAGAACCATACACAACAATTTGGTGATGTTTAATGACGGAAATCTACACATTAAGGTTGATGACATATAACCATCGTCTAAATAAAGTTCAAGTTTGCATGAGTTTTGTTATATAAATTGATGTGAACTTAAAGTTTATTTATAAATAAAAGTACCATTAAATTGGAAAGTATGACGAGAAATCCAACATCTAATCTGATATCTGTACTTGCAGCCATTGAGTTACTACATAAGCACTCTTAATCCAATATTAAAGCTTTTAGGGTTTAATTTTAAGTAGTCCTACTAATCTGATCGAGACTTTTTCAGTGATTTCAGCTGAATTTCTTTATGGAGACTACTCTTGATTTGAATTTTGACTGAAAATGTTGACTTCAGTTATACAGGTAGTGTCTTTGTATAAACTTCTCTGTACATTAGCACAGTATAGAACCAAAACACAAGCAACAATAATATAAACCATAAAAACAGAGTGCAGCAATATGTTGGGTAAACTATGTTTCAAAATTTATTTATTGAATGTGAATGTCATACAAATATCATTTATTTATTCTGATTGAAGTAATTTTATTATTTATTTATTAAAAAAATTTTGGTAATTTTGGCGAGTTTCAACAATGGTCGGCTCAAGGCTATTTTAATGCGATTGAATGACGGTAAGTTGGTTTATTAGTATTCTGTAAAAGCAACCTTTTAGTGATAGTAACAGTCCCAAAATTGGATAAAATGCATTGTCATCGACATCGAACCTATCTGCCAAGTATCAGTGATTGGATGACGGCAAAGGGGTTAATTAGGCCTCCGCAGTTTCCGCTCCCATCGACAAACAAACACACAAAAGCGAAGTTAATATAAAGTATTAAAAAACAAAGTCTATACCTGCTAAGTACTTGCAAATCCTGCTTTACATTGATGTCATAAACATAGTCCTGTAGCTTTTCATAAATCATAGAGACAATAATTGCAATGTGTATAGGTTGGTCAGAATGTTGCCAAAGCACTTTGGCAAGCTTCGATCGATTTGTAAAGACAGCCCACAGAATCAAAACACTGAGCGCCTTTCGTTCAGCAGATGATGGGTCACTGGCATACATTCCCATGGCATTGACTGACATTTCTTGGGAGCAGATGAAGTTGTGGAAACCAGTGCAGATCTCGATCAGAAAATTGAGGTCCGATTCAATGAAATTTTTTCCAATCTTTGTTATCTGAAAGAAAGAATGTTTATTAAAGGTATAAGATGGCGGTGTATGCAGGGGTCAAAGTGACAAAATAAGAATATATAGGATTTATAAAAAAAAATATAGGACAATTTAAAACATCAAATAACTGCACACAGTTGCTACTGAACTTAAAAATTATCTCGCAATATATTTATATCCTCGTTATATTGAATTTAAGAGAATAGAAAACACACCTTTAAAAAAAAGAAGTCATCTGATCCTGAATATGTCATCCGTTATTGCCTCAATATTCCATCCCTAAATCAAGTTTTATTAATTACATTATTTGCAATCTTGAGTCTTTTGCTTCCAGCATCAATAACTACTCCAATTTCTTTATATCCCTGTTTGCAGTCTTTTGTTGGCTCAGATTTACTATTCAGCGTCGGTTGGATTGGCGGCGAAAAGTGGGAGATTTAGCGCCGAATGTGGCGGACCGGGGACTTGGTTTTCTGGAAACCCTAGGGACCGTTTGAATTTGACAACACGTCGTATTGACGTCATTTTTAATTTTGGCGACTTTTATGAAAAAATCGGGGCTAATATTCCGAATCCGGTATGAATTCTGCGCGAAGTTGATTTTCGTCAAAAAAAGGCAGACCTGCCATTTTTTTAAGAGCAAGAGAACTGTGTATGGTTGCCATAATTAGGAGCGATTTGATTTAAACAATACGTAGTGCAGAATCCGTATCGGTATTGGAATAAAAAAATCGCCATTCGACATCGTAAATCTTAACCCTTTTGTTTCCTTCATCAATTATTGACTGAGCACTCAAAATGTTCTTTAGTAGTCCTGCAAGTTAATCACAAATTGTTTTTATCCATTTTTATCAAGGCAGAGTTTTGTTGCTGCATCTCTCTTTGTATTATGACCAATTAATTTACTACGTTGGAAGAGAAAACAAATCTGAAATTCCCGACCGCGTGCAATGGAAAAGTTCACATGTTTACATTTTACAACTCCCGCGTCTACCGGTCCAGTAGAGTTGAGTTGTAGGTTATTGCAGCACGTGACGTCACAAGAAATAAAACGCCGCAGTTACAAACATCGCTTTCGATTGCGCCAAAGAATCCGAAATATAAAAAATGGCAATGAACGGCGCAGTTATTACGAATTCGAAGAAAATATAGATCGAATCAATATAGAAATATAGGATATATAGGACAATTGTAAAATATAGGACAATATAGGACGTTTTTGCTGATTTAAAAAAATATATAGGATTTATAGGACATATAGGACGTCTGCGACACCTGTGTATGAGAGCTTGATAGCACTTGATCAGGTTTTCAGTTACTTATTCTTTATTGAATTCAAGAAAAGCTCAGCTACACAGCTACTAGTTAAAAATGCTTTTTCATATATTGTTGCAAACATCATTAGAGGATTAAAATCATTTTATTATTTTGAAGAGCTAAATTAATCTAAGAACTAACAATCTGCAACTGTAAATAAACTATTTGTCAGAAGTGGAGATCTGGGCTTTTAAATTGGTACTCATTTATCAATTTTGGTTTTGTATTACGAGTACAACTTTGCTTCCTCCCTTCTTCTATAGATGGCTTTAGTGGTAAGTAGTAATAAATAGCTCATAGACATCATTCAATAAACTTAGGCATCAGGCAATATAACCCCATAGAAATATTACTCGATTTGTGTCTGCATCATTAAGCTATCCACAATTTAAAACATCAGTTTACGAGCCAATTGTTGTCATTGTGGGAGGTTTTAATTTTCTGCTTCGATATGAGATGAGGAAAATCTGAGACTCTATAGGAAGAAATCTGCAACTGAGACTCATTGAATGCTCTCAAATACTTAACATCATGGAGATTTCTGGCCATGCTTCTACATTGATGGCCAAACCGAATATTGATGGGTCCAAGGCCATGCTCTTTATTTGGTGGAACGAACTCGGCGTATGAGCTGTTAAAACAAACTGCAACATTCGCAGGTGCTCGTTATTGAATTTAAATTAATGTGTTTGAACCGAGTATTGAAAGAAAAACGGTCACAATACAAAAAGAAACACAATAAAGTGATTATGCAGCATGACAATGCTCAACCCCATATTGAGAAAGTAGTCAAGAGGTACTTGACAACGCTGAAGAAGGAAATCCAACCCAAACTTCCGTATTCCTCTGATTATAACTTGTTTTGATCAATGGCACATGGCCTTGCTGACCACCACTTCAGTCTTATGAAGAAGTAAAAAATTGGATTACTTCAAAAGATGACCCGTTTCTTCAACGCAGGATTCATATGCTGCCCGAAAGATGGGAGAAAGTAGTGGCCAGCGATGGACAATACTTTGAATCATAGATGTATAACCCATAAATTTTACAATACAGCCTTGAATTTTGGAAAAAAAAATCAAAGGAAACAAAATTGTATACCCAATATAAAGGGAGAAAAAGGGATCATCACGAAAAACATCGTCCAGAACTAAGATAATTAATTAAAATCTTAAGATAATTACTTAAAATCTAATAACATAACACATAAAAACAAAGTTTTTAATATTAATCCTTTATATGCATTGCCAACTTTTATGTACAATTTCAACTAATTGAACACAGATCAAGTTTTGATAGTGTTTGACCATCACGAACAAAACATTTATTTACAGCCTTCAGCTCCAATGAGGTGAAAGTTCCAAAAATGAGATAAAAAATGCTAAAAAATTAATAAATAATCACACATTTTGATGACCAGTTTGAAGTAGTGCTATAAAGTTACTATTTTTAAAAATGACACAGGCACTAAATTTTACAATACATTAATATCTTCTGCCGCTTCAACAGCACCGAATTTCGGAAATAGAAGAAATTTTTTAAATAAACACAACTGATAAATATTTTCAGCAACGCTATAATTTATGTCCTATTCTTGAGATAATGTTATTGGCAAGTTATGTCTTAATGTACACCAGTAAAAACGTGAGTGGAAGCAACCTTTTAATAATAGTAACAGTCATAATCCAACTTAACTTGTCCAAAATAAAGTTTTAGAGCAGTGTATATTCAAGATTTTGATTTCATGTATTTTACATGTACTTGTTTAGTCTTATATTATTTTCAGAAAAAAATATTAAAGTTTTCAATACTTGGTAAATTTAATAAAATTCTTGTTTTGTAACATATAATTCCATTACCCTATATACGCACCAATCCATGTCCAAGAGCTCCTTCCCAGCACACAGAGCGAAAGAATTCCTGCCTCCTGGCTTTCAGAAACAAGGAACGTATCCTCTTTGGAGTAAGATACTTGTGAATTTGGAAACCTTGCCTCAAAAACAGATCAACAAAATCTTCCCTGTTGGACCTTGTTAAAGCTTGTTCAAAAATTAATTTGTCTACCTGTAAGAGGATAAAAATATTTTAAAGTTATTACACAAGGAGTTAAATAATAAACTAAGTGAGCTAATAAGTTATGTAAGTTAATACAGGGTGGCCACAAAATTCAGGAAAAAAAAAGTTCCCTGATAATTCCCTGACAGATTTCTAAAAAATTCTCTGGTTTTATGGGAAACTTTATTTTTTTTTTTCAAATTTCCTCAATTTTTCCAGATGTGTAAATACCCTGATAAGATAGAACATATATGCTAAAGAGATAATATGCCAATTTTTTAAAAATAGTTTTGGTGGCAGTATAAAGTTGAAATTATTCTACAACATTATCAACACAATTGTACGGGTAAATGGTGCCAAAATACGGATGAACCGGTAAACGTACATTCAGAAAAAAAAAAATTTTCCCTGATTTTTCAGAAATTTAAAAAAATTCCCTGACATTTCCCTGATTTTTTCCAGAATCAGAAAGTTCAATGACATTTCCCTGATTTCCAGGTTCTGTGGCCACTATGAAATAATAAGTTAAGTTAAAAATTTTGGCTGCCACACCATTTTTAAAACAAAATCAAACTTCAATGAGACGATTAGTTAATTAACATGTAATTTCTGCAAGTACATATTTATTATAAGTATGAAAATTTCTCTGTTTTGAGAAAACAAATATTACTCAAAACAAAATGAGCAATTCTGAAGAATCTATAAATTTTTTAATTAATTAAAACTTAATGAGTTTGTTTAGTAAATAATCTGAACAGTTGTCTCCTAGTAATAAAAATGCTCACAAATCATTTAAAGAAAATATTTAAGTAAAACTTACTTTAAATTTATTTGAAGGATCTTTCAGAAAAACTTCTGACATGGCTACATGTGGGCTGTTCCAGTCAAGAGTAAGAAGTAGGTCTTTCTGCATTTGAGCGTGCCAACTTGTATGGTCAGGTCTTTGTGCTGCAAGAAGGAATAAATTGCAATGAAACCCTCTTGAAATTTTTATTAAACTCTTTTTCTGAACATAGAACTATTCTACAGTATTATTTTCCCAATTGGCGTTGAGTGATATTCGAATAGTTCAGTCAATTACTTTTTTTTACAATTTAGTGCATAAGACATTCTCAAGCATGCTTAGCATAAGTTGAAAATTGTATATGGTTAACTTAAAATTAGAGTCTAATGCATACTTTCATTTAGAAATAAATCCAAGTACAGTAACCCCATGTTATATCGTGCCTCAATATATCACGTATTCGGATAAATCACGCTTTTGTCAAGTCCCCCTTTTGGGTTCTCGTTATCATATCGTTCAATATAGCGTGCAATCGGATTTATTGTGCAGTTTGCTTGTTCCCCAACAAGCGTGATACATCGAGGACCTGCTGTATTACCAAACTTGGATTTTCAGCTATAAACAACTTTATGCATCTCTTAAAGTTACATAATCACAGCATGTCGCAACTTACAATGGGAAATGAAAAGAATTAGTATATGAAGAGCTTTTGAACTTCTTCTTAGGATATTCTGCTTGCACAGTAAGAAAAAAACTTGCCAATTTACGGTTTTTGGCGACAATTTGAAAATAATTAACTGATAAAAGTATTCTATTCCCAAATAATGTAATCCATTCTTTGCAGAAATGGTTCTACATGACTATTACTGTTACAGCCAAAGCTCAAAAGCCATTATAATGTCGATTAGTTGATTTACTGTTAACCTGCGGAATCAAAAGTTTTCCGCATTTTACCAAGGTAATTAACAGCTACCAATATCATTATACAGTAAACTATCCGAAATCCAGACTTACAAAATCCGTAAATATCCTAGTTCCGAAACTTTTCTAGCACTGCTATCTTAAAAAAAAATAAAAAAAAATTCAGAAGTTTGTCCGTATCCAAAAGTGAAAATGAAGTGGTTAAGGATAAAATTACTTAGGAGCAATTGGTTGGAAGTATTAGGCACTGCAATTAAGGGATTAGAGCAACGACACAATTTCGGAATAAAAATTATGAGAATTCAAGGGGAAAAGTTTAGCCAAAAGTCAAAAGTATTAAAACAAATGTTTTACAAAACCACATCAAGCTATAAATGGATTCTGATTTTTCTTAGTTTATTCCATTTATATGTTATATTTCATTGATTTTGTGTGTGACAATGATATGTTCCGAAATCCGAAGTCCCGGCGATTCCTGATTTGAGATATACTGTAGTTCAAAAGTTTGTTTCTCTCATTTCCTTTAGCTACTCCTTCACCCTCTTCCTCCACTTTTAGTTTGGTTTCAAGGTTCGTTTGAAAAATAAATAACACTATGTTAATTTCTTTAATTGTAATAATATTTTAAACCGTTTGATTCTTTGTATTATTGTTTTTAAATTGATTGATGATTGATTCTCTATCAACTAATTTTTTTTATTGTATTAACTTGATTCTTTAGAGAAAGAAAAATAAATAACATTATGTTAATTTACGAGTACAGAAACGTTGCTGTTGTTTTGGCAAAGATCTTATTTTCACTTTAACAACAATAAATAGGTAATGAGCAGAATATCTAAGTAACATGAGAAATGAAAAAAATTTCGGCACTTTAACGGAACATTCTAGTTAATTTGCACATTACTTATATAATCTGTAGAATAACTGATTTCTGAACTATAGCGATAACATTAATACTAAGATTTCAGCACACATTCTCTTTTCGAGGCAGGCTTAAATACTAGTTTTACTGGAAATAAACTTACATTTAAAAAGAGCTGTTAAAAGATGTTCATCTAAGTCTTCCAGGTTGCAGGTATGACTATGTAGATTTAAAACTGTTAAGTACACTTGTCCATTCTGAAAGAAACAATTTACCCCAGTCTCAAATAACGATTCAATATTGAGATTAAAATAAATCTCAAACAAATTTAATTTACACACTTATGTAGAGTGAGTCACTTAGGCCAAGATACTCAACAAAACTACCGATACTTAGTATTTAAAGTTTTACACCAGCAATAACAGATCTTTTAAAGTCCCATAATCTAGTTTTGGTCAAATAATTAATAATCAAATATACTGAAATTAACTTCATTTTAAACAATTGTTACAACACAGAAATCCAATATACCTGATGAGCATATCTAACGCATTCCATTATTCTATCACGAAACATATTCCTAGCTAAGCTGTTTTCCCTAAACTGGGAAAAGTTATAAGCAATTTTATTGGACAGTTCTCGCTTTAATGAATTTTCTATAAATTCAGCATCCTGTATCCCTCTTGGCCTGAAAAAATAAAACAAAACTCAAGATATATGTGTGGTTTACAACACTTCAGGCATTTATTCAATAAATAATAAGGTAAAATTAAGTGCAAACAAATTCAATGGTTTAGGGGTGAAAACAATTAAAATGTAAAAAAGAGAAAAATTTAAGCAGTTATTTTGAACTACAAAAATAGCTTAATAAAAATACAATTGTGTACTAATGTGTGTACAGGAACAGTGAGGAAACCAGAAATTTTTTCTGATGGTGTTTTAGGCAAGATTAGTCTGATAAAGCCCTATAAAAACCACTAAAAATAATAAAATTGCAGAAAAAAAAAGAACTTGTCAGATAAAAAAAATATGGAAATTCGTGTAAAAGCGGAAGATTTTCATCCCTGATGACTACAATAGCTCAATGAAACATATTCAACTCGCAAGTACAGTTGTTAGAATCCCTTTAAAAATAAAGTTTAAGTTAGTGTAACTAGCCAAAAATGAGACTTAATAAGTATGGGAGGCAGTGAGTCATTTTACACTAGGGTTGGAAAGAAATAGAACCATCTATCAATCATGAGCATAAGTGTTTGCAATACAAAATTCAGGAAAAAAAGTTCCCTGATTTCACTGACAGATTTTAAAAAAATTCTATGATTTTACAGCAAATTTTTTTTCTTCAAATTTTGCCAATTTTTCCAGAGGTGTAGATACCCTGATAAAATAGAACATGTATACTAGAGATAACAAGCCATTTTTAAAAAAAATAGTTTTGGCGTTTAAGTTTAAATTATTCCGCAACCTTAAATTTCTAACGATTACTATTACAATTTTCCCGGTTAATGGTGCCAAAATACGGATGAATGGGGAAACCCGCCTAAAATAATAGAAAATTTCCCTGATTTTCGTGAAATTTTAAAAAGTTCCCCAGATTTTTTCTAGAATCAGAAAGCTCCCTGACAATTCTCTGATTTCCAGGTTCTGTGGCTACTCTGTATTATGAGTGGATAGACATTGAGAACTATTATGTCAAATTTAAAATTGATAAGACAAGAGGAAGTGGGATATAGCTGAGTTACAAGATTTGAACATGCACGTATTTCGATTATTTTAGGTTACCAAGTGTTATACTATGCAAAGTTTCAATTAAAGAGGATCAAAGGCAGAGTATAGACCAATAAAAAAAAATTGAAACACACATGAAGATAACGTTAAATGCGACGAGATCCTATTTTACTTAGAAGTTTGAGCAAATTTACTTACAAGGGATGAATATAAAAGTTTGATGGAATATATGTTACATAAAAAATAAGCAAGCTAATTGAATAAAAAGATAGATAATAGTTTAAAACTTAGACAGCTAACATCACATAAGTTGAAAAGATCTCTTACAACTAGAGAGAAAACATGGAATCAGAGTGAAATTAAAAAGAAGTACCTTTCTGAAACTTCATAATAAGCATAGGCCAATAAATCGGCCAGTCCTCCGCTGCCCCGCACACAAACCACAGGTAGCTGTTTTTTAAGATGCTCCAGAATGAGTCTCGCACAGTCATAGCCACCTTGGATGAGTAGAGACACCACAGGGATCTCATTGGACGATAGCGAACATGCGTCTGCATGGCGCCGAGGAGCTGAAAAACATAATTTTATAAGATAAATAAGATATATTTTTCATCTTGAAGTACTTTATTAAAATACCTTATGTCACATGAAATTTAATTTTATATCAGAAGATTTTAGTCAGATATAGGCGTAAAGTAGGGGGGGGGGGGGGGCAGGCCTCCCCACTTATGAATTCTGGGGGGGGCTGCCTACCCTGATTTTTGTAACACTATCTCCTTTTTCCCCCTCCATTCTCCAAATAAATTATAATAACTGTTTATTATTGGTATTATATGAGAAGTTGTGTCATACCTAGATTTTTGAAAAATTTCATCTTCCGTCAAAACTTGCCTCCCCCCATGTTTTTTGAAAAATTGACACCTATGAGTCAGCAAAATACCAAACACAACATATCTACTTTAAGTTAATGTGCATTTAGAAACATTAATTATGTCACATGCAGAGAAATTGTCCAAAGCGATGGACCATGATATGGCAAGGGAGTGAGGGGGGAATAGATTCTGTGATATAACAACTTCACTTTTGTGGAAAATATTCATAAATACCATTTTTTATTTATTTTTTAATTTTATGCACTTGACAAAAAATCACAATAATACAAGCTAATATGCAATAAGTTGAACTTTATTCTATCCGAGATAATTTCAAAATTACAAACTACATAAATATTCATTTATTAAAATTTTAGAAATAGAAGATATGGGAAAAGTAACTAAGTGTTAGAAAATGAAGAGGGAAAAGGGGTAGAAAAAAAATCTAAATTTTGCATCAAGCAATTTATGAATGTTTCCAAAGAATGTAAAATATTTAAAACCCATTTTATTATTAAAATCTCTTTAGAAGAGAAAATTCTTAATAGAGTGCTTTTAACCCAGTTTTGAATAAGAGTTAATTTCTTTAAAAGTAAAATTTTTACTAGGTTTACATGAGCCACTGATCAGCTCAGATAACAAAGATGAATTATTTTTATAATTTATTGCACAAATTTATACACCTAATGTGGCAACTTCAACTATTTTACTATATTTTTTCACCCCTTTCTTTGTGGTTTGTTCTTGGTAGAAAATTCCAACTATGTTTATTTTTTTGTGTGATAGTTTTAAAGACTATCAATACCCCAGTATCCTATAGTAAAATAAATTCTAATCCACAATTTGTCCAACAAATTTTTTGCTTTTGAACAAAGCTGAAAAAGGAGCCGTGTTCGTAATTAGTAGACATAACTTTGCATTGTATATATTTTACACATGCCTGCTGGCTTCATGCTAAATGTTTTTTGTTTTTTTTTGCAAAAAAAAATAAAATATTTTAATAAGCAACTTTACTCATGGTGCAACAAGCTTTCTCTCTACTTACCAAATAAAATGCAGACAGAAACTAAAATACTAGAAGAAAGACTTACTTGAAACATCAATATCACAGTGGAGCGATTCACCTGAAGATAAGTACGATTCCAATTTCAGCAAAAAATGGTTAATCCCTGTTTTACTTATTGTGCTATCCCTTACAACTACAAAATGCGAGTGATCAGGATTCAGCTCATATTTATTTTCTTCAGGTTGGTTGCCTTCATTTTCAATTTCGACTCTTTGTATCTGAAATGGGTAATTGTATCATACAATAGATGTAATTTAGTAAAGTATAATACAAGTAAAGTAACAAAAAGTTCCTGGATATATGTTATGGCTTATGCTGACTATTCATTCAGAAACATCACATTTGGGCTCCTCGGTTTGTCGAATCCCCAATGAGAGGCAATCTGGGACCTCATTAGAAACTGCATTTAATTTATTATAGATTACACATTAATTACAATAGCTTAACTAATGTATTTAAATTTTATATTTCTTGTAGTTGTGTTGCTGATACACTATAGAAGTATATTTATGTTTTTCCTTCATTTTTTCTCAATCTTTCCGTTGATTTCTAGTAAATTCTTTAGTTTGAATATAAATTTATATAAAAATGTGGTAAAAACACAAGCATTCTTTTACATAAGTTCTAAACTTTTTTGCGATGATCCTTTTTCTTCCTCTAGTACAAAACCGATACTGATAAATGATATACCACTTTAAAGACTAAGACCCTTGCTTCTGACAGTTTATTTAAAATTGCACATTTGTATTATTTGTTTGAAAACTGAAGTTAAAATTTCTTATTTTGGTACTCTTTATTAAGTCTTCTATTATTAAGTACAAAAATAATAAACTTTAACTTTGATTTTTTGTTTAGTCAAGGTTCATACTCATTTTCAAAAGAAAAAAAAAATTCCCGGAGATTTCTCCGAGTTTTTCAGAGTCACGTTTTCATCACAGAGTTAATTATTTTTAACAAGATTTTATTATTCTAGCAAGCCATATGAGTATAGTCAAACCTCAATTACACAAATTTTTCCGATAACATGAAAAAAGTACTTTTTCCTTAAAAATAACTCTCTGCAAGTCTATGTTATCAAATAATTCTGTAACTTTAAGCCCTTGAGTTAAGATTAAACAAGTCGCACCGAAGAGTAGGATTTTTTTTCCAGAGTAAAAATTACTTTTTACAGGTTTTAGGGGGACTTTCCTTTTTTCCCTGAGAATTTGAGACTGATTTAATTTCCCTGAGGCGTATGAACCCTTTTGGTACTCTATGAAATAGGACTTTATGTAGGAAATTGGTCAACTAAGCCCAGGAAGCTCCCTTCTTCTCCCATCATATTTTAAAATACAATAAATCCATTTACTATTTTTAGTAGGTTAGTTCTCTGCTTTAAGCGATTCCTTTAATTAATTAAAATAAATCAAATTTAAATGTTAAAAAATTTCCATTGGAAACTCTATGACAGATGCTCATCACCAGACTGACAAGCTACATAAGCCGTACCAAGTTCTACTCTTCAAAACAAGTTTCACGATATCCTTCAACAATAGAACACAATACCTAACTCTGCTAAACTTAAAAAAAAAAATTCCTTTAAGCAACCTTAAATATGCAGACTGTTCATAGGTATATATAAAAAAAGTTGTTCAAAGGTAAAATATGACTTACTCGTCCATCTAGCATGTCTCCGTATATGATTACATCTTCCCTAGTTACACCAATTAATGTTAATGGAGGTAGTGTAGGACCAGATTGATTTGGGTGTTTGTGGCACAGCAAAGCTTGTCTTCTGAGCAGTTCATTGTGAACAGCATCACCAATGACTTTTGTGATTCCTATATTAGCACCTGGGGTGAAAATCCACATTTCAGTGGTATTTGCAGCCTGGAAAGTACCAAATGTTTAATTAAAATACAACACACTACAAAATATTGCATAAATAAGAGAAAGGTATCCATGCAAGAAATAAGAGTGCAACAGTCTTATTTAATAAAAATAATTGTCTAAATTATATCGCATAAGGCAGCGGTTCCCAAACCATGGGCTGTGAGTAGCGAAGTACTGGGCAGTGGATGCTGGTCGAGAATCTAAATCAAGATAAATATTACAAGAGTTTCAGAGGTAGAAATGAAAACAATCGAGTCATTCAACTGTTAACAACGATCGAATAATGTGATTGCATTCTGCGATGGTGTAATGAGTGAATAATGTTTGAATACCATGGCTAAAACTATTCATTTTTAATCCAGATATTGACTCTCTCATGGGGAACAAACAATGTCAAAAATCTCATTGATTTTTTTCCCCAACTTTGACCACTTGTTTTTTAGTTTTCTCATAGTTGTAACAGCAAAGTGAAAACTATAAAGTTCCTTATTTTATATAATTTTTTTTTTTAATTTATCTCGCACAGTATGTTTTACTAATTACTGAAGCATGCACATATTGAATTGTATTAACGAGTGGGCCTCAAAGTATTTTTTTACTAAATAGGTGATCTGCACAACTAAAAAGAACCGCTGGCATAAGGAATTTTCGTAACCTGGGTTGACATTTGATATGAGCTTATTCCTTAAAGATTTTGACTGGTTTCTTTTAGCAGATTTTTAATGTCAAATATCATATTATAGAACATCATAAAAAGCTATTTAAATCAAAATGCTGGATACATACTTTTATGAGACCATTTTGAAAATGCTCCAACTGTCTTTTATTTGTCCAAGTATTCAGCGGCGCTACATTTGATACAACAACAAGAACAATACGGGGGCTTTTGATTTTCCACTCTTGATGAAGAATGTTTGCAATGTATTCCATGTTGACGTCATGAGACGCTCGTAAAAATGGACGGCCCTAAAATACAAAATTAATATTAGAGCAGGGTAATTTAAAAGAAATCTAATTAATTTCTTTTGTATTACCCTGTAATACCCATTGTAATACCAATTAACTGCCCTTAATTGGTATTACAATGCATGTACGTGTTAAGCTTATAAAGACCGAAAACATTCATTGAGTGGAAAACATGACCATGTTGCAATGTGGTCCTATTTTCATTTTGGTTCATGAGCAATTACATTTTGCAAATTGAGTTAAAAAAAAAAAATTACTACAATGCTGTGGTACTTTTATTCTTGTTTCATCCAATGGACATTTTTGATTTTTGAGACTAACACATGCAACACTAAATATTACACTCATGCATTAAAATACATTATTACAAAATATGGTGAGAAAAATATAAATTATAGATATGAAAGAATATTCTAAACATCCTGGAAACACATGAATGCTGTGAGGAAAATGCAAGTGGGGTACACTTGCACCTTCCTGACTTTTGAAAGTTTTAAAAATCTAGAAAAAGGTCAAAATTCACAGGAAAAAAGCACATATTGATGCTATGGTGGAATAATGTTCAACTATAAATTTGTTATAATGGAGTTAAGATCTCTATTAGGTCAAGGAATACCTTGTGCATCGAGGAGAAAAAAGATGGAACTGTAACATTTATTGTAACAATATTACGCTAGTTGCAAATTGATAGATATCACCAAGTTTATAGTGAAATCAATTTGGTTTTTTGCGTTTCCTGAAAATTCCACTTTTTGCAGTTATCTATGTCATTGTTCCACTACAGATGCTACATGAAGTTTTGATTTGGTTGGTTTATACGCTCAACGACCAATTTTTCACCACAATGACGGCTAATCATTCCGGGACAAAAAGCTCAACGTGGATTCCGAACACCAACGAACTTCCATGCCTAATCCAGAATTCAAACTTGGCACCTTTGGCATGCATGGCCAGAGCGCTAACCACACATACATCAGATGAACACATGAAGTTTTGAAACAATTTTTTATTTGGTATTATAATCTGCATTTGTTTTTATTTCTTTTTGTTTTTATAGCGGCTTCTAGCACGCGCATAGTGATTTTCAAAATCCTGTTGTATAGGAATATTGAGGATTGGATAGATTTTAATAGGAAATGCAATCATTTCTGAAATATCAACAATTTTAATTAACTCTTGGTAATTTTGCACCCACCTGCCAGCGTCCATGTGCAAACAATATAGAAAACTTAAATTTAAAACATGCTCTTAAAAAAAAAACACTAAATAGGTGATTTTAAATTTGTAAAATAATTTGATCTGTAAGGTAAGGTGCTATTTTCATTAAATAGGAAGTATTAGTTAAAGTATAGAAAAGAGTTTTAAATTTTTTAAGGTTATTTTAAATTAGAAACTTTTTAAGAATAGAACTTTAATTTCAAACAATAACAAATATCAAGCAGTTTGATAGATTATTCAGATTTAGTGTGTTGGTAGGCATTTAAATAATTGTATACAATGTTTTAGATATCCAAATAGATATAACTCACATGGTCTTCATATGCAAAATTTTTCCAAAAACATAAAACCCCTTCAGTGGCCAAAAACCTTCTAAAGACATCGTCCCCTAAAGTTTCAGAAACTGCAAAACTGAGTTGACGCTTGATATGCGATTTATCTGCTTCAGAACTTTTGCTTCCTTCCCCAGCTTCTGATGGTAGTATATCTTCAAGCGGTGTATCATCTTCTCCTTTCTAAAAAAAAATAAAATTAATGAACTTTCAAAACCTTTTATTTAAGTCCAACCCTTCACTCATTCGTAAAATTTTTTTTAATTTCACATATAACCAACCACAAATGGAAAATTTGGTACAAATGTCGGTTAAGATTTACTGTGTGGTCTTCCTTGGCGATTTTTTGAAAAATCGCCAAATTGGAAATATCAAAATGCTGTGTCGCCAAATCCAAACAGCCACTAGGGTTATCGGAAAACCTTGGCGACGGGTTGCCATAGTCAGTGCCGAATCACCAACTTCCAAAAAGTCGCCAAGGGGGACCATACAGTAAATCTTAACCCAAATTTCAACAAGGATGAATATAGAAAAAGTATGCTATTTGATCTTCATTTACTAATTTTAAGGAAATGTTCCAATGCAGAAAATTGCCAGGTCTATTAAAACTTTTATAATCACTATAAATGCCAGTCACACAAATTCCTGATATTTTGTAGAATGGCCCCTTGTACTAAGAGTTTGAAAAATTCCAGTTTATTTATAGATAAAAAAAAAAAAAAAAAAAAAAAAAAAAAAAAAAAAAAACGAGTTTAGAACATCTTAGATGAGAAGTTTGTGCTTGCTATTGTATGGAGTTAAATTTACAGCAGCAGAAATGTCAAATATAAAGGAATTGGAAGTAAAGTAAATATTTGTTTTAAATTATGCTACAGGAAGGATTGAACAATTTGTCTTGTTAGAAAAGATATTAAAAAAAAAAAAAAAATTCTTAGACATTGCAAATAAGACCATAGCTAAATTTTCATTAAGGAGAGGGGAGGACATCTTGAAAGATAGGTATTTAAAAATAATGACCCCTCTAAATGATGTACTTAATTTTTTACAACCCCTTCCTGTCTCTAAAATTTAAGAAAAAATTTATATTTAATGTAGTTTTGAAATTAAATTAGATAAAATAAAGTTGAAGTTGCAGTTGAACTTTTGTTAATGTAATTATTGACTAAATAATCTATTCAAATGATGAAAATTATTATTATTTAAAAAAACTTTCCCCCCCTTTGCGTGACATAATTTTTGTATGTCCCCCTAGACATAAATAATAAAAGTTATGCAAACCAACCAGTCAATTCCCATTATTTTTATTAAGAAGTTCGAAATTGTATACTCAAGTAGTTTAATATAACGTAAATACTTTAACGTGTAATATACCACAGAAAATATTTCGGGAGGGCGTTTGAACCCTACAAAACCCTCCCCTGGATACGGCATTGTTACAAAAGATGAGCTCAAAGACTAACTTAATAAATAGATAATTTCAGACTCTTTTTATCGCTATTCCAAAACACTTATCTCTGTGAAATAGAAACCGGTCAATCCTTTTATCATTCAATGATAATTTTTTTATATTTCTTTAAGCCAATGCTTGAACTTATCTACAGCCACAGTTTGCAAGGCACACATATAAAGAGAGCCTAATATACTAAGTCTGTTTGGTAATTTTTATTACTAAATGATCAAGTTCAATAATGGGCTGTTTTACTTGGCATAGCTTTGCATTAGAGTAACCCGGTTTTTGATGATTTATAGATAAAATAGTTTTTTCTTCAATAGAGAGCCTGAGAAGTAGAGAGTCTGGCTTAATCCTAGTATACGTTACACGGTGGATTTGGCGACATTGGCGATGGTATGTTTATATATTTGCAATTTTCAGGTTACTATTTCCTATTTTTTTGCCTACATCAATTCTTGGTGACAATCATAAAAGTTTTACTTCAGCATTGGCAACAGTTTGGCGACAAGCGTCCACGCGTCATTTCGGTGTTGGTGACATTTTTTAAAATCGCGCCAAGCGTGTAACGTAAACTAGGATTTTACCAAGGGTCTCAGTGACTTTTCTTAACTTTTGAGAAAATACACTTTAAAATTTCTTATTTATATTAAATTCTATGAAAACTAGTGATATCTTCATTCCAGTGGTTAGTATTTGAACAACAAATAATTTTCAAACAAATTTAATATAAATAAGAAACTTTAAAGTGTATTTTCTCATAAGTTAAGAAAAGTCACTTAGACCCTTTTGCTTCTCAGGCCCTCAATTATGAGTGCCATAAAACAGCTTAAAGAGTGACATTTGAGTTACAAATAAAAGTCGGGATTTTTATTTGTAACTCAACAATTGTTTAAATCAACAAGGAAAAAGAATTAAAACATCAAGTAATCAACACAATTCCATAGTATGGTATGGAATCTAATCAACACATACTGAACAATCCACAAAAGCAACAAGTGGTTAATTTTGTGTTACTTACATCAACTTCATCGACTGCTCGAAGTAAGCGGAGTCGCCGGAATAATCTGTATCCCTTATCACTAGCACGAGGTTTTTGAAACATAGGAGCCATAAAGAGTTCGATAATTCAATAATAACATTATCAACTAGAAACAAGAGTCAAAGGTCCCGCAGTTGAATTTCGGGAACATGAAAACAAGTGACAACAAAAAGTCACGCACCAACCTGAGTTTGAATCAACGCACTCAAAACATCCGGTTCTGCAACGGAATGCGCGCGCAGTGAAAAACAGGTGGGATTTTGGTTTAGCTCATGGCAACAAAAGAGAATACCCAATAAGATTACGTCACTGCCCGGCTGCCCCATCAATGCTTCTGCCGCATTGACCAAAATATTAAAAAAAAAAAAAAAAAAAAAAACCGCTTTTGTGTGATGTTTATTTGCATTTGTGCTCTTGTGAGTATTAGTGGGGATTCAAAGTCGAAATTTATTTAAATGGAAAATCACATAACAATAAGTTTGAAAACTTAGTAGAATGACGTATAATTTAATTTTTCTCTAATTTTTTAGCCGATTTCCTAGAAAAAGCTATTTTTTTTTAGCCTTGTTTCCAATGTAAGCGACACCAAACTGGCAAACATAACATGAATATGTCATATACGAACAATGCGAACAAAAATTTCTTTTTAACGTATATAAATAAATTTATAAAATAAGTGGTTGTAAAAGGGGGGAAAAAATGCGTGGTAGTGACAGATTACGTCAATCAGCTGAATTGCGGCGATTGTGTATTAAAAGTCAAAAATTCAAAAGTAGGACAAAGTTAGGAAAAGGGCAAACTGATAAAATTCAGCGCTGATTATCATTTAAAAGTAAAAACAGTGCCTATACTAATAACTGACCATCTATTCTTCTACGCATATCCCTTAATTTCTGCAAATAAACTGATTAATATATTATAATATCTTTCCTAAACAGGGTTGTACACAAAATTTTTTTTACCTGTACGCAAGCTTCCCGATCGTGACGGTAAGCCCAGCTGTATAGCTGGGATTTTTTAACTATGAGACTTTAATTCACAATATTTGACACAACTTTACCATGAAAAAAAGCTAAATAGTACTCTTAGTTTATGTATTTATTTTTTCACTAACTTATATAACAATATATGCATAAAGATGCATGAGTTTTTATTAATTAGTTAAAAAAAAAGTGGAGGTACGCCATACCAGCTCTAAAAAAGTACCGTTACACTATACCGTCCTAAAGAAATCTGAAGTGTCCTTCTGTACCTCTGACATATGGACGCCATAAATTGGAAAAAGTAGTAAAATTAACATGAAAATGAATTATTATAGTATGGGTTTTAAATTATTCATTTGAATCGTAGATTCATGCATATAAATATTTGCTGTTATCCTTTTAGAAAGAAATCTCATTACATTTTTGAAAAAACAAATGGAACTCTAAAAAAGTTTCGTCATTTTCTTTATTTCTTTTTAACTAAGCGGTTTTCAGTGTTTTACGATTTCCTCAAGTGGTTTAAATTGGCTAGACACCATTTAGTAACCTCAATTATTGGTGATGACATCAGCCGTAAAATAAAGAAAAGGACTGCCTCAATTATTACCTAAAAATATTATGCCAGAGGATCTTCGAAACAAAGACACTCTTTCAGTAACCATCTTCAAATAGAGATACAGCTCTGAAATTTTCAGCATAAGTAGTTTTAGCCATCTAATTGGACTTTAGAAAAACAGAATTTTAAATTTTTATTTAGTTTTTTTTAATTAATTTTTTAATTTAATTAATAAATATTTTACAAAACGATTTATAATTGGGCTACAGCACTAAAATTTTCAACTTAAAAACTTTTGGCCTTCTAATTGGACTTTTGAAAAACGGAATTTTAAACTTTTATTTAGTTATTTTTTAATTAATATATATTTTACAAAACGATTTCCAATTGAGCTACTGCTCTGAAATTTTCAGCATAAGAAGTTTTGGCCTTCTAATTGAACTTTTAAAAAACAGAAATTTAAAATTTTATTTTATTTTTTAATTTTTTATTATAACAAATATCTTACAAAACTATTTCTAATTGGACTACAGTTCTGAAATTTTCAATACAAGTAGTTTTGGCCTTCTATTTGGACTTTTGACAAAAAGAATGTTAAAATTTTAATTTGTTTTTTAATATATTTTGTTAATTAATATTTTCACAAAAAGCGGTATCTCATAGGCCTAGAGCTCTGAAAGTTTCAATATAAGTAGTTTTGTCCTTCTAATTTTGCTTTCCACAAACACGTGTTAAATAATCTTAAAGTGGTGTTTTTATTATTGTTAAAACAGGGATTTTTTTTCTTTGTTTCTCGATAGGGGAGAGCCTTTTAATATTAAGGCTTTATGTAGCAACTAGATTTTAGTGAGTGAAGCGAACTTATGCTTACGCAGCAATGAACCTTTGAGCGAGCGAAGCGATCCTATTCTTGCATAGCAATGAACCTTTCAACGAGTGAATTTGTTAAAATTTCGTAGCGAAGCACGGGTATTCAGGTAGTTGTTTAATAATTAAGTTGCTTTGAGTTTGTTTGTACTGTGCAACGAAGCAAATCTTCAGAGGTCTATTTAACCCACTTAACGCCATCCAATCGAGCGGACAGATTCGTTATCGACAACTATTACATTCCTTCATTGAGGGCAAGATAAATTAAATTGGTCGTTTAAATCCATCAATTATGAAGCAGCAGTGGTCGAATCTAATCGTCGCCCCTCTTGTTTTTGAATCCGACAAAACAGTGGCGTATCTAGAGGAAGAGGCTGATAGGGTTGCAGCCCCCCCCCCCCCGCTCATTATCGAGAACAGGACTTTAAAAGGAATTCCTAGTAAGGATCATTCCCTAAATTCGCTATGTTACAATCTTTTAGACCAGTTCATTTAGAAATTACTTTGCATAAAACCTTGAAATCTGGTGAGTAGGTACAAAAATGATCACTTAATGATATGACAGAAATTAAATATTCAAAAATAGTGTCTAATACATTTTATTTTATAAATGAAAATTAAAAAAGCAAAATGCTATTGCAGGCGAAGGCAGGGCCACTGGATATGCATTGAAGTAAGGATTTCAGATATAAAATAAGTAAAATATATTAGATGCTACTTTCCGAGTTTTTAATTCATGTCATTTCATTAAGTGATTCTTTTCGTACCTAGTCACCAAATTTGAAGGTTTTATACAAAACAGTTTCTAAATTAGCTGAGCTAGAAGATTGTAACACGGCGAGTATAGGGAATGATCCATACTGGGAGTTCCTCTTAAATTTCCAATGTTAAAGGTTGGAGTTATTTGCGCAGTTCATAATATCCTCGTTTAACAAACTTTCTAATTCGGTCATTTTCATTCTAAGTAATTATAACAACGAGGAACGAACGTAAAGACACACACACTCCTATTTTATCTCTTACTCTCGCGATTTTACACTTTTTTTCCATTTTTATATACTGGAGCGTCTTTCAGAAGATCAGAGATGAGAATACGTACAGTTTCTATGAAGAAACCTCAAAGTCGTTTTTGAGCTTGCAACAGCAATTTTCTTCTTCTTTTTGAGTAACTTTTTGATATTTTCTTAATGAGTATTTAATTTTTTGGCTCACAAAGATTAATTTTTACTTTCAATAAGCCATATGTATACATTATAGGGTAATGAAAGTATAGCATTCGGTCCAAAAACAATTTCGATTTTTTTGCATTTCTCCAAGTTTTCGAACATCCTGATTTCAAAAATGTGATCTAGAAAAAATGTCTGTATGTGGTCAGCATAACTCCCGAACAAATTTACCAATTTTAAAATTTGATGTGAGGGTTGGTGGTGGCTATGGGACCACCTACCATTAAAGTTTTCGTCAAAATCGCGCATGCGCACAAGGTAACTGCCATGGAAAAAATAATGTTTTTCAGTGATTAAAAAACGGCTCTAACGATTTTGATAAAAATCGCTGTGGTAATACCTCTTAAGGTGTTCTAAACATCCCCACCTCCGAAATACCCGTAAAAATGCTTTAATGGCAGAAAAAGTATAAAAAACAATGCCCTTAACACAGAGTTCTCTTTCCTTGAGCATACCTCATCCTCATCAACGATCATTTTTTCTCCTCTCCTCAGTTTCACTTATAAGAAAGGATAATATAAGAATTATTGAAAAGTATATCACCAAAATTATCTATTTAACAAAGACCTATGCCAGAATTATTGTAAAAAGTATTGCTAAACCGGCAATTTTTTCTAAATGAATGATGAAAATATAAAAACAGTAAATGACACAAATTGATATCAGCATTATCGTGTAATTGAAAGTTGTGCGATGTTCCACACCCCTAATTTTCTATATTCCAGAAGCAGTGGCGGCTAGTGCAGGGGGCCAGGGGGGGCCTGGGCCCCCTCACTTTTTTGGACCCAGGCCCCACTTACATATATGATTGTTAATATAGTTTTGTTGTGGGATTTTTTTAATATTTAAAAAAAAAGTTTAAAACTTATTTATTCTGTCATTAGACATAAACTATTGTGAAGGGAGCAGGGAGCTCTTGCAACAAACTCGAAAATATGTTAATCAATCACAATCATTACTGCAAAAATAGCGACCCTTTTCTTAAAGATGCTAGTTTTCCTGGGGACAAAATGACCCCTTCTTCGGGCGACCTTGAATTTGAAACCGATAGGGCATATAAGGTTGCGACTTTCACGTGACATCCTGTTTTGCCAAAGTATAAATACAAAATTTCTAAAACATCCCTGATAGCTCTGCTCTGGGGTGGACTTCGCAGTAAAGGAATGGCCATTTTTTTGTAGAGACGGCGATTGCACGTTGGTCCTCTAGTATGACGGTGCGAAAAAAGTGGCTACAATAAATATCCATTGCATTCATTTTCGCTCTTTTGTTTTTCAAAATGTAAAAGTAAAATTTTCTCTGCAAATTGTTTTTATTTAGATATTTACTTTTTTCCCGAAAAATGTTTGAGTATTTAAATGTCGTCCATATGATGGGAAGAAGTGATTTGTCTCATATTAATATTTGATATCCTATTAAATTATTAATGTAACTTACAATCCGATGCCATCAACGGAAGAATTTCTATAGAGAGAATAAAAAAATTTCTTCTCTAAATAAGTGGCTCCACTAGAACTAAGCCATTGTATAATGCTGTGTTAAAGTTAAAAGATAAACGTCACAGTTACAGAATTTTCACCCCCCCCCCCCCGAAGAAACGATGTTTATTCTTAACTCAGGTAGGAACCAATTCTCAAAATAAATTCTGAATTAAATAAAATATTAAAATTTGGAAGCGAGTTCTATGTTAGCTCAACTTCTTTTCAAAATATCAAGAATCATGGTAAAACACCTGTTTTTAACTATCGCTATGTCAAAATTCATTGACCAGAGGCAATATATTCAATTCACATGTGAAACGTCGTCGAATCGAGCCCCATCGGATGTTTTGCAGGTTGGTTTCAATGTAAGTAGACATCTCAAATTTGAGATGCATATGCAATGCATTTTTCAAGTAATTATTCATCCTCAAATCAAGTAATTATTCATCCTCAAATCAAGTAATTATTCATTCTTTCATGAATTTAAATTAAAACTGTTGAACTGGTCAATACAACAATACCTTTGACTTGGGTTGCAAATTTATAAATATTGCACATTCTAAGTTAATGGCATTTTTTATTAGTTCTACTGTTAAGGCAAAATTATTTTGCATGAATTGATTCATGAAATATCATTGACTTGAATATTAGGAGCAATACCGATGTCTTTAAAATGATTTATTTAAATTATTTTAAAACAATAGAATAAATACTTAAATAAATAATTTTATAAAGTTACGAAAAGTGAAATTGTTGCTGTCGGCATTTTTTTCTTGTTTTTTTTTTCTATGATTCATGTAATATTCGATGAAAAATTTTCCCCTGTGATTTCTACAGAATTTTTAACCAAGATTTTGACTTTATTTATTTTATAACTCTTCCCTAACTCTTTGTTTTCTTTTTCTTAAATACAGAATAGAAATTGAGTGACATCGGTTTTCATACTTTCACTTATTTTTTTTGTGACAGTGGCAAGGGGGTGCAGATCGGGGGTGATCGCATACAAAAGGGTGCAAAGCGGCAAAAGCTTCAAACTAGGAATTTTCAACCGCGAATGAGTATCGGATTTCTTACGGAACAATTTATAAATAGATATGCCGTAATTTTACGTTCAATTAAATAATTTGAAGCCTGAACTTTACTTTTTTGCCTAGGAATTCTTCGCTTCATTTTTAATTTTCAAAAGCAAAAGGTGCAAGTGCATTCATTTTACCCTTCCTGACGTCGTCCATTCTCAAACGAAACGTCGCGTCGTTTTTGTAATAATAATTCCTTTTATTGAAATATTTACTTTATCAGATATCAGTATGCTTAGATAATTTAACTGTTTAATAATCTTGTAGTTTTGTTTTCCCATATATATTTAAGTAACATTTACAAAATTACATGAAATTCACGTGTCTTGATATTTGCATGTCCCCCCCCCCCCCATGACATGCAATTGTTAGATTGGGCCCCCTCACTTTTAATACCCACGAGCCGCCACTGTCCAGAAGCATCATTACAGAAAGATCTTTATTTCTACAAGAGTTACCTGTGTCAAGGTAAGAAAGCAAAGAGGTTAGGTGAGGAAATCGAACCCGAAACCTCTCGCATTTACAAGGCGAGAATTCCACTTCACGAAATTTTGTCTACCTTATTAACACGGAAGCTGATGAATGTATTCCTATCAATGGCATAATCCCTTCCACTTGGACAAAAAAACATTTACTACGTCACATCCCTGGTCAAAGGAAGAAACAATATCCGGAATTCTAAAGAACTAGTGACCTTCATGCTTAGAATAGATTACGTTGGTAGATAATAAGCTGTTTTTTTTAAGGTCCCTAGCCCATTTCAGGGATAAGTTTTTTTACACTCATCTTATCGAGATAGGTATTTTCTTAGTTAACTTGTAAAGTGGACTTTTTTTGTGAGACCGAATGGAAAAACTTGCAACTCGTTTTTGTTTTGAGTGAATTCAAGAATTAAAAAAAAAAAAAAAAAAAACACGTTAGTGAAGGCAATCTCTATGAGAAGATATAATTTTTTAAGCATTTTTTTGTTCAACATTAAAAGTACACAAATTTTTTTAATTTAGGTTTTATTTGGAGAGCCAGGGAGAAAAGAACACTTTTGTCTTCATATAAATAAAAGACAATTTTTGAAGCTGGCTAAAGTTGGCGCCTATGTTTATAACTTCAAGAAAATTTACAATTATAAATTTAAAAACTATTATAAATATAAGAAATTAATATAATAACTAGTGATTTGCGTTAAATTTATTATAATTTAGAGTTTTTAGGAACTAGCTATTTAAAGCTTTTTAGAAACTGAAACTTTTTAAAGCGTTGTCAAAGAACTGCAGTCAAACTCCGTTAACTCGAAATCGCTTAATATGAATTCTCGTTTAACGCAAAATAAAAGCAGTTTTCCGTACTTAAAACTTAACGTCAATTTAATTCTTTAACACTAAATTCGATTAACGCGATTAATTTCGGTGGTACCATCGACTGTTTTTCCCTTCAAAGTTTATTGGATATTTTATTATTGGTTTTATACCTGGTATAAAATTCATATCTTTAAGGGGACTTGGTACCCTTCAAAGTTTATTGGATATTTTATTACTGTTTTTATACCTGGTATAAAATTCATATCTTTAAGGGGACTTGGTAGCCTTCAAACTTTTTTTTTATTTAAGTCTTAAAATTATAATTTTTACATATTTGGAAGTATTATACTAAGTAAAAACCAAAACTAAATTTTATTTAAAAAAAAAAAAAAAAAAAATCATAAATATTTAAAATTCTATCTTCTTTTTCATTTTTCAATATTTTTTTCTGACTTTTGTAAAAAAATTTACCTAATAATACACTCTAACTTTTTAGGCATTGGATTTAGAATTAGTAAAATAGTTTTCAATAAAAATGATAATTACTGTACCGGTATGTAAAAAAAGGGTAAAAAACTGTATTTTTTAACATTTAAATTTGTAAAAAAAAAAAAAATATTTATTCAAAAATTTATGCCTACTTTTGTCAAATAGATATTTTAAAAAATCCAGTCATTTCATTCATATTTGTCGAAGTTTTAGCATTTTAAGTAAGGTGAGTTATTTCAAAAATCACGAAATGAGAAAAATGCGTTCGAAACATCAAAGGAGCTATTGCAGCAATGCCAAATTCTCCATAAAAATATAGTTTTTCTGCAATTGCAGTTATCGGATCAGATCAAAAACTTGTCAGAATATTCTAAGAAGAAGGTTTCAAAAATTTTAAACATGCAAAATATAGAAAACTGATGTTTTTATAATTTTTTGTGAAAACAAGGGGTACCAAGTCTCCTTATAAGTAATACTTTGATAGGTATATTGTGGTTCAAATAATAAAATATTAGGTCTATAGGACAAGGGCAAGCTGACGGTCACTCTTATCATTAAGCAGATTGACTTCCATAAAAATAATATGAAAATACTTTATTTTTTTCCTTTGAAGTATAGAACCTTAAGATGAAAACTTGCCGTATCATAATACAATCATTCAGAATGGTCAAGGTTACCAGAACCTTAATTATATGAATCGGCAAAGAAGAAGCTGGGTAATGCTTCTTTTTACTCTTTTGTCAACGAAAGAAAACCAGTTGAATAAATGGCATACACACGTATAACTTTTCTTTTTAAAAGAGCCCTGGATATATTTACGAGTTGGAAAAATTACGGAAAGTACATAATCGTGCCGAATCGTTCACGAATATGTCAGGACCATCAAACATTTGCATTGGTCAATAACTAAAATTATACCCTTGTCGTCGTCATCTGTAGAGAATATTTTCTATGAGCTCTAGACAGAGTTTTCGTTAAGAAAATTGTAAATGAATTTTAAAAAGTAATTATAATTTATGAGGAAGTCCTAGTAAAGATCATTCCCTATATTCGCTCTGTTACAATCTTCTAGCCCAGTGCATTTAGAAACTACTTCGTTGAAAACCTTGAAATTTGGTGAGTAGGTACGAAAATGATCAACCAATGAAATGACGTAAATTAAAAACTCGAAAATAGCGTCTAATATATTTTGTTTTATGTTTGAAATCATTATGTTGGTTCCGCCTGGTTTAGTCTTTAGCTATTTTAATTTTCATTTATAATTAATAGGCATTAAGGAGGTCCGGCGCCCACAATTTTAATTTCTTTAATATTTGTTGGAACAACACAATTTTTTTTATGTAATTGTAAAACAGTGTACTGGTCTATAAAATCTATTAAAAAAATTAATTTTTTTTTATTAAAACTTTATAATTACTATAAAACAACGCATTAAATATTTTGATATAACTTAATAAAAAATATCTTAATAAACTTAAAAATTATATGTATGTGTTCACAAATATATAACAAGAAAATTTGCTAAACACAATTTTGATATTTATAGCAGATATTAAAATAAAAAAAATTGTACTATAAAAATTCATATTTTTTTTCTTTCACAATTAAAACTAGGGGTGTGGAACATCGCACAACTTTCAATCCAGTAACTTTTCAGGCCAGTATGGCGGTATTATTTTTTGAAATAGTTCTTATATGAATTTAAAAAAAAAAAAAAAAAAAAAAAAAAACATCGCCAAAATAGGGATTTTGGCGAGGTACTTTTTGATAATCCTTATATTATCCTTTATTTTCTGAGGGGAGAAGAAAAAACGATCGTTGATGACGTATGCTCAAGGAAAAGAGAACTCTGTATTAAAGGCATTCGTTTTTCAACTTTTTAAGCCATCAAAGTATTTTTACAGAAATTTCGGAGGTGAGGGTGTTTAAAACACCTTAAGAGGCATTAGTGCAGCGATTTTTCTCAAAATCGTTGAAGCTGTTTTTTAGCAATCAATAAAAAACGCTCAGTGTGAAAAACATGATTTTTTCAATGGCAGCTACCTTTTATGCGCTTGCGTGATTTTATCAAATTTGAACATGGTAGGTCAATTTGTTCGGGAGTTGAGCTGACCACAGTCACACATACAGACAGACATTTTTTCTAGATCAGGGTTGATTTTTTGAAATTAGGGTGTTCCAAAACATGGAGAAATGCAAAAATATCGATTTTTTTTTTTTTTTTGGAAAGAAGGCCTTATTTTCGTTACCCTATCTATAATACATATGGGTAATTGAAAGTAAAAAATCATACCTGGAGTGTAAAACAAAATTTTAAAATTTTGTCTGGTAAATATCTTCTAAAAAGCTAAAAGAATATGTATGGAAAAATTGTTGTATGTTACTTATTACAAATGGAGTTATTTCCAAATATGTTAAAAAAAAAGCTAAAAGAAAAATCATCAGTGAGAAAAAGCTGTTTAAAGTTCATGCAGAAACTATGTCAGCGTCAGATGTCAGATATTAATTTGACAACTGCAAGCCAACGGAAAGGGGTAGCATTATAAATGAGATATCAAAATAATTGTAATTGAACATATTATTTTTTAAAGAAGAAGAAAAAAAAAAAAAAAAAAAAAAATTGGACAATTTTGAAAATATTTGGTCCCTGGACCCCCTTAAATGAAAACAATTAATGCCATTTCATTAAATGATTTTTTTCGTACCTACTCATCAAATCTCAAGGTTTTATAGAAAGTAGTTTCTAAATGCACTGAGCTAGAAGATTGTAACATAACGAGTATAGGGAATGATCATTATTAGGACCTACTCTTAAAGCGCACTATTAATTTTCAAATAAATTAAATGTTTTTTTTATTGGAGATTTCATTCAAGAATTACACCAGGGCTATACTGCGCCGAAATATCGTTGGGTTAAGGTATGTGTGAAGGAGGTATTTCAAGGTTTGATTGAAAGTACCTTGACTAAGCGTATCGATTGGGGGAAAAGCCTGAATATTCCACCAGCAACATCGACAATCAACGCGATACTGTCACAACACGATTGCCGCAGTGTATACTTATATCGTAAAATTAACTGCAGAGCGCCCACGAGGCTCGATCCCTGGACGTCTTGCATTCTTCTTCCAGCCATATAAATTAGGTGAAACTGTTATAACTGAATCACGAGAGTCAAGGTAAAACTAAATATTTCATCTCTCCTCTAGATACAAAAAGAAATATTTATATCAAATCTTGAAATGTATTTTACAATCTTGGTGAACTAGAAAGATTCTAATGCAGGAATTTGAAACTTTTTAAATATTTAACTCTAATTGAATATTAAAATATGTATTTGTAAGTGGATTGCGTTCATTAGCTTACTGAGGAGCTATTATCTTTAAGTTTTTAATAAACACCGTAGTCTTTGATGTACGAAACTGTAGTCAGTTATGATTGTTAAATGTTTTTACTGTTATTCCGATGATTACTAAATGTTATTGTGAAAAAAATTAAAGAACATACAAATAAAATTACAGTACGCTTTTTAATTTATTAGTGTCATAGCATCAAGCATCTGGCGATTTACGCACTTTTTCATAGTTTTCATAAAGAGTCGGAAATATTAAAACAATTCTTGAAGAAAGATTCTGCGAAATATTATCTACCACGGGGGAAAAGTGCTCGTATTTACTAGAAAACATGCATGAATTTTTGATTTCTTACCATTTATTCACATAAACTTAAAGTCAGGCAGTAAAATGATCAAGGCCCACGGACCCGCCCAACTTTTTAGCAACAGAGGTTAAATTTTACTAATTCATAATTAAATTTCAAACAGCAAAACATACATTCTGCAAATGCACAAAAGCATTTGAAAAGTCCCAAATCTACCTACTTCAAATTTGTTACGCAATTCCAGGTGTCCCGGTTCTCCTATTCTGAAGCTGACCCTCATACTACCACTAGTTCTATTTCTCATTGTGCTGTAGGCAACAGAGCTAACCATCTGCGGGCGCTGATGAAAATTTATTGTTCATTTAATTAGCCCGTAGCAGCTTGTGTTTTAAAGTTGAGAGCCTGATTGCCAATACGGAACTTAGAAAGAAAATAAAATGTTCGTTTGAGATTCGTTTTAATGAGTAAGTGTTTCTTTGAGGATATTTAAAGGTTTTGCCGGCAATTCTGTTCGGCAACTGCTTTAATGTTGCTATGGATGGAATCTTTTAGGAATTATTTGAAATTTCTTTATGTTATAGGTCGACCAAACGGTATAGTGGTTAGCATGCCAGCTTCTAGACCGCGAGGTTGCTGGTTCGAGTCCTGTGTTAGGCATGGGTGTTTGTAAATGTATGTTGGCTTGTCTAATGACGAATGTTTCGGCGCATTATAGCCCTCGTGTTGCTGACGGCGCCAAATAATCTGAAAACAACCAACCAATCTTTATGTTATAGAAACTAGAGTTTAATTACCTCAAAACAATGGAACAGTTCAGCAGTCTTGAAAAAAAATCAGTAAAAATGTTTGTAAGTTTATTTAAGCAACTTCAGTAAATTTAAAAGTTTCACTAAACCAAGCTTAATGTTTTTTTGTTTTTTTCGTCTTAAAATTTCCTCTTAATCCATAACAGTTTTATGATATAATTATACGAGTAGTTCTTGAATAATTTACAAAAGTTGCATTAAATAATAATAAATAAAAAAAGTAAATCAATGCGTGAGAAAGTATAACCCATAAAAACCGATTTTCTAAAAAATATTATACCATGCATTATCAATTTTTAAATTCATTAACACAGCATCGATATCAAAAACATTTCTATCTGTAAAATGTGCGGCAAACAGCGTTTCAATATTTATTTATTAAAAATGAATGTGAATTTATGCTCTTACATCCAAATATCATTAATTTATTCTGATTAAAGTAATTTTATTATTTATTTATTAAAAAAAGTTTGGCAACAGGAAAGAGTTTCAACAATGATCAGTTAAATGCTATAACGCGATTGGATGATGGCAAGTTGGTTTATTGGTATTCCGTAAAAGCGACCTTTTAATAACCGTAACAGCCCCAAAATTTGATAGAATGCACTGTCATCGACATCGAACCTATCTGCTAAGTTTCAGCCCGATTGGATGACGGCAAGGATGTTAAATAGGTTTCCGCAGCTTTCACTCCCATCGACAAACAAACAAACAAACAAACAAACAAACAAAATCGAGGTTAATATAAGGTATTTAAAAATCAGAATTTTCGAAAAAAATTAGTTATTGTTTGTATTGAAGCACTATCCTCCTCCATTTTAAATTTTGAAAGAATTTAAAGTTTGAAACTCCTTCAGCAACAAACAGTTAGTAACAGACAACAAAGCAATTAATATATTTATTCTTAAAATCTATTAGAAAGCAAGAGAATTGAAACGTTAAATAAAATTTAACCATGTCATAAGAATGACACATTGACAATTAATTAATGCCTTAATTAACATAACCCATAAAAATCTCACACACAAACAAACAAAATCGAAGTTAATATAAAGGATTTAGTAATATAACCCATAAAAACAAAGTTTTTAATATAAATCCTTTATATGCATTGCCAATTCTTATATTCATTAACATAACGTCGATTTTATTGTCAGCGAGTCCTTGGTGTTTACATCAAATTTTAAATATTAAAAACATTTCTATCAGCAAAATATGTGGAAACTACGTTTCAAAATTTATTTATTAAAAATGAATGCGAATTTATGCCTTCATGTGAAATATCTTTTATTTATTCTGATTAAAACAATTTTGGTAAGAGGAAAGAGTTTCAGCAATGATCGGTTAAAATTATTTCACTTATAGCTTTACTACGCAACGCAACGTTGAATTGACTGGACCACACTCCATAATAAAATTATGCATTCATGTCCAATGATCTTTTATTTATTATGATTAAAATACTTTTGGCAACAGGAAAGAGTTTCAGGAATGATCGCGGTTAAATGGGATTTATTAGTATTCCAAATCGATTAAGAAAAGTACGTAAAAGCGCCTCTATAGTGACAGTGACAGACCCCAAAACTTGATAGAATGCATTGTTATCACCATCGAATCTATTGGCCAAGTTTCAATCCGATCAGATGACGCCAAGTGGATTAATTAGGTTTCCGCAGATTTCCTGGAACTACACCCTTTGATAAACGCCTAAGGTATACATATACGTTGGACAATTTTTTTTTAATTCTTATGCCAGCGTGTCAAATTTTTGTGAGGATTACAAGAGCAAAAAATGTAATGTATTTGCAGTAACAAATAATAAAAACAATTAAACATTTATTTAATTAATTGAATTTTAATTCACTAATTAAGGCTTGATTGCAACGATGATAAAATAATATCTAATTAATTTTGAAACAAATTTCTTACTGGAAATTAAAGACAAGGTATTGATACACGGGCCCAAGCAAAATATAATGTATAACTTAAATATTTTTTAAATTTTAACATTTAGCATGATAAGTACTGGAAAAAATAAAAATTTCCAAAAACAAAAATATTCTAAAATTCATAAAGAAAATTTTTTTTACCAAAATTTTTGTAAACAGCTAGGGCCCGTGCTCTGAAATGTTATCTAAATTATACAGTTTAAATTTTAAAAATCAGTTAATTAATTCTTAAGATATCACCGTTAGAGTACATTCACTCAACAATGAAAAGTAGTTCTCCACAAATTGAGTTCGAAGTTTTTGACAATTTCTTTTTTCCAATATGTTTTACACGTCGACCTTTACTAAATTGCATGTAATTAAAAAAGTATTTTAACTATAAGAAAGTTATTGGTCTTATTTTAAAGATAATGAATTGGAGAACATTTTAGAATAAAAAAAACAAAAATGTCTGTTTGGGTCAATTTTTGCGATTCCCAACGCATATGTATACCTTAATTAAAAAAAAAAGAAATAACACAAGAATAAAAACGAATACTTCCTTTTACATGGGTAGTTGAAAGTAAAAAATCGCCTTTACTATTTTAAATTAGAAACATATTCAACTAGGTTTAGACTAGATTAGGAGAATTACTTCTGCAAAGGTATTCCCCAGCGGTATATCCAACAATTTTTCATGCGGAATACAATACCGTTAAATCGGTCAAGCTGAAGGTCAAATAATCAGTATTGTTACCTCGTGCGCGAATGAATCTTCGTGACTCTAGGGACGTTTCGTGTGAAGTGCCTAGAACAAAAAACAAGTTCTCGTCGCATGTTGGAAAGTTTGAAAAGAATTCGTACCAGCATGAATAATAAATACCGAATGGAATGATTCAGGAAGCGGTTAACAGTGATTTTTATGTATTTAAATTTGTAGATATGGATTCTATGCAAGGCGATAATTCGAGTGGAGTTCCATCCTATGGCAACACTTGGAACATGCTAGTGACTCTTTAAAAATAATTTCGAATCTTAGTATTCTATTATCCAATCACAGTCTAGTACATAGTAGTTAAAGTTATAACGTAGACATGCATAATTATTTTGTGTTTTGGAAAACTTTGTATTCTTAGAAGGAAAAAAAAAAAAAAAAATGGAGTAATATTCACAGTATTGCATAATAAAAGTGCAAGATATATATGTGTAACTTCATCGAAATTTATAAAAAAAAGGAAAAATAATTTTTTTGAAGTATTATATTAAATACAATAAAGCAATCCTTAAATATAAGTTATATTTATGAACAATTATGCTTTATATAAGGTAAAATACTTATTAAAAGTTAACAGTACGAAGTAAATTGAAATTGGATTTGTAGAAGATAAATGTCAAACAGAAAATTTAGCTTTAAAAAGAATTCAATTAAAATAACTTCAAATAAAAAAAAAAAAAAAAAAAAAAAAAAAAAAAAAAAAACGTTATTTGTAATTAAAATCGAAAAAACTAAAAATACTTTCTTAAAAGAAGTTCAAGAGACATGAATTTGTCGAAACAAAATTGTACCGAATACGTTTTTTCAAAGTTAAATCCTTTATATAAATCGAAAGATCAGAAAAATACATAGTTTCTAGAAAAATGTTATTCTTTGCAATACATTTATAGAATATATTGCTTTCTGGATTTTTTTTAATGTACTTATACGTCTTGGGAATTATTAAATTAACGCATTCAATAAAAATTAAAAAAAATGACGCATTCAAATAGTAAACTTATATTTATAAATCAAAGCAAATCCAGAAGTACTTTCTGTAAAACTTCAAATACAATGTTTTCAACTGTCTGATAAATTTCATCATAACTTATGAAATCAACTTATCGAATTCATCCAATTGAAAGGATAAAATATAAAAAATAAATTAAAAAAAAAAAAAAAAAATAACACATTTATACTCACACATTTAGTCTTTCCTTTTTTAGAAGACTTTTTAAAAGATAAACTTTTCACTATTTTATCCGCAGCATCCAGCATTATGGAACACACATAATTTATATTCCAAACACACACTCCATATAACTTTTAAACCGAACAGACGTCCAAAAACGCTTCAGTAGTTAAAAAACAGCCCCACTACCTTCTTGGAACCCTCAACTAAAAGTGACCGCTTTGGAAAGGAACTCACCGACGAAAACCAGGGATGCGAAGACTGATTATTTTCGTTCTTTTTCCCAAAGAAAATAAAAAAAATAAAATACGACGAGTCACTGAACACATTAGAAATTCCGAAATGGTTGTTCCAGGTAAATATAATGCATCACTCACGAATCAAAGGCGGATATGTCCACAAATGATAATATTCTTTGCAAGTTATTGATAAATCCTTCAATTTCGTGCTTATGGATAATGAATGCCTGTCAGAATGAGTCTCAAAAATGTCGCCATTTTTTTTTTCTTCTTCGAGAAAGAGGAGTTGTAAAATCCAAAGAGAGATAAGTAGTGAGATAAGATTTTTTAATTTCCGTTTAAGAAAGTGTGAGTCAAGAATTATTCTGAATTTAACTATGGAAGGCTACCATGCTATCTCATCAACTATTCACCTTTAATACAACTTTGACGCATACCGAAGCAAATGCACTCTGAATGTAGAATAAAAGAATGAAAACACTTTTATTTTATTTTTGAAAATAAGTTATTTAAAGTGTGGTAAATATAAGGACCAGGAAGGAATTGATCTCGAGGCAACGCAATACTAGGTCGAAATAGTAACCTTTAGACAAAAGCTGATCGCCATTGGCGAAGGAAAATGTAAGGGTTGTGAATATGACCACCAGAAAATCTTAAAAATACGATTATTCCACAATTGTATTATTCTTATTCCACAGCACAAATTACAAAATTCCACTAATTCCATATTCTCAAGTCTTTTTAATCTTCAAAAATTTTCTTGGTTACAGGATATCTTGTGAAAATAAAAAAAAGTAATATTCTCTTCCAACAATATATATTAGGAACGGAATTTCCTTTGAATACACTTAAAAATTTGGATCCACCTTGCACCAAATTTTTTTTCCCATTTAGCTGCAACCAACATTTGGTGCTCAGTTTCACAATGTAATGGGGCTATACCTCGGACCGTAATCACCATTAAATCGTGAAACTAAGCACCAAATGTTGGTTGCAGGTGAATGGGAACCAATTTTTGGTGCAAGGTGGAACACAATATTTAACAATGTATAAGGAATGGATCTAGAAAAAAAGTCTAGATGGTAAAGGGGCGATTCTTTCATATCGTCAGGCCTTGGAGTGAAAAGGTGATAACTCAGGAAGAGAAGACCAATTTATTAGTTAAAGCTTCAACTTGATCACTGAAATAAGTTTGTGAACCGTGATGAGACAAGTGTGTGAAACGCAAAATCACTAAACTGATGTTGAATTAGAACATAATTTTTTTTTTGCTCTCCGGAAAGTTTGGATAAATTGAAATTAGCACCATTTTACTATGAGCCGACCATATGCTTCCCGCATATCTTCTCATGTACAATATTACCAATTCCAGACGCAATAACATCTTTGGAAAATTTTTTCATCCACAATTTGTAACTATATTTCGGTGCAGTGTAACTACCAAACCAATAAAAATTCCAATGCGACCAACAGACTTCGATAGATTGAATTAGTTGGGAGGAGATATCCCAGAGTCAATGAGTGTTTGAGTTAGAAATAACCTCAATTTAGATAATTAGAAAGCTGTTCCAGTTAACTTTGCTGAATTAGATCGATTAGGGTTAATTTAACAGAAACTGCCAATTATAAGAAGATGTGTAGTGCTAATTAAAGAGAACCCAAATGCCCAAATAACCATACATTTCCCGATCATGACAAGTTGAGGCCCAAGGCCCGAACACATTCAAGGGCCCTTTTTTCAAACGAGTGATTTATTGGAAATGGACTCGAAGTAAAGTCAAATGAATTAATATGAAATATAGAAAAAGTTGATAAATTAATGCTAATATTTTTTCCTAAAAGTTATTTATTTTAATCTCAAATAAACAAATTTCAAACAATCAAATTTATAAATCAAAAGAGGAAAAACTTTGTTACGTATAACATTGCATTTCACTATAACAATGTGTATATCCGTGACAACAAAATCTGCAGCATTACTTACAACTTCAAAGTCTACATTTGCTGATCTCACAATAAATTCGTCAAGACTTCGTTTCAATCACCCCCCCCCCCCCTCTATCCTTCAAAAAAGCTTGTGTTTCACGCTTTTAAACGGTTTATTTGAATAAATACACTCTGGGATACTAAAGACGCTTCAAGATTAATACGAAATGATGTTTATGTAAAAATTATTTTATACAAGTTATAAAAGATATTCACATAGCTTTTGTGAAACAAAAGTGGTTTATAGACAATTTCGGGGGTCCCCTAAAATCATGGGGCTCAAGGCCCGGGCTATCTTGTAGCTTTGTAGAAAGTGATTTCCGATATGCGTAGAACTTAGAAATCTTGAATATAAGTAGTTTTGGCCTTCTAATTGTAGGTTTGGCAAACAGAATGTTAAACATTTAATTAGTTTTCTTTATTAATTTTCTTAAAGGGATTTTGAAAAAACTAGGGATGTGTAACGTCGCACAGCTTTCAATTTCACTATAATCATTGCATTAAAACTTGACATGGTGTTACTTATCGTTTCCATATTTTCACTCATTGAAATAAAAATGGCCAGTTTGGCTATATTTTTTTTACATAAAAAAAACCCGGCAAAATTGACGATTTTATTTGGTAGACATTACACTGTCTTTTCTTTTGATGAATACAGAGAAATAAATTGTTGATGGATGATGCTCAAGGGTAGAGAGCTCTGTGTTAAAGGCAATTGTATTTCAACTTTTTACGTTTTTATCGCATTTTTATGGGAATTTCGGAGGTGGGGATGTTTAGAACACCATAAGAGGCATTATCATAACGATTTTGAACAAAATCGTTAGAGCCGTTTTTTAGCATTTACATGATTTTTTCAATGGCAGCTACCTCACGCGTATGCGCTATTTTGACGAAAACCTTAATGGTAGGTCCTATGGCTACCATCAATCCGCACACTAAATTTGAACATCGTAGGTCAATTTGTTCGGGAATTATGCTGACCACAGACAGACATTTTTTTTAGACCAGTTTTTTGAACTCAGGGTGTTCCAAAACGTGACCTTTTTTTTTTTTCCGAATGCTATACTTTTATTACCCTATGTAAACATATGAGTAGTTGAAAGTAATTAAGTTTTTCTACAAAGCGATTTCAGATAGGCGGAAGACAATGAAACTTCAAACATAAGTAGTATTTGCTTTATAATTGTATTTATGACAAACAGAATGTAAAGTTTTAACTATTATATTTTTAATTCATTTTTTAAAGTTTTCTTACAAAGTGAATTCCAACTGGCGTAGAACTCTGAAATTTGAAATATAAGAAAGTTTCGGCATTCTAATTTTACTTTCCACAAACAAAATGTTAAAATATTCGAGCAGATGTGAGAGGGGCGAAGGGGGGGGGGGGGGGGGGGAGAGGGTATTATAGAATTTGCGGGGAAAATTTTTTGCATCCTGACAGAAGATGGGGTTCTAATAATGGGGGTATACGTAGTAATTAATAACCTTTCAGCCAGCAAATCGAGATTATGCTTGGGAAATAATGAACCTTTCAAAGAGCTTGCTTCGCGAGAGAAGAGATCTACATACACAATTAACGCAATCTCCTCAACGCAGGGCCACTCAGCTTATTTGGAATAAATATTGTTGCGTGGGGAATTAAAGTGTCATCTTTTAGCAATTATGGAAGAAAGCGTGAAACAAATAGAAGACAAATTTGAAGAGAAATTCGAGAATGTCGAAAAGAAGTATAATAGTTTAGAAGGGAAATTTGAATTCCAGTTAAATGATTTGGAGAAAAAGATAGATTCTAGAAAGTTTGGCGACATTTGGCGATTTCTCGTCAAATTTGGCGACAAAAATTAGTCGTCAAAACCGTCGCCAACTTGGCTCTATCTCGCCAATTTGGCGAGATTGCCATTACCATAATGTGAAAAGGCCTGCTCTTTGTAAAACTCGCTTCCCAGTATTATCTCTGTAAAACTCGTTATCAAGCATTAATAGACACACTTAAGGGAAGCCAAGTTAAGACGAACTATTGCACTGCCTTATGCGAAATGTACATAAATATTCCTATTTACAAAATTAACACTATGAAATATTTACAAATATACAAACATTCGTAACAATATAAAACAATTTGGTGGGGGGGGGGGGAGAGGAGTTTTGAATATACATTCTATACGTATATATACGTTATCTTATTAAAACGTCATTAGCGAAAACTAAACTTTTGTAAATTTTTTAATTTTTAAAAATACTTTATTTCTATATTTTAGAGATCATTTTCTCAGTAAATCCAGGAATCTTTCTAAAGTAGATTAACAAAACTTTAAGAATATGTGTCTATTATCAGAGGTTCCAGAGGGTTCTAAACAGAAGGACTTTGATTAAAAAGTATTTTAAACCGACATAAAGTACACCATATTCATTTTATCCGACGTATAGATTAGATTATGGCAACACGCAAACGTCGACAATTACGTCACTCATGTAACAACTCAAGTATCATTATTTAAATCAATGCAAACATCCAATCCATAAGAGGCGCCTTCCAGACCACGCTTACTCAACATCAAACCACAGAGCGCCCTCGCGCACAATATTTACAATCTTGAGCAAAAACAAAATAGCTATTCAGTACCAACCGTCTCAGACTCGGTCTGATCCTGGTCTCGAATCTCCTGTTCGTCTTCCTCCTCTTCTTCCACACCTGTTATACACGGAGATACTTTGTTGCAAAACATTGATGACAACCAGAGATTACGAAATCCGACATGCGGACCATTGGGTATTTACTCTGGAAATTGTTTTTTTCCCCGCAATGCTCGCTCGTGACGTCACTGCGCAGAGAAGTGGGGCGCACAGGGGCGAGTTTCTGGTGGCCGATGACCTCATTGTCAGTGGCGTTTGTGTGGCGTGGGTGGTTTTACGAATGTGTGAAACGCGTGTATTTCAAATTAATCTCTCGATTCTTTTTTCGCGATCAAAAGTATCCAATAAAAATAAAATTATGCAATTCAAACTTACTCCTCACTGTAACTATAATTAAGAATTCTTCCATTTATAATTTAAAATGGGACCTTTAAGAAAGTGTTGCCTGTCTTCACCAAGTGAAAGTTAAGCAATTATCAAATACCTAATCATAAAAATATTCCGAAAAAGATTAAGTGGTATACTTTAATTATTTCGAGTCTCAAGCTTGGTCTTATTTCCCATAAATCACAAAAACTCGTGCTTCGGGCCCCGAATTTTGGGGGTCCCAAAATTCCTAAAAAATTCTGAATTATTGAGTAACTATCAATACTCTTGTTCAATGCCATAAAATATGATAATATATTTTTATAATACATTAGTTATTAAAATTAATATCTCAACATTAATTTAATCAAAACACTAATCAAAAGTGTCATTCAAATTTAAATAAACAACAATTATCCTAGATGGAGAAACCCATCTGCAATGGTGTGCCTATGGTAATCAATTTTTTAAATCAAGCCCTGATGGTCGCAAGAGCTACATAACTGAAGCAGAGATTTAATTAGGCTCCAAAGAAAACAAATTTTAAAGTGGAAAATGAAAATGATATCTTTTTATTTTCCTAACTTTGATGGAAACAAAAGAGTAAATAAAAAAGAAAACTGGGGAAAAAAAAAAAAAAAAAAAAAAAAAAAAAACCGCATCTAACTCATAAAATAAAAAGTTTTTATTCTAAGCCCTTAATATGCATCTAAAACTTTTATGAGCAATTGCAGTTTATGAGCTTAGATCGAGTTTTCATAATATTTGATCACTGCGAAGAAAACACCCATTCCGTGTTATTGACTAACTTTTTTTTGCCCCAAAACTTCACTGGATGCATTGCCATCGAAAACGAGTCTATCTGCCGAAATTGCCTGGTGAAAGGCCCTAACGATAAACTTTTATTTCGGAGAGTGGAGGAGAGAAAAAATAATTAAATCCATCTGGGGATATAAATTACGTCAAGCAAACTTGTGACTTTTTTAGTAGAGGTCGGCGATATATCGATACGACGATATTTTTTTAAAATATCAATAGAAAAAATATCGATACAAGTCACCGATATATCGATATTTTCAAACGTTTTTAGTTTTTTGATGATCGTTTTGCAGTTGCATGTGTTTTTTCGATTTTCTTTATTTCCTTTTCAAAAACTTCCAAACTAAAGTTTGGACTTGGTTGAGAGACAGTTAAAATTGCATCCTAACCGAAAAGAAAACAATGTAATGGAGATAAGATCATTTATTAGTAGTCATTAACACAGCTCCGTTTCTGTTGCCAACGTGTGCCTATATTTGCATCTAATTTTAAATGTTAAAAACATCTCTATCAGCAAAATATGCATATGCGGTAAACTACTTTTCAAATTTTCTTCTTTAAAAATAAATGTGAATTCATTCATTGACACCCAAATGTATTTTATTTATTCTGATTGATAATATACTTTATTTATAAAAACAATTTTTATAATTTACTTATAATTTTTTTTTTATAATTTATTTATAAAAACAATTTTTATAATTTATTTATAAAAACAATTTTTATAATTTATTTATAAAAACAATTTTTATAATTTATTTATAAAAACAATTTTTATAATTTATTTATAAAAACAATTTTTATAATTTATTTATAAAAACAATTTTTATAATTTATTTATAAAAACAATTTTTATAATTTATTTATAAAAACAATTTTTATAATTTATTTATAAAAACAATTTTTATAATTTATTTATAAAAACAATTTTTAAAATTTATTTATAAAAACAATTTTTATAATTTATTTATAAAACAATTTTTATAATTTATTTATTAAAAGTAGAAATTTGCCCCGAAAAACTTCGTTCCTGGCAAAATTGAAAATCAAATAAAAAAAAAATCAAATCACGTATCGATATATCGATATTTTATCGATATTTTTTCTATGGAACGATATAGTATCGATATTTATCTTGATCGATATTTCCAACCTCTATCTTTTAGACCACCCCCTTTTAGACCCCCGCTCAGTGACGTTTGATTGAACCCCTCCTCTAAAATTATGTAATGTTGCTGCCAGTCCTTCCCTTCCTAAAAAATTGGTTTTATCATCCCCCTCTCTTTAAGAAATTAATAATATAACTCATAAAAACAAAGTTTTTAATATAAAGACTTTACATGCATTGCCAATTTTTATATTCGTTAACACAGCGCCGATTCTGTAAACAGCGTGTTCTTGGTTTTTGCATCTAATTTTAAAAATCAAAAACATTTCTATCAGCAAAATATGCGGCAAACTACGTTTCAAAATTTATTTATTAAAAATGAACGTGAATTTATGCACTCATATCCAAATATCAATTGTTTATTCAGATTAAGGTAATTTTATTATTTATTAAAGTAAATTTGGAGAACTAGAAAGAGATTCTTCAATGGTCGGTTAAATGCTATTTTAGCGCGATTGGATAACGGCAAGTTGGTTTATTAGTATTCCGTAAAAATGATCTTTTAGTGACAGTTACAGCCTCAGAATTTGATAGAATGCATTGTCATCGACATCGAATCTATCTGCCAAATTTCAGCCGGATTGGATGACGGCAAGGGGGTTAGTTAGACCTCCGCAGATTTGCCCGCAATCGACACATAAAATTGAAGTTAATATAAAAGATTTTAAAACCCCGCATATGTATGTACTTTGTAATTTTGGAATAAACTTTACTTTATTGCAGATTAAATTAAATTAATGTGATTCTTGGTAATAAATTCTTTAAATAATAATTTTTTTTTATTAAAAAAAAATGTATTACATTTTCTCCCGCAAAAGTTAAAGTGTTACTTCACGCAAGTTATTACTCCCCCTCCCTTCTCCTTTCCTTGACAAAAATGGAAACAATGGCACAAAAATGGAAAAGTTGTGAAAAACCAACCTGTCAATTTGCATTGTTTTCATTAAAATGTTTGAAATTATATGTTCGAGTAGTTTAATGTATGGGAACATGCGCAAATTACGTCACACGCAGAGAGGGGACAGAGTGGGGTTGTCCAAAATAATGGACCTTGACATGTATGGTAATAGCTTGCGTGATGTAATAATTTCCCGTTAGCGGGAAAATTTTAAAAGTACTTTTTTCTTCTTTTAATTACCCATTTGTTAAAATAATAGATTAATGATTACTTGCAATTACTCATTTGTTAACATAGGGTGATGAAAGGGCATTCGGCAAAAAAAATCAAATTTTCTTGGCATTTCTACACATTTTAAAACGTGCTGAGTTCAAAAAAGCGGTCTAGAAAAAATGCCCGTGTGTCTGTTTGTCCGGGGTCAGCATAACTCCCAAACTAATTGACCTGCCATGTTCAACTTTGACATAAGGGTTAGTGATGGATTTGAGATCTGTCATTAAGGTTTCCATCAATATTGCGCATGCACATAAGGTAGCTGCTATTGAAAAATTTATGTTTTTATAAATTGCCTAAAAACGGCTCAAACGATTTTGATCAAAATCGCTTTGGCAATGCCGTCTAAAGTGCTCTATACATCTTCACCTCCGAAATTTCAGTAGAAATGCGATAAAGCCTAAAAGTTGAAAAATGAATGACAGAGTTATTTTACCTTGAGCGTCTCCCATCACGTGGTTTCTCCTTTGTTTCACTTGCAAGAAAGGATAATTCATCGAAAATATCGCCAATATCCTAATTTTGGCAGGTTTTTTGGCCAATGTAATAATTATCGTCAAACACCATATTTTTAAATTAAGAAACATGAAAATAAAAATAGTAAACTGCACCATGCGTACGATACTTTTCAATATACTTTAATTGTATGCCTTAGTTTTTAAACCTTATCTAGGCTATTTTACTTTGACGCTTTATCTTTGTCGTTTTGCTGTTCTATGTCATTCGTTGTTATTTTTATATTTAAACCTCTGATTTTAATGTTTAACACAATTTAAATATATATATTTACATTGTTTTAAGTATTTTGTATTGTTATTCAACTTTAAATTGATAAAATTTCATTTGAAGTTTAACTTAGTGTAAAAATAAATCGTACAAGAAAATTACAGTTAAAATTAGTGAAAAACTAAAGTATACAAAGTGAATGTTACATTAAATATTACAACAGAATAATTTCGATTAACGTATTGCTTACACTTTAAGCTCAGCATTTGAGTCGGTACGTTCATATTAAATTATTACAGATTTTTTCCCTTTCAAGGGCAAATAATTTAAACTAATAAAATAATCTTTTAAACGGATAAACCCAGGGATGGCGATTAAGGAGCTAAAGGTACCAGTCACCCTCCCACTCTTTCCGTCATACTTTTTTGATGCATTTAATGATTTATTATTCAAGAAATTTGCATCATGTTACATGATTTCATAGAGAATAAGGTGAAAGAATGTAAAGACAAGATAAATTTAACTATCGTAAAAGAAAATTCATGTTTTCTTGTCAAAAAATATTCTTTTTATCTGGACGAGTCCTTCTTAGGATTTTAAGGAATAATAATTTGACAAACAATTGACTTACTTGCTCATAATATGATCTGCATCAAAATTCGGTCCATATAATTTACTTGTTTGAAAAGCAACGACTGAATAATTTTGCAGATTAAGAAGGAATTTAATACACGTTTTTTTCAGTAAAAATCCTAATAGTTTTGTCAACAAACCGAAGAGCAATGGTCATTTAAGTTTTTTTTTTCTTCTTCCTTTTTTTTTCGGTCTAGGCCAAACAATTTCCTTAACCAATAAAAGTAGCTCTCACCCCTTCTCCAAATAGAACTCATACGATGACTCTTTGCCTTTTATTGTATCCCCCCGTCCCCGTCCACCATAAAAAAAAAAGAAAAAAAAAAAAAAAAAAAAAAAAAAGAATCGACAAGTGTTGCCAGTCTAGTCGATAACAAGAAAAGAAAGCACGTGGAGACTTTGGTTTTGCGAGTTTCCACGGCAGGACGGTTGCGTTGCCCGTGGCAATCCTACGTGGGAGGTTGGTTAGGGGCTTATCTGACTCCTCTCCCAGCTCACGCACATATAGTTGTGGTTTCATGATAACCGTGTTTGTGTAGTTTAAAATAACTAAATCGCATAAGTTATTTCATCTTCAAAGATACACATTAACTCGCTTTAAAATCCAAAACTTAATTATTTAAATTTAAGATCTATATTTATTTGAAATTTTTTCCACTGTTCTCAGAGGGCGCTGTGCCTTAGGAGAGGGTGCACCGGGATATGTCCCGGTAACCCGGTGGACCAGGCCGAGTCTGACCACATGTCTTTGATTTAACCGAGATACCGATGTTATTTAATCTAATAAGTAATTCTAATTGATATAGAATAAATGTTTTATATTTAATTTAGTCTTCAATTTTCCATGAGACAACAGACTAAAGTTGGAATAAAAAAACGAAAAAACAAAAACAAAAACCGAATGCTAGATGAATAGAGGAAAAGAACTTTCATTCTTAGCAAAATATAAGAAAATATTTTAATCATCGACTAATTTAAATAATTTTCTTCGAGTTTCTTTTGTAATAAGATGTGCAATGCTGTGCCCTTCTAAATTTTGTATTACTTTCTTAATTAAATTAATTTTGCTTTTTTCTAAAAAAGACTAACCTCGTTCATTAGTTAATAAATTTCTTGAATTGTGATACGATAATGTTCAAATTATTGTAATCCTTTAGCAAAAATCTTAAAATGTGGTAAAACATTATGGTTTCTTAGAAATGCACTTTAAGCCCTTTAACTAAGCATTATTTCAGATGTCATTTTTCATACTCGGGTTATTTTGATAAATGGGGCGTAATTGTTGCATTAGAAAAACTCTTTATGCATTTTAATGGAATGTTAGAGATGAAGTAAAATCATAACCGTTTTAAGAGTTCTCAATCCTAATATTAATTAAAAAAATAATCGTGTTTATATAAATCTGGACGATCATACGCTAATATAACATTTTGTGAAAAAGGCAACTACAATAATGTGAAAGCATAATTTTGTTTCAATAGTGAAAAACATTTTCCATACAATTCGATAACAATACCAATTTTAACATATTAAACATCAACAATGCGGTATTAAATATAGTTAACATTTTAATTGTTCTTTAATATGTTGCATTTAAAAAAAACCTTACAGCTATCAACAATGCACATCTTTATATTCTTCACTGTTTTGTCAGTCATCCTGTTGGTTTTCCAGCGGTTGATTGAGTATGATATTCATGAATTAATTTTGGTGATTTTCTACTCTAGAACGCACTTTGTGTACTAGAAAATGTTCTTCATATGAATCTTTGTATAAATTTTATGCGCTTAAACTATTTTTTATAAAAAATTAAGAAGAAACACTCTGTGTACTGAATTCACTTTCAAAGCCTACTGGATGAGAGGAGTTAGGTAAGTTCCAACAATTTCCGTTTTTTAATTAAATTTCCAGGTTGAAATAAACATATTTCTTATGAACACATTTCGAAATGATACTTTAATTTTATTTGTTTAGGATGAGTTGAATACGAATTAGAATCCATTTAGGTCATAAATATATAGGGTCAAATTTTATAAACCGATGCAGAACTTTTGCCGATTTCCTTACATTTTATAAAGTATGTGCATAAATATATATAATAGAATGTATAACCGGCGTTGTTAGGGGAAAAAAAAAAAAAAAAAAAAAAGAAGACTAGTTCTAGTTACCATTTTTTAAAAAGATTTACCTTTTCGCCAAAAGTGCACCGGATTATAAATTTTAACCGTTGATATTTTAGTAGGTCTGGCTGACTTTGTCAATACGATTTTTTTTTTTGATGAGGTATTATTCTATTGAAATTTTCTCCCTAGTGGTAAAGAGCTCAGGTGAGCAGAGATTATTTTTTTTTTTTACTTTTGCATATTTCATTAATCTAAAAATAGACAGACAAATTATTTAGTCTAAAGCAGAGTTCGCCAAAATGCGTAAACATACATTGAAAATCAATTTCACCCTATAGAATTAACCTCATGCGTGAATTCACGCATCGGCATGTCTATCGCCAGCGTTTTTTCGGGATATCGTAAATTGTCAAGTTTTACTTCTCCGCCATTTGAAAGGTAGTTTTCGAAGTGTTGCCGACATTTTCCAGATTTTTTTTCGAGGTGCTGCCGGCATTTCCGCGTTCGGTTTCGAGGTGTCTTCGGCATTTTTCCGATAGTTTCACGGGACACCCACGTGATATCACCGAAAGGCCTAGTGTTAAGAATTAGTTTAAAGTTTATAACCATCAAGTGTTTTTAGTAAGCATTTAAAAAGGTATATTTCAGCTCTAATACGTGAAATCGCGAAACAAAGTAAGACAGTTTTGTAGGGGAAGTTTTGTAGGGGAAGTTTTGTAGAATTTCACTCAGAATGTTTACCGTTGTGAAATTATAAAATTAGATGAAATTTTGTTCGTCATTTTCGTTTCTATTTTGATTATTTAAAGCTAATCAGAACTATTAATCTAATTTTAAAAAAAATGGTGATATAGTATTATTTACGTAAGTATTATTTACGTTTAGTGACTATTAAAGGCGTTAAAAACTTATTATAACCTAGTTTCACTGATGAGTTACCTTGATAACAAGCAATTTTCAAGTGCATCATAAAAGCAAAGCACATTTAATTTTTAACAAGCAATTATGAAATTATTCTGCACGACTGTATATTTTAACATTATTACTTTAAATTATCCATATGTATACATAGGGTAATAAAAATATAGGATTCTGTCAAAAAAAAAAAAAAAAAAAAAAGATTTTTTTTTTGCATTTCTCCACGTTTTGGAACATCCTGATTGCAAAAAAGTGATCTAGATAAAATGTCTGTCTGTGTATGTGTATGTGGTCAGCATACCTCCCGAACAAATTGACCTACAATGTTCAAATTTTGTGTGCGGGTAGGTTGTGGCCATGGGACCCACCATTAAGGTTTTCGTCAAAATCACGGAAGCTCATAAGGTAGCTGCTGTTGAAAAAAAATCATGTTTTTTAATGATTGCTGAGAAATGGCTCTAACGATTTTGATTAAAATTACTGTGGTAATGCCTCTTAAGGCGTTCTAAACATCCCCAACTCCGAAATGTCCGTAAAAATGCTTTAATGGCTTAAAAAGTTGAAAAACGAATGCCTTCAACAAAGTTCTCTTTGCTTGAACATAGCTCATCAACGATAGTTTTTTCTCCTCTTCTCAGTTTCATTTGTAAGAAAGGATAATATAAGAATTATCGTAAGAAATATCACCAAACTGGAAATTTTTTCTAAATGAATGATGGAAATATAAAAACGGTAAATGACACAAATCCACTTCAGTAATGTAGTGTAATTGAAAGTTGTGCGATGTTCCTCACCACTAGTTTCTAAGCAGATGATGGAAATATAAAAATGGTAAATGACACAAATCCACGTCAGTAATGTAGTGTAATTGAAAGTTGAGCAATATTCCACACCCCTAGTAAATTTCAGATTCAAACAGTAAGAAATAATGTTAACGATGAGCTAGATATATTTTGTATTGAATTTCACAACATTAAATATTTTTTTTATATAAACATGAAATATGAAAAAATTAAAAATAAATACTTATTCCTAAGTAGTATTCTAAGTACTATTAAGTAGTATTCCTTATTCCTAAGTAGTATTCTAAGTATTAAGTAGTATTCTAAGTACTAAGTAGTATTCCTTATTCCAAAGTAGTATATTTAAATTGTTTTTAATTTATTTACTGTGACTTACTATGCTTTGTAAAAATTTTTATTACACAGACAATATGCATCAGGAATCACCAGATATCAGATGGTAAGAGAAGTATAAAATACTTCAAATGCAATTTCTCATTGCAGTTATTTTTTTATGTATTACCTTTTACAAATTTAACTTGACTTTATTTTTCAGGTGAAAAACACTTAAAGGGATTAAAAGGAAGGAAGCTAAATAAGGAGAGGAAGCTAGTAAAGGAAGGGCAATGAGAAATTTCTTTCACAATCCGTATAACAAAGATATTTTAACTAGGGAAGGCCTAGATTTTAGATGGTAAGAGAAATTAAAAATATTTTAAATTTAATTTCTCATTGCAATTGCTTAGTTTTGTGGTGTATTTTACAGATTTTATTTATCATTTTCTTTTCAGGAAAAGATCACCTAAAGGGTTAATACGAGTGAAAGTTAAATTTCTCATTGTAAAGGAAGGGAAACGAGAAATTTAACTTTCAAGTCGTATCACAAAGATATTTTACGTTTAGAATGACTAGACATCAGATGGTAAGAGCAATAATAAATATTTTAAATTCAGTTTCTTATTGCAGTTGCTTAATTTAGTGCTGCTTTTTACAGATTTTATTTATAATTTTCTTTTCAGGTGAAGATCAGCTAAAGGGATAATACGAAAGGAAGTTAAATTTCTCATTGTAAAGGAAGGGTAATGAGAAATTTAACTTTCAAGTCGTATCACAAAGATATTTTACGTTTAGAATGACTAGACATCAGATGGTAAGAGCAATTACAAATATTTTAAATTCAGTTTCTTATTGTAGTTGCTTAATTTAGTGCTGCTTTTTACAGATTTTATTTATAATTTTCTTTTCAGGTGAAGATCAGCTAAAGGGATAATACGAAAGGAAGTTAAATTTCTCATTGTAAAGGAAGGGTAATGAGAAATTTAACTTTCAAGTCGTATCACAAAGATATTTTACGTTTAGAATGACTAGACATCAGATGGTAAGAGAAATTAAAAATATTTTAAATTTAATTTCTCATTGCAATTGCTTAGTTTTGTGGTGTATTTTACAGATTTTATTTATCATTTTCTTTTCAGGAAAAGATCAGCTAAAGGGTTAATACGAGTGAAAGTTAAATTTCTCATTGTAAAGGAAGGGTAATGAGAAATTTAACTTTCAAGTCGTATCACAAAGATGTTTTACGTTTAGAATGACTAGACATCAGATGGTAAGAGCAATTACAAATATTTTAAATTCAGTTTCTTATTGCAGTTGCTTAATTTAGTGCTGCTTTTTACAGATTTTATTTATCATTTTCTTTTCAGGTGAAGATCAGCTAAAGGGATAATACGAGTGAAAGTTAAATTTCTCATTGTAAAGGAAGGGCAACGAAAAAATTTAACTTTCAAGTCGTATCACAAAGATATTTTACGTTTAGAATGACTAGACATCAGATGGTAAGAGCAGTTACAAATATTTTAAATTCAGTTTCTTATTGCAGTTGCTTAATTTAGTGCTTCTTTTTACAGATTTTATTTATCATTTTCTTTTCAGGTAAATATCAGCTAAAGGGATAATACGAGTAAAAGTTAAATTTCTCCTTGTAAAGGAAGGGCAACGAGAAATTTAACTTTCAAGTCGTATCAAAAAGATATTTTACGCTTAGAGTGACTAGACATCAGATGGTAAGAGCAATTACAATATTTTAAATTCAGTTTCTCTTTGCAGTTGCTTAATTTAGTGCTTCTTTTTACAGATTTTATTTATCATTTTCTTTTCAGGTAAAGATCAGCTAAAGGGATAATACGAGTGAAAGTTAAATTCCTCATTGTAAAGGAAGGGAAACGAGAAATTTAACTTTCAAGTCGTATCACAAAGATATTTTACGTTTAGAATGACTAGACATCAGATGGTAAGAGCAATTACAAATATTTTAAATTAAGTTTCTTATTGCAGTTGCTTAATTTAGTGCTGCTTTTTACAGATTTTATTTATAATTTTCTTTTCAGGTGAAGATCAGCTAAAGGGATAATACGAAAGGAAGTTAAATTTCTCATTGTAAAGGAAGGGTAATGAGAAATTTAACTTTCAAGTCGTATCACAAAGATATTTTACGTTTAGAATGACTAGACATCAGATGGCAAGAGCAGTTACAAATATTTTAAATTCAGTTTCTCATTGCAGTTGCTTAATTTAGTGCTTCTTTTTACAGATTTTATTTATCATTTTCTTTTCAGGTAAAGATCAGCTAAAGGGATAATACGAGTGAAAGTTAATTTTCTCATTGTAAAGGAAGGGAAACGAGAAATTTAACTTTCAAGTCGTATCACAAAGATATTTTACGTTTAGAATGACTAGACATCAGATGGTAAGAGCAATTACAAATATTTTAAATTCAGTTTCTTATTGCAGTTGCTTAATTTAGTGCTGCTTTTTACAGATTTTATTTATAATTTTCTTTTCAGGTGAAGATCAGCTAAAGGGATAATACGAAAGGAAGTTAAATTTCTCATTGTAAAGGAAAGGTAATGAGAAATTTAACTTTCAAGTCGTATCACAAAGATATTTTACGTTTAGAATGACTAGACATCAGATGGTAAGAGAAATTAAAAATATTTTAAATTTAATTTCTCATTGCAATTGCTTAGTTTTGTGGTGTATTTTACAGATTTTATTTATCATTTTCTTTTCAGGAAAAGATCAGCTAAAGGGTTAATACGAGTGAAAGTTAAATTTCTCCTTGTAAAGGAAGGGCAACGAGAAATTTAACTTTCAAGTCGTATCACAAAGATATTTTACGTTTAGAATGACTAGACATCAGATGGTAAGAGCAATTACAAATATTTTAAATTCAGTGTCTTATTGCAGTTGCTTAATTTAGTGCTGCTTTTTACAGATTTTATTTATAATTTTCTTTTCAGGTGAAAATCAGCTAAAGGGATAATACGAGAGGAAGTTAAATTTCTCATTGTAAAGGAAGGGCAACGAGAAATTTAACTTTCAAGTCGTATCACAAAGATATTTTACGTTTAGAATGACTAGACATCAGATGGTAAGAGCAATTACAAATATTTTAAATTCAGTTTCTCATTGCAGTTGCTAAATTTAGTGCTGCTTTTTACAGATTTTATTTATAATTTTCTTTTCAGGTGAAGATCAGCTAAAGGGATAATACGAGAGGAAGTTAAATTTCTCATTCTAAAGGAAGGGCAACGAGAAATTTAACTTTCAAGTCGTATCACAAAGATATTTTACGTTTAGAATGACTAGACATCAGATGGTAAGAGCAATTACAAATATTTTAAATTCAGTTTCTTATTGCAGTTGCTTAATTTAGTGCTTCTTTTTACAGATTTTATTTATCATTTTCTTTTCAGGTGAAGATCAGCTAAAGGGATAATACGAGTGAAAGTTAATTTTCTCATTGTAAAGGAAGGGAAACGAGAAATTTAACTTTCAAGTCGTATCACAAAGATATTTTACGTTTAGAATGACTAGACATCAGATGGTAAGAGCAATTACAAATATTTTAATTTCAGTTTCTTATTGCAGTTGCTTAATTTAGTGCTTCTTTTTACAGATTTTATTTATAATTTTCTTTTCAGGTAAAGATCAGCTAAAGGGATAATACGAGTGAAAGTTAATTTTCTCATTGTAAAGGAAGGGAAACGAGAAATTTAACTTTCAAGTCGTATCACAAAGATATTTTACGTTTAGAATGACTAGACATCAGATGGTAAGAGCAATTACAAATATTTTAAATTCAGTTTCTTATTGCAGTTGCTTAATTTAGTGCTGCTTTTTACAGATTTTATTTATAATTTTCTTTTCAGGTGAAGATCAGCTAAAGGGATAATACGAAAGGAAGTTAAATTTCTCATTGTAAAGGAAGGGTAATGAGAAATTTAACTTTCAAGTCGTATCACAAAGATATTTTACGTTTAGAATGACTAGACATCAGATGGTAAGAGAAATTAAAAATATTTTAAATTTAATTTCTCATTGCAATTGCTTAGTTTTGTGGTGTATTTTACAGATTTTATTTATCATTTTCTTTTCAGGAAAAGATCAGCTAAAGGGTTAATACGAGTGAAAGTTAAATTTCTCCTTGTAAAGGAAGGGCAACGAGAAATTTAACTTTCAAGTCGTATCACAAAGATATTTTACGTTTAGAATGACTAGACATCAGATGGTAAGAGCAATTACAAATATTTTAAATTCAGTTTCTTATTGCAGTTGCTTAATTTAGTGCTGCTTTTTACAGATTTTATTTATAATTTACTTTTCAGGTGAAGATCAGCTAAAGGGATAATACGAGAGGAAGTTAAATTTCTCATTGTAAAGGAAGGGCAACGAGAAATTTAACTTTCAAGTCGTATCACAAAGATATTTTACGTTTAGAATGACTAGACATCAGATGGTAAGAGCAATTACAAATATTTTAAATTCAGTTTCTCATTGCAGTTGCTAAATTTAGTGCTTCTTTTTACAGATTTTATTTATCATTTTCTTTTCAGGTGAAGATCAGCTAAAGGGATAATACGAGAGAAAGTTAAATTTCTCATTGTAAAGGTAGGACAATGAGAAATTTAATTTTCAATTCGTATCTCAAAGATATTTTACGTTTAGAATGACTAGACATCAGATGGTAAGAGCAATTACAAATATTTTAAATTCAGTTTCTTATTGCAGTTGCTTAATTTAGTGCTGCTTTTTACAGATTTTATTTATAATTTTCTTTTCAGGTGAAGATCAGCTAAAGGGATAATACGAAAGGAAGTTAAATTTCTCATTGTAAAGGAAGGGTAATGAGAAATTTAACTTTCAATTCGTATCACAAAGATATTTTACATTTAGAATGACTAGACATCAGATGGTAAGAGAAATTAAAAATATTTTAAATTTAATTTCTCATTGCAATTGCTTAGTTTTGTGGTGTATTTTACAGATTTTATTTATCATTTTCTTTTCAGGAAAAGATCAGCTAAAGGGTTAATACGAGTGAAAGTTAAATTTCTCCTTGTAAAGGAAGGGCAACGAGAAATATAACTTTCAAGTCGTATCACAAAGATATTTTACGTTTAGAATGACTAGACATCAGATGGTAAGAGCAATTACAAATATTTTAAATTCAGTGTCTTATTGCAGTTGCTTAATTTAGTGCTGCTTTTTACAGATTTTATTTATAATTTTCTTTTCAGGTGAAAATCAGCTAAAGGGATAATACGAGAGGAAGTTAAATTTCTCATTGTAAAGGAAGGGCAACGAGAAATTTAACTTTCAAGTCGTATCACAAAGATATTTTACGTTTAGAATGACTAGACATCAGATGGTAAGAGCAATTACAAATATTTTAAATTCAGTTTCTCATTGCAGTTGCTAAATTTAGTGCTGCTTTTTACAGATTTTATTTATAATTTTCTTTTCAGGTGAAGATCAGCTAAAGGGATAATACGAGAGGAAGTTAAATTTCTCATTCTAAAGGAAGGGCAACGAGAAATTTAACTTTCAAGTCGTATCACAAAGATATTTTACGTTTAGAATGACTAGACATCAGATGGTAAGAGCAATTACAAATATTTTAAATTCAGTTTCTTATTGCAGTTGCTTAATTTAGTGCTGCTTTTTACAGATTTTATTTATAATTTTCTTTTCAGGTGAAGATCAGCTAAAGGGATAATACGAGAGGAAGTTAAATTTCTCATTGTAAATTAAGGGCAACGAGAAATTTAACTTTCAAGTCGTATCACAAAGATATTTTACGTTTAGAATGACTAGACATCAGATGGCAAGAGCAGTTACAAATATTTTAAATTCAGTTTCTCATTGCAGTTGCTTAATTTAGTGCTTCTTTTTACAGATTTTATTTATCATTTTCTTTTCAGGTGAAGATCAGCTAAAGGGATAATACGAGTGAAAGTTAATTTGCTCATTGTAAAGGAAGGGAAACGAGAAATTTAACTTTCAAGTCGTATCACAAAGATATTTTACGTTTAGAATGACTAGACATCAGATGGTAAGAGCAATTACAAATATTTTAAATTCAGTTTCTTATTGCAGTTGCTTAATTTAGTGCTTCTTTTTAAAGATTTTATTTATAATTTTCTTTTCAGGTAAAGATCAGCTAAAGGGATAATACGAGTGAAAGTTAATTTTCTCATTGTAAAGGAAGGGCAACGAGAAATTTAACTTTCAAGTCGTATCACAAAGATATTTTACGTTTAGAATGACTAGACATCAGATGGTAAGAGCAATTACAAATATTTTAAATTCAGTTTCTCATTGCAGTTGCTAAATTTAGTGCTGCTTTTTACAGATTTCATTTATAATTTTCTTTTCAGGTGAAGATCAGCTAAAGGGATAATACGAGAGGAAGTTAAATTTCTCATTGTAAAGGAAGGGCAACGAGAAATTTAACTTTCAAGTCGTATCACAAAGATATTTTACGTTTAGAATGACTAGACATCAGATGGTAAGAGCAATTACAAATATTTTAAATTCAGTTTCTTATTGCAGTTGCTTAATTTAGTGCTGCTTTTTACAGATTTTATTTATAATTTTCTTTTCAGGTGAAGATCAGCTAAAGGGATAATACGAGAGGAAGTTAAATTTCTCATTGTAAAGGAAGGGCAACGAGAAATTTAACTTTCAAGTCGTATCACAAAGATATTTTACGTTTAGAATGACTAGACATCAGATGGTAAGAGCAATTACAAATATTTTAAATTCAGTTTCTTATTGCAGTTGCTTAATTTAGTGCTGCTTTTTACAGATTTTATTTATAATTTTCTTTTCAGGTGAAGATCAGCTAAAGGGATAATACGAAAGAAAGTTAAATTTCTCATTGTAAAGGAAGGGTAATGAGAAATTTAACTTTCAAGTCGTATCACAAAGATATTTTACGTTTAGAATGACTAGACATCAGATGGTAAGAGAAATTAAAAATATTTTAAATTTAATTTATCATTGCAATTGCTTAGTTTTGTGGTGTATTTTACAGATTTAATTTATCATTTTCTTTTCAGGAAAAGATCAGCTAAAGGGTTAATACGAGTGAAAGTTAAATTTCTCCTTGTAAAGGAAGGGCAACGAGAAATTTAACTTTCAAGTCGTATCACAAAGATATTTTACGTTTAGAATGACTAGACATCAGATGGTAAGAGCAATTACAAATATTTTAAATTCAGTTTCTCATTGCAGTTGCTAAATTTAGTGCTTCTTTTTACAGATTTTATTTATCATTTTCTTTTCAGGTGAAGATCAGCTAAAGGGATAATACGAGAGAAAGTTAAATTTCTCATTGTAAAGGTAGGACAATGAGAAATTTAATTTTCAATTCGTATCTCAAAGATATTTTACGTTTAGAATGACTAGACATCAGATGGTAAGAGCAATTACAAATATTTTAAATTCAGTTTCTTATTGCAGTTGCTTAATTTAGTGCTGCTTTTTACAGATTTTATTTATAATTTTCTTTTCAGGTGAAGATCAGCTAAAGGGATAATACGAAAGGAAGTGAAATTTCTCATTGTAAAGGAAGGGTAATGAGAAATTTAACTTTCAAGTCGTATCACAAAGATATTTTACGTTTAGAATGACTAGACATCAGATGGTAAGATAAATTAAAAATATTTTAAATTTAATTTCTCATTGCAGTTGCTTAATTTAGTGCTGCTTTTTACAGATTTTATTTATAATTTTCTTGTCAGGTGAAGATCAGCTAAAGGGATAATACGAGAGGAAGTTAAATTTCTCATTGTAAAGGAAGGGCAACGAGAAATTTAACTTTCAAGTCGTATCACAAAGATATTTTACGTTTAGAATGACTAGACATCAGATGGCAAGAGCAGTTACAAATATTTTAAATTCAGTTTCTCATTGCAGTTGCTCAATTTAGTGCTTCTTTTTACAGATTTTATTTATCATTTTCTTTTCAGGTGAAGATCAGCTAAAGGGATAATACGAGTGAAAGTTAATTTTCTCATTGTAAAGGAAGGGAAACGAGAAATTTAACTTTCAAGTCGTATCACAAAGATATTTTACGTTTAGAATGACTAGACATCAGATGGTAAGAGCAATTACAAATATTTTAAATTCAGTTTCTTATTGCAGTTGCTTAATTTAGTGCTTCTTTTTACAGATTTTATTTATAATTTTCTTTTCAGGTAAAGATCAGCTAAAGGGATAATACGAGTGAAAGTTAATTTTCTCATTGTAAAGGAAGGGAAACGAGAAATTTAACTTTCAAGTCGTATCACAAAGATATTTTACGTTTAGAATGACTAGACATCAGATGGTAAGAGCAATTACAAATATTTTAAATTCAGTTTCTTATTGCAGTTGCTTAATTTAGTGCTGCTTTTTACAGATTTTATTTATAATTTTCTTTTCAGGTGAAGATCAGCTAAAGGGATAATACGAAAGGAAGTTAAATTTCTCATTGTAAAGGAAGGGTAATGAGAAATTTAACTTTCAAGTCGTATCACAAAGATATTTTACGTTTAGAATGACTAGACATCAGATGGTAAGAGAAATTAAAAATATTTTAAATTTAATTTCTCATTGCAATTGCTTAGTTTTGTGGTGTATTTTACAGATTTTATTTATCATTTTCTTTTCAGGAAAAGATCAGCTAAAGGGTTAATACGAGTGAAAGTTAAATTTCTCCTTGTAAAGGAAGGGCAACGAGAAATTTAACTTTCAAGTCGTATCACAAAGATATTTTACGTTTAGAATGACTAGACATCAGATGGTAAGAGCAATTACAAATATTTTAAATTCAGTTTCTTATTGCAGTTGCTTAATTTAGTGCTGCTTTTTACAGATTTTATTTATAATTTTCTTTTCAGGTGAAGATCAGCTAAAGGGATAATACGAGAGGAAGTTAAATTTCTCATTGTAAAGGAAGGGCAACGAGAAATTTAACTTTCAAGTCGTATCACAAAGATATTTTACGTTTAGAATGACTAGACATCAGATGGTAAGAGCAATTACAAATATTTTAAATTCAGTTTCTCATTGCAGTTGCTAAATTTAGTGCTTCTTTTTACAGATTTTATTTATCATTTTCTTTTCAGGTGAAGATCAGCTAAAGGGATAATACGAGAGAAAGTTAAATTTCTCATTGTAAAGGTAGGACAATGAGAAATTTAATTTTCAATTCGTATCTCAAAGATATTTTACGTTTAGAATGACTAGACATCAGATGGTAAGAGCAATTACAAATATTTTAAATTCAGTTTCTTATTGCAGTTGCTTAATTTAGTGCTGCTTTTTACAGATTTTATTTATAATTTTCTTTTCAGGTGAAGATCAGCTAAAGGGATAATACGAAAGGAAGTTAAATTTCTCATTGTAAAGGAAGGGTAATGAGAAATTTAACTTTCAATTCGTATCACAAAGATATTTTACATTTAGAATGACTAGACATCAGATGGTAAGAGCAATTACAAATATTTTAAATTCAGTTTCTTATTGCAGTTGCTTAATTTAGTGCTGCTTTTTACAGATTTTATTTATAATTTTCTTTTCAGGTGAAGATCAGCTAAAGGGATAATACGAAAGAAAGTTAAATTTCTCATTGTAAAGGAAGGGTAATGAGAAATTTAACTTTCAAGTCGTATCACAAAGATATTTTACGTTTAGAATGACTAGACATCAGATGGTAAGAGAAATTAAAAATATTTTAAATTTAATTTATCATTGCAATTGCTTAGTTTTGTGGTGTATTTTACAGATTTTATTTATCATTTTCTTTTCAGGAAAAGATCAGCTAAAGGGTTAATACGAGTGAAAGTTAAATTTCTCCTTGTAAAGGAAGGGCAACGAGAAATTTAACTTTCAAGTCGTATCACAAAGATATTTTACGTTTAGAATGACTAGACATCAGATGGTAAGAGCAATTACAAATATTTTAAATTAAGTTTCTCATTGCAGTTGCTAAATTTAGTGCTTCTTTTTACAGATTTTATTTATCATTTTCTTTTCAGGTGAAGATCAGCTAAAGGGATAATACGAGAGAAAGTTAAATTTCTCATTGTAAAGGTAGGACAATGAGAAATTTAATTTTCAATTCGTATCTCAAAGATATTTTACGTTTAGAATGACTAGACATCAGATGGTAAGAGCAATTACAAATATTTTAAATTTAGTTTCTTATTGCAGTTGCTTAATTTAGTGCTGCTTTTTACAGATTTTATTTATAATTTTCTTTTCAGGTGAAGATCAGCTAAAGGGATAATACGAGAGGAAGTTAAATTTCTCATTGTAAAGGAAGGGCAACGAGAAATTTAACTTTCAAGTCGTATCACAAAGATATTTTACGTTTAGAATGACTAGACATCAGATGGCAAGAGCAGTTACAAATATTTTAAATTCAGTTTCTCATTGCAGTTGCTTAATTTAGTGCTTCTTTTTACAGATTTTATTTATCATTTTCTTTTCAGGTGAAGATCAGCTAAAGGGATAATACGAGTGAAAGTTAATTTTCTCATTGTAAAGGAAGGGAAACGAGAAATTTAACTTTCAAGTCGTATCACAAAGATATTTTACGTTTAGAATGACTAGACATCAGATGGTAAGAGCAATTACAAATATTTTAAATTCAGTTTCTTATTGCAGTTGCTTAATTTAGTGCTTCTTTTTACAGATTTTATTTATAATTTTCTTTTCAGGTAAAGATCAGCTAAAGGGATAATACGAGTGAAAGTTAATTTTCTCATTGTAAAGGAAGGGAAACGAGAAATTTAACTTTCAAGTCGTATCACAAAGATATTTTACGTTTAGAATGACTAGACATCAGATGGTAAGAGCAATTACAAATATTTTAAATTCAGTTTCTTATTGCAGTTGCTTAATTTAGTGCTGCTTTTTACAGATTTTATTTATAATTTTCTTTTCAGGTGAAGATCAGCTAAAGGGATAATACGAAAGGAAGTTAAATTTCTCATTGTAAAGGAAGGGTAATGAGAAATTTAACTTTCAAGTCGTATCACAAAGATATTTTACGTTTAGAATGACTAGACATCAGATGGTAAGAGAAATTAAAAATATTTTAAATTTAATTTCTCATTGCAATTGCTTAGTTTTGTGGTGTATTTTACAGATTTTATTTATCATTTTCTTTTCAGGAAAAGATCAGCTAAAGGGATAATACGAGTGAAAGTTAAATTTCTCCTTGTAAAGGAAGGGCAACGAGAAATTTAACTTTCAAGTCGTATCACAAAGATATTTTACGTTTAGAATGACTAGACATCAGATGGTAAGAGCAATTACAAATATTTTAAATTCAGTTTCTTATTGCAGTTGCTTAATTTAGTGCTGCTTTTTACAGATTTTATTTATAATTTTCTTTTCAGGTGAAGATCAGCTAAAGGGATAATACGAAAGAAAGTTAAATTTCTCATTGTAAAGGAAGGGTAATGAGAAATTTAACTTTCAAGTCGTATCACAAAGATATTTTACGTTTAGAATGACTAGACATCAGATGGTAAGAGAAATTAAAAATATTTTAAATTTAATTTCTCATTGCAATTGCTTAGTTTTGTGGTGTATTTTACAGATTTTATTTATCATTTTCTTTTCAGGAAAAGATCAGCTAAAGGGTTAATACGAGTGAAAGTTAAATTTCTCCTTGTAAAGGAAGGGCAACGAGAAATTTAACTTTCAAGTCGTATCACAAAGATATTTTACGTTTAGTATGACTAGACATCAGATGGTAAGAGCAATTACAAATATTTTAAATTCAGTTTCTTATTGCAGTTGCTTAATTTAGTGCTGCTTTTTACAGATTTTATTTATAATTTACTTTTCAGGTGAAGATCAGCTAAAGGGATAATACGAGAGGAAGTTAAATTTCTCATTGTAAAGGAAGGGCAACGAGAAATTTAACTTTCAAGTCGTATCACAAAGATATTTTACGTTTAGAATGACTAGACATCAGATGGTAAGAGCAATTACAAATATTTTAAATTCAGTTTCTCATTGCAGTTGCTAAATTTAGTGCTTCTTTTTACAGATTTTATTTATCATTTTCTTTTCAGGTGAAGATCAGCTAAAGGGATAATACGAGAGAAAGTTAAATTTCTCATTGTAAAGGTAGGACAATGAGAAATTTAATTTACAATTCGTATCTCAAAGATATTTTACGTTTAGAATGACTAGACATCAGATGGTAAGAGCAATTACAAATATTTTAAATTCAGTTTCTTATTGCAGTTGCTTAATTTAGTGCTGCTTTTTACAGATTTTATTTATAATTTTCTTTTCAGGTGAAGATCAGCTAAAGGGATAATACGAAAGGAAGTTAAATTTCTCATTGTAAAGGTAGGACAATGAGAAATTTAATTTTCAATTCGTATCTCAAAGATATTTTACGTTTAGAATGACTAGACATCAGATGGTAAGAGCAATTACAAATATTTTAAATTCAGTTTCTTATTGCAGTTGCTTAATTTAGTGCTGCTTTTTACAGATTTTATTTATAATTTTCTTTTCAGGTGAAGATCAGCTAAAGGGATAATACGAGAGGAAGTTAAATTTCTCATTGTAAATTAAGGGCAACGAGAAATTTAACTTTCAAGTCGTATCACAAAGATATTTTACGTTTAGAATGACTAGACATCAGATGGCAAGAGCAGTTACAAATATTTTAAATTCAGTTTCTCATTGCAGTTGCTTAATTTAGTGCTTCTTTTTACAGATTTTATTTATCATTTTCTTTTCAGGTGAAGATCAGCTAAAGGGATAATACGAGTGAAAGTTAATTTGCTCATTGTAAAGGAAGGGAAACGAGAAATTTAACTTTCAAGTCGTATCAGAAAGATATTTTACGTTTAGAATGACTAGACATCAGATGGTAAGAGCAATTACAAATATTTTAAATTCAGTTTCTTATTGCAGTTGCTTAATTTAGTGCTTCTTTTTACAGATTTTATTTATAATTTTCTTTTCAGGTAAAGATCAGCTAAAGGGATAATACGAGTGAAAGTTAATTTTCTCATTGTAAAGGAAGAGAAACGAGAAATTTAACTTTCAAGTCGTATCACAAAGATATTTTACGTTTAGAATGACTAGACATCAGATGGTAAGAGCAATTACAAATATTTTAAATTCAGTTTCTTATTGCAGTTGCTTAATTTAGTGCTGCTTTTTACAGATTTTATTTATAATTTTCTTTTCAGGTGAAGATCAGCTAAAGGGATAATACGAAAGGAAGTTAAATTTCTCATTGTAAAGGAAGGGTAATGAGAAATTTAACTTTCAAGTCGTATCACAAAGATATTTTACGTTTAGAATGACTAGACATCAGATGGTAAGAGAAATTAAAAATATTTTAAATTTAATTTCTCATTGCAATTGCTTAGTTTTGTGGTGTATTTTACAGATTTTATTTATCATTTTCTTTTCAGGAAAAGATCAGCTAAAGGGTTAATACGAGTGAAAGTTAAATTTCTCCTTGTAAAGGAAGGGCAACGAGAAATTTAACTTTCAAGTCGTATCACAAAGATATTTTACGTTTAGAATGACTAGACATCAGATGGTAAGAGCAATTACAAATATTTTAAATTCAGTTTCTTATTGCAGTTGCTTAATTTAGTGCTGCTTTTTACAGATTTTATTTATAATTTTCTTTTCAGGTGAAGATCAGCTAAAGGGATAATACGAGAGGAAGTTAAATTTCTCATTGTAAAGGAAGGGCAACGAGAAATTTAACTTTCAAGTCGTATCACAAAGATATTTTACGTTTAGAATGACTAGACATCAGATGGTAAGAGCAATTACAAATATTTTAAATTCAGTTTCTCATTGCAGTTGCTAAATTTAGTGCTTCTTTTTACAGATTTTATTTATCATTTTCTTTTCAGGTGAAGATCAACTAAAGGGATAATACGAGAGAAAGTTAAATTTCTCATTGTAAAGGTAGGACAATGAGAAATTTAATTTTCAATTCGTATCTCAAAGATATTTTACGTTTAGAATGACTAGACATCAGATGGTAAGAGCAATTACAAATATTTTAAATTCAGTTTCTTATTGCAGTTGCTTAATTTAGTGCTGCTTTTTACAGATTTTATTTATAATTTTCTTTTCAGGTGAAGATCAGCTAAAGGGATAATACGAAAGGAAGTTAAATTTCTCATTGTAAAGGAAGGGTAATGAGAAATTTAACTTTCAAGTCGTATCACAAAGATATTTTACGTTTAGAATGACTAGACATCAGATGGTAAGAGAAATTAAAAATATTTTAAATTTAATTTCTCATTGCAATTGCTTAGTTTTGTGGTGTATTTTACAGATTTTATTTATAATTTTCTTTTCAGGTGAAAATCAGCTAAAGGGATAATACGAGAGGAAGTTAAATTTCTCATTGTAAAGGAAGGGCAACGAGAAATTTAACTTTCAAGTCGTATCACAAAGATATTTTACGTTTAGAATGACTAGACATCAGATGGTAAGAGCAATTACAAATATTTTAAATTCAGTTTCTCATTGCAGTTGCTAAATTTAGTGCTGCTTTTTACAGATTTCATTTATAATTTTCTTTTCAGGTGAAGATCAGCTAAAGGGATAATACGAGAGGAAGTTAAATTTCTCATTGTAAAGGAAGGGCAACGAGAAATTTAACTTTCAAGTCGTATCACAAAGATATTTTACGTTTAGAATGACTAGACATCAGATGGTAAGAGCAATTACAAATATTTTAAATTCAGTTTCTTATTGCAGTTGCTTAATTTAGTGCTGCTTTTTACAGATTTTATTTATAATTTTCTTTTCAGGTGAAGATCAGCTAAAGGATAATACGAGAGGAAGTTAAATTTCTCATTGTAAAGGAAGGGCAACGAGAAATTTAACTTTCAAGTCGTATCACAAAGATATTTTACGTTTAGAATGACTAGACATCAGATGGTAAGAGCAATTACAAATATTTTAAATTCAGTTTCTTATTGCAGTTGCTTAATTTAGTGCTGCTTTTTACAGATTTTATTTATAATTTTCTTTTCAGGTGAAGATCAGCTAAAGGGATAATACGAGAGGAAGTTAAATTTCTCATTGTAAAGGAAGGGCAACGAGAAATTTAACTTTCAAGTCGTATCACAAAGATATTTTACGTTTAGAATGACTAGACATCAGATGGTAAGAGCAATTACAAATATTTTAAATTCAGTTTCTTATTGCAGTTGCTTAATTTAGTGCTGCTTTTTACAGATTTTATTTATAATTTTCTTTTCAGGTGAAGATCAGCTAAAGGGATAATACGAGAGGAAGTTAAATTTCTCATTGTAAAGGAAGGGCAACGAGAAATTTAACTTTCAAGTCGTATCACAAAGATATTTTACGTTTAGAATGACTAGACATCAGATGGTAAGAGCAATTACAAATATTTTAAATTCAGTTTCTCATTGCAGTTGCTAAATTTAGTGCTTCTTTTTACAGATTTTATTTATCATTTTCTTTTCAGGTGAAGATCAACTAAAGGGATAATACGAGAGAAAGTTAAATTTCTCATTGTAAAGGTAGGACAATGAGAAATTTAATTTTCAATTCGTATCTCAAAGATATTTTACGTTTAGAATGACTAGACATCAGATGGTAAGAGCAATTACAAATATTTTAAATTCAGTTTCTTATTGCAGTTGCTTAATTTAGTGCTGCTTTTTACAGATTTTATTTATAATTTTCTTTTCAGGTGAAGATCAGCTAAAGGGATAATACGAAAGGAAGTTAAATTTCTCATTGTAAAGGAAGGGTAATGAGAAATTTAACTTTCAAGTCGTATCACAAAGATATTTTACGTTTAGAATGACTAGACATCAGATGGTAAGAGAAATTAAAAATATTTTAAATTTAATTTCTCATTGCAATTGCTTAGTTTTGTGGTGTATTTTACAGATTTTATTTATAATTTTCTTTTCAGGTGAAAATCAGCTAAAGGGATAATACGAGAGGAAGTTAAATTTCTCATTGTAAAGGAAGGGCAACGAGAAATTTAACTTTCAAGTCGTATCACAAAGATATTTTACGTTTAGAATGACTAGACATCAGATGGTAAGAGCAATTACAAATATTTTAAATTCAGTTTCTCATTGCAGTTGCTAAATTTAGTGCTGCTTTTTACAGATTTCATTTATAATTTTCTTTTCAGGTGAAGATCAGCTAAAGGGATAATACGAGAGGAAGTTAAATTTCTCATTGTAAAGGAAGGGCAACGAGAAATTTAACTTTCAAGTCGTATCACAAAGATATTTTACGTTTAGAATGACTAGACATCAGATGGTAAGAGCAATTACAAATATTTTAAATTCAGTTTCTTATTGCAGTTGCTTAATTTAGTGCTGCTTTTTACAGATTTTATTTATAATTTTCTTTTCAGGTGAAGATCAGCTAAAGGGATAATACGAGAGGAAGTTAAATTTCTCATTGTAAAGGAAGGGCAACGAGAAATTTAACTTTCAAGTCGTATCACAAAGATATTTTACGTTTAGAATGACTAGACATCAGATGGTAAGAGCAATTACAAATATTTTAAATTCAGTTTCTTATTGCAGTTGCTTAATTTAGTGCTGCTTTTTACAGATTTTATTTATAATTTTCTTTTCAGGTGAAGATCAGCTAAAGGGATAATACGAAAGAAAGTTAAATTTCTCATTGTAAAGGAAGGGTAATGAGAAATTTAACTTTAAAGTCGTATCACAAAGATATTTTACGTTTAGAATGACTAGACATCAGATGGTAAGATAAATTAAAAATATTTTAAATTTAATTTATCATTGCAATTGCTTAGTTTTGTGGTGTATTTTACAGATTTTATTTATCATTTTCTTTTCAGGAAAAGATCAGCTAAAGGGTTAATACGAGTGAAAGTTAAATTTCTCCTTGTAAAGGAAGGGCAACGAGAAATTTAACTTTCAAGTCATATCACAAAGATATTTTACGTTTAGAATGACTAGACATCAGATGGTAAGAGCAATTACAAATATTTTAAATTCAGTTTCTCATTGCAGTTGCTAAATTTAGTGCTTCTTTTTACAGATTTTATTTATCATTTTCTTTTCAGGTGAAGATCAGCTAAAGGGATAATACGAGAGAAAGTTAAATTTCTCATTGTAAAGGTAGGACAATGAGAAATTTAATTTTCAATTCGTATCTCAAAGATATTTTACGTTTAGAATGACTAGACATCAGATGGTAAGAGCAATTACAAATATTTTAAATTCAGTTTCTTATTGCAGTTGCTTAATTTAGTGCTTCTTTTTACAGATTTTATTTATCATTTTCTTTTCAGGTAAATATCAGCTAAAGGGATAATACGAGTAAAAGTTAAATTTCTCCTTGTAAAGGAAGGGCAACGAGAAATTTAACTTTCAAGTCGTATCAAAAAGATATTTTACGCTTAGAGTGACTAGACATCAGATGGTAAGAGCAATTACAATATTTTAAATTCAGTTTCTCTTTGCAGTTGCTTAATTTAGTGCTTCTTTTTACAGATTTTATTTATCATTTTCTTTTCAGGTAAAGATCAGCTAAAGGGATAATACGAGTGAAAGTTAAATTCCTCATTGTAAAGGAAGGGAAACGAGAAATTTAACTTTCAAGTCGTATCACAAAGATATTTTACGTTTAGAATGACTAGACATCAGATGGTAAGAGCAATTACAAATATTTTAAATTAAGTTTCTTATTGCAGTTGCTTAATTTAGTGCTGCTTTTTACAGATTTTATTTATAATTTTCTTTTCAGGTGAAGATCAGCTAAAGGGATAATACGAAAGGAAGTTAAATTTCTCATTGTAAAGGAAGGGTAATGAGAAATTTAACTTTCAAGTCGTATCACAAAGATATTTTACGTTTAGAATGACTAGACATCAGATGGCAAGAGCAGTTACAAATATTTTAAATTCAGTTTCTCATTGCAGTTGCTTAATTTAGTGCTTCTTTTTACAGATTTTATTTATCATTTTCTTTTCAGGTAAAGATCAGCTAAAGGGATAATACGAGTGAAAGTTAATTTTCTCATTGTAAAGGAAGGGAAACGAGAAATTTAACTTTCAAGTCGTATCACAAAGATATTTTACGTTTAGAATGACTAGACATCAGATGGTAAGAGCAATTACAAATATTTTAAATTCAGTTTCTTATTGCAGTTGCTTAATTTAGTGCTGCTTTTTACAGATTTTATTTATAATTTTCTTTTCAGGTGAAGATCAGCTAAAGGGATAATACGAAAGGAAGTTAAATTTCTCATTGTAAAGGAAAGGTAATGAGAAATTTAACTTTCAAGTCGTATCACAAAGATATTTTACGTTTAGAATGACTAGACATCAGATGGTAAGAGAAATTAAAAATATTTTAAATTTAATTTCTCATTGCAATTGCTTAGTTTTGTGGTGTATTTTACAGATTTTATTTATCATTTTCTTTTCAGGAAAAGATCAGCTAAAGGGTTAATACGAGTGAAAGTTAAATTTCTCCTTGTAAAGGAAGGGCAACGAGAAATTTAACTTTCAAGTCGTATCACAAAGATATTTTACGTTTAGAATGACTAGACATCAGATGGTAAGAGCAATTACAAATATTTTAAATTCAGTGTCTTATTGCAGTTGCTTAATTTAGTGCTGCTTTTTACAGATTTTATTTATAATTTTCTTTTCAGGTGAAAATCAGCTAAAGGGATAATACGAGAGGAAGTTAAATTTCTCATTGTAAAGGAAGGGCAACGAGAAATTTAACTTTCAAGTCGTATCACAAAGATATTTTACGTTTAGAATGACTAGACATCAGATGGTAAGAGCAATTACAAATATTTTAAATTCAGTTTCTCATTGCAGTTGCTAAATTTAGTGCTGCTTTTTACAGATTTTATTTATAATTTTCTTTTCAGGTGAAGATCAGCTAAAGGGATAATACGAGAGGAAGTTAAATTTCTCATTCTAAAGGAAGGGCAACGAGAAATTTAACTTTCAAGTCGTATCACAAAGATATTTTACGTTTAGAATGACTAGACATCAGATGGTAAGAGCAATTACAAATATTTTAAATTCAGTTTCTTATTGCAGTTGCTTAATTTAGTGCTTCTTTTTACAGATTTTATTTATCATTTTCTTTTCAGGTGAAGATCAGCTAAAGGGATAATACGAGTGAAAGTTAATTTTCTCATTGTAAAGGAAGGGAAACGAGAAATTTAACTTTCAAGTCGTATCACAAAGATATTTTACGTTTAGAATGACTAGACATCAGATGGTAAGAGCAATTACAAATATTTTAATTTCAGTTTCTTATTGCAGTTGCTTAATTTAGTGCTTCTTTTTACAGATTTTATTTATAATTTTCTTTTCAGGTAAAGATCAGCTAAAGGGATAATACGAGTGAAAGTTAATTTTCTCATTGTAAAGGAAGGGAAACGAGAAATTTAACTTTCAAGTCGTATCACAAAGATATTTTACGTTTAGAATGACTAGACATCAGATGGTAAGAGCAATTACAAATATTTTAAATTCAGTTTCTTATTGCAGTTGCTTAATTTAGTGCTTCTTTTTAAAGATTTTATTTATAATTTTCTTTTCAGGTGAAGATCAGCTAAAGGGATAATACGAAAGGAAGTTAAATTTCTCATTGTAAAGGAAGGGTAATGAGAAATTTAACTTTCAAGTCGTATCACAAAGATATTTTACGTTTAGAATGACTAGACATCAGATGGTAAGAGAAATTAAAAATATTTTAAATTTAATTTCTCATTGCAATTGCTTAGTTTTGTGGTGTATTTTACAGATTTTATTTATCATTTTCTTTTCAGGAAAAGATCAGCTAAAGGGTTAATACGAGTGAAAGTTAAATTTCTCCTTGTAAAGGAAGGGCAACGAGAAATTTAACTTTCAAGTCGTATCACAAAGATATTTTACGTTTAGAATGACTAGACATCAGATGGTAAGAGCAATTACAAATATTTTAAATTCAGTTTCTTATTGCAGTTGCTTAATTTAGTGCTGCTTTTTACAGATTTTATTTATAATTTACTTTTCAGGTGAAGATCAGCTAAAGGGATAATACGAGAGGAAGTTAAATTTCTCATTGTAAAGGAAGGGCAACGAGAAATTTAACTTTCAAGTCGTATCACAAAGATATTTTACGTTTAGAATGACTAGACATCAGATGGTAAGAGCAATTACAAATATTTTAAATTCAGTTTCTCATTGCAGTTGCTAAATTTAGTGCTTCTTTTTACAGATTTTATTTATCATTTTCTTTTCAGGTGAAGATCAGCTAAAGGGATAATACGAGAGAAAGTTAAATTTCTCATTGTAAAGGTAGGACAATGAGAAATTTAATTTTCAATTCGTATCTCAAAGATATTTTACGTTTAGAATGACTAGACATCAGATGGTAAGAGCAATTACAAATATTTTAAATTCAGTTTCTTATTGCAGTTGCTTAATTTAGTGCTGCTTTTTACAGATTTTATTTATAATTTTCTTTTCAGGTGAAGATCAGCTAAAGGGATAATACGAAAGGAAGTTAAATTTCTCATTGTAAAGGAAGGGTAATGAGAAATTTAACTTTCAATTCGTATCACAAAGATATTTTACATTTAGAATGACTAGACATCAGATGGTAAGAGAAATTAAAAATATTTTAAATTTAATTTCTCATTGCAATTGCTTAGTTTTGTGGTGTATTTTACAGATTTTATTTATCATTTTCTTTTCAGGAAAAGATCAGCTAAAGGGTTAATACGAGTGAAAGTTAAATTTCTCCTTGTAAAGGAAGGGCAACGAGAAATATAACTTTCAAGTCGTATCACAAAGATATTTTACGTTTAGAATGACTAGACATCAGATGGTAAGAGCAATTACAAATATTTTAAATTCAGTGTCTTATTGCAGTTGCTTAATTTAGTGCTGCTTTTTACAGATTTTATTTATAATTTTCTTTTCAGGTGAAAATCAGCTAAAGGGATAATACGAGAGGAAGTTAAATTTCTCATTGTAAAGGAAGGGCAACGAGAAATTTAACTTTCAAGTCGTATCACAAAGATATTTTACGTTTAGAATGACTAGACATCAGATGGTAAGAGCAATTACAAATATTTTAAATTCAGTTTCTCATTGCAGTTGCTAAATTTAGTGCTGCTTTTTACAGATTTTATTTATAATTTTCTTTTCAGGTGAAGATCAGCTAAAGGGATAATACGAGAGGAAGTTAAATTTCTCATTCTAAAGGAAGGGCAACGAGAAATTTAACTTTCAAGTCGTATCACAAAGATATTTTACGTTTAGAATGACTAGACATCAGATGGTAAGAGCAATTACAAATATTTTAAATTCAGTTTCTTATTGCAGTTGCTTAATTTAGTGCTGCTTTTTACAGATTTTATTTATAATTTTCTTTTCAGGTGAAGATCAGCTAAAGGGTTAATACGAGAGGAAGTTAAATTTCTCATTGTAAATTAAGGGCAACGAGAAATTTAACTTTCAAGTCGTATCACAAAGATATTTTACGTTTAGAATGACTAGACATCAGATGGCAAGAGCAGTTACAAATATTTTAAATTCAGTTTCTCATTGCAGTTGCTTAATTTAGTGCTTCTTTTTACAGATTTTATTTATCATTTTCTTTTCAGGTGAAGATCAGCTAAAGGGATAATACGAGTGAAAGTTAATTTGCTCATTGTAAAGGAAGGGAAACGAGAAATTTAACTTTCAAGTCGTATCACAAAGATATTTTACGTTTAGAATGACTAGACATCAGATGGTAAGAGCAATTACAAATATTTTAAATTCAGTTTCTTATTGCAGTTGCTTAATTTAGTGCTTCTTTTTAAAGATTTTATTTATAATTTTCTTTTCAGGTAAAGATCAGCTAAAGGGATAATACGAGTGAAAGTTAATTTTCTCATTGTAAAGGAAGGGCAACGAGAAATTTAACTTTCAAGTCGTATCACAAAGATATTTTACGTTTAGAATGACTAGACATCAGATGGTAAGAGCAATTACAAATATTTTAAATTCAGTTTCTCATTGCAGTTGCTAAATTTAGTGCTGCTTTTTACAGATTTCATTTATAATTTTCTTTTCAGGTGAAGATCAGCTAAAGGGATAATACGAGAGGAAGTTAAATTTCTCATTGTAAAGGAAGGGCAACGAGAAATTTAACTTTCAAGTCGTATCACAAAGATATTTTACGTTTAGAATGACTAGACATCAGATGGTAAGAGCAATTACAAATATTTTAAATTCAGTTTCTTATTGCAGTTGCTTAATTTAGTGCTGCTTTTTACAGATTTTATTTATAATTTTCTTTTCAGGTGAAGATCAGCTAAAGGGATAATACGAGAGGAAGTTAAATTTCTCATTGTAAAGGAAGGGCAACGAGAAATTTAACTTTCAAGTCGTATCACAAAGATATTTTACGTTTAGAATGACTAGACATCAGATGGTAAGAGCAATTACAAATATTTTAAATTCAGTTTCTTATTGCAGTTGCTTAATTTAGTGCTGCTTTTTACAGATTTTATTTATAATTTTCTTTTCAGGTGAAGATCAGCTAAAGGGATAATACGAAAGAAAGTTAAATTTCTCATTGTAAAGGAAGGGTAATGAGAAATTTAACTTTCAAGTCGTATCACAAAGATATTTTACGTTTAGAATGACTAGACATCAGATGGTAAGAGAAATTAAAAATATTTTAAATTTAATTTATCATTGCAATTGCTTAGTTTTGTGGTGTATTTTACAGATTTAATTTATCATTTTCTTTTCAGGAAAAGATCAGCTAAAGGGTTAATACGAGTGAAAGTTAAATTTCTCCTTGTAAAGGAAGGGCAACGAGAAATTTAACTTTCAAGTCGTATCACAAAGATATTTTACGTTTAGAATGACTAGACATCAGATGGTAAGAGCAATTACAAATATTTTAAATTCAGTTTCTCATTGCAGTTGCTAAATTTAGTGCTTCTTTTTACAGATTTTATTTATCATTTTCTTTTCAGGTGAAGATCAGCTAAAGGGATAATACGAGAGAAAGTTAAATTTCTCATTGTAAAGGTAGGACAATGAGAAATTTAATTTTCAATTCGTATCTCAAAGATATTTTACGTTTAGAATGACTAGACATCAGATGGTAAGAGCAATTACAAATATTTTAAATTCAGTTTCTTATTGCAGTTGCTTAATTTAGTGCTGCTTTTTACAGATTTTATTTATAATTTTCTTTTCAGGTGAAGATCAGCTAAAGGGATAATACGAAAGGAAGTGAAATTTCTCATTGTAAAGGAAGGGTAATGAGAAATTTAACTTTCAAGTCGTATCACAAAGATATTTTACGTTTAGAATGACTAGACATCAGATGGTAAGAGAAATTAAAAATATTTTAAATTTAATTTCTCATTGCAGTTGCTTAATTTAGTGCTGCTTTTTACAGATTTTATTTATAATTTTCTTGTCAGGTGAAGATCAGCTAAAGGGATAATACGAGTGAAAGTTAATTTTCTCATTGTAAAGGAAGGGAAACGAGAAATTTAACTTTCAAGTCGTATCACAAAGATATTTTACGTTTAGAATGACTAGACATCAGATGGTAAGAGCAATTACAAATATTTTAAATTCAGTTTCTTATTGCAGTTGCTTAATTTAGTGCTGCTTTTTACAGATTTTATTTATAATTTTCTTTTCAGGTGAAGATCAGCTAAAGGGATAATACGAAAGGAAGTTAAATTTCTCATTGTAAAGGAAAGGTAATGAGAAATTTAACTTTCAAGTCGTATCACAAAGATATTTTACGTTTAGAATGACTAGACATCAGATGGTAAGAGAAATTAAAAATATTTTAAATTTAATTTCTCATTGCAATTGCTTAGTTTTGTGGTGTATTTTACAGATTTTATTTATCATTTTCTTTTCAGGAAAAGATCAGCTAAAGGGTTAATACGAGTGAAAGTTAAATTTCTCCTTGTAAAGGAAGGGCAACGAGAAATTTAACTTTCAAGTCGTATCACAAAGATATTTTACGTTTAGAATGACTAGACATCAGATGGTAAGAGCAATTACAAATATTTTAAATTCAGTGTCTTATTGCAGTTGCTTAATTTAGTGCTGCTTTTTACAGATTTTATTTATAATTTTCTTTTCAGGTGAAAATCAGCTAAAGGGATAATACGAGAGGAAGTTAAATTTCTCATTGTAAAGGAAGGGCAACGAGAAATTTAACTTTCAAGTCGTATCACAAAGATATTTTACGTTTAGAATGACTAGACATCAGATGGTAAGAGCAATTACAAATATTTTAAATTCAGTTTCTCATTGCAGTTGCTAAATTTAGTGCTGCTTTTTACAGATTTTATTTATAATTTTCTTTTCAGGTGAAGATCAGCTAAAGGGATAATACGAGAGGAAGTTAAATTTCTCATTCTAAAGGAAGGGCAACGAGAAATTTAACTTTCAAGTCGTATCACAAAGATATTTTACGTTTAGAATGACTAGACATCAGATGGTAAGAGCAATTACAAATATTTTAAATTCAGTTTCTTATTGCAGTTGCTTAATTTAGTGCTTCTTTTTACAGATTTTATTTATCATTTTCTTTTCAGGTGAAGATCAGCTAAAGGGATAATACGAGTGAAAGTTAATTTTCTCATTGTAAAGGAAGGGAAACGAGAAATTTAACTTTCAAGTCGTATCACAAAGATATTTTACGTTTAGAATGACTAGACATCAGATGGTAAGAGCAATTACAAATATTTTAATTTCAGTTTCTTATTGCAGTTGCTTAATTTAGTGCTTCTTTTTACAGATTTTATTTATAATTTTCTTTTCAGGTAAAGATCAGCTAAAGGGATAATACGAGTGAAAGTTAATTTTCTCATTGTAAAGGAAGGGAAACGAGAAATTTAACTTTCAAGTCGTATCACAAAGATATTTTACGTTTAGAATGACTAGACATCAGATGGTAAGAGCAATTACAAATATTTTAAATTCAGTTTCTTATTGCAGTTGCTTAATTTAGTGCTGCTTTTTACAGATTTTATTTATAATTTTCTTTTCAGGTGAAGATCAGCTAAAGGGATAATACGAAAGGAAGTTAAATTTCTCATTGTAAAGGAAGGGTAATGAGAAATTTAACTTTCAAGTCGTATCACAAAGATATTTTACGTTTAGAATGACTAGACATCAGATGGTAAGAGAAATTAAAAATATTTTAAATTTAATTTCTCATTGCAATTGCTTAGTTTTGTGGTGTATTTTACAGATTTTATTTATCATTTTCTTTTCAGGAAAAGATCAGCTAAAGGGTTAATACGAGTGAAAGTTAAATTTCTCCTTGTAAAGGAAGGGCAACGAGAAATTTAACTTTCAAGTCGTATCACAAAGATATTTTACGTTTAGAATGACTAGACATCAGATGGTAAGAGCAATTACAAATATTTTAAATTCAGTTTCTTATTGCAGTTGCTTAATTTAGTGCTGCTTTTTACAGATTTTATTTATAATTTACTTTTCAGGTGAAGATCAGCTAAAGGGATAATACGAGAGGAAGTTAAATTTCTCATTGTAAAGGAAGGGCAACGAGAAATTTAACTTTCAAGTCGTATCACAAAGATATTTTACGTTTAGAATGACTAGACATCAGATGGTAAGAGCAATTACAAATATTTTAAATTCAGTTTCTCATTGCAGTTGCTAAATTTAGTGCTTCTTTTTACAGATTTTATTTATCATTTTCTTTTCAGGTGAAGATCAGCTAAAGGGATAATACGAGAGAAAGTTAAATTTCTCATTGTAAAGGTAGGACAATGAGAAATTTAATTTTCAATTCGTATCTCAAAGATATTTTACGTTTAGAATGACTAGACATCAGATGGTAAGAGCAATTACAAATATTTTAAATTCAGTTTCTTATTGCAGTTGCTTAATTTAGTGCTGCTTTTTACAGATTTTATTTATAATTTTCTTTTCAGGTGAAGATCAGCTAAAGGGATAATACGAAAGGAAGTTAAATTTCTCATTGTAAAGGAAGGGTAATGAGAAATTTAACTTTCAATTCGTATCACAAAGATATTTTACATTTAGAATGACTAGACATCAGATGGTAAGAGAAATTAAAAATATTTTAAATTTAATTTCTCATTGCAATTGCTTAGTTTTGTGGTGTATTTTACAGATTTTATTTATCATTTTCTTTTCAGGAAAAGATCAGCTAAAGGGTTAATACGAGTGAAAGTTAAATTTCTCCTTGTAAAGGAAGGGCAACGAGAAATATAACTTTCAAGTCGTATCACAAAGATATTTTACGTTTAGAATGACTAGACATCAGATGGTAAGAGCAATTACAAATATTTTAAATTCAGTGTCTTATTGCAGTTGCTTAATTTAGTGCTGCTTTTTACAGATTTTATTTATAATTTTCTTTTCAGGTGAAAATCAGCTAAAGGGATAATACGAGAGGAAGTTAAATTTCTCATTGTAAAGGAAGGGCAACGAGAAATTTAACTTTCAAGTCGTATCACAAAGATATTTTACGTTTAGAATGACTAGACATCAGATGGTAAGAGCAATTACAAATATTTTAAATTCAGTTTCTCATTGCAGTTGCTAAATTTAGTGCTGCTTTTTACAGATTTTATTTATAATTTTCTTTTCAGGTGAAGATCAGCTAAAGGGATAATACGAGAGGAAGTTAAATTTCTCATTCTAAAGGAAGGGCAACGAGAAATTTAACTTTCAAGTCGTATCACAAAGATATTTTACGTTTAGAATGACTAGACATCAGATGGTAAGAGCAATTACAAATATTTTAAATTCAGTTTCTTATTGCAGTTGCTTAATTTAGTGCTGCTTTTTACAGATTTTATTTATAATTTTCTTTTCAGGTGAAGATCAGCTAAAGGGATAATACGAGAGGAAGTTAAATTTCTCATTGTAAATTAAGGGCAACGAGAAATTTAACTTTCAAGTCGTATCACAAAGATATTTTACGTTTAGAATGACTAGACATCAGATGGCAAGAGCAGTTACAAATATTTTAAATTCAGTTTCTCATTGCAGTTGCTTAATTTAGTGCTTCTTTTTACAGATTTTATTTATCATTTTCTTTTCAGGTGAAGATCAGCTAAAGGGATAATACGAGTGAAAGTTAATTTGCTCATTGTAAAGGAAGGGAAACGAGAAATTTAACTTTCAAGTCGTATCACAAAGATATTTTACGTTTAGAATGACTAGACATCAGATGGTAAGAGCAATTACAAATATTTTAAATTCAGTTTCTTATTGCAGTTGCTTAATTTAGTGCTTCTTTTTAAAGATTTTATTTATAATTTTCTTTTCAGGTAAAGATCAGCTAAAGGGATAATACGAGTGAAAGTTAATTTTCTCATTGTAAAGGAAGGGCAACGAGAAATTTAACTTTCAAGTCGTATCACAAAGATATTTTACGTTTAGAATGACTAGACATCAGATGGTAAGAGCAATTACAAATATTTTAAATTCAGTTTCTCATTGCAGTTGCTAAATTTAGTGCTGCTTTTTACAGATTTCATTTATAATTTTCTTTTCAGGTGAAGATCAGCTAAAGGGATAATACGAGAGGAAGTTAAATTTCTCATTGTAAAGGAAGGGCAACGAGAAATTTAACTTTCAAGTCGTATCACAAAGATATTTTACGTTTAGAATGACTAGACATCAGATGGTAAGAGCAATTACAAATATTTTAAATTCAGTTTCTTATTGCAGTTGCTTAATTTAGTGCTGCTTTTTACAGATTTTATTTATAATTTTCTTTTCAGGTGAAGATCAGCTAAAGGGATAATACGAGAGGAAGTTAAATTTCTCATTGTAAAGGAAGGGCAACGAGAAATTTAACTTTCAAGTCGTATCACAAAGATATTTTACGTTTAGAATGACTAGACATCAGATGGTAAGAGCAATTACAAATATTTTAAATTCAGTTTCTTATTGCAGTTGCTTAATTTAGTGCTGCTTTTTACAGATTTTATTTATAATTTTCTTTTCAGGTGAAGATCAGCTAAAGGGATAATACGAAAGAAAGTTAAATTTCTCATTGTAAAGGAAGGGTAATGAGAAATTTAACTTTCAAGTCGTATCACAAAGATATTTTACGTTTAGAATGACTAGACATCAGATGGTAAGAGAAATTAAAAATATTTTAAATTTAATTTATCATTGCAATTGCTTAGTTTTGTGGTGTATTTTACAGATTTAATTTATCATTTTCTTTTCAGGAAAAGATCAGCTAAAGGGTTAATACGAGTGAAAGTTAAATTTCTCCTTGTAAAGGAAGGGCAACGAGAAATTTAACTTTCAAGTCGTATCACAAAGATATTTTACGTTTAGAATGACTAGACATCAGATGGTAAGAGCAATTACAAATATTTTAAATTCAGTTTCTCATTGCAGTTGCTAAATTTAGTGCTTCTTTTTACAGATTTTATTTATCATTTTCTTTTCAGGTGAAGATCAGCTAAAGGGATAATACGAGAGAAAGTTAAATTTCTCATTGTAAAGGTAGGACAATGAGAAATTTAATTTTCAATTCGTATCTCAAAGATATTTTACGTTTAGAATGACTAGACATCAGATGGTAAGAGCAATTACAAATATTTTAAATTCAGTTTCTTATTGCAGTTGCTTAATTTAGTGCTGCTTTTTACAGATTTTATTTATAATTTTCTTTTCAGGTGAAGATCAGCTAAAGGGATAATACGAAAGGAAGTGAAATTTCTCATTGTAAAGGAAGGGTAATGAGAAATTTAACTTTCAAGTCGTATCACAAAGATATTTTACGTTTAGAATGACTAGACATCAGATGGTAAGAGAAATTAAAAATATTTTAAATTTAATTTCTCATTGCAGTTGCTTAATTTAGTGCTGCTTTTTACAGATTTTATTTATAATTTTCTTGTCAGGTGAAGATCAGCTAAAGGGATAATACGAGAGGAAGTTAAATTTCTCATTGTAAAGGAAGGGCAACGAGAAATTTAACTTTCAAGTCGTATCACAAAGATATTTTACGTTTAGAATGACTAGACATCAGATGGCAAGAGCAGTTACAAATATTTTAAATTCAGTTTCTCATTGCAGTTGCTCAATTTAGTGCTTCTTTTTACAGATTTTATTTATCATTTTCTTTTCAGGTGAAGATCAGCTAAAGGGATAATACGAGTGAAAGTTAATTTTCTCATTGTAAAGGAAGGGAAACGAGAAATTTAACTTTCAAGTCGTATCACAAAGATATTTTACGTTTAGAATGACTAGACATCAGATGGTAAGAGCAATTACAAATATTTTAAATTCAGTTTCTTATTGCAGTTGCTTAATTTAGTGCTTCTTTTTACAGATTTTATTTATAATTTTCTTTTCAGGTAAAGATCAGCTAAAGGGATAATACGAGTGAAAGTTAATTTTCTCATTGTAAAGGAAGGGAAACGAGAAATTTAACTTTCAAGTCGTATCACAAAGATATTTTACGTTTAGAATGACTAGACATCAGATGGTAAGAGCAATTACAAATATTTTAAATTCAGTTTCTTATTGCAGTTGCTTAATTTAGTGCTGCTTTTTACAGATTTTATTTATAATTTTCTTTTCAGGTGAAGATCAGCTAAAGGGATAATACGAAAGGAAGTTAAATTTCTCATTGTAAAGGAAGGGTAATGAGAAATTTAACTTTCAAGTCGTATCACAAAGATATTTTACGTTTAGAATGACTAGACATCAGATGGTAAGAGAAATTAAAAATATTTTAAATTTAATTTCTCATTGCAATTGCTTAGTTTTGTGGTGTATTTTACAGATTTTATTTATCATTTTCTTTTCAGGAAAAGATCAGCTAAAGGGTTAATACGAGTGAAAGTTAAATTTCTCCTTGTAAAGGAAGGGCAACGAGAAATTTAACTTTCAAGTCGTATCACAAAGATATTTTACGTTTAGAATGACTAGACATCAGATGGTAAGAGCAATTACAAATATTTTAAATTCAGTTTCTTATTGCAGTTGCTTAATTTAGTGCTTCTTTTTACAGATTTTATTTATCATTTTCTTTTCAGGTGAAGATCAGCTAAAGGGATAATACGAGAGAAAGTTAAATTTCTCATTGTAAAGGTAGGACAATGAGAAATTTAATTTTCAATTCGTATCTCAAAGATATTTTACGTTTAGAATGACTAGACATCAGATGGTAAGAGCAATTACAAATATTTTAAATTCAGTTTCTTATTGCAGTTGCTTAATTTAGTGCTGCTTTTTACAGATTTTATTTATAATTTTCTTTTCAGGTGAAGATCAGCTAAAGGGATAATACGAAAGGAAGTGAAATTTCTCATTGTAAAGGAAGGGTAATGAGAAATTTAACTTTCAAGTCGTATCACAAAGATATTTTACGTTTAGAATGACTAGACATCAGATGGTAAGAGAAATTAAAAATATTTTAAATTTAATTTCTCATTGCAGTTGCTTAATTTAGTGCTGCTTTTTACAGATTTTATTTATAATTTTCTTGTCAGGTGAAGATCAGCTAAAGGGATAATACGAGTGAAAGTTAATTTTCTCATTGTAAAGGAAGGGAAACGAGAAATTTAACTTTCAAGTCGTATCACAAAGATATTTTACGTTTAGAATGACTAGACATCAGATGGTAAGAGCAATTACAAATATTTTAAATTCAGTTTCTTATTGCAGTTGCTTAATTTAGTGCTGCTTTTTACAGATTTTATTTATAATTTTCTTTTCAGGTGAAGATCAGCTAAAGGGATAATACGAAAGGAAGTTAAATTTCTCATTGTAAAGGAAAGGTAATGAGAAATTTAACTTTCAAGTCGTATCACAAAGATATTTTACGTTTAGAATGACTAGACATCAGATGGTAAGAGAAATTAAAAATATTTTAAATTTAATTTCTCATTGCAATTGCTTAGTTTTGTGGTGTATTTTACAGATTTTATTTATCATTTTCTTTTCAGGAAAAGATCAGCTAAAGGGTTAATACGAGTGAAAGTTAAATTTCTCCTTGTAAAGGAAGGGCAACGAGAAATTTAACTTTCAAGTCGTATCACAAAGATATTTTACGTTTAGAATGACTAGACATCAGATGGTAAGAGCAATTACAAATATTTTAAATTCAGTGTCTTATTGCAGTTGCTTAATTTAGTGCTGCTTTTTACAGATTTTATTTATAATTTTCTTTTCAGGTGAAAATCAGCTAAAGGGATAATACGAGAGGAAGTTAAATTTCTCATTGTAAAGGAAGGGCAACGAGAAATTTAACTTTCAAGTCGTATCACAAAGATATTTTACGTTTAGAATGACTAGACATCAGATGGTAAGAGCAATTACAAATATTTTAAATTCAGTTTCTCATTGCAGTTGCTAAATTTAGTGCTGCTTTTTACAGATTTTATTTATAATTTTCTTTTCAGGTGAAGATCAGCTAAAGGGATAATACGAGAGGAAGTTAAATTTCTCATTCTAAAGGAAGGGCAACGAGAAATTTAACTTTCAAGTCGTATCACAAAGATATTTTACGTTTAGAATGACTAGACATCAGATGGTAAGAGCAATTACAAATATTTTAAATTCAGTTTCTTATTGCAGTTGCTTAATTTAGTGCTTCTTTTTACAGATTTTATTTATCATTTTCTTTTCAGGTGAAGATCAGCTAAAGGGATAATACGAGTGAAAGTTAATTTTCTCATTGTAAAGGAAGGGAAACGAGAAATTTAACTTTCAAGTCGTATCACAAAGATATTTTACGTTTAGAATGACTAGACATCAGATGGTAAGAGCAATTACAAATATTTTAATTTCAGTTTCTTATTGCAGTTGCTTAATTTAGTGCTTCTTTTTACAGATTTTATTTATAATTTTCTTTTCAGGTAAAGATCAGCTAAAGGGATAATACGAGTGAAAGTTAATTTTCTCATTGTAAAGGAAGGGAAACGAGAAATTTAACTTTCAAGTCGTATCACAAAGATATTTTACGTTTAGAATGACTAGACATCAGATGGTAAGAGCAATTACAAATATTTTAAATTCAGTTTCTTATTGCAGTTGCTTAATTTAGTGCTGCTTTTTACAGATTTTATTTATAATTTTCTTTTCAGGTGAAGATCAGCTAAAGGGATAATACGAAAGGAAGTTAAATTTCTCATTGTAAAGGAAGGGTAATGAGAAATTTAACTTTCAAGTCGTATCACAAAGATATTTTACGTTTAGAATGACTAGACATCAGATGGTAAGAGAAATTAAAAATATTTTAAATTTAATTTCTCATTGCAATTGCTTAGTTTTGTGGTGTATTTTACAGATTTTATTTATCATTTTCTTTTCAGGAAAAGATCAGCTAAAGGGTTAATACGAGTGAAAGTTAAATTTCTCCTTGTAAAGGAAGGGCAACGAGAAATTTAACTTTCAAGTCGTATCACAAAGATATTTTACGTTTAGAATGACTAGACATCAGATGGTAAGAGCAATTACAAATATTTTAAATTCAGTTTCTTATTGCAGTTGCTTAATTTAGTGCTGCTTTTTACAGATTTTATTTATAATTTACTTTTCAGGTGAAGATCAGCTAAAGGGATAATACGAGAGGAAGTTAAATTTCTCATTGTAAAGGAAGGGCAACGAGAAATTTAACTTTCAAGTCGTATCACAAAGATATTTTACGTTTAGAATGACTAGACATCAGATGGTAAGAGCAATTACAAATATTTTAAATTCAGTTTCTCATTGCAGTTGCTAAATTTAGTGCTTCTTTTTACAGATTTTATTTATCATTTTCTTTTCAGGTGAAGATCAGCTAAAGGGATAATACGAGAGAAAGTTAAATTTCTCATTGTAAAGGTAGGACAATGAGAAATTTAATTTTCAATTCGTATCTCAAAGATATTTTACGTTTAGAATGACTAGACATCAGATGGTAAGAGCAATTACAAATATTTTAAATTCAGTTTCTTATTGCAGTTGCTTAATTTAGTGCTGCTTTTTACAGATTTTATTTATAATTTTCTTTTCAGGTGAAGATCAGCTAAAGGGATAATACGAAAGGAAGTTAAATTTCTCATTGTAAAGGAAGGGTAATGAGAAATTTAACTTTCAATTCGTATCACAAAGATATTTTACATTTAGAATGACTAGACATCAGATGGTAAGAGAAATTAAAAATATTTTAAATTTAATTTCTCATTGCAATTGCTTAGTTTTGTGGTGTATTTTACAGATTTTATTTATCATTTTCTTTTCAGGAAAAGATCAGCTAAAGGGTTAATACGAGTGAAAGTTAAATTTCTCCTTGTAAAGGAAGGGCAACGAGAAATATAACTTTCAAGTCGTATCACAAAGATATTTTACGTTTAGAATGACTAGACATCAGATGGTAAGAGCAATTACAAATATTTTAAATTCAGTGTCTTATTGCAGTTGCTTAATTTAGTGCTGCTTTTTACAGATTTTATTTATAATTTTCTTTTCAGGTGAAAATCAGCTAAAGGGATAATACGAGAGGAAGTTAAATTTCTCATTGTAAAGGAAGGGCAACGAGAAATTTAACTTTCAAGTCGTATCACAAAGATATTTTACGTTTAGAATGACTAGACATCAGATGGTAAGAGCAATTACAAATATTTTAAATTCAGTTTCTCATTGCAGTTGCTAAATTTAGTGCTGCTTTTTACAGATTTTATTTATAATTTTCTTTTCAGGTGAAGATCAGCTAAAGGGATAATACGAGAGGAAGTTAAATTTCTCATTCTAAAGGAAGGGCAACGAGAAATTTAACTTTCAAGTCGTATCACAAAGATATTTTACGTTTAGAATGACTAGACATCAGATGGTAAGAGCAATTACAAATATTTTAAATTCAGTTTCTTATTGCAGTTGCTTAATTTAGTGCTGCTTTTTACAGATTTTATTTATAATTTTCTTTTCAGGTGAAGATCAGCTAAAGGGATAATACGAGAGGAAGTTAAATTTCTCATTGTAAATTAAGGGCAACGAGAAATTTAACTTTCAAGTCGTATCACAAAGATATTTTACGTTTAGAATGACTAGACATCAGATGGCAAGAGCAGTTACAAATATTTTAAATTCAGTTTCTCATTGCAGTTGCTTAATTTAGTGCTTCTTTTTACAGATTTTATTTATCATTTTCTTTTCAGGTGAAGATCAGCTAAAGGGATAATACGAGTGAAAGTTAATTTGCTCATTGTAAAGGAAGGGAAACGAGAAATTTAACTTTCAAGTCGTATCACAAAGATATTTTACGTTTAGAATGACTAGACATCAGATGGTAAGAGCAATTACAAATATTTTAAATTCAGTTTCTTATTGCAGTTGCTTAATTTAGTGCTTCTTTTTAAAGATTTTATTTATAATTTTCTTTTCAGGTAAAGATCAGCTAAAGGGATAATACGAGTGAAAGTTAATTTTCTCATTGTAAAGGAAGGGCAACGAGAAATTTAACTTTCAAGTCGTATCACAAAGATATTTTACGTTTAGAATGACTAGACATCAGATGGTAAGAGCAATTACAAATATTTTAAATTCAGTTTCTCATTGCAGTTGCTAAATTTAGTGCTGCTTTTTACAGATTTCATTTATAATTTTCTTTTCAGGTGAAGATCAGCTAAAGGGATAATACGAGAGGAAGTTAAATTTCTCATTGTAAAGGAAGGGCAACGAGAAATTTAACTTTCAAGTCGTATCACAAAGATATTTTACGTTTAGAATGACTAGACATCAGATGGTAAGAGCAATTACAAATATTTTAAATTCAGTTTCTTATTGCAGTTGCTTAATTTAGTGCTGCTTTTTACAGATTTTATTTATAATTTTCTTTTCAGGTGAAGATCAGCTAAAGGGATAATACGAGAGGAAGTTAAATTTCTCATTGTAAAGGAAGGGCAACGAGAAATTTAACTTTCAAGTCGTATCACAAAGATATTTTACGTTTAGAATGACTAGACATCAGATGGTAAGAGCAATTACAAATATTTTAAATTCAGTTTCTTATTGCAGTTGCTTAATTTAGTGCTGCTTTTTACAGATTTTATTTATAATTTTCTTTTCAGGTGAAGATCAGCTAAAGGGATAATACGAAAGAAAGTTAAATTTCTCATTGTAAAGGAAGGGTAATGAGAAATTTAACTTTCAAGTCGTATCACAAAGATATTTTACGTTTAGAATGACTAGACATCAGATGGTAAGAGAAATTAAAAATATTTTAAATTTAATTTATCATTGCAATTGCTTAGTTTTGTGGTGTATTTTACAGATTTAATTTATCATTTTCTTTTCAGGAAAAGATCAGCTAAAGGGTTAATACGAGTGAAAGTTAAATTTCTCCTTGTAAAGGAAGGGCAACGAGAAATTTAACTTTCAAGTCGTATCACAAAGATATTTTACGTTTAGAATGACTAGACATCAGATGGTAAGAGCAATTACAAATATTTTAAATTCAGTTTCTCATTGCAGTTGCTAAATTTAGTGCTTCTTTTTACAGATTTTATTTATCATTTTCTTTTCAGGTGAAGATCAGCTAAAGGGATAATACGAGAGAAAGTTAAATTTCTCATTGTAAAGGTAGGACAATGAGAAATTTAATTTTCAATTCGTATCTCAAAGATATTTTACGTTTAGAATGACTAGACATCAGATGGTAAGAGCAATTACAAATATTTTAAATTCAGTTTCTTATTGCAGTTGCTTAATTTAGTGCTGCTTTTTACAGATTTTATTTATAATTTTCTTTTCAGGTGAAGATCAGCTAAAGGGATAATACGAAAGGAAGTGAAATTTCTCATTGTAAAGGAAGGGTAATGAGAAATTTAACTTTCAAGTCGTATCACAAAGATATTTTACGTTTAGAATGACTAGACATCAGATGGTAAGAGAAATTAAAAATATTTTAAATTTAATTTCTCATTGCAGTTGCTTAATTTAGTGCTGCTTTTTACAGATTTTATTTATAATTTTCTTGTCAGGTGAAGATCAGCTAAAGGGATAATACGAGAGGAAGTTAAATTTCTCATTGTAAAGGAAGGGCAACGAGAAATTTAACTTTCAAGTCGTATCACAAAGATATTTTACGTTTAGAATGACTAGACATCAGATGGCAAGAGCAGTTACAAATATTTTAAATTCAGTTTCTCATTGCAGTTGCTCAATTTAGTGCTTCTTTTTACAGATTTTATTTATCATTTTCTTTTCAGGTGAAGATCAGCTAAAGGGATAATACGAGTGAAAGTTAATTTTCTCATTGTAAAGGAAGGGAAACGAGAAATTTAACTTTCAAGTCGTATCACAAAGATATTTTACGTTTAGAATGACTAGACATCAGATGGTAAGAGCAATTACAAATATTTTAAATTCAGTTTCTTATTGCAGTTGCTTAATTTAGTGCTTCTTTTTACAGATTTTATTTATAATTTTCTTTTCAGGTAAAGATCAGCTAAAGGGATAATACGAGTGAAAGTTAATTTTCTCATTGTAAAGGAAGGGAAACGAGAAATTTAACTTTCAAGTCGTATCACAAAGATATTTTACGTTTAGAATGACTAGACATCAGATGGTAAGAGCAATTACAAATATTTTAAATTCAGTTTCTTATTGCAGTTGCTTAATTTAGTGCTGCTTTTTACAGATTTTATTTATAATTTTCTTTTCAGGTGAAGATCAGCTAAAGGGATAATACGAAAGGAAGTTAAATTTCTCATTGTAAAGGAAGGGTAATGAGAAATTTAACTTTCAAGTCGTATCACAAAGATATTTTACGTTTAGAATGACTAGACATCAGATGGTAAGAGAAATTAAAAATATTTTAAATTTAATTTCTCATTGCAATTGCTTAGTTTTGTGGTGTATTTTACAGATTTTATTTATCATTTTCTTTTCAGGAAAAGATCAGCTAAAGGGTTAATACGAGTGAAAGTTAAATTTCTCCTTGTAAAGGAAGGGCAACGAGAAATTTAACTTTCAAGTCGTATCACAAAGATATTTTACGTTTAGAATGACTAGACATCAGATGGTAAGAGCAATTACAAATATTTTAAATTCAGTTTCTTATTGCAGTTGCTTAATTTAGTGCTGCTTTTTACAGATTTTATTTATAATTTTCTTTTCAGGTGAAGATCAGCTAAAGGGATAATACGAGAGGAAGTTAAATTTCTCATTGTAAAGGAAGGGCAACGAGAAATTTAACTTTCAAGTCGTATCACAAAGATATTTTACGTTTAGAATGACTAGACATCAGATGGTAAGAGCAATTACAAATATTTTAAATTCAGTTTCTCATTGCAGTTGCTAAATTTAGTGCTTCTTTTTACAGATTTTATTTATAATTTTCTTTTCAGGTGAAGATCAGCTAAAGGGATAATACGAAAGGAAGTTAAATTTCTCATTGTAAAGGAAGGGTAATGAGAAATTTAACTTTCAATTCGTATCACAAAGATATTTTACATTTAGAATGACTAGACATCAGATGGTAAGAGCAATTACAAATATTTTAAATTCAGTTTCTTATTGCAGTTGCTTAATTTAGTGCTGCTTTTTACAGATTTTATTTATAATTTTCTTTTCAGGTGAAGATCAGCTAAAGGGATAATACGAAAGAAAGTTAAATTTCTCATTGTAAAGGAAGGGTAATGAGAAATTTAACTTTCAAGTCGTATCACAAAGATATTTTACGTTTAGAATGACTAGACATCAGATGGTAAGAGAAATTAAAAATATTTTAAATTTAATTTATCATTGCAATTGCTTAGTTTTGTGGTGTATTTTACAGATTTTATTTATCATTTTCTTTTCAGGAAAAGATCAGCTAAAGGGTTAATACGAGTGAAAGTTAAATTTCTCCTTGTAAAGGAAGGGCAACGAGAAATTTAACTTTCAAGTCGTATCTCAAAGATATTTTACGTTTAGAATGACTAGACATCAGATGGTAAGAGCAATTACAAATATTTTAAATTTAGTTTCTTATTGCAGTTGCTTAATTTAGTGCTGCTTTTTACAGATTTTATTTATAATTTTCTTTTCAGGTGAAGATCAGCTAAAGGGATAATACGAGAGGAAGTTAAATTTCTCATTGTAAAGGAAGGGCAACGAGAAATTTAACTTTCAAGTCGTATCACAAAGATATTTTACGTTTAGAATGACTAGACATCAGATGGCAAGAGCAGTTACAAATATTTTAAATTCAGTTTCTCATTGCAGTTGCTTAATTTAGTGCTTCTTTTTACAGATTTTATTTATCATTTTCTTTTCAGGTGAAGATCAGCTAAAGGGATAATACGAGTGAAAGTTAATTTTCTCATTGTAAAGGAAGGGAAACGAGAAATTTAACTTTCAAGTCGTATCACAAAGATATTTTACGTTTAGAATGACTAGACATCAGATGGTAAGAGCAATTACAAATATTTTAAATTCAGTTTCTTATTGCAGTTGCTTAATTTAGTGCTTCTTTTTACAGATTTTATTTATAATTTTCTTTTCAGGTAAAGATCAGCTAAAGGGATAATACGAGTGAAAGTTAATTTTCTCATTGTAAAGGAAGGGAAACGAGAAATTTAACTTTCAAGTCGTATCACAAAGATATTTTACGTTTAGAATGACTAGACATCAGATGGTAAGAGCAATTACAAATATTTTAAATTCAGTTTCTTATTGCAGTTGCTTAATTTAGTGCTGCTTTTTACAGATTTTATTTATAATTTTCTTTTCAGGTGAAGATCAGCTAAAGGGATAATACGAAAGGAAGTTAAATTTCTCATTGTAAAGGAAGGGTAATGAGAAATTTAACTTTCAAGTCGTATCACAAAGATATTTTACGTTTAGAATGACTAGACATCAGATGGTAAGAGAAATTAAAAATATTTTAAATTTAATTTCTCATTGCAATTGCTTAGTTTTGTGGTGTATTTTACAGATTTTATTTATCATTTTCTTTTCAGGAAAAGATCAGCTAAAGGGTTAATACGAGTGAAAGTTAAATTTCTCCTTGTAAAGGAAGGGCAACGAGAAATTTAACTTTCAAGTCGTATCACAAAGATATTTTACGTTTAGTATGACTAGACATCAGATGGTAAGAGCAATTACAAATATTTTAAATTCAGTTTCTTATTGCAGTTGCTTAATTTAGTGCTGCTTTTTACAGATTTTATTTATAATTTACTTTTCAGGTGAAGATCAGCTAAAGGGATAATACGAGAGGAAGTTAAATTTCTCATTGTAAAGGAAGGGCAACGAGAAATTTAACTTTCAAGTCGTATCACAAAGATATTTTACGTTTAGAATGACTAGACATCAGATGGTAAGAGCAATTACAAATATTTTAAATTCAGTTTCTCATTGCAGTTGCTAAATTTAGTGCTTCTTTTTACAGATTTTATTTATCATTTTCTTTTCAGGTGAAGATCAGCTAAAGGGATAATACGAGAGAAAGTTAAATTTCTCATTGTAAAGGTAGGACAATGAGAAATTTAATTTACAATTCGTATCTCAAAGATATTTTACGTTTAGAATGACTAGACATCAGATGGTAAGAGCAATTACAAATATTTTAAATTCAGTTTCTTATTGCAGTTGCTTAATTTAGTGCTGCTTTTTACAGATTTTATTTATAATTTTCTTTTCAGGTGAAGATCAGCTAAAGGGATAATACGAAAGGAAGTTAAATTTCTCATTGTAAAGGTAGGACAATGAGAAATTTAATTTTCAATTCGTATCTCAAAGATATTTTACGTTTAGAATGACTAGACATCAGATGGTAAGAGCAATTACAAATATTTTAAATTCAGTTTCTTATTGCAGTTGCTTAATTTAGTGCTGCTTTTTACAGATTTTATTTATAATTTTCTTTTCAGGTGAAGATCAGCTAAAGGGATAATACGAGAGGAAGTTAAATTTCTCATTGTAAATTAAGGGCAACGAGAAATTTAACTTTCAAGTCGTATCACAAAGATATTTTACGTTTAGAATGACTAGACATCAGATGGCAAGAGCAGTTACAAATATTTTAAATTCAGTTTCTCATTGCAGTTGCTTAATTTAGTGCTTCTTTTTACAGATTTTATTTATCATTTTCTTTTCAGGTGAAGATCAGCTAAAGGGATAATACGAGTGAAAGTTAATTTGCTCATTGTAAAGGAAGGGAAACGAGAAATTTAACTTTCAAGTCGTATCACAAAGATATTTTACGTTTAGAATGACTAGACATCAGATGGTAAGAGCAATTACAAATATTTTAAATTCAGTTTCTTATTGCAGTTGCTTAATTTAGTGCTTCTTTTTACAGATTTTATTTATAATTTTCTTTTCAGGTAAAGATCAGCTAAAGGGATAATACGAGTGAAAGTTAATTTTCTCATTGTAAAGGAAGAGAAACGAGAAATTTAACTTTCAAGTCGTATCACAAAGATATTTTACGTTTAGAATGACTAGACATCAGATGGTAAGAGCAATTACAAATATTTTAAATTCAGTTTCTTATTGCAGTTGCTTAATTTAGTGCTGCTTTTTACAGATTTTATTTATAATTTTCTTTTCAGGTGAAGATCAGCTAAAGGGATAATACGAAAGGAAGTTAAATTTCTCATTGTAAAGGAAGGGTAATGAGAAATTTAACTTTCAAGTCGTATCACAAAGATATTTTACGTTTAGAATGACTAGACATCAGATGGTAAGAGAAATTAAAAATATTTTAAATTTAATTTCTCATTGCAATTGCTTAGTTTTGTGGTGTATTTTACAGATTTTATTTATCATTTTCTTTTCAGGAAAAGATCAGCTAAAGGGTTAATACGAGTGAAAGTTAAATTTCTCCTTGTAAAGGAAGGGCAACGAGAAATTTAACTTTCAAGTCGTATCACAAAGATATTTTACGTTTAGAATGACTAGACATCAGATGGTAAGAGCAATTACAAATATTTTAAATTCAGTTTCTTATTGCAGTTGCTTAATTTAGTGCTGCTTTTTACAGATTTTATTTATAATTTTCTTTTCAGGTGAAGATCAGCTAAAGGGATAATACGAGAGGAAGTTAAATTTCTCATTGTAAAGGAAGGGCAACGAGAAATTTAACTTTCAAGTCGTATCACAAAGATATTTTACGTTTAGAATGACTAGACATCAGATGGTAAGAGCAATTACAAATATTTTAAATTCAGTTTCTCATTGCAGTTGCTAAATTTAGTGCTTCTTTTTACAGATTTTATTTATCATTTTCTTTTCAGGTGAAGATCAACTAAAGGGATAATACGAGAGAAAGTTAAATTTCTCATTGTAAAGGTAGGACAATGAGAAATTTAATTTTCAATTCGTATCTCAAAGATATTTTACGTTTAGAATGACTAGACATCAGATGGTAAGAGCAATTACAAATATTTTAAATTCAGTTTCTTATTGCAGTTGCTTAATTTAGTGCTGCTTTTTACAGATTTTATTTATAATTTTCTTTTCAGGTGAAGATCAGCTAAAGGGATAATACGAAAGGAAGTTAAATTTCTCATTGTAAAGGAAGGGTAATGAGAAATTTAACTTTCAAGTCGTATCACAAAGATATTTTACGTTTAGAATGACTAGACATCAGATGGTAAGAGAAATTAAAAATATTTTAAATTTAATTTCTCATTGCAATTGCTTAGTTTTGTGGTGTATTTTACAGATTTTATTTATAATTTTCTTTTCAGGTGAAAATCAGCTAAAGGGATAATACGAGAGGAAGTTAAATTTCTCATTGTAAAGGAAGGGCAACGAGAAATTTAACTTTCAAGTCGTATCACAAAGATATTTTACGTTTAGAATGACTAGACATCAGATGGTAAGAGCAATTACAAATATTTTAAATTCAGTTTCTTATTGCAGTTGCTTAATTTAGTGCTGCTTTTTACAGATTTTATTTATAATTTTCTTTTCAGGTGAAGATCAGCTAAAGGGATAATACGAGAGGAAGTTAAATTTCTCATTGTAAAGGAAGGGCAACGAGAAATTTAACTTTCAAGTCGTATCACAAAGATATTTTACGTTTAGAATGACTAGACATCAGATGGTAAGAGCAATTACAAATATTTTAAATTCAGTTTCTCATTGCAGTTGCTAAATTTAGTGCTTCTTTTTACAGATTTTATTTATCATTTTCTTTTCAGGTGAAGATCAGCTAAAGGGATAATACGAGAGAAAGTTAAATTTCTCATTGTAAAGGTAGGACAATGAGAAATTTAATTTTCAATTCGTATCTCAAAGATATTTTACGTTTAGAATGACTAGACATCAGATGGTAAGAGCAATTACAAATATTTTAAATTCAGTTTCTTATTGCAGTTGCTTAATTTAGTGCTGCTTTTTACAGATTTTATTTATAATTTTCTTTTCAGGTGAAGATCAGCTAAAGGGATAATACGAAAGGAAGTTAAATTTCTCATTGTAAAGGAAGGGTAATGAGAAATTTAACTTTCAATTCGTATCACAAAGATATTTTACATTTAGAATGACTAGACATCAGATGGTAAGAGCAATTACAAATATTTTAAATTCAGTTTCTTATTGCAGTTGCTTAATTTAGTGCTGCTTTTTACAGATTTTATTTATAATTTTCTTTTCAGGTGAAGATCAGCTAAAGGGATAATACGAAAGAAAGTTAAATTTCTCATTGTAAAGGAAGGGTAATGAGAAATTTAACTTTCAAGTCGTATCACAAAGATATTTTACGTTTAGAATGACTAGACATCAGATGGTAAGAGAAATTAAAAATATTTTAAATTTAATTTATCATTGCAATTGCTTAGTTTTGTGGTGTATTTTACAGATTTTATTTATCATTTTCTTTTCAGGAAAAGATCAGCTAAAGGGTTAATACGAGTGAAAGTTAAATTTCTCCTTGTAAAGGAAGGGCAACGAGAAATTTAACTTTCAAGTCGTATCTCAAAGATATTTTACGTTTAGAATGACTAGACATCAGATGGTAAGAGCAATTACAAATATTTTAAATTTAGTTTCTTATTGCAGTTGCTTAATTTAGTGCTGCTTTTTACAGATTTTATTTATAATTTTCTTTTCAGGTGAAGATCAGCTAAAGGGATAATACGAGAGGAAGTTAAATTTCTCATTGTAAAGGAAGGGCAACGAGAAATTTAACTTTCAAGTCGTATCACAAAGATATTTTACGTTTAGAATGACTAGACATCAGATGGCAAGAGCAGTTACAAATATTTTAAATTCAGTTTCTCATTGCAGTTGCTTAATTTAGTGCTTCTTTTTACAGATTTTATTTATCATTTTCTTTTCAGGTGAAGATCAGCTAAAGGGATAATACGAGTGAAAGTTAATTTTCTCATTGTAAAGGAAGGGAAACGAGAAATTTAACTTTCAAGTCGTATCACAAAGATATTTTACGTTTAGAATGACTAGACATCAGATGGTAAGAGCAATTACAAATATTTTAAATTCAGTTTCTTATTGCAGTTGCTTAATTTAGTGCTTCTTTTTACAGATTTTATTTATAATTTTCTTTTCAGGTAAAGATCAGCTAAAGGGATAATACGAGTGAAAGTTAATTTTCTCATTGTAAAGGAAGGGAAACGAGAAATTTAACTTTCAAGTCGTATCACAAAGATATTTTACGTTTAGAATGACTAGACATCAGATGGTAAGAGCAATTACAAATATTTTAAATTCAGTTTCTTATTGCAGTTGCTTAATTTAGTGCTGCTTTTTACAGATTTTATTTATAATTTTCTTTTCAGGTGAAGATCAGCTAAAGGGATAATACGAAAGGAAGTTAAATTTCTCATTGTAAAGGAAGGGTAATGAGAAATTTAACTTTCAAGTCGTATCACAAAGATATTTTACGTTTAGAATGACTAGACATCAGATGGTAAGAGAAATTAAAAATATTTTAAATTTAATTTCTCATTGCAATTGCTTAGTTTTGTGGTGTATTTTACAGATTTTATTTATCATTTTCTTTTCAGGAAAAGATCAGCTAAAGGGTTAATACGAGTGAAAGTTAAATTTCTCCTTGTAAAGGAAGGGCAACGAGAAATTTAACTTTCAAGTCGTATCACAAAGATATTTTACGTTTAGTATGACTAGACATCAGATGGTAAGAGCAATTACAAATATTTTAAATTCAGTTTCTTATTGCAGTTGCTTAATTTAGTGCTGCTTTTTACAGATTTTATTTATAATTTACTTTTCAGGTGAAGATCAGCTAAAGGGATAATACGAGAGGAAGTTAAATTTCTCATTGTAAAGGAAGGGCAACGAGAAATTTAACTTTCAAGTCGTATCACAAAGATATTTTACGTTTAGAATGACTAGACATCAGATGGTAAGAGCAATTACAAATATTTTAAATTCAGTTTCTCATTGCAGTTGCTAAATTTAGTGCTTCTTTTTACAGATTTTATTTATCATTTTCTTTTCAGGTGAAGATCAGCTAAAGGGATAATACGAGAGAAAGTTAAATTTCTCATTGTAAAGGTAGGACAATGAGAAATTTAATTTACAATTCGTATCTCAAAGATATTTTACGTTTAGAATGACTAGACATCAGATGGTAAGAGCAATTACAAATATTTTAAATTCAGTTTCTTATTGCAGTTGCTTAATTTAGTGCTGCTTTTTACAGATTTTATTTATAATTTTCTTTTCAGGTGAAGATCAGCTAAAGGGATAATACGAAAGGAAGTTAAATTTCTCATTGTAAAGGTAGGACAATGAGAAATTTAATTTTCAATTCGTATCTCAAAGATATTTTACGTTTAGAATGACTAGACATCAGATGGTAAGAGCAATTACAAATATTTTAAATTCAGTTTCTTATTGCAGTTGCTTAATTTAGTGCTGCTTTTTACAGATTTTATTTATAATTTTCTTTTCAGGTGAAGATCAGCTAAAGGGATAATACGAGAGGAAGTTAAATTTCTCATTGTAAATTAAGGGCAACGAGAAATTTAACTTTCAAGTCGTATCACAAAGATATTTTACGTTTAGAATGACTAGACATCAGATGGCAAGAGCAGTTACAAATATTTTAAATTCAGTTTCTCATTGCAGTTGCTTAATTTAGTGCTTCTTTTTACAGATTTTATTTATCATTTTCTTTTCAGGTGAAGATCAGCTAAAGGGATAATACGAGTGAAAGTTAATTTGCTCATTGTAAAGGAAGGGAAACGAGAAATTTAACTTTCAAGTCGTATCACAAAGATATTTTACGTTTAGAATGACTAGACATCAGATGGTAAGAGCAATTACAAATATTTTAAATTCAGTTTCTTATTGCAGTTGCTTAATTTAGTGCTTCTTTTTACAGATTTTATTTATAATTTTCTTTTCAGGTAAAGATCAGCTAAAGGGATAATACGAGTGAAAGTTAATTTTCTCATTGTAAAGGAAGAGAAACGAGAAATTTAACTTTCAAGTCGTATCACAAAGATATTTTACGTTTAGAATGACTAGACATCAGATGGTAAGAGCAATTACAAATATTTTAAATTCAGTTTCTTATTGCAGTTGCTTAATTTAGTGCTGCTTTTTACAGATTTTATTTATAATTTTCTTTTCAGGTGAAGATCAGCTAAAGGGATAATACGAAAGGAAGTTAAATTTCTCATTGTAAAGGAAGGGTAATGAGAAATTTAACTTTCAAGTCGTATCACAAAGATATTTTACGTTTAGAATGACTAGACATCAGATGGTAAGAGAAATTAAAAATATTTTAAATTTAATTTCTCATTGCAATTGCTTAGTTTTGTGGTGTATTTTACAGATTTTATTTATCATTTTCTTTTCAGGAAAAGATCAGCTAAAGGGTTAATACGAGTGAAAGTTAAATTTCTCCTTGTAAAGGAAGGGCAACGAGAAATTTAACTTTCAAGTCGTATCACAAAGATATTTTACGTTTAGAATGACTAGACATCAGATGGTAAGAGCAATTACAAATATTTTAAATTCAGTTTCTTATTGCAGTTGCTTAATTTAGTGCTGCTTTTTACAGATTTTATTTATAATTTTCTTTTCAGGTGAAGATCAGCTAAAGGGATAATACGAGAGGAAGTTAAATTTCTCATTGTAAAGGAAGGGCAACGAGAAATTTAACTTTCAAGTCGTATCACAAAGATATTTTACGTTTAGAATGACTAGACATCAGATGGTAAGAGCAATTACAAATATTTTAAATTCAGTTTCTCATTGCAGTTGCTAAATTTAGTGCTTCTTTTTACAGATTTTATTTATCATTTTCTTTTCAGGTGAAGATCAACTAAAGGGATAATACGAGAGAAAGTTAAATTTCTCATTGTAAAGGTAGGACAATGAGAAATTTAATTTTCAATTCGTATCTCAAAGATATTTTACGTTTAGAATGACTAGACATCAGATGGTAAGAGCAATTACAAATATTTTAAATTCAGTTTCTTATTGCAGTTGCTTAATTTAGTGCTGCTTTTTACAGATTTTATTTATAATTTTCTTTTCAGGTGAAGATCAGCTAAAGGGATAATACGAAAGGAAGTTAAATTTCTCATTGTAAAGGAAGGGTAATGAGAAATTTAACTTTCAAGTCGTATCACAAAGATATTTTACGTTTAGAATGACTAGACATCAGATGGTAAGAGAAATTAAAAATATTTTAAATTTAATTTCTCATTGCAATTGCTTAGTTTTGTGGTGTATTTTACAGATTTTATTTATAATTTTCTTTTCAGGTGAAAATCAGCTAAAGGGATAATACGAGAGGAAGTTAAATTTCTCATTGTAAAGGAAGGGCAACGAGAAATTTAACTTTCAAGTCGTATCACAAAGATATTTTACGTTTAGAATGACTAGACATCAGATGGTAAGAGCAATTACAAATATTTTAAATTCAGTTTCTCATTGCAGTTGCTAAATTTAGTGCTGCTTTTTACAGATTTCATTTATAATTTTCTTTTCAGGTGAAGATCAGCTAAAGGGATAATACGAGAGGAAGTTAAATTTCTCATTGTAAAGGAAGGGCAACGAGAAATTTAACTTTCAAGTCGTATCACAAAGATATTTTACGTTTAGAATGACTAGACATCAGATGGTAAGAGCAATTACAAATATTTTAAATTCAGTTTCTTATTGCAGTTGCTTAATTTAGTGCTGCTTTTTACAGATTTTATTTATAATTTTCTTTTCAGGTGAAGATCAGCTAAAGGATAATACGAGAGGAAGTTAAATTTCTCATTGTAAAGGAAGGGCAACGAGAAATTTAACTTTCAAGTCGTATCACAAAGATATTTTACGTTTAGAATGACTAGACATCAGATGGTAAGAGCAATTACAAATATTTTAAATTCAGTTTCTTATTGCAGTTGCTTAATTTAGTGCTGCTTTTTACAGATTTTATTTATAATTTTCTTTTCAGGTGAAGATCAGCTAAAGGGATAATACGAGAGGAAGTTAAATTTCTCATTGTAAAGGAAGGGCAACGAGAAATTTAACTTTCAAGTCGTATCACAAAGATATTTTACGTTTAGAATGACTAGACATCAGATGGTAAGAGCAATTACAAATATTTTAAATTCAGTTTCTTATTGCAGTTGCTTAATTTAATGCTGCTTTTTACAGATTTTATTTATAATTTTCTTTTCAGGTGAAGATCAGCTAAAGGGATAATACGAGAGGAAGTTAAATTTCTCATTGTAAAGGAAGGGCAACGAGAAATTTAACTTTCAAGTCGTATCACAAAGATATTTTACGTTTAGAATGACTAGACATCAGATGGTAAGAGCAATTACAAATATTTTAAATTCAGTTTCTCATTGCAGTTGCTAAATTTAGTGCTTCTTTTTACAGATTTTATTTATCATTTTCTTTTCAGGTGAAGATCAACTAAAGGGATAATACGAGAGAAAGTTAAATTTCTCATTGTAAAGGTAGGACAATGAGAAATTTAATTTTCAATTCGTATCTCAAAGATATTTTACGTTTAGAATGACTAGACATCAGATGGTAAGAGCAATTACAAATATTTTAAATTCAGTTTCTTATTGCAGTTGCTTAATTTAGTGCTGCTTTTTACAGATTTTATTTATAATTTTCTTTTCAGGTGAAGATCAGCTAAAGGGATAATACGAAAGGAAGTTAAATTTCTCATTGTAAAGGAAGGGTAATGAGAAATTTAACTTTCAAGTCGTATCACAAAGATATTTTACGTTTAGAATGACTAGACATCAGATGGTAAGAGAAATTAAAAATATTTTAAATTTAATTTCTCATTGCAATTGCTTAGTTTTGTGGTGTATTTTACAGATTTTATTTATAATTTTCTTTTCAGGTGAAAATCAGCTAAAGGGATAATACGAGAGGAAGTTAAATTTCTCATTGTAAAGGAAGGGCAACGAGAAATTTAACTTTCAAGTCGTATCACAAAGATATTTTACGTTTAGAATGACTAGACATCAGATGGTAAGAGCAATTACAAATATTTTAAATTCAGTTTCTCATTGCAGTTGCTAAATTTAGTGCTGCTTTATACAGATTTCATTTATAATTTTCTTTTCAGGTGAAGATCAGCTAAAGGGATAATACGAGAGGAAGTTAAATTTCTCATTGTAAAGGAAGGGCAACGAGAAATTTAACTTTCAAGTCGTATCACAAAGATATTTTACGTTTAGAATGACTAGACATCAGATGGTAAGAGCAATTACAAATATTTTAAATTCAGTTTCTTATTGCAGTTGCTTAATTTAGTGCTGCTTTTTACAGATTTTATTTATAATTTTCTTTTCAGGTGAAGATCAGCTAAAGGGATAATACGAGAGGAAGTTAAATTTCTCATTGTAAAGGAAGGGCAACGAGAAATTTAACTTTCAAGTCGTATCACAAAGATATTTTACGTTTAGAATGACTAGACATCAGATGGTAAGAGCAATTACAAATATTTTAAATTCAGTTTCTTATTGCAGTTGCTTAATTTAGTGCTGCTTTTTACAGATTTTATTTATAATTTTCTTTTCAGGTGAAGATCAGCTAAAGGGATAATACGAAAGAAAGTTAAATTTCTCATTGTAAAGGAAGGGTAATGAGAAATTTAACTTTAAAGTCGTATCACAAAGATATTTTACGTTTAGAATGACTAGACATCAGATGGTAAGATAAATTAAAAATATTTTAAATTTAATTTATCATTGCAATTGCTTAGTTTTGTGGTGTATTTTACAGATTTTATTTATCATTTTCTTTTCAGGAAAAGATCAGCTAAAGGGTTAATACGAGTGAAAGTTAAATTTCTCCTTGTAAAGGAAGGGCAACGAGAAATTTAACTTTCAAGTCATATCACAAAGATATTTTACGTTTAGAATGACTAGACATCAGATGGTAAGAGCAATTACAAATATTTTAAATTCAGTTTCTCATTGCAGTTGCTAAATTTAGTGCTTCTTTTTACAGATTTTATTTATCATTTTCTTTTCAGGTGAAGATCAGCTAAAGGGATAATACGAGAGAAAGTTAAATTTCTCATTGTAAAGGTAGGACAATGAGAAATTTAATTTTCAATTCGTATCTCAAAGATATTTTACGTTTAGAATGACTAGACATCAGATGGTAAGAGCAATTACAAATATTTTAAATTCAGTTTCTTATTGCAGTTGCTTAATTTAGTGCTGCTTTTTACAGATTTTATTTATAATTTTCTTTTCAGGTGAAGATCAGCTAAAGGGATAATACGAAAGGAAGTTAAATTTCTCATTGTAAAGGAAGGGTAATGAGAAATTTAACTTTCAAGTCGTATCACAAAGATATTTTACGTTTAGAATGACTAGACATCAGATGGTAAGAGAAATTAAAAATATTTTAAATTTAATTTCTCATTGCAATTGCTTAGTTTTGTGGTGTATTTTACAGATTTTATTTATAATTTTCTTTTCAGGTGAAGATCAGCTAAAGGGATAATACGAAAGGAAGTTAAATTTCTCATTGTAAAGGAAGGGTAATGAGAAATTTAACTTTCAAGTCGTATCACAAAGATATTTTACGTTTAGAATGACTAGACATCAGATGGTAAGAGAAATTAAAAATATTTTAAATTTAATTTCTCATTGCAATTGCTTAGTTTTGTGGTGTATTTTACAGATTTTATTTATCATTTTCTTTTCAGGAAAAGATCAGCTAAAGGGTTAATACGAGTGAAAGTTAAATTTCTCCTTGTAAAGGAAGGGCAACGAGAAATTTAACTTTCAAGTCGTATCACAAAGATATTTTACGTTTAGAATGACTAGACATCAGATGGTAAGAGCAATTACAAATATTTTAAATTCAGTTTCTTATTGCAGTTGCTTAATTTAGTGCTGCTTTTTACAGATTTTATTTATAATTTTCTTTTCAGGTGAAGATCAGCTAAAGGGATAATACGAGAGGAAGTTAAATTTCTCATTGTAAAGGAAGGGCAACGAGAAATTTAACTTTCAAGTCGTATCACAAAGATATTTTACGTTTAGAATGACTAGACATCAGATGGTAAGAGCAATTACAAATATTTTAAATTCAGTTTCTTATTGCAGTTGCTTAATTTAGTGCTCCTTTTTACAGATTTTATTTATAATTTTCTTTTCAGGTGAAGATCAGCTAAAGGGATAATACGAGAGGAAGTTAAATTTCTCATTGTGAAGGAAGGGTAATGAGAAATTTAACTTTCAAGTCGTATCACAAAGATATTTTACGTTTAGAATGACTAGACATCAGATGGTAAGAGAAATTAAAAATATTTTAAATTTAATTTCTCATTGCAATTGTTAGTTTTGTGGTGTATTTTACAGATTTTATTTATCATTTTCTTTTCAGGAAAAGATCAGCTAAAGGGTTAATACGAGTGAAAGTTAAATTTCTCCTTGTAAAGGAAGGGCAACGAGAAATTTAACTTTCAAGTCGTATCACAAAGATATTTTACGTTTAGAATGACTAGACATCAGATGGTAAGAGCAATTACAAATATTTTAAATTCAGTTTCTCATTGCAGTTGCTAAATTTAGTGCTTCTTTTAATAGATTTTATTTATCATTTTCTTTTCAGGTGAAAATCAGCTAAAGGAAAATATAGGAGGAAGTTAAATTTCTCATTGTAAAGGAAGGGCAACGAGAAATTTAACTTTCAAGTCGTATCACAAAGATATTTTACGTTTAGAATGACTAGACATCAGATGGTAAGAGCAATTACAAATATTTTAAATTCAGTTTCTCATTGCAGTTGCTAAATTTAGTGCTGCTTTTTACAGATTTAATTTATAATTTTCTTTTCAGGTGAAGATCAGCTAAAGGGATAATACGAGAGGAAGTTAAATTTCTCATTGTAAAGGAAGGGCAACGAGAAATTTAACTTCCAAGTCGTATCACAAAGATATTTTACGTTTAGAATGACTAGACATCAGATGGTAAGAGCAATTACAAATATTTTAAATTCAGTTTCTTATTGCAGTTGCTTAATTTAGTGCTGCTTTTTACAGATTTTATTTATAATTTTCTTTTCAGGTGAAGATCAGCTAAAGGGATAATACGAGAGGAAGTTAAATTTCTCATTGTAAAGGAAGGGCAACGAGAAATTTAACTTTCAAGTCGTATCACAAAGATATTTTACGTTTAGAATGACTAGACATCAGATGGTAAGAGCAATTACAAATATTTTAAATTCAGTTTCTTATTGCAGTTGCTTAATTTAGTGCTGCTTTTTACAGATTTTATTTATAATTTTCTTTTCAGGTGAAGATCAGCTAAAGGGATAATACGAAAGAAAGTTAAATTTCTCATTGTAAAGGAAGGGTAATGAGAAATTTAACTTTCAAGTCGTATCACAAAGATATTTTACGTTTAGAATGACTAGACATCAGATGGTAAGAGAAATTAAAAATATTTTAAATTTAATTTCTCATTGCAATTGCTTAGTTTTGTGGTGTATTTTACAGATTTTATTTATCATTTTCTTTTCAGGAAAAGATCAGCTAAAGGGTTAATACGAGTGAAAGTTAAATTTCTCCTTGTAAAGGAAGGGCAACGAGAAATTTAACTTTCAAGTCGTATCACAAAGATATTTTACGTTTAGAATGACTAGACATCAGATGGTAAGAGCAATTACAAATATTTTAAATTCAGTTTCTCATTGCAGTTGCTAAATTTAGTGCTTCTTTTTACAGATTTTATTTATCATTTTCTTTTCAGGTGAAGATCAGCTAAAGGGATAATACGAGAGAAAGTTAAATTTCTCATTGTAAAGGTAGGACAATGAGAAATTTAATTTTCAATTCGTATCTCAAAGATATTTTACGTTTAGAATGACTAGACATCAGATGGTAAGAGCAATTACAAATATTTTAAATTCAGTTTCTTATTGCAGTTGCTTAATTTAGTGCTGCTTTTTACAGATTTTATTTATAATTTTCTTTTCAGGTGAAGATCAGCTAAAGGGATAATACGAAAGGAAGTTAAATTTCTCATTGTAAAGGAAGGGTAATGAGAAATTTAACTTTCAAGTCGTATCACAAAGATATTTTACGTTTAGAATGACTAGACATCAGATGGTAAGAGAAATTAAAAATATTTTAAATTTAATTTCTCATTGCAATTGCTTAGTTTTGTGGTGTATTTTACAGATTTTATTTATCATTTTCTTTTCAGAAAAAGATCAGCTAAAGGGTTAATACGAGTGAAAGTTAAATTTCTCCTTGTAAAGGAAGGGCAACGAGAAATTTAACTTTCAAGTCGTATCACAAAGATATTTTACGTTTAGAATGACTAGACATCAGGTGGTAAGAGCAATTACAAATATTTTAAATTCAGTTTCTCATTGCAGTTGCTAAATTTAGTGCTCCTTTTTACAGATTTTATTTATAATTTTCTTTTCAGGTGAAGATCAGCTAAAGGGATAATACGAGAGGAAGTTAAATTTCTCATTGTAAAGGAAGGGCAACGAGAAATTTAACTTTCAAGTCGTATCACAAAGATATTTTACGTTTAGAATGACTAGACATCAGATGGTAAGAGCAATTACAAATATTTTAAATTCAGTTTCTTATTGTAGTTGCTTAATTTAGTGCTGCTTTTTACAGATTTTATTTATAATTTTCTTTTCAGGTGAAGATCAGCTAAAGGGATAATACGAGAGGAAGTTAAATTTCTCATTGTAAAGGAAGGGCAACGAGAAATTTAACTTTCAAGTCGTATCACAAAGATATTTTACGTTTAGAATGACTAGACATCAGATGGCAAGAGCAGTTACAAATATTTTAAATTCATTTTCTCATTGCAGTTGCTTAATTTAGTGCTTCTTTTTACAGATTTTATTTATCATTTTCTTTTCAGGTGAAGATCAGCTAAAGGGATAATACGAGTGAAAGTTAATTTTCTCATTGTAAAGGAAGGGAAACGAGAAATTTAACTTTCAAGTCGTATCACAAAGATATTTTACGTTTAGAATGACTAGACATCAGATGGTAAGAGCAATTACAAATATTTTAAATTCAGTTTCTTATTGCAGTTGCTTAATTTAGTGCTTCTTTTTACAGATTTTATTTATAATTTTCTTTTCAGGTAAAGATCAGCTAAAGGGATAATACGAGTGAAAGTTAATTTTCTCATTGTAAAGGAAGGGAAACGAGAAATTTAACTTTCAAGTCGTATCACAAAGATATTTTACGTTTAGAATGACTAGACATCAGATGGTAAGAGCAATTACAAATATTTTAAATTCAGTTTCTTATTGCAGTTGCTTAATTTAGTGCTGCTTTTTACAGATTTTATTTATAATTTTCTTTTCAGGTGAAGATCAGCTAAAGGGATAATACGAAAGGAAGTTAAATTTCTCATTGTAAAGGAAGGGTAATGAGAAATTTAACTTTCAAGTCGTATCACAAAGATATTTTACGTTTAGAATGACTAGACATCAGATGGTAAGAGAAATTAAAAATATTTTAAATTTAATTTCTCATTGCAATTGCTTAGTTTTGTGGTGTATTTTACAGATTTTATTTATCATTTTCTTTTCAGGAAAAGATCAGCTAAAGGGTTAATACGAGTGAAAGTTAAATTTCTCCTTGTAAAGGAAGGGCAACGAGAAATTTAACTTTCAAGTCGTATCACAAAGATATTTTACGTTTAGAATGACTAGACATCAGATGGTAAGAGCAATTACAAATATTTTAAATTCAGTTTCTTATTGCAGTTGCTTAATTTAGTGCTGCTTTTTACAGATTTTATTTATAATTTTCTTTTCAGGTGAAGATCAGCTAAAGGGATAATACGAGAGGAAGTTAAATTTCTCATTGTAAAGGAAGGGCAACGAGAAATTTAACTTTCAAGTCGTATCACAAAGATATTTTACGTTTAGAATGACTAGACATCAGATGGTAAGAGCAATTACAAATATTTTAAATTCAGTTTCTCATTGCAGTTGCTAAATGTAGTGCTTCTTTTTACAGATTTTATTTATCATTTTCTTTTCAGGTGAAGATCAGCTAAAGGGATAATACGAGAGAAAGTTAAATTTCTCATTGTAAAGGTAGGACAATGAGAAATTTAATTTTCAATTCGTATCTCAAAGATATTTTACGTTTAGAATGACTAGACATCAGATGGTAAGAGCAATTACAAACATTTTAAATTCAATTTCTTATTGCAGTTGCTTTCTTATTTAGTGCTTCTTTTTACAGATTTTGTTTATCATTTTCTTTTCAGGTAATTTACAGCTAAAAGGATGATACGAAAGGAAATTGACTTTTTCATAGTAAAGGAAAGGGCAATGAGAAAACCACCTAAAAGTAATCGCAATATACACATATACGCGATTCCCGTTTGCACGAACGATAGGAAAATACAGTTTTGAGCTACAAGTTTTTGTAGACCTGAATGTGCATGTGCAGGTGTTTTACCACTTTTCATTTTATTTTAAATTTTTCAGTGCTCCATATCTGAATTTGATTACGAATTGCACCATTGTTCAAGTCATAAAATATATCATTTTAGTATTTCAAAATAATTTCATAATTTATTAGAAAAATAAAAACGGGGAATACCTTTTTAACTAACTTTTACCACCTTCTTTAATGCCTATAAGTATTCTCAGAAGCACCGTTAAGTTTATGAAAAGGAGCGCAACCGAATTATTTCAAAGAATGATGAGCAGTTACTGTTTCATTGTTTTTGCAACATAACTTATTAATTTTGAAAAACTGAAGTGCATAATGTGTCATTTAGTTTTCTTTACATTTACTATAACAAGAATATGTTACGAAAAATATTAAAAATTAACCTTATTTTTTATAACACATTTTCTCATATATTACACTTTAACGATACTGTACTAACGATTGTTCCTTTGAAAACTAAATTTAATCGATGCGATATTTTCAAAATGTCTATTACTTCCTCCAATCCTGTTATTAAATATTCATACTGTCCCAAAGGAAATGCCATGATTAGCCCATCAGTGGTGCCTCCTCTCCAGCGGGAACAGTGACTCCTCTCTCGCCCCTCTCACTTTCCAAATTCATTCAAGAATGTTCATTCTATATCATTTTAATTACTCAAACTCAAAATTTCCTTTCAATATTTAAAAAACGATACGAGAAGGAAAATAGAAAAAATAATTTATTTTAACTTACTTATAACGGGGTTCTATGTTTCAAAATGGTTCAACTATAAGTATTTTAGTATTAGCTTAAGAAATAAGAAGAAAACACATGTGCAAACTTATCACGTAAACCATTTCCGTTTAGGGTAGAAAATTCTAAGAAATCTTCATTTCTCTCCCAATTACACATCCCGATTCACTCACATATACGAACCAATTAGTTCTTTGAATTCACAAGTACAGCCGAAGTTGGAAAATTCTTAATGCACTGCATGTCGCCATAACGCCGTATTCATTTAGCGAAGAGAGAGATTCCATACTTGCAGCTGCTACCATGTCAACGGTGCAACCCATTTGGAATTTCCCTCCTGTGGTTGTATCTCGCTCGACGATCGTCAGATTTAGTTGATTTGAGCGGGAATTTTTTCCTCGACAGGTTTGCTATTTATCTGAGATTTTTTAACCTACCACAAAATTTCCATCTTCATTTGCAATTCGAATTTACATAAAAGAAAATTAATAAAATTAAAATAAATAATTAAAGTTGATTAGTAATTAGTAAAGTTTAAACTAATTATTTAGATGCAGCCCGACTGTACTTTTGCTGTATCCCATGAGCTGCCATTGTGGATCATGCGGTGTTGGCCAGGCCAGGAACAAAATGTTGATTGGCCTCTCCCTTCCCCCATCTAATTTGGATACTTGCAGACTCACATATTTCAGAAATAACGATCATTACGTAATTCCAAATCGAAGAAACACATTTTAAAAAACAAACAAAGGTACTTACGTCTGTTAAAGGTGAATAAAAAACATTCTGATTCCTCTTTTCATTCAGCATTTTGTTAGTTCAGGTTATCCATCGGGTCACAAATTAAACAAAAGACAATCGAGAGCGATAGAACATCAACACTTTAATTTCAAACAATTAAAATCGTCGAAGAATACCAGTACTGTGGAATTATTCTCTTTCGAAATTTGAACATCGGGTTATTCTTCTCTGATACGAAGAAAGGCAAGGTTTGGGAGCGAGAATATTGCATCGTGTGGACAAATTTTTACGACACCCTTTCCGTGACTGTTGAAGCGAATTAAAATGTTCTGCTAAGACAATCGATATGTTATTCTATTCCATTACGAAGTTAGAGCCATGTTGTGTCATCACTCGACACTTCTAAAAAATGCCGACGCAGCGAACAAGCGTCCCAACGTCTTTCTTTCACCGCCCTTAACGTCAATAACTGCCATAGAAAAGAAAATGATGGCTTTTATCTGATTTTCTTTTTTAGATAGAAACAATGGAATGTTTCCTGGCTATATTTTACAGACAGTAATACAAAGCATAAAGTTGAGGTAAACTGTTTAGAACTTTTCGCGTGATTCGCTAGTTGTACTACACGTTGAACGTTTCAAAACAAATTTTTTAAAATGAAATACCAAAGAAAAACGAAGTTCATGAGTTTCATAAGCTTTTTACGGTACTTCGGTTTAAATCATGTTTTGTGAAAATGTTATTTAGGGGTTTAACACGTACAGACGTTTTTTTAAAGTAGAGGTCCTTTACGAAAAATAAATTAAAAAGTTCTTACTGATAAGCTTTAGCTTTCGTCAAGAGTAACTCCTTAGTAAGGATCATGCCCTGTACTCGCTATGTTACAATTTTCTCGCACAGTTAATTTAGAAACTACTTTGTATAAAACTTTGAAATTTGGTGAGTACAGATACAAAAATGACCACTTAATGAAATGACATGACTTAAAAACTCGAAAATAGCATCTAATACATTTTATTTTACAAATGAAAATTAAAAAAAGCAAAAGACTATTACAGGTGATGCCACTGCTTAGGCATTGACGTAAAGATTTCAAATATAAAATAAAATATATTAGACTCTCTTTTCGAATTTTTAATTTATGTCATTTCATTAAGTGATCATTTTCGTTCCTAATACTAACCAAATTTCAATGTTTTATACAAAGTAGTTTCTAAAATGAACTGGGCTAGAAGATTGTAACATGGTGAGTATAGGGAAGGGTTCTTACAAGGAGTTCCTCTTCAACATACAATATTCCAAAAGGGCAACATAGTATATTTATTATTATGGCTCTTGGCCTATGCATTCTCCCTCCTCCCGGTACAGCATCATACACGCGTAAGAAATCGCATCCCTCTTCACTAGAGAAAACATAACCTCCTGGTTTACATTCAACCTTACTACTCCAAAACTAAGCACTAAAAAACTATGGTCCTGATCCAAACATCAAATACAGTCAACTCGCGATAGCTCGAAGTTTCATAAGTCGAATATTCGTTAATCTCGAAGATTTCATTAGGTCCCAAGACAAATTAATGTTTTTTAATACTAAATTATCTCCATATCTCAGAAGTGTACACTTTTTAAGTCGAAGTTTTTGTGAAAGTTTTAGCATCATTACTAACGCACAAAATATTAATAAAAAACTTGTTACCTGGGAAAAATCCGTTTGCAGTGACACGTACAGAAAGTAAACGATCTATTGCTTTCACATTCCAGTCCATATTTTAAGTGTGATTTAATGGTGGTGGTTTACGCTGGCTTTGAATAATATTAAAACGCAAGTTGAATACGCTTAGTTTAACTCAAATGGTTAAATTGATCTAAGAAAATGAACAAAGTCTGTGATGTAAGAAGGAAGACGTTGCTTTAAAGAACATATTTCCTCCGAATGCTCTTTCAACCATTTTGAAAAACAAAGACGATTTTGAGAAGACATGTATCGAAACTCGATCCACCGTGTAAATGAGTGAAGGTATGTGCCTTTCTTGGTGTCGAAGCTGCTGCATTAAAATGGTTTGAGACATATCGAAACCTGAATTCCAAAATCCCTCTTAGTAGGATGATGTTAAAAGAAAAGGCGAAATGCTTTACTCGTTTACTAAAAGTGAAGGATTTATATTAAGTGCAGGGTGGCTAGAAAAGTTCAAAGCAAGATACAATTTTGTCTTTCGGACTCCACATGAAGAAGCGAAAAATGTCACTGATGAAATATGCATGAATAGAAAATAACTTCAGAGACATTTCCGATAACTCGATTAGTTTGGCCAGTCTTGAACTTTAAGTTATCGCGAGTTGACTGTAGTTATTATTTTATAATTTCCAAGCGATTATTGCTATTTGCCAAAAGATCTAATTGCGCCACAACAGACACTAGTATTTTAAGACTAATATCATATATCTGATTAGTGTTTAAATATCTCCAGGATTTTTAAACCACTAGAAGACAAAATGCAGACGAATCCTTATCATTTAGTGCTAAATACGATTACCACCTAATTTATTAGATCGATCTAAAAAGTCGGTTATTGAATGTAGTGGAAATGAAAGCTATGAAAATATATATTCATTTCAAATTGCTAAACTGAACAGGAGTTGGTTTCGGAGAAGTTTATGAATTCCATAATCTTTTTATTTTTAAATCTATTAAAATCTCTTACAAAAAAAAAAAAAAAAAAAAAAAAAAAAAAAAAACTATTTTAAAACAAATGCCTCCATTGATTTTTTTATGCTTTATTCATTTGTGTATTTTAATTTGGAAAAAAAAAATACCTAGGGATGTGGAATATCGCACAACTTTCAATTACACTATATTGCTGATGTAGATTTGTGTAATTTATCATTTTTATATTTTCTTCAGTCGCTTAAAAAAAGTTGCCATTTTGGCGATATTTTTTGCGATAATTCTTATATGGGTCTTTTTAGGAAAAAAAAAAAAAAAAAAAAGAAAAGAAGGAAGAAAAAAAAAAAAAAAAAACACGAAAAAATTGAAAAAATGGGAATTTTAGCGATATGCTTATCGATAATTCTTATGTTATCCTTTCTTGTAAATAAAACTGAGCAGAGATTAAAAAAAAAAAAAAAAACACACACACCGATCGTTGATGAGGTTATGCTCAAGGAAAGAGAACTCTGTGTGTTAAAGGCATTCGTTTTTAAATTTTTTTCTGCCGTTAAAGCATTTTTACAGGAATTTCGGTGGTTTGGATGTTTAGAACACCTTAAAAGGCACTACCACAGCGATTTTGAACAAAATCATTACAGCCGTTTTTAAGCAATTACTGAAAAACATGATTTTTTCAACGGCAGCTACCTTACGCGCATGCGCGATTTTGACGAAAACTTTAATGGTAGGTCCCATGGTCACCACTAGCCTTCATAACAAATTTGAACATCGTGGGTCAATTTCTTCGGGAGGTATGCTGACCACACACACAGACACAGACAGACATTTTTTTTAGATCACTTTTTTGAAATCAGGATGTTTCAAAATGTGAAGAAAGGCAAAAAAAAAAAAAAAAAAAATCATTTTTTTTTTTTTTTTTTTTTTTGGACCGAATGCTATACTTTTATTACAGTAATAGAATGGTTCAACAAAACGGATATGTTTCTTCGTGAATGTAAGAATTAGATTTTTTACAAATTTATTCCACATATATTTCTAAGACTTTACAAAAAAAGAAAGAAAAAAAAAGAAGCAGGATCCTGTTGGACCATGGTGTACTTCACACCCACGTAATCATTTTGAAAGCTGAACTGAAAATAGACAATCTAAAGAACACACTGTTTCAACATCCATTTAACGATGTTAAAAAAAAGTTGTCTAATGGTTTGTAGGCACTAAAATCTATTTCTAGCGTGAAAGGGTCTGGTTTGCATGAACTGATTCGCTTTATAATTTAGAATAGGAACACTTAAATACACAGCAAATTTCTTTCAAGTAGATAAAAGCTAAGTAAAAGTTGCAAAAGAATGGGTCATTATTAAGAAAGCTTAATGCAAATGGCGCAATACATAAATTTAAAAATATTTTTTGCCTTATAAAGGTTAAGGTAAGGAACATGAGCAAACTTTGCATTTTGTGTACGAGGCAGATGGGTAAATTGAAATATTTTTGAAGTGGAATCTTCTTTTGTCATCATATTTTTTGATAACATATTCATTAATTAATTTTGAATATGACCAGAAAACTCGTAAAGGACTATGTATTTCTAATTAAGTAATCATTATTAAATAGCACTAATAGAAACGGAACATTATGTAAGTGTTTAATTTTGAATAACTCATTATTAAAAAAATGCCTTTTTAATGACGAGTTAAAATGTTGAAAGACGCAAAATGTGAATGATGGAATTGTGAAAATGTAAAATCCCCCCCCATGTTAAAAAAATGTCCTTTTTATTAACTTCGATTTCATGTGAGGGTAAGTGGCGGACCAATTTTCGGAGAGCTAATTCATTCTCTTGTCATCATCCAATTGAGCTGAAACTTGGCAGATTAATTCGTTGTCAATGCTAATGCATTCTATGAAGTTTTGGATTTGTCACTAAAAGGACGCTTTTACACATGCTACAATATTACTGCTTCGTATGACTAATTATCCCTCATGCCGTCATCCAATTGATTTGAAATTTGACAGATAGACTGATTAATGACAATGCATTCTTTAAAATTTTGGGGTTATCACTAAAAGATCTTTTTTACATTATTCTATACTATATTTGCTTCTATTACCGCTTCGCAGTACTAATTAACACATTTGCCATCATTCAATCGAAATGAAATTTGTCAGGTAGTCTCGTTGTCGTTAACAATACAAGTTTATATATCAAGTATACAATATAATATACAATATCAAGTTTTGAAGGCATAGAAAGAAAAAAAAAAAAGGTAGTCGATGGCACGGTTTATTGAAGAGTTCAAGCACTATGAAAAATCCGATCCGCGTACAAAATCGCTTATAAGTTATAATTGCTTATAAAACTTAGCAATAAAGGGCTTATAATAAAAAGTTTGTTTTTATAAGTTAATTTCTTATGTAAATATTTTTCTTAATATACTAAACAGCTTGTATTGAAATTTTTATAACCATGCTACCATTTAGACATTAACATAAGTTATATACCAGGGGTCGCTGACTTTTCTACGTTAAGATCCAAACATTTAATAATCAAAATCGGAAAATTTTCAAAGAGCCACAAAATATAAGCTGTACCAATCTGAGCTTATAATTACAAACATATTCATACAATATTTATGGTATAGAAATCATGGCAGATGAGAGAAGCCGGTGAACGATTTTTGTTTGGAATAAAAGTAAAAAAATTAATCCATTCCTTCTTAAATTCAAGATTTTCCTTGTCAAGTTTTCTCTTCCTTTAGGACGAAGTCGAGACCATGTTTTCCAATACAGTATATCAGAAGCAAAGACAAAATGCATATCAACAGCTATCGCAAAAATAAAAAGTTTTTCGCGAAAGGTGCTATATCTGCCATATTTACCTCAGTCGGAGACGAGAGAACAACGAACGTCAACAAAAGCTCGATGAAACTGACACTGTGATGCATGGTAGGGGCATTCCTATTGTACATTTTGATTGTTCTGTATTTCGACTTCAGAAGATATCAGGGGGCGCTGTGGACATTCATTATAAGTTGATATTTGAGGATAGTGTTATCAGTTCACCCTAAACTCTTGTGTTTCATTGCGTTTTCCTTATTTCACATGTTTATATTCATGTTTGAGATTATTCAGTAAAAGTTTATAATGGGTTTACCCAAACAAAGTACCAACTTATTATCACTAATTGGTTGATCATTTATACTTGGGTTGAGTTACTTAGAGCTTGAAGAGCCGCAAATATATAAATCCACGAGAAGAGCCACAGTCAGCCAACTTCTGCTATGCAAACACAATTTCAATTCTTCAAAATGTTTACAAATTTCTAATTAAACCTCTTTAAATATCCTTAGAGTAGAAGAAAAAAGCCCAAATGGAGACAGCTAATTTTTAACCAAATAAAAATGTATCGACTGTGAAAATACCAATCATGATCGATACAGTTTAGAGCATAGATTTCAATAAAACGTTAAATATTTTTTGTTGTACTAAAAATACCTTTTTCATAATTTGCTAGATCCCTGGTTTAAATAATTTTGGTAAAATGGGGTACTCTTATGGTTATGGAACAAAGTGAGTTTAAACTCTTAACACAAAACTAAAAATTCATTACAATTTAAGGATTTTGTGCTCAGTAAATTTAGTACAATTATTTGTTATATCTATGCCCCCATATTCCATTAGAAATTTACTGCACCAAGAATCTTTTTGAAAACATCTTTCTTAAAGATAACAAGCCAATTTTCCTATAATTTTGTCACTGACTAGGTTTCAGGACTATATTTGAATTCCGGTTTAGTAATGGTTTTATGTAAAGTAATTTAACAGTATAGAAGTTTTATTCTGCATAATGGATCTTGTAAACTGATATGGGGACGTTTGTCAAAAACCAGAGAAAACAATATTTAAATACATTTCCACCAAGTTATTACTTTTCTACGTATTACGAGGGAAAATGTAACTCGTCGCTTAAATAACAATGCTCAATTTGTAATAAATATGAGGGGGGGGGGGGGGTGTTCAACATTTTAGTTTGTGGTGGGATACCTAATGATACTTAAGGTATGTAAAGTATGGATTAGAAGTACCATGAAAAATAAGTTCCTAAAATACTTTATTTCTAGTATTTTTTAATGTTTAAAAAAAACAACAACTTTGTGCAGCTAAATTAGGATGTTACTTTTAGAAGTGAAGTAAGTTTTGAATGGTCCACAAGATATGTTGAAATGAGTTTTTATTTTAAATCTGTGTGAAAAAGTTTAAATGAAAGAGATAAAACTTTTTTTGTAAAACTTTAATGAATACAGTATCTATACATAAAATAAACTTCTTTTTACATATAAACAGACTAATAATAAATAATCCAAAACAAACAGTAAAGTTTTCAATGACTTAGGCAGCCATGATAAAGTTGTAAAACCTTGCTTAATAAAGCAAATGAACATAATTATAACTTAACATTTATTAACAAATACTTATAATTGCAGACCACAATGTAAGCAACAGAAATCTTACAAGTTGCAATTTAATTGTCAAGGGAAAGAAAATAATTCAACATTAGGTAAGAGTTTTCATTATTACTTCAACATCTCAGAATAATTACAAAATTAATGTTGCATAAAACTTATATAAAGATCTTATCAAAAGGCTTTTTAAAATTACATGCATTTGAAATAGCTTTGTGAAAAGTGATTTAAATTTTTTTTACACAAATTGCATTAAAGTTCATACCTTTAACTTTAATATTAATACTGCAGCAGGTTCAAATTTAACTATTGATATTTAGTAGAGCAATATTCATTCTAGAGAGGAGGAAAAAAAAAATTGTAAAAATAATTTCCGAATCTTTATTCAACATATTTTAATACTAGTTCATTTTCAGTGAGCACAGAATTCTCGCAACATTAATTTAAAATTAATAATTGATTTTTTAATAAAACTTTTTAATTTCTAATTTGTAAAAAGCTATAAAATTGTGACCAAAACTCAGTTATGGTAATTTGTGAACAAACAGGTTTTGTAAGAAGGAGATTGAAATTAAAAATGTTTATGTAAAAGAACATTATCAAAGGTTCAATAAATTTCTTCATTATCTAGTTATTGTAAAGATTCACATTTAAATAGTATTAATGTATTAGCAAGGTGCTTTGGACAATTAAGTGCAAAACCATACTCCCCAACCAAATGAATAAAACAATTTAAATAAACATAATATCAAAAGTAAGATCTAATGATTCTATAGAATTAAACCTTATCTAATCTAATAAAATTGTACTGTTATTGAGTCAAGGCATATTTTAACAAACTATGCAACACATCATAGGATGAAGTCTTTTTGAAGACGTATCCAGTCCTTAGCGTGATTCAAATAGCTTCTACCAAATGTAAGTGTCCTTGCTACATTTGAAAACTTGTATTCATTTCTTCGTAAGTACATCTGAGCATCTCTTTTCATTTGATCAAGTTTTTCTTCTCTATTTTCATCAAGATTTAAAAACTCGGTCAGGTACGGATTAATGCGAAAATATGTGTCTGGAGTCAGTAAGTCGTTAAGCGCAATGTGGACAGCTGTAAAGAAGCAAATGTAAATATTTATTCTTGGTAATAGAAGATAATAAATTCACTATAACTACACATGTATATTTATTAGTTTTGTTTGGATTTGAATAAACTCAGGGCAAGGTATCATGAGTAAGTATGTTTAAAATGTAAATACATTTTCTTATAATACTAACAAGAACAAGTATGACAAATAGAAAAAGGTAATTACAAGCAAGTATAGAAACAGGGTTCCCACTCAAATCACAGAATGAAAATCCATGACTTTTAAGGACCTAATCAATGTTTTTAAGGACCTTTGAAAATTTGTTTTCAGGCATCACATCTATTCATAAATTTTCAATAAAGTATATTCTGCCAAAAAAGTTACTAATTGGTGGATGCGTAATACAAATATGTCGAAAATTCTAATACAGTGCAGATTTGTGGCGGTCACGCGGGGATAGCAAATCTGAGTTGTATTTTTATAAATTTTGCAGTTGGGCACACAACAGCAGCAAAAATTAAGGACTTTTAAGGATATCTAAGCATTTTCAAGGACTTTTAAGCACCTCAAAACATATTCAAACACTTTCAAGTCCTTGAAAACAAGTTAAAAATATTAAACACTTTTAATGACCGTGGGAACCCTGGATAAGGCGTATTTTTGCATTTAATCAAACTCAATGTTCAGTGTCTAACAAAATAAGTATAAATTTGAATGACCTATTCTTACTTTGTTAAATTTTCATAAATATTTAGTATAAAAATAACTAATAAATAGTTACAACCATAAAATGTTCTAACCAATTTATTATAGCAAAATCTTAATTTCGTAATTAACTTTTAAAAAGATAAATAAACTAACATCTGAATATTATGTACTACTGAAAAGAGAGATTCGTACCTAAAGTAACAGGTTCAAGTAATTCTATAAATGAAAACTCAGTACACTACAACAAGAAACCATTTTTACAAATGCACAAACAGAGGTTGAAAGTAGCAGTAGTTGATGAGTTGCAATATAGTTGTTGAAACTAGTAGTTTTTTATCACAGATTATGAGTAAAAATATTGATTGTTAAGTGGAGTTAATATCAATTGATAGGTAAAAAAGTTTATATTTGGATTATATTAATCAGACTACAAAATGAAATGATCACTAAAATGTTATAAATAAAAAACAGTTATGATATTATAAACACTTATTAAATAAAAACACCACTATTATATCCAAATATTTTTTTATTTATAACATTATTATCAATAAAGGATTTGGATTAAAGATAAAAAGATTACTTTTAGTTGTCACTCTCCCTATATTTTTCTCTAACACTCATTAACTAAATTTGTGATTGTAGACAAAATGTGTTGCTATATTTTTTACAGAACAATGTTTTATTACCATCATAAATTTATTTTTATAAGTAAACAACATCTTCTAAAAAGTTCATTTAATTAAAATTGACTCATATTCATAACCATAAGTTCTATCCAATAAAAATGCTTAAAATGTTTGTCTGTGCCAGTGGTAATGGATATATATACCAATAATTTAAACAAAATTTGTAAATAAAATCAGTGAAACGTATCATAATTCAAACTTTTTTTTTTTAATAATATTTTTAATCTCCAAAAGAATTCCCAAACTTATTTTTTTAGTTTAAAATATTTTCATATTAAAAATTTCCCTTTTCTATTTATAAATTAAACAATAACAATTAGAAAAAAAACTACATTTACAAATTTAAAGTTTCATCTTAAATACCAATAAGATAATTGCCAAATTGCATGAATATTTAAAATGAAGTTAAATTCATTTTATGACAATACAGTTGAATTAAAATGTGTTTAACAATAGTTGAATTAAAATGTGTTTAACAATAGTTGAATTAACTCCCTTTCACTTTATTTAACTGGTTGAAATATTCTTCAAAATACCAGAGAATTTTGATTATTCACATTAAAAAAAGAATATTCAAGATTAATAATACCTTCCGTGTCTGTTGCACTGTCAATCATTTTCAGCACTTTAGTCTTTAAATTAGTTGATGTGTAGTTGGGCAATGTACTGGGTATATAACGACCACTACCAATGGAAACAACACACTGTATATAATCGGAAGGCCAGAGTAGCCGTGCTTCATGTATTGCCAGTGCAGTAGGATTATTTATCATTATTCCACCATCCTAGAAAAGAAAAATGTTACGTAAGAATCAAATTTAGGTTAGTGGTGTATAACAAATTAGTTTGTATACTAAAAAACAACTGTTACCTGATGCAAGTATCCATCCAGATTTATTTCTTCAAAGTAACCGGGTGCTGCCCCTGAAGCTCGGACTGCCTCCCACATTCTATACCTACAACTGCCCCTGTAGTAGGAGTTGACTCGAGGGGCAAAGTCGTAATTCCTGAATACAAATGGCTCAAGTTGTGGCAGGTTCATGAGGGCAGACACAGCTGCAAGCTGAAAGACAGGGATAGAAATAAAAGCCAACTGATTGAATACAAAGTGGTTATAGGCAATTGAAATTTAAGAGAATATATGAAGAAATATATCTCCATAGAATTTGATACAGCTATACTATTAAGTTTCCTGGGAAAATGATCAGGGTGGCCCAAAATTCAGGAAAAAAAGTTCTCTGATGATTCCTCGATAGATTTCTAAAAAATTCCCTGATTTTACAACAAACTGTTTTTCAAATTTCCCCAACTCTTCCAGATATTTAGACACCCTGATTAAATAAAAAATGTATAAGATAATATGCCAATTAGATAACGTGTAAGAGATAATATGCCATTTATTTTAAGAACAGTTTTGGCGGTAATGAAAAGTTTAAATTATTCTGAAGCATTAAACTTTCTAATGATTATCATTGCATTCTTAGGGTAAATGGCATAAAAAAAAAGGTTGAGCGTGGAAACGTCCATAAAACAAAATAGAAAGATTCCTTGATTTTCGTAAAATTAAAAAAAATAAATTCACGGACATTTCCCAGAATCTGAAAGCTCGCTGACTTCCAAGTTCTGTGGTCCCTCTGATGATATCTAGGAATCAAATAGAAATGTAGCACTAGCAAAGGAAGGTTGTGAGTGAAGGTTTGGATCATGAAAGAAAAAAAACTGCTTTTAATAATCATTTTCAAAAACTGTAACTATTGTTTGAAACTTTATACTTCAATATGTTTACAAAAATCTTTAGAAATAATTTTTTGATAGTCTCAGTTGGTGTACATATAAAAGTTTATGAATATCTATTGTTAACTACAACCTCCAGACAAATATAAACAACAGCACTTTCAATCTAGATATTATATCTCTGTATAACATAAATTGAGTGGGGACTGCACTTATTATCGGTTTACAAATAAAACACCAATTTTTTTTTAGTTTTGGAGTTATTAGTTTTTCAGGGATAGATTCCCATAACAAAAGTTAGATATTCACTGAAAATAAAAATTAATTTTAAAGCATTGAAGAAAAATGTTGGCAAATCGTAAAATTTGAATGAAAAAATTAGAAATTTTCAAATTACACCAAGAGAAATGTTCAAATTACAAGAAAATTCACTTGTAAGCCGATGAATTAATATCTTATTAACAACTAATAAGTCAAACTTAAATTCATTTTAATCATTGTAATGTAACAAATCCTTTTGTCAATTTTCTCTGTTACCATTACACTCTTGTCTAAAGGGAACGTAAATTAAGCAAACATTATGAACTTAAAATGTGAATACATACTTTTGGGGAACTTTTATCCTTAGCAGAATCTATCATAAGGTTCTCATCGAAGTTTTTTCTACAGAAAAAAAAATTTCTTGTAAGAAAACTAGATACATGGGCATAGGAAACATTTAATTGAGTGAACAATAACCAAATAGAATATAAGATACACAAACAGTTTCGTTCCAAGATATTTGACCAAAATAATTTCATATTTTAAAGTAGAAATAACAAAGAATATTTCAGAATTGATGTAATAACCATAGGTGATGTAATGAAAAATATCTGCATTGAAACTGACAGTAAGAGATAATTTCAAAATCGGTAGTATTCTTTTCTACCTCTTTTTGGAAAACTAGCAATTTTCACTAGAAAAATTAATAAGTAAAATTGAATAATTACTCTTCAAATGAAATGTTTTGTGTTTTTTTTCTTTTTAAAATTGTTAATGCTCATGATTAGTGACTTATTTATTATTTTATATGCATTCAGTTATTTAGAATCAAGAATAATTAATAGCAGAAAAAATCGAGACAAATTTTGCAATGTTTTTTTGAAAAACGAATCTTTTGTAATCTTTTCACTAGATAAATAAAATTTATTTATGTTGTTATGCAATTTTTTTTATACCACAATACCAGATAATTAGATTTTTGTGTCTATATGTCTTTTTTAAAGTTATATGTCAATTGTAAATATCAGAGTGAATTAAAAAAAATTAATATTTATATCTAAATCAACATTATATTTCCTCTTAATATCAGCAATTCTTCAAATAGAACTACAATTTTTAAGACATCTTCAGAAAAAAAAAAAAAAAAAAAGTAGTGAAAGCACCATTAGTAAAGAACATCTGTCACAGGTCTTCTAAAAGTGCACAGGGTGTTTAGCAGCTTGGAACTTCAAAAAAAGGGACTAAGGGACCAAAAATATTAAAAAAAGGGACTTGTAAAAAAAAAGGGACTTTTAAACAAAATTTGTTTTTATAGCATAGAAAAAAATGCCTAGTATTCAGTACCTACAATTTAAGTGGTTGAATTAAAAATTATTTGTCCAAGTGCAAACTTTGCACTCCAAACATTCATCTGGAGTGCATATTAAAAAGAAAAGAATTAATTATTGACTGTATATTACTAAAAAAACACTGAAAATTATGATTAAAACATTTTTAAAATTGTAAACAGACAGAAAAAAATAACAATTTTGGAGTGCAAATGTCACCTTTGCATCGGATTATTTCAACACATAATTGAACACTAGATTTCTTAGGATCTGCAGATTTTTTTCAATCCCGAGAGGATATTTAGAAGGGCATTTAAGCCCCTCTCAGTCATTGAAGTTTTGTCAGAAGTCAAAACATTGCCAGATGCCGAAAACCCACGTTCCACGGCTGCACTGCCATGTGACAAGGCTAACATGGCCTTCACTACTTTGGCAACTACTGGGAATTCGATTTCATTAGATGCATTATTTATGGAAAAAATTGCAGACCAATTCTGGTCGATAGAGCTTTCTTTCAATGATTAGATATTTTCAAATTTCAAAACCCTTCATTTGTCTACCAGGCGGAAGGGTTGGGTTGAAGGGTAGAACTTTCCATAAAGCGATAATTTGTGACTTGCTGGTAGTCAATTTGAAGCTTTCCTTTGCTAAACATCGCAAATCCGACAGTAAACTGTGTAAGGCATGGGTGTTTGTAAATGTATGTTGGCTTGTCTAATGACGAATGTTTCGGCGCATTATAGCCCTCGTGTTGCTGACGGCGCCAGATAATCTGAAAGCAACCAACCAACCGACAGTAAACTACCATGCATTTTTAACTGCCCTTTGAGGTAGGAATATCCTGCGATATAAAACTTTTGAGTTGCTAAACGGAACTGTGTCTCAAACTTGTCTTTCATTTTTGCTAGTTCATTACTCAACTCTAAGCTGTAATTTATATCACCTAATGGCAATTTTTCGACTTCCTTTTTAGTCGTATCTTCAGGAATTACATATATTTTACTTTTAAGCTGCAACAGCAGATCATTTCCTTCCTCCTACAATTTATGAACCATAGTTTCCTCATTTTGAATTTTTTTTTAAATAATTGAAAAAAAAAAAAAAAATTGGCAGTATTGAGAACAAAAATTAATTCAGCCTTAAGCTTGGTGTCCACTATCGCTGAGCAGAGCAGAGCGGATTAGATTAGAGCCAATTACAAGGCTGTCAACATCCATTGTAGCACGAGGCTCGTGCTACAGTAGACGTTGGCAGCCTTGTAATTGGCTCTAGTCCACTCCGCTCTGCTCAACGATAGTGGACGCCAAGCTTTAATGCTAGATTTAAGGAGTCTGGCAATTGTTTGATACTGACTAGATTGTAGTTGAACTGATGTGGCATGAGAAGGAAAAAATTTTAGGAAATATTTAAGGACTACTGGCCACTGTTCAAGTATTCTTGCAACAGCTGGCCTCACAGTCAGCCATCTACAGGGTGAATGTTTGATAAATCGATGACTTTTAACATTAAATTCTTTTTGCAACTTGCAATAATCCTCCCATCTTGCTAGCCAGCCATCAAAATAATAGTAAATGGATATTACTAGCTGCGTCACTTTATCACCCATCGCTTCTATACCTTTTTGAAAGGCATTGTGAACTTTATGTAAGCTGCATGTCCCAATATCAATTAAAGATTTCTAACGAACTGCCAAAAGACTCTTGTTAATCAATCTCAGGACAGTTTTGTTCACATTTGGGCCATCACAGATTAACATAAGCATATTTTTAAGAGCTGAATTAGCATTTGATAATGCTAACAAAATTTTATCATGAATATCTTTTCCAGTAGCATGGCCTGAAAAAAAAATTTCAATGTGCTTTTGGGCAATTTTGTTTTCTGTCTTCGACTAACAATGAATTGCAATTTGCAATTCTTTCTTGCCACACTCGTTCGTTGTTTCATCAAAACATAGACTATAAGCTGAGCCAGCTATATCTTTTACTACATTTTCATAGAAATAGGGTCTCAGTGCCTATGTAATCAAATACATAGTTTTGGCTGCAAACAAGCCGAAACCTTCAGGAACACTAGAAGTGCCAAACATTGCACCAAATAAGTCTTTAATGTCTGTATTGGAATGAAGAGCATAGTTAGAGACCACACACTTCATTGCCCAAAGAAGTTCAGCTTTTAGTGCCTTTTCTTTAGTGGAACATAAATTGAGAAGTAACGGAGGAGATGTGGGCAACACAATTGGCGATACAGACGTTCCAGTAGAGGAATTAGCATCTGTAGTTCCCAAACGAAGCTCCGAGTTACCAAACGATTACATGACCTTTGACCTTGACGATTCGATATAGAACCAAGCCAGTTCTGTAAACAGCATTCAACCAATCAACGCTAATTCATTGTAACTGGACGTGACAGGGATTTCTGGTTTGCTTTTCTTCCCTCTTGTGTTCGACAAAGAGGGAAAAAAGGGAAATGGCGTGTGCTGGTTACGTGGTACAAATATATTTAAAAAAAAAAAAAAGGGACTAAAGGGACCAAATGTTAAAAAAAGGGGACAAAAGGAACCAAAATAAAAAAAAGGTACTTTAAGGGACCAACGCTAAACGCCCTGAGTGCAATGAAAATCAAACACAGGATATAACCATCCAACTCTTATTACTATACATTTCAGACAATGTATATTCTACAATGTAGTTATAATTAAACTGCATTTGCTTAGATCATGGATAATAACAGTCAAAATGAAAAGAGAGGAAAATAAATGCAGCCTTATTTTTTAACTACAAAATTAACTGAATAAGAATATAATTATGTACTAATGTGTGCACAGAACAGTGGTGAAACCAGGATTTCTTTTCGAGGAGGTTTTAGGCAAGTTTAGTCTTTAAAGCCATATAAAGCCCACTAAAAGTAATAAAATTGTAGGAAAAGCAAAACTTTCGGGAAAAAAAGCAGAAGATTTTCATCCCTGTTAGATCTATCTGGTATATTCTATCGATAGGAATACACTATATTTCATTAATTGGAGCACATTCAAACTGACGACGACTTTTTCCCCCTCAGACATATTTTTTGGAAGCAATAGCATATCTACTTAACATTATGAAGATATTAACATTAAAACAGGCAACAATTACATTACAACTCATTCTAAAACAACTTCATTAGAACATAAACCAGCTTGACAAGGAACAAGTAAAAGCATAACATAAGCAAGAAAACTCACTTTAAAATATTAACCCAAGCGGTAGTGTCATAATAAGCATGACTCCACATCAAGCGTCCAGTGCCCCAAAATGTACTCTGCTGAAAAATTTCATCACTGAGTTTTCTATAAAGGGTTTCGCATTCGTCTGGAGACAGGTGAAGTCCTCCTAAAAGGAGGCTAAGAATTGCTCCTGAACTGACGCCACACATGAAGTCGAATAATTCATGGACTTTCTTACCCGTTGAAGCCTCCAGTTGACGAAGGATCTCTATGGCCATTATGCCTCTGAAAAATACCAAAGTAAAAAGTAATGTAGAGTTATTAGATTGGGAATGGTTACTAGATTGATGAAAATAACATTCATTTGTGAAGGTTTTGTTCCATGGTGAAATAATTTGCTTTGTTTAATTTCTGATTCGCGGATTTAAGTTTCACACCAGGTGGTTTTATTTGATACTAGATGTACCTTTATTTGATACTAGGAAATATTATAATAATATTCGAACCGGTCATCGTACAGACGATTATAATAAATAAAAATAATCAGAAAAGTTAGGAGGACACATTAAAATGACTTTTGGTTTTATTCTGATTTAATAAATAAATAAAAAAAAAAAATATTGTTGCCTTTCCAAGAATATTTTTAATGTCATTAAATTAAAAAAACAACAACTTTTAATCGAATTAAAAAGTTGTTCTCTACAATCTTGATGTACTAAAGCTACTATGTACCAAATTTCATACCTCTAAGTACAAAACTGTAGATTTGTATAAGGTTTAGACGTACAGACACTTAATTTTATACATATAGACCTTCAATGAAACTTTCTTTTAGTTATTGTAAGAAAGAATTTTGGAGATAAAATTCCTTTATTTTTGTGGCTCATTTATAACAGCAAGTTCCAGTTAAAAGCTAAATTAAGTAAAATAAAATGTATATAAAATATATCTTATAAGGGTTTTCAAATGATGCTTCATTTTATAAAAATAATAATAAAAATTTGGTGTGGATGGCTTTCAATAAGTACTGGAAATTCTAAAAAAGTTACTGTATTTGAAGCAAGTTTTTTATAATTTCAATAATAATAATAATTTTTGCATATCTTAAAGAGTACAAAAATAATACACAATTAAAGTTTCCAGTGGGAACACAATTTGAATTTTACAGAATTTCCTGTTGCTGGATACCTTGACAAGGGATTTTAAATATTAGAGGAATCAATGGCTCTATAAATTTCTCCCAAATTTTTAGATAATTTCAATAGAATTCTTAATAGACAAATTCTTAAACAATAGATTTATGTGAGTTATTTATTACAAAATACATAGGTTCAAGTTCCATTGATCTAAATTTTAAGATATAAATGTTTTATGAAAGCAAACAAAAGTTATACTAAAGCAAAGTTTTAATATAAACAATAACAGTACTATATAAAACGCAATAGTAATTCGTTAAAAAACTTTTCTAACACAACATTTTTAAATATAGAACAAATAATTAATAAAAAAAAATAAAAGCACGAGTTTATAATTCATATTTTTGAATAAAAGTCTAGGAATTTATATAAAACACTCCAAAATTTATCTATGTTATAACTGTAAAATTCTTTCATAAAATCATTTAATAATAATTAGAAAACTTTGTTTAGGAGAGAATAATAGTACATAATGGTTTAATCATATTTCCATTATAAAACAACAACTCTAGACAAACTGTACATTATTGTTATTATTAAACAGGTGTGATGTAAAATCATAATACCTTGTTCCCCCTCCATCAATACTGAGTATTCTTATTCCATCCCCCCTCGGAGGATCGTGATATCCAACTAATGCGAGGGCACATCGGGCTTGTTCTCGAATGGCTTTATCTGACAACTCGTATTTGAGACGCAAGGCAATTCTTATCAGCCCCGCCTGCAATAAAAAATATCATAATTCAAAAATAAAATACATATTTAGTGTGTTTACAAAATTTATATAAAAATTGTATATTTTGAAACCAGTTTGTATCAAATTTCTTATGTTCTTAAGCAGTTCTGAATAACAGTTTTAGACTCAAGCAGTGAATTAGAAACAATAAACGTACAAGAGTAAAAATGTACTAGAAAAACATTTGTAAAATATGGCCAAGTATTGAAAATTTTAGAGCTGTATGTCTATTAAAAGTAGTTTTTTAAAAAAAATTTAATAACATTTTTTTAACATTCTGTTTTTCAAAAGTCCAATTAGAAGGTCAAAACTACTATGTTGAAAATTTCACAGCTGTAGCATTATTAGAAGTCGATTTTTAAAAATCAATTTAAAATTAATTAAAAAAACTAACTAAAATTTTAACATTATGCTTGTTAAAAGTCAAATTAGAAGGTCAAATTAAATTAAAATTACTAAAACATTTAATTGATAGTCTACAATACTTATCCTTACTATTTTTATAAATTAATTTAAAATAAAATTCCCATGCACTATATAAAACAAGTCTCACCTTACACATAATTGTTTTCTGCTCAGGATAAAGTAAAAGATGTTTGCAAACTTCTTCAAGCCTCAGCAATTGCGATCCGGACGAAGAAGCATCAGCTAAGGAAGAAACCAAAAACCTGCTGCGCTGTTGAAGGCTTGACTAATGAGAAAAAGAGCATTTGAGCAAAAAAATAGTAAATAAGAATTTTCTAAAAAATTTAAGAAAGAATCTTGGGGATAATTCCAAAATCAGGAACATTTTAGGGATAATTCCCAAAAATTGTAGGGAAAATGCTTAAAATTTTAGGGACAATTCTTAAAATTTTAGAGATAAGTCAAAAACATTTAGGGAAATTTCTTTTGAAGCTGACATAGGCTCCTAACATAGATATATTCTTTCCACAGCTAGTTTCAAAACCAGCAAAAATTGTCAATTTTCCAAAAATTTACCTTCAATAACATTGTAACAAAATAAATGACATAAGAACTAATTATGCTATTTCGACAAACATGCAAATTTAATTAAATCTAATTTTCTCATATGGAGGAATATTCTGTTTTTTTTTTTCTCTCTGGGGTTTGGAGGAAAATCGGGGAATTTTCAAAGTTTTCAATTTTTTAAAAAAATTATCGAAAAATTTAGCACAATTTTAGAGAGAAACCAAAATCTAGGCAATATTAGGAATCTTAGGGGGAATGCGACCCCTGGAAAATTATAATGATGCAAAATACATACAATTAGCCAAAGCTTTATGGCCCAAAAAATATATTTTAGTCATAAAAAATATATTGCATAGTCTACAGGATAATTTTGAATAAAACTTTTTCACAGTTTGAAATGCCCTAACTTCATTCATTTTAAATGCATATAGTACTACTATTTACATAATTTGATAAATTTTTCACAAATAAGCTTTTCCTCAACAACAAAAGGCTTTAGATTCAATAAAAATGCAAAAATGTGACTCTCCAAAACCTTGGGAGTTGGGGCATTTTAATTTTCACTCACAAAAACCACAACAATTGAAATAAATTTAATTACTTTTGATATAAGAGGCTTTTTGCTTTTTTCAACTTTCTTTTCATCATTCTCCAAGAACTCTTTTCGTTTTGGTTTCGTTTCAGTTCCAGCCAACCATTCAAAGAACGTCTGTTCCGAATCTAGATCTATATTTTTGTTTTGAAGATCAATTTGAGATTTAGAATCTGAAGACTGTTTCATTATAGATGGGACCATACCGTCAGAAATAAACTTATGAGATTTTACTGAAGCATCTCCCAACTTCTCCACCTTTGTTTCTAACTGTACAGGTTTATCACTTGTTTTCGAAACTACAACGTCACCAGTTTTTTTGTCCACTGTTTTGACATTGCTTTCAGTGTTTTTTTCTGCTGTGAAGTTTGTGGTAATATTGCCCAGTAATGACGATGCTGCAGATACTGCTTTCCATATAATAGGCAGATAGTACTCAGAAGCACTTTTCAAACCAAAGATGTTGCTACTCTTTGATGCTAAATTGCCAGATTTGGAAGAGGTTGTATAAAGATAATGAAGCATAAGATACCTAGAAAAAAAAAAGAGCATTTTCAATGAAAATCTTCTTTTAAGTTTAGAGTTTTCTATGCCTGTAAATATATAATGTTTGGAATTCTGTTTCACACAGTTTATGTACAACGCTTTTATCTTTTAAATTATGATGATCATGAGAGTGACGGTAAAATTTGTAAAAGTTCCAATTTAAGTAAATTGTAAAGCTGCAGAATAAGCTATTTTTTGAATAAAATTTTAAACATGTTTGGCATTCTCAAATTTTATTGAAAGCTTAGGATCTTGCCTACAATGTTATTTGAAGTGTTTTTTATTGTCATTATCACAATCAATTAAAACTTATAACTAATCACAGTGAAACCTTTAAAATTAAAACAGGAAGTGAATGAGGAACTTGCACAAGTGAGGAAAATGAATATTTTTTGTATTTTCTAATTTTATCCAACAAATATATTTGAGCAGTGCAATTATTTTTTATTTTTATGCTTTCAATTAATCACAAATCGAGTTTGAAATCAAAGTAAAAGTCACGTGACTAAAAACGCATAAAAAAACCTTGAATTAGTTACGCATAGATTCTGTCAAAAATCCAAGGAGGAACCTGGTCTAAAACAGGTTAATCCAGCGCGTTGACGTCATACGTAAAAGTAGCTTTTTTCAGCCAAATCGCAAGGTTAAAAACAAAATATTTTTTTAACTATCTATCCGAGCTCAAATTTTTGAAAGAATGGTATTGTTTTTCATGATTTTTCTCTCTACTTTTATTTAAAAATAAAACCAAAGAAACGGGAAAGTTCCTCTTTGAAAAGCTGCTATTGCTAAAAGAGCTGTTGTACAATGTAAAATAATTCGATTTTTTTATAAGTACGTTAAAATACCAGTCAAACTAGACAGAACAGTTTATCTTTATTTTTATAGTACTTAATAGGCATTAGTAGTATTTCTTTTAGGATAAAGATTTATCTTGAAAATTATTACATTTACTTTTATGTATCTATTTAATATTCTTGGAGGTTGCTATAACGATCATCACTGAACTTTGAAGGGGACAATTCCCTCCTGTATCCACATCAGTGATTATCAACAGGGTTCCCACTCAAATCACAGAATGAAAATCAATGACTTTTCAATGACTTTTAAGGACCTAATTAATGTTTTTAAGGACCTTAAAAAATTTGTTTTCAGGCATCATGTCTGTATACATTTTTTTTATAACATACCAAAACAGTTACAAGTTGGCGCATGTGTAATACAAATATGTCAGAAAATTCCTATATAATGAGGATAAGTGGCGGTGATAGCAAGTTTGAGTTGCATTTTTGTAAATTTTGAAGCTGGTCAACATACACAAAAATTAAGGACTTTTAAGGACCTCTGAGCATTTTCAAGGACTTTTAAGCACCTCTAAGCATTTTCAAGGCCTTGAAAATAGGTTAAAAAATATTAAGCACTTTTAATGACTTTCAATGACCGTGGGAACCCTGATCAAGTTGCTTGATTTAGTTTTATCATTTTATAATGTACAAGAGATACAAAATAATCTGTTTGCTTAGAAATTAATAGATCAGTTTTGAAGTTCAAATACAGTTAATTTAAAAAAATACTATTAATTGTGATAAGGGTAATTGTGCCATATGCTAACACTCTGCATATTATATTTGAATAATAACTCTGCAAGGCTAGGAACCTGTATTATGATGTTGGTAATTATGGCTCAGGTTTACTGCAAGGTGTCGGATGACGACTTTTCAAAAATTGAAAATTACGTCAAAAATTTGTGTTGCTAAATCCAAGATGGCGCTGTGTTGGTTAATCCAAACGTCCACTAGGGTTGCCGTAAAACCAAGTCAACAGGTTTCCCCACATACAGTACTAAATCGCCAAATTTCCACTGCCAATTCCTGCAACACTTTACAGTAAACCCTAACCATAATTATTTTCTGTATGTTCTATGCATTTGGTAAATATTTTCTATAGTCTAAGACAACTTATCCTGTCCTCATCGAATACGCTACAGTGATGTGCGATCTAGTCTTACTACACGCTGATTGGCTGCGCAATAATCTTACATGTGAAGTCTTGAACTAAGAGGAGACAGTGTTAGCCAATAGTGATTCACCAAGTGAGCAACGTCATAAAATAGCTCGGTCAAAGTCATATGATTCGTTAAAACTCTTATAGTAACCGCGGTTAAAGAAGAAAAATATTAAGTAAATTAAAAAGCACTTATTTTCTTTTTTTGTATCAACATATATTTAAGTTTAATACAAAACTATGAGCGCAGGTTATCAATATTACTATACAAGTTGGGATTGGCTCGGAACTATATCTTGTAAGTGGAAGGATCCACTCTACAGCCTATTCAATAAGATCAGGATAAATTGGCATGCACTATGCATTGATAAATATTTTCAAAGCACAAAGTTTAAAAGAGTTAACCAAATTTATTGTAAGATTGCGCCATTCTTTGAAGCCAACGGAATACTTCAACTTTTGCCAAAATACATCATTTAAAAGAAAGTAATATTTACTTAAATGAAATAAGCTTAAATTCAGAAATATACTTATAGATATATCTTAAATATATAGATTCTAAAGTTCAGATAACTATCAATGTTTTATGGCAAATAAATCATAAACGCACATTCACAAAAGGAGAGAAGAAATATAATAAAGAATTAAAATTTGAATTTAAAAAGGAGACAAAAACATACTTCCTTCTTTTTGCGGAATAGACAGCTCGAAACATTGGTGGATTTGACATAGCAATAGCTTTTGGAACTAATCCGTTCGCTTTCATGATTTTATAAATTATATATTACTTTGAATTTGATATTATAGAAATATAGTCTTCAAAGGAATGCAATTTGACTGAAATACGCAGTACTTAAGAATAACTTGGATGATCATACTTAAATTATTAAGAAATCGTAGCAAAACAGTAAACAAATACAAAACAAGAACGAACCATATGTCATCCAATGTAATTGACCAATCGGTGAGCAGAGAATTTATACGTCATTGAATGTCTTTAACAGTTGCAGTGAAAACATCCCATCCGCAAAGATGTTTAATAAATTTTATGTCAAGGAGGGGGTTTTAACCAACTGCTATAAATCATGTAAGCTAAAACTCGCTTTGTGATTAGATAATAGAAAATGGAATTGGAAAAATTGGAATTAGTTTCTCAAGTTGTTATTTGGGTTAATCAAAATTTTTAGCAAAAAAAATCTTAGCATCAAATGTGTAATGAAATGAGAAAATTTAAATTTGTTTTTAAAGGTGTGTTGTGATTTGAGACATGCACGTCACAAGTGTTGTGACGAGACACAAAATTAAAATATTTTCTTTAATCTTATACATCATAAAAATCAGCTATTTACTTAGCTTATAAAAGTAGCATTAAGCCATTTTCTTAGTAAGAGAAAAAAGAAATAGTAAAAGAGAAAGAAAATATACCAAAAATCGCTTGAAAATAACCTTTCAAAGCTTTTTATTTGTTTTCAATATAAAAATGTTGTATGTTTTATTTAGATTATTATGAGTATAAAAGCAGCAATAACAATATTAAACGGGAAATACTGCCTCTGCCCCTTGTTGTTCCTAAGCAAATAAGCTTCTTCAAAAAAGGAATAATAGTAATTATAACTAATATATCAGAAAAAAATAATAATAGACGTTGAAATTGAAATAACTAAAAGTATAAAAACGAATGTTCATATGAATTCCTTTGACGACACAGCCGGATGTGTCGAGTCTGATGATTTTTTGGATTGATAGATATAAAAAAAAAAAAAAAAAAAAAAAAAAAGATTGGAAAAAATATTTTGTTTTACAAAGTTTCTATGATTTGTTTAGTCTATTATAATAGACTAAACAAATCATAGAAACTTTGTAACTTTGGATGTTTAGATAGAATATATGGAATGCAATGCACAATAACTAAATAACTTTTCACAAATGAGGGATTGTGACAAAATGGATATTTTTTTTTCCTTCTTGGAGTTATCCTTCACCTTCAAATAGTCAGTGGTACAGTACCCAAAAAAAAACCCAGAACGATGGCTATATCTTTTGTTCTAATTGTTGAAATAACAAACAAAAGGTACCGTTGTAAATCGTGAAAGGTTTTTAATAATTGTATGTAGTTTTTTTTTTATCATGAAGGGTCATCTACATATTAAAATAGAACCAAACTTTAAAAAGTTCAATAGCAACCTCATAATATTATTCCATATTTGGATTCAGCATTAAAAAAGAATGCGAAATACAAAAATTCGTAATTTTCTAATGCATGGTTTGTAATTTAAATGATAAAAAGAAAATGATAAATTAATGTTAAATAAAAAAGTTGGTTTTTTGGCCATAAATACTTAAATAATTAATATATTTCAGTAATTTTTTTTTCAAAAGGTAGTTTGTAAATGGCCAAACATAAATAGCAATCAGCTTTTGAATCAATTTCTTTTTTAATAATTAATTATTAATTAATAAAGCAATTAATTTTTTTTTTTGAATAGAAACATATATTTTTTTGCTTTCATTAGATTTACCATGGTCTAAAACCCCTCCATAATTTTTTTCTTTCCATTTTGACTATTAGTTCTCGATTTTTTAGAGAAAATGTAAAAAACGCTCACTTTAAGGGACCGTATAGTAGACGACTTTTGAAAACTATCAAAGATTAATTCAAGGTAAACTAGAGGTGTGGAAAATCGCATAACGTTCAGTTATCGTATAACCGATAGTTTAAAAACTAAGAAACACGCTTTAATAGGAAAGTGAACTAAAAAGTAGAAGATAATTTTAAATAAGTCTGAAATAAGAATAGTGATTAACAAGAAATATTTATTTTATCGTAAAAAAGCGTGGGGTGCTTGATGTCAATTTTTGTAAATATTTAATGACAGATATTGGTAAAAGTAGAGCCATTATGAAAATATCTTAAAAAGCACCCCACGCTTTTGTACGATAAAATAAATATTTCTTGTTAATCACTCTATTCTTATTTCAAACTTATTTAAAATTATCTTCTACTTTTTAGTTCACTTTTCTATTAAAGCGTGTTTCTTAGTTTTTTAATCTATTGATTATTTTCTACTTTTTAGTTTGATTTTCTATTAAAGCGTGTTTTTTATTTTTTTAATTTATTAATTATTTTTTCTGTAAACTATCAATTTTTTTTTTTTTTTTTAATTTGCTTTCTTAAATTCCATTTATTTAAAACAACATTTTTTAAGCAATTTCAATAAGTTATCCTTTAAAAATTTTACTGAATCATGTGACTTTTTCATTTTATAAATAATTTCAACGATCTAGTTACATTTGTGTTTATAGTGAAATATTTCTGTAAAATATTCATGCGTTGCTAAATACTGTTTACTAATGCCTACATTTAATATTTATTAATTTTCTTATTATCAGTACTATTCGTTATATTTCTGCAATTACAGTTTTCGATATTTTATTTATTTCGTGTGAAGATTGCACATCTTTAATGTTGTAAATAAATTATGTTACTTTTGCGTTTACTTGCTATTTTTGTATTAATCTTAAACATGACACTATAAATCCAAGTAGTTTCTATGCAATTTTAGACTAATACTTGTATTTTTAATCTTCGTGAAACGCGCCACATTGACCGTTCTATTTCTCCTGCTGTGAAGAAGAACCTTAAAAATACCTTTCGTTTTATGGAAATTCTCCCTGAAGATCGGTCAAAAAATGGTCGAAATATTTTTGCTCTTAAGTGACGTGTTTTTCAACATAATGCATTGAAATTTGTTATACAGGGTAAATGATGTATTCTGAATCGAATGAAATGATAAAAAATAAGGGTTCGTATTGAAATTTTCGAAGATAGCGTTACTTTTACTTAGTAAACGGTCCCCCAAGAAAAAAATATTGCATCAGATATATAGAAAATCGTAAGCAAAACATTTTGGTGCAAACCGTAAGATTCTACGATAATTAGAACCGAAGATATAGCCATCGTTCTGTTTTTTTTTTTGCGTACTGTTTGCGTAAGTAGATACAAATCAATTTTTCATTGATAAGCTTCATAAATCAATCACCCATCACCCAATACGAATGTTAATATGGCAATAGAGGAGATGAATGGAATATGAATACTTTGAACACTAATAAATAATTATATTCAAGTTTATAATTTAACGTTATCAATTTTTTTTCTTATCTAATTACTTTAACATCAGTTTCTACATACTTTTAAGAAATACAAAAAGAAGATTGTTTGTACTGGGTCATTCCATTTCAAATCAACCAATGGTCTGTTTGAACCTTTATAAACAAATTAATAATTTTTACATCAGTGATAGTTTATTTAAAGTCAACAAAAACTGTAAAATTTCAGATTTTTTGGGGTTACAGTTTATGAGATATAAATATTTGAAAATGGTAAAAATGAACAAATTTCGCAATCTTTTGATGTCTTCAAACTGCTGTAGATTTAAAACTAGTACAGTTAGAGATCCCAAATTTATGTCATTCTCTTTTCGATTAAACAAGATTTAATATGATGCCAAACATGACTAGAATAATCAAAAAATGTTTTTGTTTTTTTAAAAATAAAAATCAAGAAATATTTTTTTGAAAATCCCAAAAAGCATATATATATATATATATATATATATATATATATATATATATATATATATATATATATAGATTAAATTCTAAGTCTTCAACTATAATAGTAGATTTACACAGATTTCTACTGAAGTTTAAAGATATCAAAACATTGCAAAATTTGTTGTCACATTTTTCAAAGGTCCGTATCTCAAAACCTATAACCCCAAAAAATTCTGAAATCTCTTATTTTTCTGTCTTTTCATATGTTTAATTAATTCCCCTAAAAAAAACCAGCAAAATTTAAATCTCAAAGGTCCAGAAATATTTTTTTATTGTTTGATTTGACGTGGAATGACCCTATACTGTCTTTATTACTAAAAATTGCCTAAGCAAACCTGTTCGAAGAATTTATAAGCTGTTAATGAATAATAACGTTACGTTGTTACAGTCACTACTCAAAATACAAATAATTAAGAAAATGAAAACAATCATTTCTTGTAATCAAAATGTAAATTTTATTCTCTTAATTAACAATTGGTGACACTTATTTCTATAATTAGAAGAATTAGTTTATACAATATATGCAACTGATAGTGTTCTAATCGACTTCACAAACGGCTACTCGAAAGAGGGGAGGGGGAGATTTTTATCTGTTGTCTATGCAGTTTTGCCTGCCGATGTTAACCACAGACAAAATTGCAGACCGATGAACAGATTCTGAGTTTAAGCTTCTCATTCATCAGTAGAACCCATTGTAGAACCTAGCATTCCACTGAAGATGGGGGATCAATTTTTTACTATTGTACTGACAAATGTGTTACTTTCATGTTGTCTTCATTTGTGAGAGCAACTGTATTAAAACTATAAACTCGACATTTAATGTCAATCATTCGTAGCAGTTTTTTTTTTCATTTTGCATAATGCTACTTATAAGTATCTTACAAAACACAACGTTGACGTTTGAAGTTTCTATCAAGTAGCAGATGCTTCCTTTTAAATATATTTGGTTTTGCTCAATGCAGTGCATTCATTGTTTGGTTACATATATAACAGCATCAGTTTAGGAAACATCTCAAGTTAACTTTCAAGTACACTTGAGCTTATCGACGATCATTAATACCAGACAGGAAACTGAAGGTAAGAAATCTTCTGTTGCAAATTGATGTATTTTTTAATATAAATATTACATGACCTTTTGTTGTCCAGTGTAATAACATAACCCATAAAAACAAAGTTTTTAATATAAATCCTTTATATGCATTGTCAAATTTTATGTTCATTACCATAGCGCCGATTCTGTTGTCAGCTTGTGCTTAGTGTTTGCATCTAATTTTAAATATTAAAAACATCGCTATCAGCAATATATATGGGGTAAACTATGTTTCAAATATTTATTTACTAAAAATTAATGTGAATTTATGCATTCACTTAAAAATATTTTTTATTTGTACAAAATGAAACCATTTTCGCAACAGGAAAGTACAATGATAAATTCTTTCACTTACATAGTTACTACGTAACGCAACGTTGAATTGACTGGACCGCACTCCATAATACATTTATGTATTCAGGTCGAATTATCTTTTATTTTTTTTGATTAAAGTAATTTTGGCAACAGAGGGAAGAGTTTCAACAATGATTGGTCAAATGGGATTTATTAGTGTAGCAAACCGATTATAGAAACGTGTGTGAAAGGAACCTTTTAGTAACAGTGAAAGCCCATAACTTGATAAAATGCATTGTCATCGGAAGCGAATCTATCTTCCAAGTTTCAAACCGATTAGATAACGGCAAGTGGGTTAATTAAGCTTCCGCTGATTTGCCTCATGCACGCATACACACAAAATTGAAGTTAATATAAAGGACTTAAAAAAATATAGCACCGAGTTGTGTGAAAATCAAATCACTAGGTAAAAAGTTTGTGTTTTCAGAAGAAAAATATTTCCAAACATATAAGCGACAAATGGGTATTGTGTGGTAAAATGCACTTGTTTGTTGTTTTTTCCGATTATCTGGCGCCGTCAGCAACACGAAGGCTATAATGCGCCGAAACATTCGTCATTAGATAAGCCAACATACATTTACAAACACTCATGTCTAACACGGGACTCGAACCCGCAACCTCGCGATCTAGAAGCTAGCACGCTAACCAATATACCGTTTGGTCGGTTAAAATGCACTTGTAAAACTAAAGCTGATGAAAAATGAATTTTCATGCACTTTGCGTGCAAAACAAATATTTGGAGCACTTCCTTTAAAAAGTCGTCACTGTAGTTCCTGATTTAAACTTTATCTAGCATAAGAGCTATACAAAGGCTAATCTGTTTCCCCCCTGTTTATCTACAGTGTAGTTGAACGGTAAACGGGAGGGGGGGGGGGGGGAAGGGAGGGAATCGTTTTTCTGAAAAATGTTTAAATATCCTTTAAAAATTAAATAGAGATTTAGTATTAATTATAGTAGTATGTTGAATACCATAAGCCTAAATTATTCTGAAAGTGGCATAGTTTGTTTTTTTACTTTCAATTACCCAAATGTATACTTATGGTAATGAAAGTATAGTATTCAAACAAAAAAACCCCTAAAATTTCGATTTTTTTTTTAACATTTCTCTACTTTTTGGAACATCCTGATTTCAAAAAAATTATTTAGAAAAAATGTCTGTTTGTGTGTACGTGGTTGCCATAGCTCCCGAACAAATTGACCTACGATGTTCAAATTTGGTGTGAGGGCTATACTAAACTTCAACTTAACTAGACATCACTTAGACGGTAGATCGTCACAGTGCTCATTAGGGTGGTTCAAAAAACTTTTTTTTCAGCTACTGACCCAGACACCCCCTAATTTTTTTTTACATTTACCCATAGTATTATTCTCCTAAAATTTTAGCTTCCTACTCCTATAAGAAGACGGCGCTCAATGACCATTCCTTTTTGTACTTTTTTGTAATTTCGCATAATTTTCGAGTTTTATGCTAATAAGAACGCATGGCTACATTTTTACAAAAAAAAAAGTTTTTATGGGTTTTAAATACATGTAATATAGTTTGGCAACAGTTATCTACTGCATCTGGCAACATCCATATTTTTTAGATGTTATTAACTATTCATTCGATTGATTTCAATTAGATGTTGTTCTTGGTAGGAGATTGAGTGTCGTTTGAAAATGTTCATTAAGTACATCTATACATTTAGAAACTTTGAATAGAGCTGAAACTTATTTATACTCGCTAGTCCACTATTTATTGAGTGATAATTTTATGATTTGAAATTATATTTTGGTATTTAGATAATTTCCGATCGACCATTTTCGGCTTACAAAAAATTTAGCCAAGTGTTACTGTAATGCTTGGTTAAATGATGAAATAAACACCACTACTGATCTACATAACACCACACTAATTATTCATTTCGTATTTAGTTGTATTAATAGCTTATTTTGAATGCTTTTCAGGATTTTATACCGCCTAATTTATAGGGGAAATTTTATCAGAATTTAAAAAGATAATGGAGTAGCACGGGGGATTAACGAGCTTTTGTGAGCAGGGGTAGAGCCCTCTACAGTTTAATTATTTCATAAACTTTTACTAACTTATTTAAAAAAAATTTAATTATGGTATAAATAAAGCTTTCTTTAAGAAAATTGCTTTCAATTATACTTATTACCAAATCCACTACAAATGCCCCAAAACGCACAAAATACGAAATTTTACTGTTCATTGAGCGCCATCTTTTAATTGGAGTAGGATTCTGAAATTTTGCTAGAACATTTGTATGGGTAGATGTAAAAAAATGAGGGGGTGTCTTGGTCTCTAGGTAAAAAAAAAAGTTTACCCATATATTTTTGAACCACCCTAGTGCTCATAGGTATTTAATCCATTTTGGCGGCGTGAAAGCATAATGTTCGCCAAACCACAACCCTATAGAGAACAAAAGGCTATAAGGTTTGGCGAGAATTATGTCTTCACTCCGCCAAAATGGATTAAATACCTATGAGCACTGTGACGATCTATCGTCTAAGTGATGTCTAGTTAAGTTGAAGTTTAGTATAGTGATGGCACAAGGACCTACCATTAAGGTTTTCGTCAAAACAGCGCATGCGGGTAAAGTAGCTGCTATTGAAAAAAATCATGTTTTTCAGTAATTGCTTGAAAACGGCTTTAACGATTTTTTTTTCAAAATCGCTGTTGTAATGCCTCTTAAGGTGTTCTAATCATCCCCACCACCGAAATTCCCGTAAAAATGATTTAATGGCGTAAAAAGTTGAAAAATGAATGCCTTTAACACAGAGTTCTCTTTCCTTGAGCATACCTCATCAACGATCGTTTTTTCTTTTCTGCTCAGTTTCACTTACAAAAAAAGAAAATATAAGAATTATTGATAAGTATATCGCCAAAATCATCATTTTGGCGGAGTTTTTTTTTCTTCTTTAATGTCCCATACAAGAGTTATAGCAAAAAATTTCGCCAAACTGTCCATTTTTACTAAATGAATGATGAAAATATAACTATGGTAGATGACACAAATCCACGTCAGTTATATAGTGTAATTGATAATTGTGCGATGTTCCATACCCCTAGCTTTTATTACAATCTCGATAATTTTTCTTGTAATTTATATTTTTTATTTTTGAAAGTAAAATTTCGCTGAAAAAATCTTGTATTTAGTGTATTTTGTTTGAATTATAAGAAATATAAATGGGTGAGATCTTATTCATTCATTTCTTTTTCAGGAAATATGAAGTTGGTATCTTCTTTTTTGATTTTCATCCTTGTGGCAGGATTTTTCAGTAAGAACATTATTTTCTCCATTAGACGTTTAAATATATACATTTTGAAAAAGTTGAAGTAATTCGTTGTAGCTAAAGGTCGAACATTTCAACAACTTCCTAATACCTGTGTTTCATTGTTATTTATATGATTCCTGAGAAAAATTTGAGTATCGAAAATAAATGATTTTGATATTAGTAAATACTCCAATGCCGTATGTGCTTTCAATCAATGTGTTTAACAATTTAATTTTAAAAGTAAATTGGTATATTTACTTTAGCGGAATTGATTAGATATTATTGTGCGTAAAAATTGGTCGTTGACCATACTAACCATTCAACCATCCTGAGAAATTTTTTTTCGAAGTACCAAATAGCAATTGACTGGGCGCCATTTTCTAATTATTATTTCATTTTGATTTTAGCTTTTTGTGTAACAAAGCACATTTTTTATGTTACTACTACTTACTATAATACTATTTACTTTGATTTTTAAAAATATTTTTAAACTGAAAAATATATTCTACATAATCTTTTAAACTAAATATATCATATTAGAACAATAAATTCAATGTTTTAATTTTTAAAACGTGCCTTGGAATGGTTTATATTAGTTATTAATTAAGCAAAATTGCGCTTCAATGAAATATTAGAAATAATTTTGGAAAATTTTGAAGAGTTCCAAATATATAACAACTAGACTGCTGTAGATATTATACTGGCACATTAGTGTTCTAATTTGATATCAATGACGTAATACACTATCAATAGTGCGAACCCTCAAAAATAATAACAATAATAATAATAATAAAAAAAAAAAAAAAAAAAAAAAAAGCATGGCAAACCGTCACCTGACTGGAAAGTATATGTCACATTTGTCGCCGTGTCTGCTCATTTTGTAAAAAGGACCAATATCTTATGAGTCATGTAAGTATTCTGTTTGCCAGCCGTAAGTAAAGCCTAAATTCTTTCTGATAAACTGAAAGAGAATGCTCGCTAAAAGGCTTTTATGAAGCTCCAAATTGGATTACGTGACTTTCAGTAATACAATAATATGGAATATGGATTACGTGACTTTCAGTAATACAATAATATGGAACATGGATTAGGATTACGTGATTTTTAGTAATACAATAATATCTAATATGGATTACGTGACTTTCAGTAATACAATAATATGGAATATGGTTGCTGTGTGTTTCATACCAGTCTTTTCTGTCATCCCGGTCTAGCTAAGTGATATAGTGTCTGTCAGACGTCGGATTTTTTCTGGTTATCTTCTATTCGAGATGCAACTGCAAAATATTTCTTCTAAAAATGCCATTCGGAAGGTTGGTTGGTTGTATTCAGATTATCTGGCGCCGTCAGCAACACGAGGGCTATAATGCTCCGAAACATTCGTCATTTGACAAGCCAACATACATTTACCAACACCCATGCCTAACATGGGACTCGAACCCTCAACCTTGAGGTCTAGAGGCTAGCACGCTAACCACTATAGCGTTTGGTCGGCACTATTCGGAAGGCTTTAATTCATTTGAAGTAGGATATTACTTTCCATCTTGTACTTCGGCCTACCTGATGGCTGTGGAGTTAGCGTTCTTGCATCGCATGGATGTTCGTTGCGGTTCGGAATCCAAGTTATGCTGTACGTCTCGGCTTGATAAGCAGTCATTATGCATTAAAAAAGAGGTTGTTGAGCGTACAAACCAACCAAAGCTCTTGTACTTCAGAAACACACAAAAAAATCACTGCAACTAAAGAATCAAGCGTAGGTTTCTTGGAACGAATCAAAGGTCAAAGATATTGAGTGGATGTTTACAGTAAGAGAAGTAAAATAATTGTTTTATTGCACTTTTTTTTTTATTATAAATTTATTGTAGCTTATAAAAAAAAAAAAAAAAAAAAAAATTGAATAATAAATAAAATGTGCACTTACTATGCATTCTTGCTCTTCAGGTGCAGTTGCGGCTGATGATAATTATGCCCCTAGTTGTCCAAAGCGAGATCCGGCCTTCTGCAAAAAATATTGTGACGAAAGAGACTGTGAATTCTACTGTACCAAACCAGATGAGGTTTTCGGACTTATAAGTTGCTTTTGTATCCATAGGTATGTTGCTTTGATTTTATTCAAAGTTATGGGGATTTTGGAAGGAAACACTTTGGTTAAGAATGCGAAGTTTTTCTCGTTACTTAGCAAATTATTTTCAGCGTGTTTCATGGCGGGGTTACCTGGTTATTAGCATGATTTGTTATAAAGAGTTTTTGAATTTCAATTGAAATCAGAAGGCTAGAACATCAATCAAACGAGAAATCAATAGGCCCATTCGTGTCGAAATTGGAAAAACTCTGTCACAAAGTTAACCACAAAAGTCGAAAAGAAAATCTACCCGACGTTTTAATCTATCACTTTAATTTTTCATCAAACATCATGAGAAAACGGATTTATTCCAAACAAGGGTTTGAATAAGATTTAAATAATCCATTCATTTAAGCAATTTGCACCAACGGAAATCTTCAAGGAATACTTTTGATTCGAATTTCACCATCGATGTATAAGAATGGAACTTATGTGGATGGTCACAATGACTAAAAAAAAAAAAAAAAAAAAAAAAAAAAACCTATGATAAGCCCTCCCCCCCCCCCCCCAAAAAAAACCTACCTACTGATGGCGATTGGATGCAGTTGAGTTTCAAAAGTTTTCAGGAGGAGATGGCAAAATTACGACAACTTCGCCCCTTGGAACCACCCAAACTTCTAAAACTGAAAGCTTAATTGAAGTATAGGAGGCATATAATATCCCACTGTAGTGGTCTCCTAAAGTGCAATTTGATATGTCAGATTATTTTCAGCCTGTATTAATGGCAGTCCCAATCACAGCCATCTACGCTATGATCCAATGAATAACTAAGTAAGTTTATGAGCTTTAAAGAAAGAGAAGGCGCCAAGAGAAAGGCCATCCCGATTGAAACCCGCCAAAACACAGTTTTTATCAATGTTTCAAAGGTTATGCGTGAACGATTATTATTGAATAATTACTACTTTGATTTTTTTTTAAGTTCTATATACTTCCTTCCACACAATATAAACTAATGAACCTCTATAATTTAGTGATTGGTGTATTCTACAAATTGATAAGAAAAAAGGTATTTTTTGTATTTATTCAAAACTTTCAAGTGAATGCTTGAAGTAAATAAAACAATTTTAACAAAAAATATGTAAAAAATAACGTTAGTATCCATTTTATAGAAAAATCACTTAAAAAAATGTATTTTGGAATATATTTAACTATTAATATATGTTTTCAAAATGCATAGAATAGTGTTTCCTTGTGTTCTGCCACCCTTTCACTACACATTACAAACTATTGGCTTTCCAAATATAGAATGTTAAGAAATTAAAAAAAATTTAGGAAAAATAACTATTTTTTTTTTGTATTTTCTTCACACTTTGAGGTGAATGCTACGATCGGAAGATATTATTTATTTTTTTCGAATTGTTTTTACAGTTTTTCTTATCAAGGTATGTAACAACTTTTTTCGCCAAAAAAAAAAAAAAAAAAAAAAAAATCGTTTTAAATTTTAATTTTTTTTTTGAACCACCCTATTATCTATTTTTATTCAATTTCATGTGTTTAAAATAATATTTTTCATTTCTATTTTAGACATCCAGTCCCAAGAAATAAATGAACAAACGATAATAAGAAATAATTGATCCCAAGAAGATATATAACATTGTATGCATGCAATCAGATTCGTAGTTGTTTATTAAAACCAAAGGTGGTATTCCACAAAGTTAAATTTTGTGTATCCAATTTTCATGTGCAACAATTTTATTGTAAATTGTAAACTATATTGAAAATCTTAGAACATGCGCCAGAAGCATTAAAAAAAATTATTCACACTTAATTTTCTTCAGTATTTTTTATGATTTGAGTTAACCTATATATTTGTGTGAGTGTGTATATATATTTATGTATATGTATGCTGTAAATATTTAAAGTTGAGGATGTATAGAAGTGTAAATGTAAAATGGAAAATTTTCAATATTATATAAGCAGAGTTGTATCATAACAGTTGTTTTGTCCAATTTCTGCTACTATCCTAGATATATCACTCTTCAATATCATATAAGCAGAGTTGTATCATAACAGTCGCTATGTCCAATTTCGGATACTACTCTAGACAGATCACGCTTCAATATCATATAAGCAGAGTTGTATCATAACAGTCATTCTGTCCAATTTTGGTCACTACTCTAGATGGATCACGCTTCTATACAATCGGTCAGTAACTAAATTGCCGATCATAACACTTTTAATTACACTATATAAATTCACGAAGTGCGTCAGCTTGATGAATTGAACCATATTTATTACATTGGGGAAGAAAAAAAAAGAAGGGGGGGGGGGGGAAAGGGGAAAAAAAAAAGAAAAAAAAACTTCACTAACTTGTCAAAATATGCGATATTATTTGGCGATAATTATTAAATTTTTCCTTTTTCGAGTAAGTAGAACGGAGGAAAGTCATTAGTTGATGAGAAATGACCAATGGATGGGCAATAGGCCAATTAGCAAGAAAAGTGAAAGTCTACTTTTTCTTTTTTTTTTATCACCTTTTGACTAACATTTGATTTAAAAATATTTACATTTGATAAAGCTTATATTTGATATGAACATTCAGAATGCTTACATTTGGTAAAATTGAAAACCCAAACTTTTCATAAGAAATAACAAATCTGAAAATTTGAGTTTCCAAAAATTGCATAAACTTTGAAATTTGAATGATTATGCTTAATTAATACTCTTCGTCAGTATTTTTAAAATTGAATATTAATAATCTCTCATTTTCCCTGCTATATTAAAAATGTATTTAATACTTAAAAATTCAAGTAATAAGTTAATTTCAGAGAATAATCTAGTCGATTTAATTCAATAGTCCACGTTGTCAACGGTCGATGGAATAATACTTACGTAAAATACGTGCTATTCCATCGAATTTTTTGTCGTCACAAAATTTAAGCCAACGTAGACTTTTTGCCTGGCGATCGATTAGTTCTGGCAGTCGACCGCTAGTAAAAAGTTCGCCATGTGACCTTCAGTTTCAGGGTGACGGGAAATTCCCGAGTGCCTCTAAAAACACAATTTTTATTAACGCCCTTCAAATTCTGAATTTAGCAAACTGAGAAGACATTAGTGACCAATATACAGTCTGTTTCAAAACTATAGACAAGCATCGAATTACAATGGGCAATTCCCACAATTTTTTTATTCAATTCTGAAAGCTTGGAAAATGCCATAAACACAAACATTTCTGCTAACTCAAGCCCGCACTGGATTGAAACGAGCGCTAAAGAGTTCTCCAGGCCGTGACAATTTTCAAAAGTCTATTGGTGCGAAGGAAACAAGTTGTTAGTTCCGTTTTCTCCCTCTAAACAAGAGTGGCGCTGCAATCCAACCAGATTTGAAACTTCAATATAGTGATATTAACACACTTGCCGTAAATCTTTCGGACTGAAATGTGAAAAATAGATTAGATATCGATGATAATGCATTCCATCAAATGTTGGGGGCATTCTACAAAATTTCACTGTCACTAAATGGTCGCTTTTACTTACACTTGTATCTTTAGGTACTGTAAAAACCAACTTGCCGTCATCCAATCGCCCTGAAATTTAACAGGTAGATTTGATGTCTATAAAGTTGCATTATATCATGTTTTGGGAGGCGTCACTGTCACTAAAAGGTCGCTTTTACACACGCTTCTATTTCAAGAATACTAAAAATCCAACTTGTAGTCATCCAATCGGGCTGAAATTTGGCAGATAGATTCGATGTCGATAATATGTTTCATTGTATCAAGTTCTGGGGCTATCACTACCACAAAAATCTCTTTTACATATGCCTCAATTGGCGCTTGAAATTACTAACAAACCTACACTGTGTAATCCAATCGAACTGAAATTTGACAGATACATTCGTTGTCGATTGCATTACATCAAGATTTGGAGAATGTCACATTCACTAAAAGACCGCTTTTACACAAGTTTCTATTGTCTTACTTCAGGCTAATCAGCTTTTACTTTCGTTCTATTATCCAGATACCCAGCTTAATTCAAACATACTTAATTTGGCGATATTTAATGACTGAAATCCTTGATAAAACTGAAGGTTTCCTTGGGCACCATAAATGATGGGAAGACTGGGAAAACACTAGGAAGTGTACACCTTTTTTGTCTCTTTATTTTCAAGCCTTCACCGTAATCATTAGATTTAAAATGCAGACTTCAGACAACAGTGGAGGAAGACTTGTCCTTAATGTGTTGATTGGCTCTGGAAATCACTTTTACCCATTCCTTGCTTTGATCCGGATCCAAGGGGAATTTGTGAAGTTTAAAATTTTCTGTTTTTTCGGAATATTAAGTACAGCGTGATTGATAATGAAATAAATTAATATTTGGTAATTAGTAAAGGCAGTATCCACACGTATTACCAAAATCAATTAAATATTAAGAAATTAAATAAACAGTGGACCAGAAGGTTAAAAACTTGAGGTACCGAACACATTCGAGAAACATAACATATTTATTGAAGATAAATTTTAAGTTTAAGGATTAAGCATTAAGGATTATATAAAAGTTACAACATTTGATAGAACAGCTTCTAGTCGATCTCTATCTTGTACAGCGTTGCCAGACTCTAAAAAGAAAGTTTTTCGGCAACACTCATAGACGTGACTCATAGCTTGTGACGTCATTTGAGGGGAATTGATGATTCCCCACAGTACTCACCCCCCAAGTACCAAAGGGTCACCAATAAAGCGTATGCAAGCTTTCAAGGGCGACGGGGCTCGATCCGAGGACCACTGTGTCTCGAGACAGATGCTTTACCGCTGTGCAAAAGAGTACTCCAGTGCACAGAAGTTTTATCTGTTATTTGATGTCCCCACATATACATTAATATCTATATGGATGACATCGATTCCAGTTCCAAAAAATATTTTTGGTTAGAAAAAAAGCAAATCAAAAAAGTGCGATGAAAAATGTTTAGAACGCCAGCTAAAACAAAAATATCTAAGGCTGCCAACTCTGAGATCATGGGAATCACCAACAACCATTAAAAATCGCCAAAATAATCTGTCTTACTCATCGTCTCAGATTTGTACACCTCATACAAACAAAATCGAATTTAATATTAAGGATTTAAAAATGCAACATGTAATTCCAAACTGTGTTTCCATAAAGAATAATGAAATTAAAATTCAAAAATAGTTCATATTGTAAATGAACAGCTTAATTTTAAAAATAGATATCAAAGTCTCATATTTGATGCCTAATAATCAACAAAAAGCAAAGAATTTTAAAGTAAATGGTTGAGAACAGAACAGCAAATGATAGTTCAACAAATGTCATATATCCACTCCTTAATAATCCCAGCCAATAGGCGTCGAAATTGCAAGAAAAGTCTCCCGAGTGTTTGCTTTAAAAAAAAAAAAAAAAAAAAAAAAAAAAAAAAAAAATTGAAATTTGCCAGGAAAAAGATTTAAAGTCGACAAAAAATCACTAATCGCCAAGCCCTTGAAAATTATCAAATTGGCGAAAAATTGCAAGACCTGGCAGCACTGATCAAACAATGAAAATAGTTGCTACTGGTTGGAATGCCATTAGTCCACTGCGGCTGTTTCCACTGTTGTCATGTTTACTATTAGTTTCAAACCAGTGTAGCATTGGCCTTGGCTCACTGCACTTTATCTTTTTTTTAATTTTTTTTTTTTAAACTTTGCAACTTAAATTCGCTTGTAAGATTTTCGGGAAAAAAGATATATTCGGCTCGAAGCGAATGTGACGTCACTTGATCTGAAACAACTTGGTTTGAAACGGATCAGCGGAAACCAGTTTTGCAAGTTGCTCTGAAATCGCGCCAACTGGTATGGGATATGGCTATTGTCTACCAAACAAAGCCAAACATTTGCAGAAACAACGCATTCTGTAGGATCTCACTTGGATCCTTTTTCAGGTTCAAATTATGGAAGATAACAAATGCAAGTACACTTAAGAAACAAGATCAAAATCCTTCACGTCTTTCTTTTATTACTTACTAGCTAAATACCCGTGCTTCGTTACGAAATTTTAACATGTGCAATATTTTAGCTAGCTGTGAGGCCTCGCGTTGCGGAAATCTGTCATTCGTGTATAAGACCGGGGCCGCCGCGAGATGGCGCTTTCTTTCCCTAAGCGGGCCAGGAACAAGCTTTAACAAGATTTTGCTAAGCGATGTGATTTCGACTACGTAACCGGCAGACTTGCTTAAATGATTACTTTGTTTTTCAAAGTTTTATACTTGAGCTAATTTGAGTTTAAGGATTTTTTTTTTACAGTTTCTAAAATTCATTAGATTTATAAATTAGTATTATGAGATTTGTATCACTTTGTAAAATACGTAGGTTTTCTAAGAATTTTTTCCTTAAAAAAAAATAAGTAATTCTATTAGCAAAATGAAGCAAACCAATTTTCATCGGCAATTTAATTGAAATTCGATATATTTTGAGAATTACTCAGCAAGAAAGTTATAAAGCATATTTAATGAATATACAAAAGTAAATCTATAATGTTTAAGATACTTATAAATTTATTATGAACTTTTTAATTCACTAGTACAAGTTAATTTACTTCTATAGATATGTTCCACTTGCACACTAAGAAACAAGACTTAAAAATAAAAGAAAGTTTTCACCAAAATTCGTACGCCACAGGAGAGAAATTTATTCAAAACAAATTTTTCATCTTATTGAAAAAAATAAAAGAAAAGACAAACATATCGGAATATCTTTACAGCAAAAGTCTGTTATTTTTTATGTTAAATATCCACTTCAAGTCTTTTGGCATAATCTCAGTATCTTTAACGAATACATTTAAAGACAAATCTTAGCAATTAGAATATCCTAGGATTTTGTTGTACATCGACGTACAAATATAAGGATTTCTCCTCTAAATACCTCCAGTAACTTTTTTTTTATTTCGGGATGTCTTTTAAATCTTCAAAAGACTTTATCTTTTTCTAGAAAGCAATTAATCCTCTCCTTTTTGTATACACATTTCATGTCGTTTATTACGATTAGCTCTAGTAAATTTATTTTCTTCAGAAAGATATTTCAGTAACGATGGAACAATAGCAGGTTCTGTTTTTTCATTTAGTTTGAAACACTTTTGAGGCACAGTAACTTCAATTCCATTTGCTTGTCTGTAGATGTTTTTAATAACATCTTCGTGAAAATGAAGGATGCAAACGACAGTTCGAAGACCCGGCTTCCAATCTTGTTGATGAATTTTTCTCATCCATCTGTCGTACAGTCCTGTTCCTTCGTTTGTAAATTTAAAAACTCTCATCGAGTCAGGAGCTTTGTAGTTGGATTTACATCAAGAAACACTGCAAGAAGATGGTATTTCCTAAAAAGAAAAAAATGTAAGGAAAATGAATAATTATTTAAAACTAAGCAGTAATACGATACGGTTCAAGCTATTTGGCTTTTAAAGCAGGAGTGGAAATTAGGATTCTTACTGCAATATATTATTGATGAATAATTATGAAAGTCTGGGTCCAATAAAATCTATGAACACACATATAACGTACGCAGGAAATGAAACTGAAATAGCAAATCGCTGTTACCAAATCGAAAATAGTGTCAAAACACGCCGTGTCTCCAAATCCAAACTGTCACTAAAGTTATAGGAAAACTTTGGCGACGAGTTGCACATTCGGTGCCGAGTCGACAACTTTCATAAAGTCACCAAAGGAGACTATACAGTAAATTTTAACAGAACTTTTATAACTGATGTTTTGTCTGTTATAAAATTTTAATATTTCAAAGCAATATTCCAAAAAAAGTTATGGCTGAAAAAAAATAATATTAATTAGTCTATGGACAGGGATAGACTGACTTTTATTCTTTATGAAAAATTGTAATACATTATAATAAAAAAAAAAAGGGGGGCATCAATAGTATAATTTGTTCACATAATTTAACGCTCAGACTAGCAGGAAAATTTTGGGTAATGACATTTGTGATCCAGATAAACTTAAAACATAGAATAGGAAATTGGCCAAATTGGCGACTAGTATATTTTAAAAAGTTAGCCAAAAAATAATGCTTTATCAAAAATTTAACTGGCATATTACTCAACAAATGTTACTATATATCATAAAATATTTGAAACTTGCTCTGCCTTTACACTAGTGTAAAAATTAAAATGAGCTAAATTGTACATGTTTAACCTCAAAGTTACTCACTAAAATGTTTCAATGAAATACATAATGTTGGAAATTGTAAACAAAGCTATGAAGCTATGTTTGGTCAAAAAATTTATAGAATGTTACTGTAACTATATCATAAAATAATGGGAACTTGATGTTCAAACTATGCAAAAACTCCTAATCACAACATTTTATATTGAACATGTCTTCAAAGTTGTCAAATATAATATTTCAATAAAATGACTTATAAGTTGGAAGCTGCAAACACAGTTGCGTGTACTTCTGTAGAATTGCAAGTAACGTTATTTAACGAAACGTAAAAGATGTTCAGCAAATTTTAGCAATACCTTTTTATTTCAACGACAAATAGTCTATTGAAATTAAGTAAACAAATGTTGAAAACAGTCAATGATCAGCAATTATCCGTCAAATATTAAAGCACTATAACAACATCAGCTTCGCATTAGTAGGCTTAATTGTTCAACAAATTACTAAAATAAATATTAAAAAAAACTTACCTTAATTTAAAAAGAGTTGTTCAATGACACACCAGCAGTTTCTCATCTAATATCTTCAAATTTCACAGCTTTTAAATAAAAAAAAATACTGAAAACGAATCGAATTCACAACGTTTACATGCATCTACGAAAATGAAATCCCATCGCTTAGCAAACGTCTGGATGTGAAAATTTTAGTTTGTTCCTGGCCCGTTTAGGGAAAGAAAGCGCCATCTCTCGGCGGCCCCGATAAGACCCACTTTTTGGCGCTTCGCTCGCAGGAAGGTTCATTGCTACGCAAAATCGAGCTCGCTTATTCATTCGCTGAAAATTTCATGGACACATAAACACAAGCTTATTTCACTCGTTAAAAGGTTCATTGCTATGCAAGCAAAGGCTCGCTTCGTTCTCGGAAACGTTCATTGCTGCGTAAGCATAAGCTCGCTTCACTCACTAAAATCTAATTGCTAAGTAAAGACTTAATATTGGAAGCCTCTCCCTTGTCAAGAAAAAAAAAAATTCCCCGTTAATACAATAATACAACACCCCTTTAAGATTATTTTAAAACGTGTTTGTGGAAAGCAAAATTAGAGGCTAAACCTACTTTTGTTGAAACTCTCAGAGCTCTAGACCTATTCGAAGTCGCTTTTTGTGAAAAAATTAATTGAAAAACAAATTAAAATTTTAACATTCTTTTTGTCAGTCCAATTATAAAGCCAAAACTACTTGTGTTGAAAATTTCAGAAATGTAGCCCAATTACAAATCGTTTTGTAAAATATTTGTTAATAAATTAAAAAAAAAAAAAAAAAAAATGTTAAATTCTGTTTTTCAAAAATCCAATTAGAAGGCCACAACTATATGTGTTGAAAATTTCAAAGCTGTAGCCCTATTTAAAATCGTTTTGTTCTATATATATATATTAATTAATTAAAAAAATTAATTATTAGCGAACTAAACAAAAATTTTAAATTCTGTTTTTCTAAAGTCCAATTAGAAGGCCAAAACTTCTTATGTTGAAAATTTTAGAGCTGTAGCCCTATTAGAAATAATTTTGTAAACTATTAACTAATTAATTCTAAAAATTAATTAAAAAGAAACTAAATAAAAATTTAAGATTCTGTTTTTCAAAAGTCTAATTAGAAGGCTATAACTACTTATGCTGAAAATTTCAATTTCAGAGCTGTAGGTCAATCAGTAGTCGTTTTGTAAAATGTTTATTAATTAATTAAAAAAATTAATTAAAAAAGAACAAAATAAAAATTTTAAATTCTGTTTTTTAAAAGCCTAATTAAAAAGCCAAAACTACTTATGTTGAAAATTTCAGAGCTGTAGCGCTATTAGATATCGTTTTGTAACATATTTATTAACTAATTAAAAAAATTAATTAAAAAAGAACTAATTAAAATTTTAACCTTCTGTTTGGGATGTATAGAATTAGAAGGCCAAAACTACTTATGTTGAAAATTTCAGAGCTGTAGCCCTATTAGTAGTCGTTTTGTAAAATGTTTATTAATTAATTAAAAAAGAAGAAAATAAAAATTTAAAATTCTGTTTTTTAAAAGTCAAATTTAAAGACCAAAACTACTTCTGTTGAAAATTTCAGAGCTGTAGCCCTATTAGTAATCGTTTTATAAAATGTTTATTAATTAATTAAAAAAAATAATTAAAAAAGCACAAAATAAAAATTTAAAATTCTGTTTTTTAAAAGTCCGATTAAAAGGCCAAAGCTATTTATGTCAAAAATTTCAGAGCTGTAACCCTATTAGACATCGTTTTGTAACATATTTATTAATTAATTAAAAAATTAATTAAAAAAGAACTAATTAAAATTTTAAAATTCTGTTTGTGATGCATAAAATTAGAAGGTTAAAACTAATTATGCTGAAAATTTCACAGCTCTACTCCAATTTTAAGTAAGTTTCTATAGATCCACAGAGCCACAGACAGATAGACAGACAGACAGACAGATAGACAGACAGACAGACACACAGCTTGTTTTATTATTATAGATATAAAACAACCGTTTTTTCATTCTAAAGAAAATTATCGTTTGCACTTTTTCAGCTCGTAACAGAAACTCAGTACAAGTTGAGTTGTACAAAAGTCAATTCGTATAAGCAACTCCATGATGACGCAAAACACTCAACTCACACACAAGCAACTTAATCGTTTGACCCTTCGCAACTCACTGGGAAGAAGCTATGTGGTGGTTTCATGTATACATAACAGATACAACACCTAGACACCAGAGATCTTTTTTGTCTAGTCGTTAAAGCACCTGTCTACTGATCTAAGAGTTTCTGGTTTGACTCCCCGTTAGCGCACATAGCTACAATGTTATTCGATAGACATTACATTGCCCTTTAATGTGCGTGAAACAGAAAAAAATTAATTGATGATGGGCGATGCTCAAGGGCAGAGAGCTCTGTGCTAAAGACACCCGTTTCCTAAATGTTTATGCTTTTACCGCATTTTTACTGGAATTTTGAAGGTGGGGACAATTAAAACATTTTAAGAGGCATTAATCAAAATTGTTAGAGCCGTTTTTTAGCAATCATTGAAAAACATGATTTTCAAAATGGCAGCTACCTTATGCGCATGCACAATTTTGACGAAAACCTTAATGGTAAGTTTCATGGTCACCACTAACCCGCACACCAAATTTGAGCATCGTAGGTCAATTTGATCTGGAGTTATGCTGACCACAGGCACACAGACAGACATTTTTCTAGAATTTTTTTTTTTTTGAAATCAGAATGTATCAAAACGTGGAAAAGTGACCAAATGCTGTAATTTTATTTCCCTATATATACTGATGAGCCAGAAAAACTGGTATAGGCGTGCGTATACAAATATCGGAGGTATGCAACCAATTATCGTAACTGAGATCGGAAGCGCCTATATAAAACAACAGGTGTCTGACAAAACTGATAGATCGATTCCTGCTGCTAAAATGGAAGGGTATTAAGATTAAAGTGACTTTGAACGTGGCTATAAAGTCGCAGCACGGTACGGCCATCTTTGAGGTAGCGAAGAAATTTAGATTTTCGCGTACGACAATTTCTCGAGTGTTCCATGAATGTCAATTATCAGGTATGATTTCAAATCTCAGACATTGGTGTGGCCAGGAAAAGACATCGAAAGAATATGACCATCGATGACAAAGGAGAATATTTAAACAAGATAGACAATTTTTTAATGTTGGGACATCAGCTAGTGTCAGCGTACGATCAGTTCAAAGGACCATCATTGACATGAGCTTTCGAAGCCGAAAGTCCATTCGTGTACCGTTGTTGACTACACGTCACAAGTCTTTACCCTTCACCTAGCCCCGCCAATACCACCACTGGACTGTTGATGACTGGAAACACGTTGCCTGGTCTGATGAGTATCATTTTCAATTGTATTGGACAGACGGACATGTAGGTATCGAGACAACCTCATGATTCTATGGACCCTATATGTTTACAGAGGACTGTTCAATAGGATGGTTCAAAAAGCTTTTTTTTTTCAACTACAGACCAAGACACCCCCTAATTTTTTTACATTTACCTGTAGTATTCTTCTTCTAAAATTTTGGCTTCCTACTCCTATAAGAAGGTGGCGTTCAATGACCATTCATTTTTGTACTTTTTTGTAATTTCGCATAATTTTCGAGTTTTATGCTGATAAAAACGCATATCTACTTTTTTTTTTTTAAAGTTTTTATGGGTTTTAAATACATTCAATATGGTTTGGTAATAGTTATTTACTGTATCTGGCAACATCCATATTATCAAAAACACTGTCTGATCGTGAAGCACTTTGTTTGACTGTTCCAGTAGAGCAAGCTTTAGGGCATGTTCCTCGAACGTTTTCTCTTTAAAGAGGTATCAAAAATCAAGTAAAAAAACAGAAAAGAACACGCTAATTCAAGCAATGGGTAAATTCAAATTTGACTGTCCTATAGCCTTTCATTGGAACGGGAAACTTCTGCTAAAATCTTTTGGATTAAGAAAGATTGACTGTGTCTTCGTATGTTTCGAGAGGGTATTAAAAAACTTCTTAGTGTTTCAAAGTTGAATGGTGAAAGAACAGCGAAATATATTTAAAATTTTTTTTTTATGCTAGACAATGGCAAGTTGAGAATTAAATTTGGACAAAGTTTTGATACTACAAGTATAACTATTGGTTGTGTATTAGAGGCATGCATTAATTTGGAGAAAAAATTGGACGTGAACTATTGTGGCTAGCCGGCTGACACCATGTCATGGAATTAATATTCGCATAGTTATTTAAGTTGTACTATGGACCATCATGTTTCACAGAAGTTTCTCTCTTCAACAGACTTAAATCCGTTTGAAAAAGAATTGCACAAATAAACTTTCAGGATTTGGAACTGTAAAAAGACATTAAAAAGTTTAAAGTTTCAACTGTAGCCTTCCTTTCATCTGTGGATAAAACTATGATAGTTATATGATTATAAAGAACTAATCAAGTTGACAGTAATAGTTGGGCAATATACCAGAGAAAATCAATTGCAGAGCAGTTTCATCAATTCATCAAGCACAGTGGATAGCTAAACTCCTATACATTTTTAAATCCTTCTATTCAGAGACCAGCAAGAGGGTTTCCATATAACTAATAGAGAGAAGAAATGCAGCTCCAGCTATTGTATAGTTCAATTCATTTTTGGATAAACGTTAGAAAGTATAAGATAATTTATTCTAAAATTGCAATTGCCGCTGGAAAAGTTTTGAAAAAGCTTATATGGTATCTTTCAAATGAATTGGTTGGTTAGGTCATATTTTCACACAGAATTACAGAAAAAGAGAAATTAAAAAGTATTGCATATATGAATAACTCAAAAGATTCCAGAAATATAAAAGGGTGCGAGCTATTAAAAATGTTGAAAGATAATGCCAGTCTTGGAGAATTTGTGACAAGAAGGACTCTTGATATGGTAATTGTTCAATATTAAATTTTCGAACATGCCTCTACAATGACAGTGGGTTTCGATAATCTGAATGGCAACATCTACAGGATTTATGTTGTTTACAATTTGTATACCTAATCCATATTTTTTAGATGTTATTAACTATTCATTCGATTGATTTCAATTAGATGTTGTTCTTGGTAGGAGGTTGAGTGTTGTTTGAAAATGTTCATTAAGTACAGCTGTACATTTAGAAACTTTGAATACAGATGAAACTTAGACACTATTTATACTCGCTAGTCTACTCTTTATTGAGTGCGAATTTAGGATTTGAAATGATATTTTTGTATTTAGATAATTTCCAATCGACCATTTTCGGCTTACAAAAAATGTAGCCAAGTGGTGCTGTAAATCTTGGTTAAATGATAAAATAAACAACACTACTGATCTACATAGCACCGCACTAATTATTCATTTCGTATTTAGGTGTAATAATAGCTTATTTTGAATGCTTTTCAGGATTTTATACTGCCTAATTTATAGGGGCTATTTTATCAGAATTTCAAAGATAATGGAGTAGCACGGGGGATTAACGAGCGTTTGTGAGCAGGGGTAGAGCCCTCTAGTGTTTAACTATTTCATAAACTTTTAGTATCTTTATTTAACGTTTTTTAATTGTGGTATAAATAAAAACTCTCTTTAAGAAAACTGCTTTCAATTATACTTATTACCAAATCCACTACAAATATCCAAAAAACGCACAAAATGCGAAAGTTTACTGTTCATTGAGCGCCATCTTTTAATTGAAGTAGGATTCTCAAATTTTGCTAGAACATTTGTATGGGTAGATATAAAAAAATGAGGGGGTGTCCTGGTCTCTAAGCAAAAAAAAAATTTCGCAATATATTTTTGAACCACCCTACTGTTCAAGCTGGTGGAGCCTATGTGATGGTATTGGGTGTGTGTAGTTTGTGAGATATGGGACCCCTGATACATCTAGAGACGACTCTGACAGGTGACAGGTACGTATGTATCCTGTCTGATCACCTACACTCATTTATGTCCATTGTTCATTCGGACGGACTTGGACAATTCTAGCTGGACAATGCGACTCCCCGTACGTCTTGAGTTGCTAGAAACTGGATCCAAGAACACTCTTCTGACTTTAGATATTTCCGTTGGCCACCTAAATCCCCAATCATAAGCATTATTGAGCATGTTTGGGATGCCTTGCAACGTGCTGTTCAAAAGAGATCTCAACCATCTCGTATTCCTATGGATTTGTTGACTGCCCCGCAGGATTCACGGTGTAAATTCCTTCCAGGATGCCTTCAAACATTATTTGAATCCATGCCACATCATGTTGTGGCATTTCTGCGAGCTCACGGGCGCCTTACACGATATTAGACAGATGTACCACTTTTTCTGGCTCTTCAGTGTATACATATGTGCAATTGAAAGTAAAAACGATTTGTACTGGGAACTGTTGTGTGTGGTGATGGTGGAAAAGAAAATTACGGTCGACCTGGTAAATTGAAGATATATAACAAATGTGCAGTTTAAAAAGTGTGGCCATCAGTATTTAAATTTATGATTATATCAATTGATATCAGTATTTAAATTTGATCAGCATTTAAATTGATAGATCAGTATTTAATTCATATGGTGTGTGGTTGTAAGATATTATGCAATGTGGTTGTTCAAGTCTGTGAGTTGTGGATGTTGTAATTAAAGAAATATTATTACGAACATTGACTCTACCATTTTCTTCCCTCCGACTTCACAATGTGTAGCTACTTAATTAAATAAGCCAGCTAGTCTGGTTCCATAAAAGTTGGGTTCTAACAGTTATTGCCTCTAACACTTTATTTACACTCGTTTTTCTTTCGGTATATCTGTCTTTACTGACATTTATCTGAAGATGGGTGATCAATTTTTTACTATTGTACTGTCAAATTTGTCACTAGTTTTGTCTTTACTTGCGGGAACAACTGTATACAAATTCAAAACTCGAGATTTAATGCCAATCATTCGCAGAAGCTTTTTTCATTTTCCACAATGCAACTTATATAACAGTCTTAAAAAACACAATGTTGACGTGACACTATCGTGTCAATGACGTTTTTTTGCATACGTCTTTGATCGCGTTATTTGCGCTACATATATAACATCAACAGTTTAGAGAACATCTCAAGTGTTCGATTTTCAGGTACACTCGAGCTTATCGACGATCATCAATTCCAAAGAGGAAATTGAAGGTAAGAAAGCTTCTGATGCATATTAATGCACTAGAAAGTTGTTAGGTGCTTAAGGCACCCGTTGAAAAATTATTAATATTATATGCGAGCAGTGTTCGCCAGTTCAATATTTCCAAAGGGAATTTCCCTCCCCCTTTTCTAAATCTTAAGGGGTATTTTTTAAACTAATTTTTTTTTAAGCTTATCAGATCGGAAATACGCTTTTTAAATCTAAGAACACTTGATCGTTATAAACCTTAAACTAACTATTAACCCTTTGCACTCGAGCGGCGCCTCTCAGGCGCCACACGATTGGATGCCGAAACACGAGAGGACCACTAGGTTCGATGCGAAAATTTGGTGCAAGGCCAAGGACTGTGTTTAGTTTCTATGAAGCAAATCCATAAACGCCAACCGAACCTAAAATGACTCGAGTTGCTGGTCCCTCCTCTCGAAAAAGGCCACGAGTGCAGAGTTAACGCTATTCCTTTCGGTGATACTACCAAACGGCAAAACCGATGAGATATACGGAGGGGGTGATCCGTATATCGCATACCTTTAGAAAATAAACAATTATTATTATTTTTTTTTTTTCAGAAAAGGAAGTTATTTTTAAAGAAAAAGGGCAGAGAGGTAGCTTCGCCCTTCGAAAAACTGCTAGGATGATCTCTGATTTTATAAAATGGAGGATTATTTTTTAAAAATTTAACCATGATGTGCCGATGCATGAGGTTAATTCTATGAGGTGAAATTGATTTTCAATGTGTGTTCACGCAGATTTCAATCATTTTGGCGAACTCTGTATACACGAATTATTTATTTAAAATTAAATTTTTCTTTTAATGTTGTGTAAATGAAAACTATATCTGATATATATGAAATGGTAAAGAGATATTTTTGTGTTTTTTTTTATTCCATAGAGTCTTTCAAAAAACCAATTTTTTTTCCCTCAAGAAAATTTCATCTTTTTCTCTGCCCTTTTTGTTATAACTGTAACGAAGAATTATGTTGAAATTGATATTTTCCTTACATAAATTTGTGAATGTGAGCTTAACTTTTACATTAATTCTTTAAAAAACCCTTTTCATAACAACGTGAAAAAAATTCAACTTTTCATTCTAGTAAATCGAGGGGGAAATAGCACTGTATTGTGAGGAGTGCGAGAAAGTAACTTTTCCGCACTATACTAAACTCCAACTTAACTTGACATCACTAGACGATAGATCTCCACCGTGATCATAGGCAATTAATCCATTTTAGCGGAGTGAAGACATAATTCTCGCCAAACCTTATAGCCTTTTGTTCTCTACAAGGTTGTGGTTTGGCGAACATAATGCTTCCACTCCGCCAAAATGGATTAAATACCTATGAGCACTGTGACGATCTACCGTCTAGTGATGTCAACTTAAGTTTAAGTTTAGTATAGTGTGAAAAAGTACTTTCTCGCACGCCACGTGCTCAAATATTATATATACTAAACTTCAACTTACTAGACATCACTTAGACGATAGATCGTCACAGTGCTCATAGGTATTTAATCCATTTTGGCGGCGTGAAAGGATAATGTTCGCCAAACCACAACCCTATAGAGAACAAAAGGCTATAAGGTTTGGCGAGAATTATGTCTTCACTCCGCCAAAATGGATTAAATACCTAAGAGCACTGTGACGATCTATCGTCTAAGTGATGTCTAGTTAAGTTGAAGTTTAGTATAGTCTTTGTATTGAAAATGACATATTTTCAGAAGAAATTCATTAACTGGAGTTTCCAACATTAATAAATATACGCATTAAAGATATTTTTTTGCACGTGATTATTAAAAAATATTGTATGATGCAACACGTCGGAAAATACTTTTTCAAACACGACAAATTATTTGACTCTTGCTATACTAAACTTCAACTTAACTTAACATCACTATACGGTAGATCGTCACAGTGCTCATATAGGTATTTAATCCATTTTGGCGGCGTGAAAGCATAATGTTCCCCCAAACCACAACCATGTAGAGAACAAAAGGCATAAGGTTTGGCGAGAATTATGTCTTCACTCAGCTAAAATGGATTAAATACTTATGAGCACTGTGACCATCTACAGTCTAGTGATGTCAAGTTAAGTTGGAGTTTAGTATAAGCACTCGTCAAATAAGCATATTACCTCGTTTGAAAAAGTATTATTTTGCTAACTAGTTGCATAAATAACTATTTTGTTTTTCTCAAGACTATCAAGACCATCTTTCACTGTTGTCACTTTCATTGTACAGTCAATAGTAATGTAATGTGTAGTAATAACTCGAAGTTCAAAGGATTAGCCAAATTGTTCGAGTTATCGGAAGTTATTTTCTATTGCATTAAATTGTCTTGAGACCTAATGAAAACTTCGAGATAAACGAATATTCGACTTATGAGATTTCGAGTTATTGCGAATTGACTGTATCTGAGAAAAAAAAGTTATGTTGAAATTTAAACATTCCATCTGAGAAGAAAATTCGTAACATTAACAATCTAATCTCCATATTATACAAACAGAAATAAACGCAAAGATGCACCCGCATTTATTTATTCATAATATATTATAATATATTATTTATTTATAATATATATATATATATATATATATATATATTTATTTATAATATATATATTTATTTATTTATAATATATATTTATTTATTTATAATATATATATTTATTTATTTATTTATAATATATATTTATTTATTTATAATATATATTTATTTATTTATAATATATATTTATTTATTTATAATATATATTTATTTATTTATAATATATATTTATTTATTTATAATATATATTTATTTATTTATAATATATATATTTATTTATTTATTTATAATATATGTATATATATATATATATATATATATATATATATATTTATATATTTATACGACAGTATAATTTTCATATCATGTAAAGAGAAATAAATGAAAAGTTGCACGCGCATCTAATCTAATCATTTTATAAAATAATCTAATTTCTATACCACGTGAAAAGAAATAAATGGAAAAATGCACGCTCATCTAATTAATATTAATTATATGCTATTTTTATTATAACCATTTGCTATTTTCTTTATAATAGATTGACAATAATTGAAAGCAATTTATGTCATTTCATTAAGAGATAATTTTCGTACTTATTCACCAAACGTCAAGGTTTTATAGAAAGTAGTTTCTAAATGCACTGGTCTAGAAGTTTGTAACATAGCGAGTATAGGAAATAATCCCTACTAGAACTTCAACTTAACTTAATTTGGCACAAGAGCAACGCTGCTCTAAAATATGGTTTTCAACAGTAGGTGAACAGGGAGAAAAGATCACCTTTTAGAATTTTTCAAAATCCTTTTAAAATAAAATAGCTGTTTAGTTTTAATTATAGCATCCAGTTGATTACCAAATTAGCTAAATTATTCTGTAAGTGACATTGTTGCTTCTTTTTAAATTATTATCTTGACAATTTTTCTTTTAATATATATATTTTCAAGATATATTTTAATTGAAAAAATCTGCAATCTAGAATTTTGTTTCAAATATAAGAAATTTGAGAGGATGAGATTTTACTCATCCATCAGTCATATTTCTTCATGGGTCCATGACATGCAACTGTAAGAATTATATTTTTACTTTTATACTGTCGAACATCATCCAAATTCTTGAGAGGTAGTCCTAATAAGAAACATTCCCTATAGTCGCTGTGTTACAATCTTAGTCCAGTGCATTTAGAAATTGCTTTCTATAAAATCTTAAAATTTGATGAATAGGTACGAAAATTATCACTTAATGAAATGACATAAATTAAAAACTCGAAAATAGTGTCTAATATATTGTTGCGTGGACGGGTTCGAAAGATTTGAAGCTAAAGCAGATCAAAACTTGCCGAAATTTATTCCAATATCACTCTTCAGAGTTCTCTTACAACTCCAGAACTTCTCGTACTAGTAAACACAATACAGCTCTTTTCACCTCAATAGAGCACAAAACAGCAGTTAAAAACTTGACAACAACTGCTAAATCGCCGCAAAAGACAATGCAATACAGTTCGCTCAGTATCTCCAGTCAACTAATTCAATGACTCAAAATCCAAGAACTGACTGACCCTACTCACGGCCGTCCTTATATAGGGGAGGCTGCGAACCCTCTTGAATCTTCTAGAGGTCGATATTTGGAGAACTTTCCAGATCGTAGTCGAAAAGTCCTATACATGTACCTGGGGACCGAAAATGTCGCCAAATGGTCGCCAAGTTTGGCGACATTTGGCGGTTTCTCGACAATTTGGTGAGATTCCCATTACCATAATGTTAAATGCCTGTAAAACCCGTTATCAAGCATTGAGATGCTCACTGCAGGGAAGCCAATTTAACGACGAACTATTGCACTGCCTTATGCGAAATGTACATAAATTACTATTTACAAAATTAACACTACGAAATATTTACAAATATACAAAAATTCGTAACAATATGTTATTTTTTATTTGAAATCCTTACGCCAATGCATATGCAGTGACTTCACCTGGTTTTCTCTTTTGATATATTAAGGTGTACGTATATCCTAGAATTTGTTTCTTTCTTTAATTCTGAGTTTTAAAAATTCAATTGTTTCTTACAGTAGTTGGAGAGTATATGATTAAAATAATTTCATAAAAAAATAATTCAAATTTCGGCAATTGTTAATTTGTTAAGTCAGGTTTAATGAGCTAATTAGTACCTTTTTCAAGCAATGATATATCAAATTCTAATTTACTTAGAAACACAATTCCACTTGGGAATCATTAGAAATATTATTCTTAATGTTTTGAATCCCATTTAAGTTTCTAACAGAGAACAGTTTTTTTTTACAATTTATTTTGCGTGAAAACACGAAAAAAATCAATATTTTCAATAAATTCTAAGTTTTAAAAATCACTAAAAAATCCATTCCTGAACCAATTTTATATAATGGAGTTTCAAAACATCTAACATATTATGTAGATTACTATGGTATAAAAAAATTATAATTGAACATTTTGTTGTGGAATTATCATTGTTTGAATAATCAAAATACAGTACGCCAGAAAACAGGTCGTGAATTGTAGGGTATAGGAACACCTGAATTTTAATTTATAATAGATAGACATTAAAGGAAAACGATATGTGTCATTAAATTAAGTAATCTTTTTCGTACCTACTTACCAAATTTAAAAGTTTTTAGAAAGTAGTTTCTAAATGCACTGGGCTAAGAGATTGTAACGTAGCGAGTATATGGAATGATCTTTACTAGGACTTCTTCATAACTCAAGATTTAGTTCAAATCAATCGTAAAAGCTTTTCTCAATTTCAGTATTTTAATTTAATATTATCATATAAGACATGATTTCAATCAAATCATACAAAGAGGAAATAAAATATTGTTTATTTCTTTTTCAGAAAATATGAAGTTGGTGTCTTCTTTTTTGATTTTCATCCTGGTGGCAGGATTTTTCAGTAAGAATTTTTTTTTTAATCATATATACGTTTAAATATGTACATTTTGAAAACAGTTGAAGTTATTCAATGTATCTAAATTACAAACTTTTCAACAAATTCCTAATACATGTGTTTCATTTTTATTTATATGACACTTGAGAAAAATGTGAGCATAGGAAAACAACAGGTTTTAGTATTAGTAAATACTCTGTTGCCGTATGTGTTCTTAACCAATATGTTTAACCTTTTATTAATAAAAGTGACTTGGTATTTACGTTAAGCTGTAGTTCCCAGTCTGATTAGCTGTTATTGTGCACAAAAATAGGTTGTTGAGCAAACCGTTCATCAACTTGGGAGAGAACAAGATTTCGAGCTACCAAGTAAGAACTGACTTTATAGCCCATTTCAAATTATTATTTAATTTTTATTTAAAATTTGAATACAACAAAAACGACTTTTATGTTACTACTGTTTACAATATTATTGCTTACTTTGATTTTCAAAAATATTTTTAAACTGAAACATATACATTACACAACCTTTTAAAGTAAATATATCACATTAAGACAATTAATTCTATGTTTGATTTTTAAAACGTGTTTTAAACTGTCTTGAAATAGTTTATATTAGTAATAAATTAAGCACAATTACTCTTCAATAAAACCCAAGAAATAATTTTGGACAGTTTGCAGTGGGAAATTTGGAGAGTTTAGTCGAGCTTAAGTATCAAATATATAATAACTAGACTGCTGTAGATATTAGACTGACACTTTAGTGTATTAATTTGATCTCAAAGACCTAAAATCACCCTATCAATAGTGCGATAACCCCAAACAATTTTATGGCAAATTTCCGTATGGCAAAACGACACTTGACACGAAAGTATATGTCACAATCATCACCGTGTCTACTCATTAAAAAAAAAGGAATTTTGGAGTACTGACAAAGCTGGAACTCGAATTCTCTTGCAAGTCATGCAAGTATTCTGCCTGCCAGTAGTGAGTAAAGCCTAAATTCTATCCGTCAAAATGAAAGAGAATGCTCTCTAAAAACCTTTTATGGAGCTCGCCAATTGGATTACGTGACTTCCAGTAATATATTGCTGTGTTTTTCAGATCTATCAGTCATTTATGACCTCCAGGTCAAGCATGGGGATATACACTATCTACCAATAAATAATTAGACACCTGTGATAAAAGCAATAAACACAATTTATTCAAATTCAATATGTGGTTGAGCCTGAGGCAATTGCAGTATTAACACTCCGGGGAATTCTTTCCACAAGTGTTTGGATGATGGATACTAGTATTTTCTTCCACTCGGCTTGGAGTGGACATGTGCGTTCTTTCACCGATTTTGTACGGTTGCTGCAACCCTTAATTCGGCGATCCTACTCGTCCCAGAGGTGTTCCATAGGATTCACGTCTGGCCTCTGAGCAGGTCAGTTCAGTCGGTTCTGTCCGCTGTCATCATACTAATTCATGGTGGACCTCGCAACATGACAAGTGGCGTTGTCATATTGGAAGTAACAATGATCCAACCCGTAAAATTGCCACAGCTTAGGGAGCACATAGTTATCTAGATTAGTGGAGTAGTAGTCAGCGTTGAGCCTACCATGAATTGGAATCATGGGCGACGTAGATCAGGACTGCAGACATCCACAATTGCATGGGTGTCTAAGTACTTATTGGTAGATAGTGTATAGTGATTGTCAGACGTCAGGTTAGACGTTTTCAGGTTTTCTTCTATTTGAATCGCAAATGCGAGATATATCTTCTATAAAACACCATTCGAAATGCTTTAATCCATTTGAAATAGGATAATATTTTCCCTCCTCTACTTCGGTACACTTAATGGCGGTGTGGTTAGCGCTTTGGTCTCGTATACCAAAGGTGCCGGGTCCGGATCCTGGGTTAATCATGGATGTTTCTTTGTGGTTCGGAATCCACAATAGGCTGTAGGTCCCGGCCTGATTAGTCGTCATTGTGCATAAAAAAGAGGTTGTTGAGCATACAAACCAACGAACCCTCTCGTGCTAAAGGCACACACAAAAAATCAGTGCCACCAAAGAGTAAAGCGTAGTTTTTTTTGGAACCAATCATAGGTAAAAGACATTGCGTGGAGGTTCAAAGTAAGAGAAGTGAATGAATTGTTTTATTGAACTTTATTTTAGTATGAATTTATAGTGAGTTCATCAACAAAAAAAATTGAATCTATAATAATAAAACAAGCTGTCTCTGTGGATCTATAGAAACCAAGGAGGAAGGAGGAGGGTATGGAGGGGCCCTGCCCGTTTCGGAATTTTAAGCATCGCCGTCAGGTTTTTCGAGGTTCTGCGCATAACAAAACTCTGTGCATTCTGGGATTCATCCTAGCTCTTGTAGCTGTCGCGGACTTTAGAAATATCAACGCAATTCAAGGAGAATAAAGTTTAAAATAAATCTTTTTAGTATTTTAATGTTCGAATAACCAATTATGGCTTGTGTGGCCTACAAATGTAATAATAGATGTTCCAGAAAATCTGAAAATATTTCATTTCACAGGTAAAAACAATTCTGAAATTAAATTAAAATTAGTTTTATACTTTTTGTAGCATGCGGTAATTTCTAAGTTAATATTGTGGTAATATTAGGATTAATGATTACTATTAATGCAGTGTATAAAATTGTTCAATGTCTTGTATGGATGTTTAATTTATGAATTTAATAAATATTATTGTTTCATTATTATTGATTTCATCTGCACGTGTTAAGTAGGGATAGTGGTTGTTGATATTTCAATCGTTGGATTTTGTATTATAGTATTCTAATAAGTTAACAAAATCTAAGTAAGCACTTTATAAGGGGCAGAAATAGACAGAACAAAACAAAACAAAACAAAACAAAAACAAATCTAAGCAATTAGTCTAGATTTGCGTAATTTAGAAATCGAAAGTTATGTTTTTAATTAAATATACTAGTTAGTGGGTTGAGTGAATTATTTCAGTTATTCCACGTCTCTAAACATAAAATGCTCTTCTGTATTTTATTTTTAAAGATATGGGCTGTAATTGTGTAAATGAAACTTTAACGTATAATAATATAAATATTGTGTGGAATTGTTAATGCTTCAAGGTTACTAAAAATTGCTCAGCAGTGATTCAGGTTTATTTAAGTAGCAAAATATGTAAAGATAATGTGTTTAATTTTCCATACCATTCAAATAGTATTTAGGTAAAATTTTATATTCTGCAAAACTCGCACTGATTATGCCTGATAATGATAACCACAATATATAATATATGGTAAACATAAAATATACATTAGTGTGAAATGATTTTTCTCTTATTGCATAGCCTTAAATATATGAATTTAATATTTTTTTCTTATTTTACATTTCACATATTTTTTCCCTTTTTCTTACATTACGATTGATACCTAGTTTCAGTGTGTAAAATGTGAGGGACAATAAGGACAAGTAATTGAAAATTGTAATTAGTTAAATATTCAGATCAAAGTATATGTTGTAAAATAATAGTTATGCAAATTCAAATTGTACCTTATCATGTAACTCATATATAGAACTAGGTCCTTAAATAATATATTTATTTTTGGGAAATTATTGTTTCAAAATTTTTTCAGCCAATCTAGAAGGAAAGGTATTGTTAAATTTGTATGTCTCTTCTAGCATTCCTTTAAAACCTTTTTCACATTCATGCCATTTACAAAATGTGTGAATAAAATCAAAAAGGCTGAACATGCTTTCATATATTGTTAAAAATTATTTATTCAAATATTTTTATTATGTTTGAATATTATTAACGCATTTTTAATTTTGCTGAACCAAAAACATATTGCTGAATAAAACTTTGTAACATAGTATACATATATTTTTCACACTGCAATAAACTATTTTTTATATATAAAGTGATTTTTTTCTTGTTATCAATACTAAAAAACATGTGGTAAACTAATACATATGTATAAAACTTTTTTTGCTTATAACCTAGTTATTTTTTGACAACTAACTCTACTCTTTTCCCTCGCGTTTTACTTTAAAATGTACTTAAGAATCACTTCAACAAATAACCTTAATTATTAAAATATATCTTCAGTAATTTATAAATAATATGCAAATATTTAATTCAGAAAAGTAAATATTTAAATTAAAATATTTTATTTAATTTTCAGATGTATTTAAATTTGCCACTACAATGTTGTAACGAAACTACGATAGCCAGTTTGGGCCATCGGGTTCGTCTGCACTTGGCTATCAGAAAGCGAAACTGCTAGGATGTATCCCAGATGCATTGCGCAGGCTGCTTCTTTTGTGCGCTACTGCGCATAAACCGGGGCCACTCCTTACCCCCCTCTTTCCTCCTTGATAGAAACGTACTTAAAATTGGAATAGAGCTATGAAATTTTCAACATAAGAAGTTTTGGCCTTCTAATTGTACGTATGTCAAACAGAATGTTAAAATTTTAATTAGTTATTTTTTAATTAATTTTTTTACAAAGTGACTTCAAATACAGATACAGCTTTGAAATTTTCAACATAAGTAGTTTTATCCTTCTAATTGGACTTTTGAAAAACAGAATGTTAAAATTTTAATTAATAATTTTTTAATTAATTTTCTTAATTAACACATTAACATATGTGTTAATTAACACATTAACACATAACACTTAATAACACAAAACGACTTCTAATAGGACTACAGCTCTGAAATTTTCCGCATAAGTAGTTTTGACCTTCTAATTGGACATTTGAAAAACAGAATTTTAAATAATTACTTAGTTCTTTTTTAATTAATTAATAAATATTTCACATAACGATTTCTAATATGGCTACAACTCTGAAATTTTCAACATAAATAGTCGTGGCCTTCTAATTGGACTTTTGGAAAACAGAACTTTAAAATTTTATTTGTTGTTTAATTAATTTTTTTTATGTATAACAAATATTTTACAAAACGATTTCTAATTGGGTTCAGTTCTGAAATTTCCAATACAAGCAGTTTTGGCTTTTTATAATTGGACTTTTGACAAAAAGAATGTTAAAATTTTCATTTGTTTTTTAATTAATATTTTCACTAAGAGCTACTTCTAATAGGCCTAGAGCTCTGAAAGTTTCAACATAAGTAGTTTTGGCCTTCTAATTTTGCTTTCCGCAAACACGTGTTAAAATAATCTTAAAGGGGTGTTGTATTATTTTACTAACGGGGATTTTTTTGTTTGTTTCTCGACAGGGGAGAGGCTTCTAATATTAAGGCTTTACGTAGCAATTAGATTTTAATAAGTGAAGCAAGCTTATGATTACGCAGCAATGAACCTTTTAGCTAGCGAAGCGAGCCTATGCTTGCATAGCAATGAACCTTTCAACGAGTGAAGTAAGCCTGTGCTATGTGTCAATGAACTTTTCACCGAACGAAGCGAGCTCGATTTTGCGTAGCGACGAACCTTCTTGCAAGCGAAGCGCCTGAAAATGGGACCTATACACCAATGACGGATTTCGGCAACACGGGGCCTCACAGATGGCTAAAATATTGCACATGTTAAAATTGAAGCACGGGTATTCAGCTAGTAATAAATATAATGTGCACCTTTTAATGCATTCTTGCCCTTCAGGTGCAGTTGTGGCAGATGATAATTATGCCCCTGGCTGTCCAAAGCGAGATCCGGCCTACTGTAAAAAATGGTGCGACAAAAGAGACTGTGATTACTATTGTACAGATCCAGATCCTTATTTCCATCTTATAGATTGCTTTTGTGTCCATAGGTAGGTTGCTTTGTTCTTATTTATATAGTTATGGGGATTGGAGATTTTGGAGGGGAACACCTTGTTGGTTAAGAGCATTAAGTTTTCCCATTCACTTAGCAAATTATTTTCAGTGTGTTGCATTTTGGGGTTACGTTGTTAATAGTGTGATTTGGTATAAAGAGTTTTTGAATTTCAACTAAAATTGGAAGACTAGAACATGATTCAAGCGAGAAATCAATACCCCCCCGATGTGCTCGTCATTCGTGTTGAAATTGGACAAAGTTAACCACACTAGTCAAAAAGTAAATCTACCTGACGGTATATTCTATCATAACTTTAATTTTTCATCAAATATCATGAGAAAATAGATTTATTATAAAAAACGTTTTGAATAAGATTTAAATAACCCATTCATTTAGCAATTTGTACCAACAAAAATCTTCAAGGAAAATATTTGCTTTTGAATTTCACCATTAATGTATAGGAATGGAACTTATGTGGATGGTCACAATGAAATAAAAAAAAAATCGCCTTTTCTCAGTGGCACTACATTTAAAGGTTGTGGTTTTTCATTTCATTAGTAGTTTTTAGGTGGTTTGAGTGTCTTTAAAAGTAGGGAGGATGGATTTCAGTGGTTTTAAAAGAGAGGGGACGTATGGGTGTTTTCTTGAAAAGTGAGGGGGATGCGTCACTCCGCGTCTACCCACACTTCTAGCACTGTTCAGAATACAACAAATATAAAACAGAAAAGATCTCAAAGTTTCCGTAAGTTCTCTACGGCGTTGTGGAAAAAAAGTTTTTCAAAATGATAATTTCTCGTTATTTTTAATCAGTATTAATTGGAAAAAAGATTCTTAAAGAAGAGAAGAGATAAAGTAAGATAACAGGTGGTCGTGAAAGAATGACGTAATGGAATTTGTCATCATGGCACCAAAGTTATTTTTTTTACGTTATACTTCTTTCTGAGGATATCCCAGGTGGGATTTCAGGTGGTAGAAAGATTTATTGTACTATACTAAACTTCAATTTAACATAACATCACTAGACGGTAGATCGTCACAGTGCTCATAGGTATTTAATCCATTTTGGAGGCGTATAAGCATAATGTTCGCCAAACCACAACCCTGTAGAGAACAAAAGGCTATGAGGTTTGGCAAGAATTATGTCTTCACTCCGCTAAAATGGATTAATTGCCCATGAGCACGGTGAAGATCTACCGTCTAGTGATGTCAAGTTAAGTTGGAGTTTAGTATAGTTAGGTAAAATTGTGGCCAGTGGTCGCTATTTAGAGGGGGAGAGTGGTGGTCAGTCACCTATTACTTAACTTGTGAGTGCATTTAACGGAAATATCCTCAAAAGGTTACACTCCCGCCACCGGCTTTTTCACTTTATGAGGGGGAGAGTGGTGGTCAGTCACCTATTACTTAACTTGTGAGTGCATTTAACGGAAATATCCTCAAAAGGTTACACTCCCGCCACCGGCTTTTTCACTTTATGAGGGGGAGAGTGGTGGTCAGTCACCTATTACTTAACTTGTGAGTGCATTTAACGGAAATATCCTCAAAAGGTTACACTCCCGCCACCGGCTTTTTCACTTTATGAGGGGGAGAGTGGTGGTCAGTCACCTATTACTTAACTTGTGAGTGCATTTAACGGAAATATCCTCAAAAGGTTACACTCCCGCCACCGGCTTTTTCACTTTATGAGGGGGAGAGTGGTGGTCAGTCACCTATTACTTAACTTGTGAGTGCATTTAACGGAAATATCCTCAAAAGGTTACACTCCCGCCACCGGCTTTTTCACTTTATGAGGGGGAGAGTGGTGGTCAGTCACCTATTACTTAACTTGTGAGTGCATTTAACGGAAATATCCTCAAAAGATTACACTCCCGCCACTGGCTTTTTCACTTTATGGCCACCACTGGTTGTAGTGCTCAAACTCTTTTCCCGTAAAACATTAAACCAATACAATTACATTTGTTGTTCAACAAGACAAAGTGAAACATTATTATAAACATCACCATATTAAGATAAGATTGTATATATTTTATGCATTTATTATTAATTGAAACGGTCGCCTAAAGTTTCGACACTGTAAGGTAAAAAAGTCCTTAGAAGACGCACATGGAAGCTAATTTTACAAACTTAGTGAAGATTTAGTACAACAAAAAGCAAACCAATTCAGTTTTTTGTAAATGTTGTGTAATAATTGGTTTTGAAACTGAATGTTTGGGGAAATTTTAACAATTTAGATCTAAATTTCTTATTTATTTTACTTTTAAAAATCTTTCATTCATTATCTCAGTTCAATATCTATTCTTTTCTTGTTTTGAAATTACCTTTTAAACTCCACATTACAAATATAATTATCTTGTTAAAAACTTTTTAAAATTTTAATAGAGACTACTATTTTTATTCAATTTCATACGCTTGAAATAATATTTCTCATTTCTATTCCAGACATCCGGTCCCAAGAAATTAATGACCTCATGATGATACAAAAAATAAATGATCCTAAGAAGATAACATTGTACGCATGCAATTAGATCCGCAGTTGTTAATTAAAACTATGGGTATTGAGATTCTCCAAAATTGAATTCATTTATCCAATTTTTTATGTATAACAACTTTATAGTAAATTGTACACTGAATTCAAAATTGTGTTTAATGTGTCAGAAAAAATAAAAATAAATATTTGCACTACATTTATTTTTAGTATTTATTATAATTTGAGTGAATATTTGTATGTATCTATGCGACAAATGTCTTAACTTGTGGATGTATTGAAGCGTAAAAGTAAAAGGAAAAAGTTGAACAAATTGCTTGATCATCAATAACTATAATTCAAAATTTGAAAAGCATGTATGTTGAAAATGATATGGTCCTATTAAGTATCATAAATTCAAAATTGTATTATGATAGTTATTATTACCAATTATGACTTCTAGTCTTAGATCTGCTAGGAAAAAAATATTAATTAGGTGTAGTCTTTTTTTTTTTGTCTTTTTTTTAAGAATATGTTTAATTATAAATGCAGGATAATTAAAAATGATTGCCCCGATAACTACCATCTATAACAAATGAACAATTATACCAATGTTAAGATTTGAACAAATTAGTTGAAGTTTAAAATTTGTTTGAGACTCATTACATTATATATATTCGATGCGAATTTCCTTGCTGTTGCATAATGATAGTTTTTTATTCTCCATAGATTGTAAAGCATATCAAGAAAAGCGGCAGTGTTCCGTCACCAAATCCTATGCCAAAGCGGTAGACATGCAAGTGTATATTATGTTGACCGAGCTTAGGTCCGTTTTCGACCTTTCACAGCTCAGCTTCTATTATAACAGGAAACCTGATTTTTTACAATCGTATTGCTCCGGGAGTGTAGACAAAAAATAACAACCTTATTATTAACACTGAGAAAAGGAACATGGCAAAAAAATCCTTAGAAAATCGCCGATGTCACCAGGATTTTGCTCATCTTCTGATTCTTCTTTTGGTTGTGGACAAAACTTTAGCCACGGCAACACCCAAAATTATTTAAGGATTTCTGACTATCCCTGTTTATTCTTTTCAAATTGATTAGAGGAAGTGATTTTTGTATGATGTTATGGGTACGAGGGTCTTAACACCCCCGGAAAAGATCCCGATACTTTGGAATTTTAGCCTGTCCTACAGCGTAAACGCTTTAATATATTCAAGCCATTCTTTTTTTATTCCTCTTAGCTTGATTAAAAGGAAGTACCTTTTGTTTGCATTAATGTGTACGAGAGTCGGTACCCCCCCCAGAAATGCTTCCGGAAAGTGGGAATTTTTATCTCGGGTAGTGACTGAAACGGGTCAACGGATTTCGGATATTCATCTTTCGCTCAATTTTAAGAAGTGATTTCATTGATTTTAAGTTGAACTTATAAAGCAGTGTAATAAAAAAAAAAAAGGTAAAATTTAACTTATTTTTCAATTAAATTGCTTGCTTATCAAAACTCTGAAAACACGTGTTTCATCTTTGAGATGGAAAACCGCTTTCAGTTAAAATAAAGTTTTCAATGCATCTAGTTGATTTTGAACCACACACTCTTTCCGATCACTAGCTTGATATCTTAACAAAAGTGCCAATGGAGATTGCTTAAATTTATCTTTAAAAAATAGCAAGTCTTATATTCAAACTTAAATTCAAAGTTGTTTTGAAGCACATTTTTTTAAATATTTATTGGTATGCAAAGCTGGTAATCCTCTATTTCGAATATAAAGCAAGCATTTTTTTGTACGTCCAACTAAATTTTTAATATTACTTATTTTCTAGAATATATTTTCATATTTTTGTACTCAAATTATAACTAATAAATACATATTTTTAATTAGGAATTTTTTTTCTTGGTATGGTAAGTGGGATTTCTATTCTAGTGGGATTGAGAGAAACGAAAAGGATTTGGATTGCAACTAGGGTAGGTACCCCCCCCCTTTTTTTTCTCCTTCGTTTTTTAAGGGGCACAGCAATGAAAAGGTGCTAACTGGTCTCAACCCTTGTGAAATTTGATTACATTCTGGTAAGTTTAATATATATATATATATATATATATATATATATATATGTATGTAAGATATATATATGTAAGATTGCTAGTACGTTCACTGACTTCGAGTCAAGAGATTCCAATTCACTATCAAAATATTCAAGATGATTAAAATTGTCATGGAATTGTTTAGACAAGGTTATATTTGGTGACTTGGAAAACTCGATCTTCTAGTCATCACGAGACAAAATGACTTCTTCAACATGATGACAACAAGCTGACCAAAGAAGCGCATGTTCCAAATTCTTTTTTACTCTGATGCAGGCAGCAACAACTGGCCTGTGTTCTAAGGAGGTTTGTCAAACATCATGTTCACAATTATTTGTATGCATTGCCAGGAGGTGATATGCTCATATATTAAGTCAGCAATGTTTGGGCCTCATTAACGATTAGTTTCTTGGGGATATGCTGATATAGCAAGAGTCTTTTGTTGGTGAACGTTTCCAACGACAATGGTGATGTTTTTTTCAGTTTTGTACATATTAAGTAATGATGTTGAAAGTTTTTCATCTCAGTGCAGAGTCGTGTAGATTTAGGGAAGCACCACTGCTCCTTGCAGGTGTAGTTGAAACATCATTGCAACTTGGCTTCTTGTTCTATCTGATGTTGTGCAAGATACAATCGATTAAGGGGTAGTAATCTTAATTTTGCAATATTATTAAGAAGTTTTATAATTTTTTCGCAAGCTTTTCATTCACTGATTATTCTGTGATATTTACTTTTTCATAAAACAGCTTTGCTTGTGAAAGAACTAGTTTTGCAGACTCCTATACAGACCAATTTTCTTGAACACCTTCTTCAATATGAAGTCATATACCTTAATACTTGCAAAGTAATTGGAAGTTTGGAGCGATTTATTTTTTAATCATCACAAGTTATCTTGCGGCCACCAAAAATATTTTGAAAAAAGAATACAGTGTTACCAGTGGCAGAGTAAAAAAAAGTATTAAAATATATTGTTATCCAAATGAACTTAAATACTGAAATGCACACTTCAACGAGCTTTAAGGGTTGTGTAAGTTCTTTTATTTGTTAATAAAATATCAAAAAGTAATGCAGTATGAAAAATATTGTATTTTGTGATTTTATGTGAAAAATCCGAAATTTCCAACTTTCCGTGGACCCCCTAAAATAGTTTGGAAAACAAAAAGAATTGGAATGGTAACTTTTTACTGGTAATAGAACATTTTGAATTGGGGAAAAAGTTATCTGTTTGTAGAGGGGCGTTTAATGCACCTTAATACACAGGATTGTGGAATACAACTGAAGCATAATACTGAGAGGGGAGTCGAATTTTAATTTTTTTTTATTCGAGAGGGTTCGGAAAAGCTTCTAATTTTAAAAACAAAATTAATTCATTTTCATTTTACAAAACGTGGAAATCGTTTAAAGGAATGGAGGAAGAATGGAGTAGGGGGGGGGGGGGTGTTGATAAAATTTACAGAATTTTACGATTTTTAGAAAATGTGACAAGAATTTTCAAATTGCTTAAAAATCAACAATTTGTGTTATTATGGCGTGAATAATATTTAAAACCTTATGAAGAGGTCAATGCTTTTCTAAAAAGAACAGGGCAATTTTCCTTTAAATTGCAAACAAATTATAATTTTTTTTCTAAAAGTTTTTGATTAAATTATCAGGTTGCTTTAAATATCTGAAATTTATGTCATTATGATATCATAAACATTTAAAAATTGTCAACGCTTTTCTTGAATGAAGGGGGTAGGAAGTAATCCTTATATAAAATTAACAACATCTGGACACTTTTTAAAACAAAGGTGTTACATATATTATATTCTAGTCGGGAAAGCCCTTATTTATAACCAACGGTAAAAGGATTTTTTTGAATGAGTACTGAGTCCTTTTACTATATCCTTTCTTTCTTCAACAACATTGGTCAACAAAATTAAAGGATAATCAGCTTTGTATGTGGATGCATCAGTACAACTGCACATTGATGGTACTCCATTCTTTTGCATATACCCCCACTGATACGCATTTCAATTTGCGCCTGAGTTGTTTTATTTATCGTTGTGTTACATAAAGATGTCTCTTTGATGTGAATTTCATGTGTTTATACTGCTACACTGAGAAGTTATTAGGGAAAAACTGGTTATTTTTGAATTTTGCTGGCCAGTGTATTTAAAGGTGAAAAGGGCTGTATTTTGGAGATTGTGTAAAAATGACTACTCAGTGAGTATGAGAGATGGTAAAAAGTTTTACAACATTTTGTTTAGAGGCAATTTATCCCATGTATGACTAGTTGTTATAAATATGTAGGTTTCTTGACTGGGTCAAAAACGACTGTCTACCTTCCATTACAAAGTCACACTAAAGGTTGTTGGGAAAATTTTACAAGGATTTTTTTTATCAAATCGTTAAATAATTTTTTTTTATGATTTTTTAAAAATAATTTGATAAAAAATTACTTATTTTAATATCGATTACAGCCAGTTACAATTATAAATAATATATGTTCTTTATTTCAGCACATGCACCTAAATACATCCAGATTAACCTTATAACATATGAGGTTCGAAGGAGATAATAGGAAGGTAGCGCATTAAACCGGGACCGCCGCAAAACTAAGAGACTCTACTCTGTATAGGGCCCGGTACTATATTTGATGACGTCATGCTAAGCGATGATGAAAACACAAAGGCCGTCTAACGTAGTCGGTAATCCACAGATGTAATGAAACATCTCTGGTAATTTCTATAAAATATTATGTAGTGAGTTATTAAATGTTTTAATACGTTAAGTTGTTTAATTGTAGAATATTCAGATACAACATTTAATTTCATGAAGTAAAAGCACCGAGAGTGGGATTTAAATTAAAACACTGCAGCAAATTCTTGAAATTATAACTAGATTTTTTCAATATTACTAATATTCCTTTTATAGTAGATTATTCGGGTTGAAAATTCTCTGAAATATATTCATATACTAATGAATCTTAAATAATTTCACTACCATAACAAGCAATACATTAAAACAGTATGTATTTAAAAGAATAAACATTATAAAAATACAAACACTAAATTATTATACAAAAATTGTAATTCAACTTTGAATATAATAGGAATTTAAAAGTTGTAAAGTGCTAGTACCTAATATTCTGATTAAAATTTCCTTTTTAAGCTATGTATTTCCTCAAGAAGAACATGATAAATTATTTCAAATAGGTATTTTCATTTTTAAACAAATAAGTTGGTTGGTTTATGAGCTCAACGACCTATTCTTATACACAATGACGGCTAAGGAGGATGGGATATACAGTTTAAAGTTGATTCCGAACCAAAATGAACATACATGCCTTATCCGTGATTCGAACCTGGCACCTTTGGCATGCATGGCCAGAGAGGTAACCACAGTCATCAGATGGGAAAACAAATAAGACTTCGTTGATTTGAAAATAAGTGTCAAAATGAAATCATAAAAATTATTCCCTAAGAATATGTCTTTTATATACTTACAAATAAATGTCAGTAAAAAAATTATAAAAATATCTTTTTAGCATTTATAAAATTGATAATTAAAAAAAAAAAAAAAAAAACAGCATTAATAAATGCAACTAACTACTGAAATAAAAAGTAGTGAAGTACATCTTTTATTTTTCAGAAGAGAGCGACTTGAGAACATTATTATATACTTTTTTAACTATGAACCATCATTATTAGCATTACATTTCAAGAGCCATTTTAATTCGTGATTATTTTTTTCTTCTCCAAAAAAAAAAAAAAAAAAAAAAAAAAAAAAAAAAATACAGACAGTCTATGGAAAATATTCTGTCGAATACTTATTGGCACTTTTTGAATGATCAGGCAATAAAAAATAATGCGGTATTCTTGAACACACAACAACCAGACTGGTTTTTTTTGCAATGTTTACACTTTCTTTTAGATTTTATCGTTTATTCTTCTAACTGGTCTATTCTTCCATCGGTATCATATATTCTTGTTACATTCCTTGGTACTAAGAAAATAAACATCATCAGGTTTTGTTTACGAGTATAGCCATTAAAATATAATTTCAACTTAAATCAAGTGATAAATAGAAATATTACGGTATCATATATTCTTGTTACATTCCTTGGTACTAAGAAAATAAACATCATCAGGTTTTGTTTACGAGTATAGCCATTAAAATATAATTTCAACTTAAATCAAGTGATAAATAGAAATATTACTTTCTAACTATTTTTAATGATATTAAAAAATCGGCAAATGTTTGCATGATAGTTGTTTCAGTAGGAAACAGACATCTTCATCATCATCAGTTTTACAAAATTATATTTTCAAAAGAATATTTAAAATAGAATTATGAAATAAAACTTTTTTTAATTTCTATGAGAGATTGTTTGAGTTACGATAGGATTAAGCTTAACTTAGAATTCTAAAAGTTTGAAATCAATACATTAATAACATGACACAACTTACCTGTAAAGTTTTCAAACATGAAAGTCACTCTTTTTTAGAATTATCCTATCCACATTTCAGCTTGTTAATTAAATAAAAAAAGGATAAAAAGAAACATTTTAGCTATCGATAAATTTCAATACCGTATGTACAATCCAGTTCGTTGAATAGTTTGCTTACATTTTCATCCATCGCTTAGTGACGCATAAAATAGGAGCGCCATCTGGTTGTACCAGGCCCGATATAAATATGTTTCTACATTTCGCGGCGGTCCCGATTAAACCCATAACAATGGCGATTATTAAAGTAAACTTTCCCATAGACATTTGTTTCAAACTAAGTGTGTAGATAGTGCAATTGAAATATCAAATATAAGGTGCATAATTAGTTCGTGTATAACTCTTAAGCATGTAGTATGAAGTGAAATTTGTCATTACAAAGTATACTTGATTTGACTGTATAATGTATCAGTGAAATGGATAATTTGTATTAGAATGTATAACTTTTCAATGAAATGTAAAATGCTTGAGTGTAGTGTATAATGTATCAGGGAAATGCATGATCTTTTGGTAGAAGGACTAACTTTTCAATGAAATGCTTAATGTTTAAGTGTAGTTTATAATGTACTAGCTGAATACCCGTGCTGCGCTACGAAATTTTACCATTAGCATTTTAGCGATCAAAAGACATTCATGTATTCTACACTTCAGACGTTTGCTCCCATTTCGATCCCGACAAATTGATTTATCAAAATAGGAACTTTCCTTTGTTGACATTTTAAACGAAATTTATAATTGTGAATAGTAAACTGGTATAGTTTGTGTTTATGTTTGCTCTTAGTTCTAAATTTCAAAGTAGTAGCTGTATTGGAATTAAGTTAATTAGACATTAAGTTAATCCTCGTATAGTTTCAATGTTGCGTCGTCTTTTCATCCCTTAAAAATTCGTTAATCGATATTGGAATGACTTATTTTTTTAACATTTGCAAAAAAATATCAGAAAAATGACTACATTGGAAGAGGAACATTCGGATATCCCTCGTTTGGAACATTTAACCCCTTCTCGACCCCTTAAAGTTGGTTAATCGAGAACAGAATAGCTTACTTTTTCTATGTTTAATCTTTTTTGACATTTGTACCAAATTTCCGAGTTGTGACCATATGGGAAGTGGTACATTCGAATATTCCTCGTTTGGAACGTTTAACCCCTTTACCACCCCTTGATCCACCCGAGATCGGAATAGTTTACTTTTTCTGCGTTTGTCTTTATTGATATTCACACCAGTTTTCAGAATTGTGAAAATATGAGAAGTAGGACATTCGAATATATCGCTCGTTTGGAACGTTTAACCCCTTTTTGACCTCTTAAACTGGGTTCATCGAGATCGGAATAGCTAACTTTTTCTATGTTTACCATTGTTGACATTTGTACCAATTTTTAGAGTTGTGACCATATGGGAAGTGGTACATTCGAATATCCCTCGTTTGGAACGTTTAACCCCTGTTCCACCCCTTAAAGTGGGTTAATCGAGATCGGAATAACTTACTTTTTCTTCGTTTGTCTTTATTGATATTCTCACCAATTTTTAGAGTTGTGACGAAATGAGAAGGACATTCGAATATTCCTCGTTTGGAACTTTTAACCCCTTTTCGAGCCCTTAAAGTGGGTTAATCGAGATCGGAATAGCTTACTTTTTCTATGTTTACTATTGTTAATATTTGTACCAATATTTAGAGTTGTGACCAAATGGGAAGTAGGATATTCGAATGTCCCTCGTTTGGAACGTTTAACCCCTTTTCGACCCCTTAAAGTGGGTTAATCGAGATCGGAATAGTTTACTTTGTCTATTTTTACCATTGTTGATATTTGTGCCAATTTTCAGAGTTGTGACTATGTGGGAAGTAGGATTTTCGAATGTCCCCCGTTTGGAACGTTTAACCCCTTTTCGACCCCTTAAAGTCGGTTAATCGAGATCGGAATAGTTTACTTTTTCTATTTTTACCATTGTTGATATTTGTGCCGATTTTCAGAGTTGTGACTATGTGAGAAGTAGGATATTCGAATGTCCCCCGTTTGGAACGTTTAACCCCTTTTCGACCCCTTAAAGTGGGTTAATCGAGATCGGAATAGTTTACTTTTTCTATTTTTACCATTGTTGATATTTGTGCCGATTTTCAGAGTTGTGACTATGTGGGAAGTAGGATTTTCGAATGTCCCCCGTTTGGAACGTTTAACCCCTTTTCGACCCCTTAAAGTGGGTTAATCGAGATCGGAATAGTTTACTTTTTCTATTTTTACCATTGTTGATATTTGTGCCGATTTTCAGAGTTGTGACTATGTGGGAAGTGGGAGAATTAGTGATGAGTGAGTCAGTGAGTGAGTGAGTGAGTGAGTCAGTGAGTGAGGGCTTTGCCTTATATATATAGAGATCAGTGAAGTGTATAGTCTTTTAATAAAATGTATACCTTTTTAATGTAATGCATAATGTTTGAGTGTAGTGTATAATGTATCAGTGAAATGCATAATCTTTTAGTAGAATGTATAACTTTTCAATGCAATGCATAATGTTTGAGTGTAGTGTATAATGTATCAGTGAAATGCATAATCTTTTAGTAGAATGTATAACTTTTCAATGCAATGCATAACATGTGACTTTAGTCTATAATGTATCAGTGAAATGCATAGCTTTTTAGTAGAATGAATAATGTTTCAATGAAATGCATAATATTAGTAAAATGTATATTGTTTAAGTGTAACATATAATGTTTCATTATAATGCATAAAGATTTAGTAGAGTGTATAATGTTTCTTTGTAATGCATAATGTGTCAATTTAATGTATAATTATTTAGTAGAATGTTTAAAATAATGTTTAATGTTTAAGTAGAATGGATAATGTTTAAAATATTGTATAATGTTTAAGAAGGGTGTAGAATGCTTCAGAGTATTGTAAAACTACGTTTGGAATAATAAATAAGTATTTACAAACCAATTTTGTGTCGTCATTTATTTGTGTATGTATCATTCTCTTATTACATCTTATATGACTTAAATGTATAAAAATAAATAACTTACATAATTTTCTTTAGCTGTAAGACTGATTCAAATTATCCTGCTTTTTTCTATATATTGCTTTTCTGAGAGTTTAAGAATTTCAAGTTTCCACAATCTTAAAAATGTACTTTCTTTATCTCAATAGTATTGAAATGCATCGTTTAGTTTAAGATTTTCTTTTCATTATTAAAATATTTCTTTCGAATATTTAGATAGCAATAACTTCTCTAAGTAGTATCTTTGATGACTTTACTATCCTTCTAATATTGTTTTGTTCTGTAAGGGAAAATATAGTTGTGCTATTACAAAAGGTAACTATTTTGCATTTTTCTTTTGTAAACGCTAATGTCGCTATATTTATTTATTATTAAACATTATATAATGACTTAATGACATTTCAAAGAATAGAGTTTCCCTTAGTCGTTCTTTAGAGCCCCCTCAAATAGTACTGTGGAATATAAAAAGTGTTTGTGGGAATATGGTGAGAAAACATAAACTTTTTCCGTAAAATTATTCTGTTTTAATTAATTATATTAATCACTTCAACCAACAAATAACCTATTACTGCCAGAACAAACATTCTAGACTTTCTCTGGTTAATGGCAATCAATTTCTAAAATCCAAAACCTGCAAAGATTCCTAATGTCGTACTTGTCCAAACATTGTATCCGCTATTGTCACTGACAAGATTAAACTTACTTTTTCTTGCAAAGTTATAAGTAGTGAGCTAGGCGCCATATTATAGCCCAAAGTACATTTCGTAAAGCAAGTCTTAAATCTGGCTCATTCATAAAATATGTCATTCTGATCATTTTAAGAAGGCGAGCCACTCGGATTTCACATCCGGTCGAGTTTTTATACTAGTTCAAAGATAGTCGTAAAATTTTCGGTTTTATGAATAAAAATAGTTATGTGTCGGGTCACAACCAAAACCATGAACTCTATAGACGCTGGTAGTATGTTATATTATTATACTAAACTTCAACTTAACTAGACATCACTTAGACGATAGATCGTCATAGTGCTCATAGGTATTTAATCCATTTTGGCGGCGTTGAAGCATAATGTTCGCCAAACTCCAACCCTATAGAGAACAAAAGGCTATAAGGTTTGGCGAGAATTATATATTCACTCCGCCAAAATGGATTAAATACCTATGAGCACTGTGACGATCTATCGTCTAAGTGATGTCTAGTTAAGTTGAAGTTTAGTATAGGCTTGGGTGAAAGATTAAAAAAAATGGTTAACCAAAAGTTCAACGGGAAGTGATTAGTATTTCGAAAAGAAGTCTATACCAGCTTAACTACGATAAAACTACATGCTTGAAACATATGCTATCAATAAAAAAGGAATTTGGTAATGTTTTATGATAAACTAAAATTAAAAAAGCGACTTTTGGTATACTAAACTTCAACTTAACTAGACATCACTTAGACGGTAGATCGTGACAGTGCTCATAGGTATTTAATCCATTTTGGCGGAGTGAAAGCATAATGTTCGCCAAACCACAACCCTGTAGAGAGAACAAAAGGCTATAAGGTTTGGCGAGAATTATGTTTTCACTCCGCCAAAATGGATTAAATACCTATGAGCACTGTGACGATCTACCGTCTAAGTGATGTCTAGTTAAGTTGAAGTTTAATATAGAGGTTTTAGACTTCTTTAAAGTTAGCTTTCAAAATTCTTTTTTTTTAAATTTTGCCAACCTCAAAAAAAACAAAACAAAAAAAACACCTGTCACAATTAAAAACTACTATTAATACTACATGTTGTTACATCAAATTATAAGGATAGATATGCTGGATATAAAATGAAAATTTTCAACTGGATGTGGGTGAAATTCTGACGGAAGTCTGCTTATAAGGAAATGATACTGCCCATATACTAATACATATATGTAACACGGTGTTGTAGTCTCAGATAGCTGGAAGATGTCAATTGATGTTTCAGAAAAAATAAAGATGATCATGCTGAATATGAATGGTAAATTTCAACCTGATGACTTAAATTCCGACCGGAAGTCCTCTCATACACACTGAATTTTTTTCAATGCAATTCAGATATGAATAAAATATAAATGTAACTAAGGGACGTCCACTCAAAGATGGGATACGGCAAAAATATTTTCAAGGGAGTGCAAATAACACACTATTTAGTGGAAGGTGGTTCATTTTTGTTCAAATCTTTATATTTTTAAGGGGATTTCCTTACGAAATGTTAAAAAATAGTTGTATAACGAATTTCAGTTTCATTAAATATAAAATCTCTTTCCAACCTCCATTTTCCATACCTCACTTTACAAAAATATTTTCCCTTTATATTTAATTTTCCAATTCCAGTGCTGTCGTTTGTACCGCCAATGCAGTGCTCACGTAAGTTTACCCTCAGAAACTAATCAGCTCTGAAGGATTTCGTATATTGATGGTGGAATTCAAAGTGAATTTTTTACAGGAAGAGCATGAAATAGCGATCTGAAGTCTTTTCCGGTGAACTCCCATTGTGGCAGTTGCAAAATTGCTATCAAAATGAATTTACTTAGTTGCAAGATTTGTAATTTAATAGACATTTTGGTATAAAAGTATTGTTCAAAAAAATTATTGCTTAAAGAAATCGTTACGGAATTTTTTTTTTTACTACGCATGTTTTGAGTTCTCACGTATGGCATTCTAATTTGCAAAAACACTTAAGATTGCTGTTTATATCGTTTTTCTTGTATTTATAATGATCTTGACAGTTCTTTTTGCTTTTGTATACCAAAAAATCATTTATCGGGAAGTGCACTTTGTTTAGTTGGTATTCGACGAACGCAACTGTCGTCAATTACCAACGATCAATGAAGATCATCATAATGACCATTATGGATCGCAAATGTCGTCGAGTACCAACCAACAACACACTCTTGTAATGAAGGTAAAACTAAGTAGCTGATGAAGGATTGAATCTTTCTCAAGTTAAATTTGAATGTTTTTTTTTTTTTTTTTTTTTTTTTTTTTTTTTTTTTATAGATAAAAGATGTTAAGAGTAACTAAAATGACATTTTATAAAATTTCGTCTCTTAAATTGTAAAATTAAGCTGTCTGCACTAACCTTTCAGTCACATAAACATAAACTCGAGAAGAATTTAAGTCAATCATAGATCACCATTGCACTGTTCTTAAAAGTACATGTATGGATTTTAATTGGGATCGACTCATACAAGTGCAAAAAACAGTTTAGAAAAATATTCAAACCAAATCTAAATTACAATTTAATATCTGAAAGTATGACCAATAAAAAAACTAAAATTTTCAGATTTCGAGTCTTCCCATGCCCATCCCAAGCGGAGTGCGATGGGCATCCTCTTGAAAATAACCCTGCTTTAGCCCATGTTTGAGAGGATGTCACAAAGAGTTAGATTTATATTTTGGTCATATCGTAATTGCAGTGTAACGAATTCAGGAGGTACCAGCGGTCTTTCGGTAGGAATTTCATTTAACCAGTTGAAATTTTACTATTTTAAACTCAGAATGATCATCTTTACTTTTTCTGAAACATCAATTGGAATTTTCTTGTTATCTGAGACGATATCCCCGTAATTGCGATGGTGAGGTTACTTCACCACAATTCTAATAAGTATTAGGGGGTGGAAAAGACCTACCCTAGATGTAAGGGCAATTTTTATGAGAGGGGACTAGACTTCCTGGCGCGGGTTGACCCAAGAGTTGCCAGGACCAGGTCAGGATGTCAGGGTTGAATTTACAGCCTGGTGTGGATTGGGAAGAGGCGAAGATCAGGTGATTTCTCTGGGGAGGACCTTCAAGTCCAACAGGATGCAAGGGAAAAAAGGGATCAGCCCAGATCAACGTAAAAGGGTTTGAAAGCAGCCAGGTGCCATTTTCCCCCGCACTTTCTATGTCCATAAGGATGCTGTGAATAGAGATGGACCCGGCAGAGAAGTGAGTGTTAGCATACGGAAAAGTCCACTTGCGATTCCAAGCCTATCTAGCCAGATGATCCTTTCAGCAGCCCTCTACCGAAGCTCACAGAAATCCTCCAATGACCGGACCCAGAGCCTTGACCGGACAAACCTAGCAGTCTTTATTCAATCGAACCCCGGAGCCCTCAACTGACAGCACCCAACAGAGCACGAATGACCAGACCCAGAGCCGAATGACCTGGCGAATCTAGCAACCCTTGGTCAAACGAACCCAGGAATCCTCAAATGATAGAGCCAGAGCAGACCCTACAACATGGCCTTGATCCCACCAGACTACTCGATCAGGAAATATCTCTGTAACCCTTGACCTTAAGAGTCCAGCATACGAAAGCCACCCGCAGACGCTAACCTGAGTCTAGCCCATTACAGGCCGTAAGTTGAACTATCCTCTATCCATCAATTAAAACCCTGCACTTCCGTGAACTTAAAAATGCACCGTAAAATTTGACTTGCTATTGAATGATTATGCTAAGTGATTAAAGTAATAAATTATGTTTATATAATTGTTAACGATTCTCTTCCTTGCCTCCCAGACTCAATGTTAACGGACCTTTTTGATCACAGAGTGGCCATTGGTTGGTTGTTTTCAGATTATCTGGCGCCGTCAGCAACACGAGGGCTATAATGCGCCGAAACATTCATCATTAGACAAGCCAACATACATTTACAAACACCCATGCCTAACACGAGACTCGAACCCGCAACCTCGCGGTCTAGAAGCTAGCACGCTAACCACTATACCGTTCGATCGGCCACAGAGTGGCCATAGTTACTAAATATTAGTTATTGCGGCACAACATTTACAGTAAGTTTAACCATTACTACTGAGCTAACCACGACTGTAATACATATATGTATTGGCATATGAAAAGTATCAGTTCCTTATAAGCAGACTTCCGGTTGGGATTTCAGTCACTTCCAGTTGAAATTTTCTATTTTATATCCAACATTACCATCCTTATAACTCGATGTAACAACATGCTGTATTAATAGTTTGCAATTGTGACCCATTATATAAAATTGGTAAAATTTAAAGAAACACATTCTTAAGTCTAACTTTAGATTTGTCTTAAACCTCGACCGGAAGTCGCTTTTTAATTTTAGTTCATCATAAAACATCACGGAAATTCCCTTTTTACTGGTAGCATATGTTTCATACGTGAAGCTGTTGAATGTAAATTAAACTATTAAAAAATAGACTTCCTGTCGAAATGCAAATTCCATCCAGTTGAAAAATTTTTACCGTTTTTTTTTTTTTTTTTTTTTTTGTCTTGTCATCAAAGCCTGATAATTTAATACATTACCCGTTTATGGTTTTCACTGTGATCGCACATATAACTATTTTTATTGATAAAATCGTATATTTTATTCCTAACTTTAAACTAAAAACTCGATCGGAAGTGAAATCCGATTTGCTCTTCTTCTTCAAATGATCAGAATGATACAATCCATCAGTGCAAAATTACAGACTTTTTTCTCGAAATACAGTTTTTTTCCCCTCTAGCCCCACTACTATATAATCTGCATATTACAATTCTACTTTTGCATCTTTTCATAAAATGGAAAAAATAGTGGATATCTAAATGTTGTAATTAATAAACATATACGTAACGTAAACTCAAAACCCAAGTCTTATTATGCGCCACTTCTTAATTCACCCCTTAATATCATTATTTTAGACATTGTTGTCTAAAAAAAAGAAGATAATACCTATATGCTTGTCGACAAGATTCCTTTGTTTCAAATTACTCCTTCAATACCCCTCAAATTCATTCCATTAATTACAATATCTTTTCAACCCTTCTCTTCAGAAAACAATCAGGGGAAAACGAGCAGATTGCAACAGAAATAAACAATCAATTCGTAATATTCAAAATATTTTACTTTTATATTCCCACTTAATAAAAGAAATCCCTATTGTGTTTTTAATTCCATTCACTCATCCTCTTTCAAGAATATGTACTTCAAAATTTAGTCTATATCTTATCGAAATATAGATCGTCCACTATGACTGCAGCAAAATTAGAATGTAAATCTATTTTGTTTTATTTTGGATCACCTGCATCATCTATTCAACTTCTACAATAGCATATCAAATGTAAACAACATATTACCAAATAAAAATTCAACATTTCCAAAGTCTTTAAATATAATATTCTCACTCCTTACGAATTATGTTGATGACAGTACTGGATACTTTGCTACTAGAGATCTTAATTTTATCCAATACTAGCTGCGTGGCCCGTCGTTGACGGATAAACTCAGTTTTTGGTACTAAATAAAAGTAATATAAAAATTTAATAAATGGAAAGTTTACAAAGCATGCTGTAGTAATATGTATAAGTATATATATATGTAAAAATAAGTACAATAAAGTAAGTCTGTCTATAATATGTTACGAAAATAGTTTTAAGCACTATTTGAGTTTAAATCTTTTACAAAATTACATTATAAATTACAGTAAATTTTTTAAACAGATATAGGATGTTCATGCAGATATTATTTATTTATTGTCGTAAAAAGTTTCATTATTTATTGTTGGTAAAGAAATAAATTATTTGTGGTAAACAAAATATCATCATAAAAATAAGTTACTTTATACACAGTTATTAAGTCATTGGAGAGCCTCTTTGTAAACAATATTAGATTGTCATTGTCCCAATGTCAGATTCGGTATCATAGTTAATGGATGGATTATACGAAAACGCGCTTTTAAATTTATCACCCCATTGTAAATTCATTCTTTGTTCGTTTAGTTCGGCATGTCTTAGCCGATCGGCTTCTAAACGAACGGCACACTTCTCTGATGTTTCTCTACTCCTTACAGACTCCTGGCGTCGCCGTTGCGACGCTAATCTGTCCTCTGGGGAAATGTCCGGCTGCCTCGAAGTCGAAGCTTCTTGGTTGTCATTTTGTAATTTGTTCCTCTTTAAACGTTTTTGAAAAACTTTTTTGTCAATTTTGCTTAATGATGGGCGTTTTTTTCTAGGCATTGTGAATGTAGAATATCATTTGCGATTTTCAAAACAAACCAAACGAAGATTGTCATTCAGTGGCCATTCAGGAAATACTAAATTGTGTCTGCTTAAAAACACCAAAAAAATTATTTCGGAAATTTTAAAACTCAATTAAAATTAAAAATATATCGCCTATTTTACTCCTGGTCGTTTAATTAAGCGATATACCAAATTTCATCCTAATCCGTTAGGTAGTTTTTACGTGAAACGGTCCCCAAATCCGTGTGACAGAAAGTCAGTTTTATTTATATAGATATACAACTTTTAGACATTCCTTCAAAGAGTACTAAGTTTAGATCTCTCACAAAAAGGAAAACTGTGTGCTACACATACACATTCTTTAAAAATATTAATGATTAGTTTTTAAAAGCATCCCATAAATATCATATATAATATCATATATAACATCATATACCCACAAGTTGTGACGCCAATTGCATGTGTCTAAAAACAGGCCTCAAAAACAAATCAGAAGACTCCGAAAATTCAGTGCTTGAGTTAGTTCATAGATTAAAAAAATAATAGAACTCAGATTATTTTTCGTCTCTCAAAACACAAATATCACCGAACTTTATTCCACCAATTCAGAATGCCAGATGCAAAAACAGAAACAAGATGTAAACAAAATTAAACATGTTGCTAGGTAACAAAAACTATTTAAAATACGTAATATCTGACAGCATGAATGCATATTGTTCCATACTAGCCAGCTAAAATTTACACAAATATTAAGCGTATAAATCGTCCATAATAACCATCGAACGATTAATAAAAGCAGAATTTAAAGATCTGTGGATCCACTTCTAGATAAATTTTAGCTCGAGATGATGAATTTGATTCAGACGTAGAAAGAAAAACATGGCGTAGTTGGTTGGCCTTCTATATATCGATGGTTACGCTTCATCAAGGATTTCATCGACAGATTTGTCCGATTATGACTCTCTAAAGTTGTATCGAATTCAACACACTCAATGCTTATTGATGCATTATACAAATACATCTGCATAAAATTTTAAAAGAGAAAGAAATAATTACTTTAGAAAGCAGAGGTGAGCTTTGATTTTGACTTCTCCGATATAAAAAGTATTTTCAAATTTTCAATGCTTATCCATGCAATGTTCTACATTTATATTGTTTGCGATTTTCAGAACTAAAACTTTTTATTCTACAACAATATCAAAAATACTCTTTTGATGCAAATAATTTTGATTCAGTATTTGAACTAATAGTTGCAAATTTATTCTATGACTTTTAGTTTTAAGATTTCTAATTATTAATTTTAATTATAACGTTTTAGATTTTAAATAATCATTCCTTTGATTAAAATTTTGAAAAACTGATAAATTAATTTATGTCGTCATGTATGGTCGACGAAAAGTTGACTATTACCCAATAAAATGAGTCTGCACCCCCCCCCCCTTTTTCAAACAATCCTGCCAAAGCCCATGTCAGCGTTTTCCATTACGCAATTGGCGAACCGCATCCGCCCCGACATAGCAGGCTGCTCAGACAATAAAAAAAAAAAAAAAGAAAGAAAGAAAAAAAAAAACCTCCTGGTGTGTCTTTTTTTAATACAATCCTTATTTTATTGTAAAATATCTGCGTGGCCTCTTGTTTCGCATACCCGTCATAAATGTATAGGTCTCAGTTTTTGATGTTTTGCGAATGGGAATGCTTCATTCTCAGAAAGGTTCATTGCTACGCAAAACATAGCTCGTTCCATTCGCCAAAAGTTTCATTGTAACACAAACACAGCCCGCTTCACTCGTTGAAAAGTTCATTGCTACGCGAGCACAAGCTCACAAAATTGTACTTTTCCTAACACCCCCGTAGATTCATACTACATTTACTGGCCCCTATACTGATTCCATAGCTTAAAATCTTGTTTTCAGACTTTGGCATTGTATACTTAAAATAGATTGCCTTACTGATTTTAAATTCATACATGTGTTAGAATTCACACACATATAATATAAAAAATTAAATGTTTCAAAATTGCAATGATTTTTCTAGTTATTATCATATGATTCAATTGTGTTTTCATTCGATGATAAAAACTAGATTTTTTCAAACGTTAGAGAAATTTATATAATCTAGAATTAGGAAATCCATTATCTTTTATTTTTCACTATCAGGCTTTGCTTTGTCTCAAACAGCTTTGACCTAGTGTTACAACGAGGTTCAAATTGATTCAATTGATTACGTGTCAAGTCCAAGTCTCTTCAATTTAGTTCAGTAGATCTCAAATTATGACCTTTCCCCCGTTCATTCCTTATATTCACTTTTTGTATTGTAACTATTCTAAAATCTTGATTAATCGATTAACTTGGTGTTTTTGATAAACTGGATTAGTCAAAATACTAATAAAAACTCGGTTCTAATTGCTTCAATAGATCTCGAGTTATTTTCATACCGCATTAGGGTTGAAAAGAAGAAATGAGTGTAGGTTTTCAAAATTACTTGTATCCAGTTACTTTCAACATGTTTAAAGATACCGTGTGAAAAATTTCATCGAGATCAGATTAAAATGTAAGCTTCTTGTAAAAAAAGCATACATACTCAAGGACACTATTCTTTATATGCAAAGATATTCTACTTATCATATGAGAATTTTATGTGATAAATTCCTATCAAAACCAATGTAACCCGACTACTTTTTTTAGCTATGGATTTTATAAAGAGGCTATGCATCTTAAACTTAAGTAGAATTTCTTGTCATTTTACGTGTCTCATTCAATCCTTTCTTTATTGTAATTCAATATTTTTTTATTTTTATGAATTAATGTACCATTATTTAAATTTTTTAGGAATGTTATTTAAATGTTTAAAGTTCTTAATATGTAATATCATTATTTAAAGTTATATTAAGCGTTTAAAGTGTAATATTTTCAAAACGGCACTCCTATTACTCCTACCTAATATTATTAGTAATATTTGTACATTAAAAAAAACGTTAAAAGCAATTTCATTAATTTAAACTAAAGCGTCAAACATATTGTAACCTTTCAAGGTAAAACGCCATGTTTTTCCTTTGTCCAAGAAGTAATAAATTTCGTGAATTTCAAATATTATATCTTAAAATAAATTTTGGAAAGAGGAAATTTGAGTAATACTATTATACCAACTCAAAATTCTAATTACATTAAAAAAAAATAACCAATCAAAATTTAAAGAATAAAATTTTTTCAAAAGTACATGTTCACCCATTAATATTCATATAAATTTTCTTAAAAGTATATTCCTTATACTTACTCTATATTGGTCAGCAATCTAACGCATGAAGTTATTGCAGGAGGCTATTTTTAATTAAAAAAGCAGATCTCAGGAGCTTATGAGAAAGGATATGAAACACAACCTTTCAGGATAGTAACTTTGATATATCTGACAAAACCCGGTATTGTTGCTGAGTATATTCATTATTATTAAATGCTATTATTGGTCTACAATTGAAAATCTCACTCTGTTACCTATCTTATACTTCAATTTAAACAATCAGAAATGCATTTTCATCGACTTTTTGAGGGTCAACAATTTGTTGGATCTTGTCTGACTTCGTCAGACAGGTGGAGGATAAGAAACAACAACAACAGAAATGCATTTTTTTTTTTTTTTTAAAGAAAGGAACGATATTTGACTATCGCTGAATAGTCATTATTGAATTGCTGTAGTTCGAATATCAAAGCATAACAAAAATACTTGATTGGAAACAGTTATGTCAGATACATTTAAAAATTCGTTTAATATTTTATGAATTCATATGTGACTTCGGAATTGTGTTTAATTCACGTTTAACGTTGGAATTAAAAATAAACAAAAACATCACACAGAAATAGTTATAATATATATATTTAGAACCTCATACCTATACTTTTAAAACCATATCATCATCCGTATATATTAAATGAAGAATTTGTTTTGAATAATTCTTTCAAAATAAAAAGATTATTAATTCATTACACTTTAACATCAGAATCAAAGATTTAATTTTCATAAACCAAAGGCTTACATTTTATGTAGTAATCATTCTTATTTAGAACGCAAGATTCGTGCCAAATTGTAACTCTATTTGGACGATGGTAATTTAAACCTGACAATGTCAACCTTGAGATCATCAGGAAACTAAAACCCCCTACTAATGTCAAGGAGTTACAACGATTTCTGGGTTCTGTTAATGGTTATCATAAGTTTATTACCCGGTATACCCTAATTAGATATCCTTTAAACCATTTACTTAAGAAGGATATTCCTTGGGCTTGGAATACCAAATGTCATGAGAATTTTGATCTCTTAAATAATACTCTTTTAGCTAAACCTATCTTACATCTGTTTAATCCAGAATTACAATTACAAGTCTTTGTAAATTCCTCTTTAAATGCTGTGGGTGCAGTCCTGAAACAAACCGATGAACAGAGAATATATTACACCCAATAAAGTATCATTCTCGAAAATTGAGACCATACGAAAAAAAACTATTCAATAACAGAATTAGAATGCTTAGCCATTATTGATGCCATTGATAAATTTCATTATTATCTTCATGGTAAGAGATTTATCATTCACACCGACCATGCTGCCTTCGTATGGTTTAAAAACATAAAAAATCTTAGAGGAAGGCTTTTTCGTTGGTCATTGAAACTTAGCATGCATGATTATGAGAAGAAATAAATCAAAGTAGACGCAAACATAGAAGCAGATATGCTATCTATACTAAACTTCAACTTAATTTGACATCACTAAACGGTAGATCGTCACAGTGCTCATAGGTATTTAAACCATTTTGGCGGCGTGAAAGCATAATGTTCGCCAAACCACAACCATGTAGAGAACAAAAGGCTATAAGGGTTGGCGAGAATTATGTCTTCACTCCGCTAAAATGGATTAAATACCTATGAGCACTGTGACGATCTACCGTCTAGTGATGTCAAGTTAAGTTGGAGTTTAGTATAGACTTCCTGCTATTCACCATATAAAACCCAATGTGTTTCTTTTAGATCTTGAGGAAATAAAGTTTCATCATGAACTGGATAATCTGTGTGGAACTAAATATCACATCATAAATGACATTGTAGTCAAGAAAAAGAATACAATTTTTAAGGTAGTTATACAATTTTTGCTGAGGCAAAAAATTCTAAACGAAGCTTATTATAAATTTGAACACCCTGGCATCCAGAGAATGATTAGTTTAATAACACCAGAGTACTACAGGCCTAATACTAATAACAATATTATTAACTTTGTTAGACACTGTGCAACTTGTAAGTTAAACAAAAAAAAAAACCCAAGACAAACTAGGGGTGTGAAACATCGCATAACTTTCAATTACACTATAATACTGACGTGGATTTGTGTCATTTACCGTTTGCATATTTTCATCCTTCATTTAGAATACATGGCCAGTAAGGCGATATTTTTTGCAATAATTCTTGTATGGGTCAGATAAAAAAAAAAAAAAAAAAAAAAAAAAAAAATATGCCAAAATTGGGATTTTGGCGATATACTTTTCAATAATCCTTATATTATCCTTTATTATAAGTGAAACTGAGAGGAGAAGAAAAATCGATCGTTGATGAGGTATGCTCAAGGAAAGAGAACTCTGTGTTGAAGGCATTCATTTTTCAACTTTTTACGCCATTAAAACATTTTTACGGGAATTTCGGAGAGGGGGGGATATTTATCACCCCTTAAGAGGCATTACCACAGCGATATTTATGAAAAATTAAGGACTATGTCACACCGACCCGAAATCAATGCCAAGACTAAAAGAGTGCAACAATCCTTGGTCACCATGTCAAAATGTAAAGTGAACTCGTCGTCAAAAAATTTCTTCCCATTCAAGACGGGAATGCGTGTTACTTTCCCCTTGATAGACCTCCTGGAAAGCGTTTTTATTAAATTTTGATATCTCTTAGTTGTCCAATGTTACACTGTCATAATGAAGTGTAGCCTACTTGCTTAAAAAAAAAAAAAAAAAAAAAAAAAAAAAAAAAATTACGATTCAGTACATTCAGACACGACTGCAGGTATTTAGCATTGTCCAGAGATTTTATGGCGCAATAGCTATATTGAGGCAATAATGCACCGGTATGTCGTTAAATCGATACCTGTGTGAAGGTGGTGCCTTCCGGGAGGTCTTTCAATGGAAACTGTCCTAGTTTTTTCATTTTGTAGAGTTAAAAAATTGAGATAACTCCGTACTATAGCCAAACAATTAATATAACACTATTGGTCACGATTACTGCCGTATATACCCAAATACATATTGTAAAGAAAGAATGAAGAGAGTCGGCGAGGTTCAGTCTTTTCCATGTTGCCCAAACATTCTACCTTTTAACAACTTATTTAATTATACTAAGATAAGTTTCTACATGTATTTATGATAATTGTTTCTTATTTTATAAAATAAAATGTTTCTTGTACGAAAGAAGGTTAATTATTAAACAATAACATTGAAATTCAAAATTATCTGCTATTTATTGCAACTCAAATTTCCAAGTACAAATTATTTCTTTTGAAAAGTTAGGGTTTCCAAATCATATGCTCATATCAAATTCAAGGATTAATAGTTGTAAATATTTTCTAATCAACTGTTAGCCAAAAGGTGATAAAAAAAAAAGTAAACTTAAAAATTAAATTTTTCTTACTAGATAGACCACCACGCCCACTTAAATATTTGTTTCCAATCAGCGAAAGATTAAAATTCTGGTAACCTGCAAAGAAAAACGGACGAATAAAGATTTTCCAAACATGTTTGAAAGGATTTAATTGGTTAAAATTGATTAAACTTTGATTGCGAATATCTTGATAAATATTCATTTGCGGACCCTAGTTCAAATTACAAATAATATTCATTTTTGCTCATAATTGTGAAAATATATACGAAGTGCGGTGGTTTATGAACATCCTGTATAAATAGATCCTATCCTTCCTGACATTCCACTGAAGATGGGTGATCAATTTTTTACTATTGTACAGTCAAATGTATCACTAGTTTCATGGTGTCGTCACTGGCGAGAACAACAATATTAACATTATAAACTCGAGATAATACGGATGATTGACATTAAGTCAATCATTCGTAGAAGCTTTTTTCATTTTCCACAATGCAACTTATAACTAACTTACAAAACACAATATTGACGTTTGAAGTTTCTGTCATGTAGCAGATGTTTCCTTTTGAATATATATTTTTTGCTTAATGCAGTGTGTTGTCTAGCTCCATATATAACAGCCCCAGTTTAAAAAGCAACTCAAGTGAACGACGTAGAAGCACACTCGAGCTTATCAACGATCATCGATTCCAGAGAGGAAATTGAAGGTAAGAAATCTTCAGCTGCATACTAGTGAATTTTTTTAACATAAATATTACGTGATGCTTTTGTAATTCAGTGAAATAATATAGCCCATAAAAACAAAGTTTTTAATATAAATCCCTTATGTGCATTGTCAATTTTTCTATTCATTTAAATAGTGCGTTTCTGTTGTCAGCGAGTGCTTGATGTTTGCATCTAATTTTAAATATTAAAAATATCGCTATCAGTAAAATATGCGAAAAACTACTTTTAAAAATTTATTTATTAAAAATTAATCTTATTTTATGCATTCACGTATAAATATAATTTATTATTCTGACTAAAACAATTTTGGCAACTGGAAAGAGTTCCAACAATGATCCATTAAATATTTTTCACTTACTTCATTACTATGCAACGTAACGTTGAATTAACTGAACCACACTCTATAATAAATTTATGCATTTGTATCCAATTGTCTTTTATTTATTCTGAATAAAATAATTTTGGCAACAGGAAAGAGTTTCAACAATGATCGGTTAAGCTTGGCGACCACTAGCGCTAAGCAGAGCAGAGTGTAGTGGATTAGAGCCAATTACAAGGCTGTCAACGTCCAATGTAGCTCGAGGCTCGTGTTATAGTAGACATTGGCAGCCTTGTAATTGGCTCTAATCCATTCCGCTCTGCTCTGCTTAGCGATAGTGAACGCCAAGCTTAAGCAGAGCAGAGCAGATCAGGGCGGAGTGGATTATAGTCAATTACAAGGCTGCCAATGTCTACTATAGCACGAGCCTCGAGCTATAATGGACTTTGACAGCCTTGTAATTGGCTCTAATCCACTCCTCTCTGATCTGCTTAGCGATAGTGGACGCCAAGCTTTTTAAACGGAACTTTTTAGTATAGCAAACCGATTATAGAGACGTGTGTAAAAGCTGCCTTTTATAGACAATCAGAGCCCCTAAAACTTGATAGACTGCATTGTTATCGAATCTATCTGCCAAGTTGCAAACTGATCAGATGACGGCAAGTGGGATATTTAAGCTTCTGCTTTTTGCTCGGCAGCCACATACACAACAAACAAAATCGAAGCTAATATAAAGGATTTTTTTTTGAATAGGTGACTCAGAATGATTTTCATCAACGAGGCGATGTTAGAAGTTTAATAGGATATAAACACAAATTATTATTTACAAGTCACGCTCACACCACAAATAAAACACACACACGCGCATTAATACAATTATACATGGACGCCCGCAGAAATATTCTCGAGGGGGGGGGGGGAGGGGGTGCAAGACTAGAGTTTTATCAAAATCATTAATTTTTTAGAAATTTTAATTAATAGTTATGCTTTTTAAATTATACTCTTTGAGAATAGTTTAAAAAAAATTCGTGGTATATATTTTTGGAAGCGCAACTCTGTTAAAAAAAAAACATAGTAAAAATATATATTTTTAACGATTTTTTATCATCCAACTAAATCTCACGGCATTCAAGAGCCAGTGTTTGGAACAGAGGAACACGAAGATACAAAAATATACAAGAGTAAATTATATTTCTTTCAAGTTTTGGAAATAATTAAAAAAAAATAATTTCAAAATGAAATACTAAGGCAGAATTGGATATGTTTAATTGAATTCTAAAAATAGATTTCAAGATAGTATATCTGATGACTTAAAAAGCAAAATATTTTTCCTAGAATTTTGAGAACTACATAGCAAATGATTATACAATAAAAGAAATAAATACTTCTACTCAGCCTCCAATAGTCCTAGATAGTAGGCGCCAGTAGCTATAAAAAACGACATAGAAAAGAAACAAAACACTAAAATAATAGAAAACAAATGCTTATTGTAACATAAAAACCGAAACAGCATATGTGCTTTTCTTTTTTATCATGGAATTTACACATTTCCTCTCATATTTTTTTATAATTTTTAAGAGCTAGGGGGGTGCAAGTGCACCTCCTTGCACCCTCCTGAGGGCGCCCATGCAATTATGCTATGGACATATACACCTTTGGGGGGAGGGGGGATTCCTCACATGTTGTAAGTTTGAGAGATGGGGCTAAACTCAATATTCATCTATTCTAAATAAGTCTTCATCACGTCCATAGGTGGCGTTAGTAGTGCTTCCCGGGGAGAGTTATACATAGAGTGTCACAATTTAAAAAAAATATATCACAGCGTTGAGTTCAGTGAAAATCAAATCGCTAGGTGCAAAAGTTGGTGTTTTCCGAAGAAAAAATATTTCCAAACATAGGCGATAAGTGGGCATTGTGTGATAATGCAATTGCAATACCAAAGCTGTTGGAAAATATTCATGCACTTTGTGTGCAAAACAAATATTTGGAGCAGTTGCTGTAAAAAGTCCTTCCTCCAGTTCCAGATTTAAACTTCATATGGCATAAGAGCTACTCTTCTTCCCCCCTGTTCATATACATTGTAGATGAAGATGGGTCAGGGAAAAAATCGTCTTTCGGAAATTTTTTAAAATTCTTTTTAAATTACGTAGTCAATTATTGTTAATTATCCTATCATGTTGAATAACATACTATATCTAAATCCTTCTGCAAGTGACATTGTTACTTTTAATATATTATTATCTAGATAATTTTTCTTGTAACATAAATTTTTAAAGAAACATTTTCGCTGAAAAATCTACTGTGTATTTAATTTGAAATATAAGAAATACGAGTGAATGAGATCTTATTCATCTAATCATATTTCTTTTATGGCTCTATGATTTGCAACTGTAGATAGGAAATATATTTTTAATTTTGTACTGTTGAATATGATTCAAATTCAAAACTCTAGATTTAATTTTAAAATCTCATAACAGTTGTTCTCAATTTCAATATGGAATTCATTATTATCTTATAAGATATAATTTCAATCAAATCGTACAAAGAGGAAATAAAATGTTGCTAATTTCTTTTTCAGGAAACATGAAGTTGGTATCTTCTTTTTTGATTTTCATTCTGGTGGCAGGATTTTTCAGTAAGAATTTTTTTTTATCAATTAGAAGTTTAAATATGTACTTTTTGAAAATAGTTGAAGTATTTCGTTGTTGTCAATGACGAACGTTTCAACAACTTTTTAATACCTGTGTTTCATTTTTATTTATGTGATTCTTGATAAAAATTTGAGCATCGAAAATCCACTGGTTTTAATATTAGTTGATACTTTAATGCTGTATGCCTTTTCAACCAATGTATTTAATATTTTATTAGTAAAAGTAACTTGGTATTTACGTTAAGCTGTAAGTCCCGGCCTAATTAGCTGTCATTATTCTCACAAATTGGTCGTTAAGCATTCAAACCATCCAACCAACCTGATAGAAAAAAATATTTCAAAATACCAAGTAGCAATTGAATTTGTAAGACAATTTTGAAATTATTATTTAATTTTTATTTAAATTTTGTATGCAACAAAAATACAATTTTTTTATGTTACTACGACTTGCTATGTTACTAGTTACTTTGATTAAAAAAATATTTTAAAACTGAAAAATATATCATACACTAATTTTTAAACTAAATGTTTCATAAGAAGACAATAAATTCCATGTTTTAATTTTTAAAACATGTTTAAACTGTCTTGAAATAGTTTGTATTGGCTATAAATTAAGCACAATTATGCTTCAATGAAAAAGAGAAATAATTTTGAACTGTTTGTAGTGGAAAATTTTAGTTAGTTCAGTTGAGCTGAAGTTCCAAATATATAAAAACTAGACTGCTGTAGATATTATACTAGGACTTTACTGTTCTAATTTGATGTTAGTGACATAAAACCACTCTATTAATAGTGAGATATCTCCAGGGGGGAAAAAAATCACCATGGCAAATTTTCATAAAGGCAACCGACATCTGACAAGAAAGTACAAGTCAAAATTGTTGCCATCTCTATACATTTTGAAGAATGGGACTTCCGAGCACTGGCAAAGCTCGATTTCGAAATATCTTGCAAGTATTCTGATTGCCTGTCGTGAATAAAGCCTAAATTCTGTCTGTCAAAATGAAAGAGAATGCTCTCTAAGAACCTTTTATGTAGTTCGCCAGTGGAATTGCTTGACTTTCAGTAATACAAAAATATGGTAGCTGTGTTTTTCAGACCTATCAGTCAATTCTGTCCTTTATGTCTAGCTTAGTGATATAGTGTCTGGCAGACGTCGAAGTTTTTCTGGTTTTCTTCTAATCGAGATGCAAATGCAAGATGTTTCTTCTAAACATATCATTTGGAAGGCTTTAATCCATTTGAAGTAGGATAATATTTTCCCTCTTGTATTTTGGCACACCTGATCGGTGATGGCTGTGGGGTTTGAGCTATCATTGCCAAAGGTACTGGGTTCGAATTCTGGGTTAGGCATGGGTGTTCGTTGTGGTTCGGAATCCACGTTAAACTGTGGGTCTCGGCCTGAGATTAGCAGTTATTGTGAATAAAAAAGAGGTCGTTGAGCGAACAAATCAACCAAAACCCTCTTGTACTTCAGGCACTCACAAAAAAACACTGCAACTAAAGAATCAAACGTAGGTTTGTTATGGAACGAATCAGGTCAAAGACATCGCGTGGATGTTCACAGTAAGAGAAGTAAAACAATTATTTTATTGAACTTTATTTTAGTATGAATTTATATTAGTTTATGTATATAAAAAATTGAATAATAAATATAATGTGCACTTACTGATGCATTCTTGCTCTTCAGGTGCAATTTCAGCTGATGATAATTATGCCCCTAGCTGTCCAAAGGGAGATCCGGCCTTCTGTAAAAAATATTGCGACGAAAGAGACTGTAATTACTACTGTACCGATCCAGATCCTTATTTCAATGTTAAAAGTTGCTTTTGTATCCACAGGTTTGTTGCTTTGTTCTTATTCACAGTTAAGGGGATTTTAAAGGGGAACTTCCTGACATTAAGCTTTTCCATTCTCTTAGAAAATTATTTTCAGTGTATTGCATGCTTGGGTTACTTTGTAATTAGTAATTTGTTATGAAGAATTTTTGAATTTCAACTAAAATCGGAAGACTAGAACATATTTCAATTGAGAAATCCATTCTACCATTCCTTTTGAAATTGGAAAAACTTACACAAAGTTAACCACACCAGTCAAATAGTAAGGGAGACCTGTGTACCTAGGACCCCCTTTTTTCAATGCACACAAAATGAGCCACTGAGCTGTTAAAAAATGTGAAACTGATTTGCATACATCGTTATAGTAATTACTTCCATTTGGGATTAATATAAATACTTAAAATAAAAGATTCTGTCAAATAGAATGTTTTTAAAGAAATTTCACAAATGGCCCTAAGTACAAGGCCTCGTTGTACCTAGGGCAATTCTCTTTAAGAGAGGTTTCAGTCTGTAATGAATAGAAAACAAACATACATAGATGAATATTATAAAAGAAACAATATCAAGTAATTATCAGTCATTGGATTATCATATAATTACTATAATAAATTGCAATGTGTCAAATTATGAATGAATTACAAGTATTTTCATAACTTGAAAAATTGATTCCAAAAAAAAAAAAAAAAAAAAAAAAAATGAGCTACAGCATTATCGCTTTGAATCGCCAACAGATTTGGTTTTGGCAATTTGAACACAATAAGTAACTATGTGACTCTAGGTACATTACTTGATGATTTCATATAAAATGTCTGCTACTAAAAATGCACATGGAGAAAGGACTTGTTTAAACATCTCATTTAGTACTTAAAGTTACAAGAAAAATTATCTACTAGAATTCAAAGAAAAGTATTTGACTTAACTTTGTAAAACAATAAAAGATATGAGCTGCAAAATGTTACTTCAGACCATATAAAAACGTTTTCCATTTATAAATTGTGACAAATTTCTCCTCTAACATTTCAAAATGGCTTCCAAAAGAGCGATTGGGTGTTGCCACTTACCCAAGTGAGTAAAAGAACTTAGAACTAAACATTATACAATAAAAGTGGGTTGGCCCTTGGTGCATAGTGGTCCTAGGTACACAAGTCTCCCTTGCTGAGGATCTGAGCAGGGGCTGAGGATCTGAGGATCTTGAGGAGCTGAGAATCAGTCACTCCACTTTTTTTGGACTTGTGAGTGCATTTAACTGAAATATCCTCAAAGGGTTACACTTCCACCATCCACTTTTTGACTTAATCGTCGCCACTGGTTGTAGTGCTCAAACTATTTTCATGCAAAACATTAAATCGATACAATTACGTTTGTTGTACAACAAAACAAAGTGAAACATTTTTCTAAACACCGCCCGATTAAGGTGAGATTATATATATTTGATACAGAAGAAAGTGATTCATTGTAATTACATTAACTAATTAACTGTATTTGTGGATAGTATGGTTACTCAGGGCAGGTACCAGTTGCATCCAGTTCCTATCTAGTAGCGAATTGTGATTTCAGAAATGGATTGTTGTTATTGTTTTTTAACCTCGTATCGAAAACAGTGGTTGTAGTTATTTCTATTTCTTTCATTATAATTAAATTGACGTTTGTTAGATTAACCTAGAGTGTTTTGTAATGAAAACAACTTCATTAAGTGTGGTATACATAGTATCAAGAAAATAACAAAATGTCATCTTAAGAAAAAATAAATATCCGCTTAAAGTTTCGACACCGAAAGGTAAAAAAAAATCCTTTAAAAGACAAACATGAAAGCTAATTTTACTAACTAAATGAAGATTTTGTTCAATATGAGTAGATGTTGTGAGATAACTGGTTTTTAAACTGAATATTTGGGGAAATTTAAACTATTTAGTACAACATTTTATATTTATTTTATTTTTAAAAATCGTTCCTTCAATATCTTAGTTCATTATCTATTTCCTTAATGTTTTGAAATTTTATCTTGCGCTCCATATTACAATATAATAATCTTGTTTGAAACTATTTTAAATTCCTTAAACTTTGTATGGAGACTACTATTTTTATTTGATTTCATATGCTTGAAATAATATTTTTTATTTCTATTTCAGACATCCGGTCCCAAGAAATTAATGACCTCATGATGGTAAAAAATATAAATGATCCTACGAAGATAACATTGTACGCATGCAATTAGATCCACAGTTGTTCCTTAAAACCATGGGTTAAAACCATCTACAAAGTTGAATTCGTGTATCTAATTTGTTATGTACAGCAACTTAATAGTAAATTGTATACTGAATTCAAAATTGTGTTAAATGTATCAGAAGTAATAAAAATAAATATTTGCACTACATTTTTCTTTAGTATTTATTGTAATTTGAGTGAATATTTGTATGTATCTATGCGACAAATGTCTACACTTGTGGATGTATTGAAGTGTAAAAGTAAAATGAAAAAGTTGAAAAAATTGCTTGATCATCAATAAATATAACTCAAAATTTCAAAAGTATGTATGATGAAATGATAAGGTTGTTTTAAGTATCATAAATTCACACTCGCACCCCCTCCCCTTATCTCCCACACATTTATGCCAAATGTGGTTTATCTAATGACAGACTAAGATGGTAATTATACAAACCCCATTAGGCATCAATGGCTTTAACAAAACATAGTAGAAACAGCATTCTCCTAGAAATATAAACATTCCGGGATAGTCCATTCTAGCGCTCAACGCCTCAACTTATGCTAGGAAACCTTAGTAAAACTATAGAGTCATTTAGAAGTTTTCTATCCATGAAAATTAGAATTGAAATTGCGTTTCCTAATTTTTCTATAATAAGGACAACATTTATCAGACTTCAATAATGTGCTACTAATTATACCAAAAAGGGAGAGGGGTTACAACTTTTCTGTATTAATAAAAATCAATGTGTTGAAAACTTTCTTTTCGAAGGACAAAAAAATTTCGTATCAATATTATACTGAGAGGCGACTGGCAATTTTTGAACCCCATCGAACATCATTCTGAATTTTTTATAGAAATTGTAGAAAAGTGAGTAGATTACGAATCCACTGGTCTGCCGTGGCAAAAATGGGCGAAACAGGGCAAAAATTGACTTTCAATAATTTGAACTAAATCCAATTGCCAAATGCGCCATAACTTGCCAAATAATGAGCATTTTTTTTTAGTTGGTAGCCCTCACTCTTTAATTTTCAATTAAGAAAGGTTGCAGACGATTCGGATGTGTGGCTATGGCTTACTTGCATCTTTCACAAATGAGCCAAATTGGCAAGAAACATTACGTCACTGATGACGTAACTGATGTAGCCAATTTGGCTTACTTTTAAAAAATACAAGTTTTCCGAGCCAGAGATCAGAAATCGTTTGTGCTTTTTCTCATTGAAAATCAAAATGCATTGGGTTACCGGACGAAAAAGTTTGTTCTCTTTTTGACAAGTAATGACATATTTGGCAATCGGATTTTAGTTCAACTCCACCCAAGTCGATTTTTGATCAGTTTCTGCCATTTTTGCAACGGCAGACCAGTGGATTCGTAATCTACTCACTTTTCTCCAATTTCTATAAAAAATTCAGAATGATGTTCGATGGGGTCCGAAAATTGCAATCGTCTCTTGGACTATATGGTAAGGACATAATCACGATCTTGTTATTGTTTGAAACAGGATCTTCTCATTAGCAGTGATAATTCACTTCTGACGGACCATCACTATACTAAACTTCAACTTAACTAGACATCACTTAGACGGTAGATCGTCACAGTGCTCATAGGTATTTAATCCATTTTGGCCCAGTGAAGACATAATTCTCGCCAAACCTAATAGCCTTTTGTTCTCTATAGGGTTGTGGTTTGGCGAACATTATGCTTTCACGCCGCCAAAATGGATTAAATACCTATGAGCACTGTGACGATCTACCTTCTAAGTGATGTCTAGTTAAGTTGAAGTTTAGTATAGTCGATAGCTTTTAATCTCAATTACAGTTCTAAAAAACGACACTCAGTTTTCTTCGTTTATCACTTTATTATAAATCTTCTGTAACGAGAGAAGGTTTTTTGAACGACTTTTGAACTCACTATTATCAAAGATACTATAATAACCCTTCGGGTTAAAGATGGCAAGCTTCCATAGAGATAATGTAAAATACTTGAGAGCACATGACGTCATTGCAGGGTTTCTACATTGGCAAGGTTATCGCTCTTTTTGGTTTCACTTGGCGATTACATTTTATGGTTTCCCAGAAATCTTTTATCCAAAAAAAGAACAAATCTGCCTAGCTCATTAAATTTCACTTAAAAAATTTACACACCCAACCAAATTTTTGTTAATTTATATTTTTAACTAAAATAATTGAATACTTTTTTTAACAATATTAATATTATATTGAACCACTACAGCAAAAGTTCCATCCTGTAATTCAATATGAATCCTAATATTAGATTTGGGGTTTTTACATCATATTCCAATATTGATGAACTTTTAGTAAGTTTTCGTAAGAAATATGAACATCAAGAATTAACAAAATTATTAATTACAAAATTATTGAAACACATTCTAGAAGAAAATGCTTTCGATAAAGTTTCCATGCATTCTTCGAAGCAGGTACATTAGAAAACCAAAAAATATTTAGTTATTGAGTGAAAGAATTTAAAAAGGACTTGCAACTACAAAAACCAATATCATTTAGCATGTACTAGTTTAGAAGAATTTACTAACAGTTGACAATAATCATTTAGCTTTATTAATTCATAAAATGAAAAACCGCAATGGTAATTGAGATTGGCGTCAAATTTCAAAAAATCATAATAAACACATAATAATTGCGTGCATTTATGCAACTAACAAATAATAAACATTCTTTCAAGCGATGTCAAAGTAATAAAAAAAGAAAGTTCATGAAAAAAACAACTATATTTAACATAAAAACTAGCCTGCTGAATGAGACGAAAAAATAAAAACAAACGATTAAGAACACTAACCATCAAGTTTCATTACAACCATCAACACTGCAAAAAATGTCCTGTTAAAATTCTCTTACGAAAATTCTATAATCTTCAGAACATTACCGAAATTTATTGTGCACAAAAGCGAACAATTTGAACAAACTTGAATAAATAATATGTTACTTTGCAAAGTAGAATCCTTCATTTTTGTTCTGCTATTTAAATCTCCCACGTATTCGACGAAATAAATCTTATGTTCTTATTTGTTTGTTTAAAAAGCACGATCGCCAAAGTAAGAACAAAGCTCTGCCAAAGATACTATAATAACCCTTCGGGTTAAAGATGGCAAGCTTCCATAGAGATAATGTAAAATACTTGAGAGCACATGACGTCATTGCAGGGTTTCTACATTGGTAAGCTTATCGCTCTTTTTGGTTTCCCTAGGCGATTAAATTTTAAGGTTTCCCAGAAATCTTTTATCCAAAAAAGGAACCAATCTGCCTAGCTCAATAAACTTTCACTTAAAAAATTTACACACCCAACCAAATTTTTGTTAATTTATATTTTTAACTAAAATAATTGAATACTTTTTTAAACAATATTAATATTATATTGAACCACTACAGCAAAAGTTCCATCCTGTAATGCAATACGAATCCTAATATTAGATTTGGGGTTTTTACAGCATATTCTAATATTGGTGAACTTTTAGTAAGTTTTCGTAAAAAATATGAACATCAAGAATTAACAAAATTACTAATTATAAAATTATTGAAACACATTCTAGAAGAAAATGATTTCGATAAAGTTTCCATGCATTCTTCGAAGCAGTACATTAGGAAACTAAAAAATATCTAGTTATTGAGTGCAAGAATTTAAAAATGACTTGCAACTACAAAAACCAATATCATTTAGCATGTACTAGTTTAGAAGAATTTACTAACAGTTGACAATAATCATTTAGCTTTATTAATTCACAAAATAAAAACCGCAATGGTAATTGAGATTGGCGTCAAATTTCAAAAATCATAATAAACACATAATAATTGAGTGCATTTATGCAACTAACAAATGATAAACATTCTTTAAAGCGATGTCAAAGTAATAAAAAAAGAAAAAGCAACTATATTTAACATAAAAACTAGCCTGCTGAATGAGACGAAAAAATAAAAACAAACGATTAAGAACACTAACCATCAAGTTTCATCACAACCATCAACACTGCAAAAAATGTCCTGTTAAAATTTTCTTACGAAAATTCTATAATCTTCAGAACATTACCGAAATTTATTATGCACAAAAGCGAACAATTTGAACAAACTTGAATAAATAATATGTTACTTTGCAAAGTAGAATCCTCCATTTTTGTTCTGCTATTTAAATCTCCCTCGAATTCGACGAAATAAATCTGATGTTCTTATTTGTTTGTTTAAAAAGCACGATCGCCAAAGTAAGAAAAAAGCTCTGCGCATGTCTGGAAATCGGAGCAATTTGGCGAAAGTTTTGTGCTCTCAACTCGGAAAATCCGCGAGATAGCAGAAAAAAAGAACACCGCGAAACTGATTTTAAATGCCACTTGCAAAGAATAAACTTTTGTAATTACGACAAATAAAAATATACTAAACGATAATTAAATAAGAAGTAGAATCATGACGCGGCGTAATCAAACGGTCCCTAAATGCATTGTAATAGGACTGTCGTCACCTTCATGTTTGTACTTTTCATTTTTAAGAAGAGGCGAGGAACTTTCAATTACACTGTGGTCACTACATTTGAATTATACACGGTTTGCTGTAATTTTCCTTTTTTTTTGTCTTGAGTTAGAAAAAATTAGCAGCTTAGCAAGGTTTTTTGGCGATAATTAATGTATTGTAAATATATTAATTATCGCTAGTAAAAAAATATTACCAATTTGTCTATAATTATTACATTCTTAAACTCTAAAGAAAGAGAACTCTATGTTTAAGACGTTCGATTTTCATTTTTTTTATACTTTTATCAAATACTAAGAGAAATTAAGGGAATATTCTTGTTTAGAACACTTTTAACGGTATTATTATAAGAGATTCTGATAAAAGTCACCAGAGCATTTTTTGTTGTTGTTGCTATTGCTGAAAAATTAATGAAAGTGTCTTCATATACCTTTTGCAATCCTGCACATATCAATGTATTATAGCAAAATCCCTAAGATAACGGTAAGGCTAGAGAAAGGAGGTTCATCTCCACTTATGGGTACATGAGACATGTTATATATAAAAAAAAACACCCGTAGACTTGGAAAGTTTGTGGGCTACTACAACGGCTTTGTGGGTTTATAGCCGGAATACAGTGGAAAACGTGCTGAACGGCCATTCTTGTGCAAGAATCCGAGTATAAATGCTAAGTATTTCAGCATTATTGAACGAATTAAAAGAACACGACAATGAGTTGTAAGATGTATTTTTTGAAGAACAGTACGCAAAAAAAAATAATCCGTACGATGATTACGATCCGTACGAAGCAATATTTTAGCTTCTAATTATCGTAGAATCTTGCGGTTTGCCCCAAAAGGTTATATTTATGATTTTCTATTTGTCTGAAGTAAAATTGTTTTTCTTAGGCGGCTGTTTACTAAGTAAATTTAATTCTAATTCTGAGAATTTCAGTACAAACCTCCATTTTCCCCCTTTATATTTGATCTAGAATGCTTCGCTTCGATTATCCTAAAAATAAATTTCAGCTCATTATGTTGAAATACACGCTTATTATGACCTAAGGGCTAATCTCAATATTGTAAGAGCTGTAATCGGGGGAATTAAAGCTGGGGGAAAGCAAACAGCACCAGGCACGTGTTTCAGGACGTAGGTATTAGTCTAAAACTACTCGGTAACTACATAGATTTATTGTGTCGTTATTAACAATAGGCCAATACAAAATTAGCATAGAAACTCAATTAGAAATTAATTTTAATGTAACCTAACTAACAAAGTTAATAACTTCAACGCAACTATTGTCGAAAGTAAAAAAAAAAAAAAAAAGTTAAAAAAAAAGTTAAAAAAAAAAAAAAAAAAAAAAGCTAACAAATATTTGTTTTGATGTAATAAAATTGACAGATATAAAATTGTTACGTTATGGTTTTATCCGTTGATAAAAATGTTAATTCTACTAATTATAGGTCACGCTTCTTTCTTATGTTTCACTAACCTAAGGAAAAAAAATATTAGATTTTATAATTGAATTAATAACACTTATATTTTGAAACTTAGTGCATATTTTCAAAGAAATGAAAAATTTCATACAGATAAAAACTTAACCACTCTATTATCTAAGAATGTTGAAACGTTTTATGTAAATAATCTTATTCCCATAAAATCCTTTCGCTATATCGCTATATTTTTTACTTAAGATTATGATCTATCAAATAACTGTTTAATATGTGTGTTTTTGCGTCTTTCTGAAATGCCATTAACTTCACAATGACCAATGAAGTGACCTTTTTATAATCATGATTTCGAACACAAATTGGGTGCATCGTTATTTTTTTTTTTTTTCATGGTTCAAAAAGATATAAATGAAGACTATACTGAGCCAAATTTTGTAACATGTAAACAATTATAATACTATAAATTTCAAGGGAGAATGCCTTAGAGAATGGTCTTTGAAAGGGATTATCTTTACATTTCAGTATCTAATGGGAAAAGCCTCAAATTGATAAGTCAGAACACACAATTTTTGTTATGTCTACTTATATTTGAAAGTATAACTTATGTAGCACCGTCATTGTGTATTGAACCGGAGTTGTCTCACATGCTGGGACGTGTTTTGCTTCTGATTCAGGAGTTTAGAGCGTTCGCTGGATATAACTACAGAGGAAAAAATGTGATGCCTAAAGCTTCAAGTTGCAAAATGTATAGCACTTTTCAATATTTGTTTATGACCATCTAGTCAAAAATATAAAAATTTACTACCTATGTTTCCAACAGTTTAGAAACATGAACTAAATAGTACATGAAATTTTTACACAGAAACGTTGTTTTATTTCTTTTCAATTAAAGCTAAATTAATTTTAAATGTAATCTAGTGTACTGTCCCTAAAAGTAAGCTTTTTTACATTTTTGCTAAAACATTGAAAACTAAACGTCAAAATGGAAAGAAAAAAAATTCTTTGGGGGGAGGGGGTTCAACCATGATAAATCCAATAAAAAAAAAGTTTATATTTTTTGAAAATGTAATTTTTTTTATTAATAAATAATAAATCATTAAAGAACTGTTTAATGCAAAAGTGATATGTAATTTATGATTGGCCTTCAACAAACTATCGTTTGTAACAAGGAATTACGAAAATACTAGGGGGCTCCGCCCCTTGCTCGCTGAAGCTCGCCAACCCCCTGGATTGCTTTGCAATCCCCTTGGCTCGCTTTGCTCGCCTTAAAGAGAAGCATTTAAAATATGCCCTAGCAAAAAGCTATTTCAGCTGCATGATGCCATGAAACTGAACCTTTTATTATTTATGAAGAGTCAGAATACTTGCTACGTCATTATTCTGTTGCTGTCGAGACGCGTTAAGCAGGGACAGTGTGGCAACGTAGTAGAAAGTTCTTGGAAAACAACAAAAATAAACAGTTTTATACATATATAAAAAAGATCGGTTATTTCATTAAACAATCAAAATTTACGGGCTGGTTTTGTATGAAGCGCCAAAATAATTAAAGTTGCTTATCGAAATTTCTTAACGAAGCAATCATATGCTCACTTAATCTTTTTTGCGATACTTAGAAAATAAATAAAACAGTGAAAGGCCAATTATCCAGCATTCAATCAACCGGAATTTTTTGAAAATAAAATTTGGCGAGAAAATTAGCCATATTTCGCCAATATTTTTTTTTTTTAATTTTCATATGAGATTTTGAAGTTGAGTGGGTGGTTTTATTCGTTATTTTGATAGTTTTTAATTGATAATAGCTGAATTTGCACTGATTAAAGATGAGTATGGGTTCATATTTACTGCACAACGCCTCTTAGCGATTTTTTTAAAATTGGCAATTTAGCGCTGAATGCAACCCGGCGACCTCCGGAACATGTTCCAGCAGATAACTTTTCCGAAAAGTTTGATTTATCCGGAATTCTAATCCAAAAGAAATGTACATATCTTGGATCTATTTATTCTTGCATCATCGTAACTATTAAATCAATACGTTTTAAATAGGCAATAATTTCTAACTGTATTTTGTAATAAGAAAAACAAAATATAGCGAATCCAAGTTGTTGCTGTTGCCAGATGTATTAGTCAAATTTCCAAAGATATATTGTGATTGGCTGGAAATTCGTGCATAAAGTGCATTTAGAAGATTGGTGATTGAAGTCGTTGCCATTCTTCTCACAGAAATACAGCCAAATTTGGACGTTACGCAAGAGAATTATATATATAGATATTTATTATTTAAATTTTATGGCTAAAAATACAATTTTCTTTTTAACATTAGATAGACATTCCCTTGTCGTTGCATAAATTACTAACCACTGCTCGGAAAATTATGAAATTTTGTATTTCGCCATTTTTTTTCTTATTTATTTTTGTATGTTGAATCTAAATATGACATAATATTATGAGGTTTCTATTGAACCTTTTGAAGTTTGGTTTAATTTTAATATGTAGATGACCCCTCACGATAAAAAAAATTAAATACAATTATTAAAGAGACCATCCACAATTTACATCGGTACTTGTCTTTTTTTATTTCATCAATTAGAATACATGATATAGCTATTGTTTTGATTTTTTTTTTTTTTTTTTTTTTTTTTTTTTTTGCGTATTGCACTAATTCAAAAACTGAAAATGGATTTGAATACGCTAGCGACGATAACTACTGATATCCTTCAGAATGTATCTGAGTTAGCCAAAATGCGTGAAATCTCCGTGAACAAGCATTGAAAATCAATTTCCCCCATAGAATTAACCTCATGGGTGAATTCACGCATCGGCACATCATGGTCAAATTTTTAAAAATAATCCTCCATTTTATAAAATCAGACATCATCCTAACCGTTTTTTGAAGGGTCTTCTTCCCTGCCCTTTATCTTTGAAAATAGCGTAATTTGGCAAAGCTCTGAAGACAAGGATCCATTTGTGTACGATCGGAAGATATTTTTTTTTTCAATTTTTTTTTTTTTTTTACAGTTTTTTTTATCAAGATGTGTATCAACTTTTTTTCTCCTCATGCGTATCAAAAATAAAAAATAATTTTTTTCGAACCACCCTATTAGACAGTTTAAAAACTTTAATTTCTGATCAGTTAAAGATTGCTAAAAAACTACCTAATGACGATTACAAAGAGTTTTTAAATCTTGCGTCGTTTATGATTTATTCGACATTCAATTTAACATTCGGAAAACCAGGTGCTCATCACCGAGCTCGTTGGATGGCAAAAGCCATTTATTCCATGAAAAGGGAGTTATTGTTTAATGGCAATGGCATTAATTGTCGGATAATTTCAAGGTACGAAACTATTTAATAGTTTTGTTGTGTATATATATTTTCTGTCTTGATTTACTTGTCTTAATGCCCCTCCTACTGACATTTAACTTGTAGACTGAGAGGCGACTGCAATTTTAGACCCCATCGAACATCATTCTGAATTTCTTATAGAAATTGGAGAAAAGTGAGTAGATTACGAATCCACTGGTCTGCCGTGGAAAAAATGGCTGAAACTGGTCAAAAATCGACTTTTAATAAGTTGAACCAAATCCAATTGTCAAATGCGCCATAGCTTGCCAAATAATGAGTATTTCTTTTTATTTGGTAACCCTCACTCTTTAATTTTCAATTAAGAATGTTGTGGACGATTCGGATGTGTGGCTACGGCTTACTTGCATCTTTCACAAATGAGCCAAATTGGCAATAAACATTACGTCACTGATGACATTACTGATGTCGCCAATTTGGCTTAGTTTTAAAAGATACAAGTTTTCCGAGCCAGAGATCAGAAATCGTTTGTTCTTTTTCTCATTGAAAATCAAAATGCAGTGAGTTGCCAGACGAACAAGTTTGTTCTATATTTGGCAAGTTATGTTATATTTGGCAATCGGATTTTAGTTCAACTCATTCCAAGTCGATTTTTGATCAGTTTCAGCCATTTTTTCCACGGCAGACCAATGGATTCATAATCTACTCCCTTTTCTCCAATTTCTATAAAAAATTCAGAATGATGTTCGATGGGGTCCAAAAATTGCAGTCGCCTCTCGGACTCTTATTCAAAGGTTGAAAGAATACGATGATAAACAATTAAGAAATAAAGGATTAAAAAGGATTTTACATAATTCCTAGTATTTAAGTGGAGAACTAACAACACTTAGCTTGTTTCCAAATCTCATTTCTCCTGAGCAAAAATCAGAGCTGTTCTTGAACATGAAAAAGAAAAGGAGTTCGAATTCACTTCTATTACAAATACTTCCACCGAAATTGGAGGATTTGTGTATTTCTTATACTTTTTTGAAGCAGTTAAAAATGAAGAGAGTTTTCTCATCATACCAGTTCAAGATTGGCCCAAAATGCCATCCTTTAAAAAAGCTGCAATTTTTGCTATAAACTTAGTTTGCATAAATGATGTTGATTAACAAGCTGTTGCCTTTATCCAATATTTTAATTATACAACAAAAAACCAAAACCAGAAACAGTTTTTGTTACAAGTCGTACTTACGAAGTGCGATAGCCAAAATCTCATTAATACGTAGTTGCTAAAAATATGTGAATGTTTAAAAAATGTATAAATATCTGATCGTTTGAAAAAATTCTTTCTATTTCTTTTTATTTAACAATTGTGAAATAAATAATTGTTTACTTAAGTGACAAATATTTAATGTAGTCTTAAGTAATATTTATTGTACTCTTAAGAAATAATTACTGTATAGTATAATAATTAGTTTGTGTGCATAATTATGCAGAATGCAGAAATGTCTACTAAATTGTATTTTTCTTGGTTTTAAAAATATTTTATATCTCATTATAAATATTTATTATTATAAATATTTATTATTATATATATTTATTATTATAAATATTTTATAAAACATAGTTGAGACAAAATGTGTCTGTAACTATATAAAAGAAGCTTTCATAATTAATGAAAAAGTTCATTTTGACATAATAGTACTTAGTGTAGTTAGTAAAAAAATTTCCTCATTTCGCATTATTTTGGTCATTTTTATGTAAATTCAGTGACCTTGAGGGACCTCTAAATATTTTTATAAAATTCTGAAAAAATCCAAGGTGTTTTATATTCACAGAAAGAAAGATTTTGGAGGGTGAGAGTTCACATTTTTAAAAGCTGATTTTTTTGGAGACACCCTAATGTATATATTATAGAATAATCCTATATGCTTTAGATAAGTATAGACATCCATAATAGCATGACAAACTTTATTTAACCTGGTTTTAAAAACTTTTTATTTCATTAATTTTAATATTTTGTTTCGTCTTAATTTTTAAATTGGCGGAATGATTTAAAACACACACACACACACAAAAAAAAAAAAAAAAAAAAAAAAAAAACTGGCGTTAAAATGTGGTTTTTGGCAAGATTATGTTCCACTAAAGAATAAATGACTGAGTCTCATAAATCCCTTTAAGACAGTGATCAAGAGTTTAGGTTATAGACTGAGAGGCGACTGCAGTTTTTGGACCCCATCGAACATAATTCTAAATTTTTTATAGAAATTGAGAAAAATTGAGTAGATTACGAATCCGCTGGTCTGCCGTGAAAAAAATGGCCGAAACTGGTCAAAAATCGACTTTTAATAAGTTGAACCAAATCCAATTGCCAAATGCGCCATAACTTGCCAAATAATGAGCATTTTCCTTTATTTGGTAACCCTCACTCTTTAATTTTCAAGGTTGCAAACGATTCGGATGTGTGGCTATGGCTTACTTGCATCTTTCATAAATGAGCCAAATTGGCAATAAACATTACGTCACTGATGACGTTACTGATGTCTCCAATTTGGATAGTTTTAAAAGATACAAGTTTTCCGAGCCAGAGATCAGAAATCGTTTACGCTTTTTCTTATTGTAAATCAAAATGCAGTGGGTTGCCAGACGAAAAAGTTTGTTCTCTTTTTGGCAAGTTATGACACATTTGGCAATCGGATTGTAGTTCAATTCATTCCAAGTCGATTTTTGATCAGTTTCGGCCATTTTTGCCACGGCAGACCAGTGGATTCGTAATCTACTCTCACTTTTCTTCGATTTGTATAAAAAATTCAGAATGATGTTCGAGGGGGTCCAAAAATTGCAGTCGCCTCTCGAACTATTAGAATCAATGTCAGAAGAGGAGCCTAATTTAGATGTTTTAGAAGTTTGTTTATTCACTCTAGGCAACTTAGTTGTATTTACCAGAATAATTTTCTTCTGAGGACTTCGTTATCTTTAAGATAAATAGAAAACTATAATCAATATGTCGACTCAAAGTGAGCAAAGTTTTGCCCCAACAAAATTATGGCCACGTAAGCGTGTTTTACAAAAGCACCCTGGAACATAGTATACGTGTATAGAATTTTAAACACACCTGATTTGCGAAATTAGCTATAACAATTGTTTGTCACTTTTCAATGGTGTGAAATCTGAATGCAGTAGAGGTCGGCGATGTATCGATACGACGATATTTTTATCGATATTTTCAAATATTTTTAGTTTTTTGATGATCGTCTTGTAGTTCCATGTGTTTTTTCATTTTTCTTATTCCCTTTTCTAAAACTTCATAACTAAAGTTTGAACTTGGGTGAGAGACAGTTAAAATTGCAACCCTAACAAAAAAGAAAACATAATGTATTGGAAAGATAAGATTATTTATTAGTAGTCATTAACATAGAGCCTTTCTGTTGCCAACGTGTGCCTGGAATTTGCATATAATTTTAAATATTAAAAACATCTCTATCAGAAAATTTGCGGTAAACTACTTTTCAAAATTTTTTCTTTAAAAATAAATGTGAATTTATGCATTGACATCCAAATGTATTTTTTTATTTTGATTGATATTACAATTTATTCATTAAAACAATTTTTATAATTTATTTATCAAAACAATTTCGGCATGAATTCATGGAAAGTAGAAATTTGCCCCAAAAAACTTCGTTTCTGGCAAAATAAAAATAAAAAATAATAATATGTATTAATATATCGATATTTTATCGATATTTTTTCTATGCAACGATATAGTATCGATATTTATTTTGATCGTTATTTCCGACCTCTAGAATACAGCCCTCATGAAAGACGGCCATATGATCCTTTTGCAGGGTCGTGCACCCCAACGGCCCTTTAAAAATATACAGTAGTTTTTCAAGTCACATAGATTAGTTTTCAGTACCCCATATCCACCAATTTTGTTTACGGACAAATCCGTTCAAATGAAAAGGGATCACATCAATAAGCCATATGTAGCAGTCATCAAATTTATTCCTATCGATAAATTTTGTAAACCAGTGTATTTAAAATTCCTTACCAGTTTACCTCATATATACGGCAGCTAAGCCATTTCAAAGTTAGGGATTTTTTTTCTTTCTTGAAGATCCCTATGAAATTTGGCAATATTTAAAATAGAAAATCTTCTTCAATTAATATTATTAACATTTACTAATAGACTTCCTACTTATTTAAAGTTATTTTTTATTTAAAATAAAGTCCTTTGATAAGAGCGTTTTGCTCCAAATTTTACAAGAAATGTTCTCTGGATATCCAAGATCTAGTACGATATCTATATTTGCAGTCCAGCGTGTGATCTTTCTTTCACTCTTTTGGTTGATATTTAAAGCATTTCCAGTTGAATTTCTGTGTAGGAATACGTCTCGTTTTTTTTTTCAATTCTACTTATCGTACCTGTCTGTAACATTCGTAGTATTTTCTGGGAAAACCTGATCTCAGACGAAAGGACAGAGTCTTTGCATGGGCTACTTACTAAATTAGTATGATGTATTAATTAAAATGAATAAATTATATAATATATTCTATTTTTAATTATCAAAGTGGGTGTAGTTTTGACAAGCCACTTTGGACAAGCCATTTTTGACTTCACTGGCACAACTTCGTAAATTTTTTCCCCTTTGCCAGAATACTGAGATGGGATGAATTTTTACCATTGTATTGTCAAATTTATTACCATGGAGTCATCACTTGTGAAAATAACTGTTTTAAATTCTTAACTCAATATTTAATGTCAATCATTCGTCCCTGCTTTTTTTATTTTCCTCAATGTACTTTATAACTATTTTACAAAACACAATGTTGACGTTTGAAGTTTCTATCATGTAGCAGATGTTTCCATTTGCATATTTTTAAAACTCAAAGCTGTGTATTGTCTGGTTACATATATAATCATCTTCAAGTGATCGACTTTCAAGTACACTCGACCTTATCGACGATCATCAATTTCAGAGAGTTAAGCGAAGGTAAGATATCTCCTGATATATATTAGTGTATTTTTTATAATCAAAATTGCCTGACACTTATCCCAGTGTTATAAGTTAAACGTCAAGTTGCGTACAAATCAAATCACTAGGTGACAAAGTTTGTCTTTTCAGAATAAAAATATGTCTAAACGTAGGCGATAAGTGTGTATTGTGCAATAATGCACTCGCAATACCAAAGCTGTTGGAAAATAAATTTTTAAGATACTTTGCGTGGAAAACAAATAATCAAACAGTTCCTTAAAAAATTCCTCAATCCGATTTCTGGTGTAATCTCCATCTGGCATAAGAATTATATTAGGGCTATACTCTACACGCTTCCTGTTCAGTTATAGTGTAGTTGAGTTATAGTATAGTGTAGTTGAATGGAGAAGGGAGGGGGGAAGGGGTAGGATCGCTTTTCGGAAATCTTTAAATATTCTTTTAAATAAAGTAGATATTTAGACTTAATTATAGTATGTTGAATACCATATACCTAAATCATTCTGTAAGCGACATGGTTGCTTTTTTTAATTATAATCTAGATAATTTTTCATGTAATATATATTTTTAAAGATAAATTTTCACTGAAAAAAATCTGCTGTGTATTTTATTTGAAATATCAGTAGAAGATATCTTATTTATCTAATTATATTTCTTTCATGGCTCCGTGACATACAATTGTAAATAAAAGTTATATTTTTACTTTTATACTGTTAAACATCATTCAAATTATAAACTCTAGATTTGATTAAAATCACTCGTAAAAACTTTTCTCAATTTCAGTAAATGAATAGATTATTATCTTATAAGACATAATTTTAATCAAATCAAACAAAGAAGAAATAATAGAGTTACTAATTTCTTTTTCAGGAAATATGAAGTTGATGTCTTCTTTTTTGATTTTCATCCTGGCAGCAGGACTTTTCAGTAAGAATTTTTTTTTGTCAATTATACGTTTCAATATGTACATTTTGAAAATAGTTGAAGTAATTCATTGTAGCTAATGACGTACGTTTCAACAACTTCCAAATATCTGTGTTTCATTTTTATGCATACGACTTCTGAGAAAAATGGGATAGTCGAAAAACAACTGGTTTTAATGATAGCAAATACTTTGACGCCGTATATGTTTTCAACCAATATATTTATTATTTTATTATTAAAAGTAACTTGCTACTTACGATAAGCTGTAGGTCCCGGCTTGATTAGCTTTCATTGTGCGCAAAAATTGATCGTTGAGCAGACCATTCATCAACCTGAGAGTAAACAACACTTTGAAGAACCAAGTAGCAATTTACTTTGAAGGCCATTTGTTGCACAAATTGTCTGTATATATTGTAAATAGTGACGTATTATTTAAAAATTCTATTGTAATTTATTTTTATCTTATTTTATTTATTAATAGCGATTATACAGGTTAGAAAAAGGTGGCAACACCTAAGGCAATCGAGAAGTTTCGAGATATTTCTTTTCCGATGAATTGGCTGGAAATTTCGAGAATGTCTCACGCGCTTGTATATAAAAGACTGGAGAACGGGAAAGTTTTCAGATTGACTTCGGACTTCGTTGAAAGCTGATCGCTTTGTTTGCCTATTGGAGTGAGCTTGTATAATCGCTGAATTCGAAGTTATTTTTGTTGAAGCTTGTGTTGAAGCTTGAGAGTAATTAAACTGTTGCCTGTGAATAAATTTTGTGAGTTTTCTGAAGAGAGAATAAATATTTTTATACCGTGAAAACTGTGCCATCATTGCCTCAGTGGAAAAATTCGTAACATTATTATTTGAATTTCTTATTCAACGAAGCACAATTATTTATATTACTACTACTTACTATATTATTACTTTGTTTGATTTTTAAAAATAGTTTAAAACTGAAAAATATATCCTACACAATCTTTAAACTAAATTTATATATTAACACAAGAAATTCAAGGATTTATGTTTTGAAACGTGCATAAACTGCATTGAAATGGTATATATTAGCTATAAATTAATCAAAATTACTCTTTAATAAAATATGAGAAATAATTTTGGATAGTTTGTTGTGGGTAATTTTGTAGAGTTTAGTCGAGCTGAAGTTGTAACATCACAAAGAACTTAGTTTTGTCTCGCTGGGTGGCGCTGCAGAGAGTTTTGGTGTGTCTGTTTTGGTTAGAGAAGATGAGACGAGACGACTCGGACTGGAAGAGGAAACGATGGCTAAACTTTATATCTTTAAAGGTTTCTCTTAAATCTTAAATGTTTTGTGTTTGTTGTGTGGAATGTGCCTTGTCCCGTGATTCATCTATGTGTGGAAAATAAAGATCCTTTTCTATGGAAACGGTGTTCTTGATGACGTTACAAAGTATGAAATATTTAACAACTATTTCTACTGCAGATATTATACTGGCACTTAAGTGTTTTAATTTGATCTCAATAACGTAAAACACTCTTTTAATATTTCGATATCACGAAAATAAAATAAAATTAGGACAAATTACTCAGTAGAATGATAGAGAATGTTCGATAAAATCCTTTTATGAAGCTCTCCAATTCGATTACGTGACTAGTATTACAATAGTATAGTTGCTGCGTTTTTCAAACATATCGATTATCTCTGTCCTCCAGGTCAAGCTTAGAGATATAGTGTCAGGCAGAAGCAGAAGATTTTCTTGTTTTCTTCTATTCAAGACATAAATGGGAGATAGTTCTTCTAGAGAGGCTATTCGAAAGGCTTTAAAACATTTCGAATGGAATAATATTTTCCCTCCTGTACTTCAGGCACACACAAAAAATCACTGCAACCAAAGAGTCAAGCGTAGGTTTGTTGGGACCAATCATTGGTCAAAGACATTGCGTGGATGTTTACAGTAAAATAGTTATTTGGTTGAACTTCATTTTAGTATGGCCTTATACGAATTTATCCCCCCCCCCCTCCAAAAAAAGAGGAAAAAACAAAGAGAGAATAACATATACAATGTTCTCTTACTAAACATTCTTGCTCTTCAGGTGCAGTTGTGGCTGATGATGTTTATGCCCCCAGCTGCCCGGAGAATAGTCCGTCTTACTGCAAAAAATGGTGCAACGACAGAGACCATGGTTACTATTGTACAAAACCAGATGATTATTTCCATGTCATTAGTTGCTATTGTACCTTGAGGTAAGTTACTTTGTTTTTATTCATAGTGATGGGATTTTGGCGGGAACACCTTGTGCTGGTTAAGAACATTAAGTTTTCTCATTCTTTTAAGAAATTATGTTCAGTGAAATGCAGGAGGAGGAGGAGGGGGTTCAAATTGAATAACTAGTTGTCAATAGTAATTTTAAAGAAAAGCACGAAGAGTATTTCTTAATCCCTATTAGATAATTTTTATTGGAATACATCTAAAGCTTGGGAAATAGACGTTCAGAGGGAAAAGTGAAGTTCGACATCCGAAAGCGAGAATTATTTGATGACAATTATTAAGATCTGTAATTGTCCAAAATTATAACTTGAAATTATAACCAAGCAATTCAGGAATTTGAAGCAATACAAGAGCAAAAAGTCTGTTTTGTAGTTATAATCACTAAAGATATTACTTTCCAAGTATAAGGACTCACAGTTTATGTTTTACATCCGAAATGTTTTGAATTGTATTTTTATTAACTAATACATTGTTAATAATTAAAATGTATTCTTTACAATAACACCATATCATAAGTGAAAATCATTTTCAGTTTGGAGACACAATTTTTCCCATTTACACAGGGTACAAACAAACTTAATAAAAATATTTGCTCATGTTCGAACATTCAATCGTTGCCATATCTCTTACTATTGAGCTAACACTTTTTCGTTTTAGTTTTGTGTACATGTTGTGTAATTATTGGTTTTGAAACTTGAATTTTTGGGGAAATTTTAACTGTTTAAAACAGCATTTTATATATATATATATATATATTTTAAATCTTTCATACATTATCTCAGTTCATTATCGATTTCCTTCATGCCTGAAATTATCTTTTAACTCCACATTACAAATACAATGATCTTGTTTGAAACTATTTTAAATTCCTGCAACTTTTTATGAAGACTTCTATTTTTATTCAATTTCATAGACTTAAAATAATGTTTTTCATTTTTATTTCAGACATTATGTCCGACCAGATAAATAAACCCATGATGATGAAAAATAAATGATCCCAAGAAGGTAACATTTCACGGTTGCAATCTGAACCACGGCTGTTCATTAGAACTATTGGTGTTGGGATTCTACAAATTTCAATTCGTGTATCCAATTCTCATGTAAAAAACAACTACAACTTTAATATAAGTTGTATAATGTATTGAAAATTGTATTAAATATTTCAAAAGTGTTAAAAATAATTATTCCCACAATATTTTCTTCAGTATTTTTTGTAAAAATAAACAAACACTCAAACAAATAAATAAGTAATTAACGCTTATTGAAAACAAAGAAATAAAAAAATGCCAAAATGGCGAAATACTTTTCAATAATTCCTACATTATCTTTTCTTGTAAGTGAAACAGAGGAGAGGAGAAAACGGTCGTTGATGAGTTATGTTCTAGGTAAGAGAGCTCTGTTTTAAGACTATGCTATAAAGGTTTTGTACATATATAGCAATTTTAAGGGAATTACGGAGGTGGGTATGCTTAGAACATCATATCTATTTTGATCAAAATCGCTACAGCCGTTTTTTAGCAATTGCAAAACAACTCATGACTTTTCATGTTTTGCGCATGCACAATATCGACGAAAATCTTAATGACAGGTCCCATGACCACCACTAACCAGTACACCAAATTTGAACATCTTAGGTCAATTCGTTCGGGAGATATGCTGATCATGTACACTCAGACACACGGACTTAACGCTTAGCTCTTTCCAAAACGACGTTAAAAATCCAACTAACTCATTTCGTGAATCAGAGAAATTTTTATACTAATAGGCGAATTTCCTGAAAAATCAAGCGCAAATGATTTTGAAATCGGAACACACAGAATCTCCCGACCAGACCGCATGCTGCCAACCCTTTCTTCTAGCTTGCATTATCACTACCAACAAAATAAATAAATAATAAAAAATAGAACTTAAGTAAGAAACAGAAAGAAACGCCATTCACAATTATATGCAGAAAAATTGCGCAACAATATAATTTACATTACATCGAATTTTGTTCCGTATCCAATTTCATGGTAGTTCTACAATTTCTCCTCAAGATTCCTCTACATAAATTATTAAATTTGCCAAATGACAGGTTTTTCTCATGATAAATTTAGGACATAAGATTTAAATGATTTACAAAACGTTGAAAAACTTATATTATAAACATTTTAAAGTTGTAGTTAAACATAAGAGGAACATTACTTTAAACTTCATTAAACTTTGAATATCTAAATATTTCATACCCCCTCTCCCCTTCTCCCAATAACAAAAAAAAAAAAAAAAAAAAACATCCACATGAACCGAAAAGATCCTAGGACACTCAAAACATCAGAAAGGGGAGTAGTAATATAGTGCCGGTTTAACATCAAAGGTGGATCATGGATACACCACCATGAAGGGGTCTCTCTACTTTGGATGCAAGAAGGAAAAAAAACGCTAATTTTATTAATTTTTTTAAGAATATTGTTATGTTTATTGATATAAAACTTGTTAGGCTTAGCAAAAACATTCGTAAATTACAAAAAAATAAAAAAAAAAAAAAAAAAAAATAAAAAAAATAATAATAATAATAGTTTTAACCACTTTTTTTAGTGCGAAAATGTCAGGTAAACAGGAGTCTTCAAAAAGTAGGTAGGTAGGTAGGTGTGCGCTGTTGAAAAAATATGAGCAACGGCCATCTGGATAAAAAAAATATAAAAAAATAATATATAAAAAAATAATATATATATATATATATATATATGAATGGTTTTAGGTTTAATGTGACGAGGGCTATATCCCGTACCTCTAATATTATTTTATATGCAAAAATAACAAAAGGCCTAAAATAAAAAGTGTTTTTTGTGCATGTTTTTTGCCCCCCCCCCCCCCCCAAAAATAGTAAAAATTAAAATTTTGCAATAATTCTGGTACGGGATATAGTGATAAGTGTACAGAATATTTGGTTAAAATTTCATAAGGATCAGTTCAGTAGTTTCTGAGATTTTTTCAATAGCCCACACCTACCTGTTTACCTGGCATTTTCACACTATAAAAGTGGTTAAATTTTTTTTTTTTTTTTTTTTTTTTTTTAATTTACGAGTGTTTTTGTTAAGCTTAACAAGTCTTATATCGATAAACTTAGTATTAAAACTAAGTATGTAAAAAAAATAAATTAATAAAAATAAAATTTTTTTCATGCATTCAAAGTAGACAGAGCCCTTAAATATTCGTTACATCCTAGTTATATAACTTAAAATCTTACATAGAGTCATCGCTTTGAGGAATGCATGGTTATTCTGACTTTTCGAAATTACTTTCATCTAGTTGTTTTTTCTTTTTAGTAATGAAAAAGTTGATTTTCTAGTTTAATGCAATGAGTGAAAACTGATTGCTTAGGAAATTAAAATGAATTTATTTTCATTTTTTTTTCTTTCTTCTAATAATAAAAAATGTATCAGACGAAACGGTCGTTTCGCCACCAACCTTAAAAAGGCAGAAACATACAGTAAGTGTCTATTCTCTGCACAATTTCCAGCGAAAAAGCCGAAATTGACTATTTTCTAGCGTGCTTACGGAACTTCACATAATAATACAAAAAATACCATAGATTCGTCTCGGTGATATCTTTGAAAGAAAAAAAAAATGAGTACCTAGGATAAGAGGGAACGAAGAAAAAAAATATTGAAATTTCCAAAGCGAAATAAAAAAACGAGTTCTAGCCCGATTTTGATGTAAAAATTTAGACAAACATCCAGCCCTAACTAAGCTATAAATCTTCAAACGGATTGAATTATAGGATGCGGAATGTTTCAACTTAAAATCCTACGCTGGTTTGAACTTCATTAGATAATTCTTTCTATTTTTAATTAATTTAAAACCACTTTTTTTCATTTCATAATTTGGCGACAGATAAAGGCGATCAGCTTGTAATTGAGGTTCAGATATATATGCCAAAAGTTGCCAAACAGGTTTGCTATAATTTCGAAGTTAGCTTTTCCGACATGTTAGGCTTAAGTGAGAATGAACGTAAAGTTAATGTATAGGCAGAACGAATTGGACTATAATTATATGGCTTATAACATCTTTAAAATAGAAATAATTTAATTTTTGAAGAGACAGAATTAAAGAGAAATATTTGTTCTTCAAATTACATGTGTTATTTGAACTGTATAACAATTTAGAGTGAGTTAACTTTCAAAAACATTTTAATTTCGGGAAATCTCCGTTGAAAAATGAAAATAATCTATATATTTAATAGGCAATACGTTTTTTGGGGTTAGTCCGTCCGCCTAAACTGCTCAACCAATTTCAATGATCAAGGTGTCATTTTAAAGGAAATAAGCTGTAGATTTGCCAAAACGTGCCAAAATAATTTATTAACACTTTATTAATTAGTTAAATTTCAATATTTTTCATCATTAAGCTACTACAAAGCCTCAATGATTTTGAATATATGATTGGCAACATCCTTACGTATGTAAACAACAAACCGGCTGCTCGGGGGTTCAACCAACCAACCAACCGTTGCTAATTTTAAAGCTATCCTTATATGTAAACAACAAACCCATTGCTAATTTTAAAGCTCTTTTATAACTCTTCGTTTCAAAGTTGATTTTTTCTGTTTTTCTGAAGCATTTTTGTATTAGAGTAATTATTATTTTGAAGTATTTCTATCCAGAAAATGCTTCGCGTTGGACGTCGTTCTCTAACGGGGCGACTTATCAGAATAAATAAAAGATATTGGGACTTCAATGTAAGGGCATAGCTAATGAAGTTTTAAGTCAGAATGTTTTCGGATAGTATATTTAACTTTCTATTACGAAACTTGCAATTTGGGTGTTTTCTCTATTAGGCCTTACATTAAATTTATAAGAATTTGGTTACATTTTTTATGGCTGGCAAACCTATTCGAGCGCAGCAAGATGTTTTAACCACAAATTCGAGCGGCAAAGCCGCTCAATCCGAGCGCAGCGAGGCGTTTGGGGGTTGGCGAGCGTTAGAGAGCAGGGGGCGAAGCCCCCTAGTCTATATATTTGATAGGCAATACGTTTTTTGGGGTTAGTCCGTCCGCCTAAACTGCTCCACCAATTTTAATGATCAAGGTGTCATTTTAAAGGAAATAAGCTGTTGATTTGCCAAAACGTGCCAAAATAATTTATTAACACTTTATTAATTAGTTAAATTTCAATATTTTTCATCATTAAGCTACAACAAAGCCTCAATGATTTTGAATATTATGAATGGCAATATCCTTACGTATGTAAACAACAAACCCGCTGCTTGGGGGTTCAACCAACCAACCGTTGATTATTTTAAAGTTATCCTTACGTATGTAAACAACAAACCCGTTGCTAATTTTAAAGCTCTTTTTAAACTCTTCGTTTCAAAGTTGATTTTTTTCTGTTTTTCTGACGCATTTTTGTATTAGAGTAATTATTATTTTGAAGTATTTCTATCCAGAAAATGCCTCGCTTTGGACGTCGTTCTTTAACGGGGTGACTTATCTGAATAAATAAAAGATATTGGGACTTCAATGTAAGGGCATAGCTAATGAAGTTTTAAGTCATAATGTTGGCGGATAGTATATTTAACTTTATATTATGAAACTTGCAATTTGGGTGTTTTCTCTATTAGGCCTTACATTAAATTTATAAAAATTTGGTTACATTTTTTATGGCTGGCAAACCTATTCGAGCGCAGCAAGATGTTTTAACCATAAATTCGAGCGGCAAAGACTCTCAATCCGAGCTCAGCGAGGCGTTTGGGGGTTGGCTAGCGTTAGCGAGCAGGGGGCGAAGCCCCCAAGTCATATTTTGTTGCAAAATACTATAGGCTGAATACAAAGTATAAATGTGGAGGTTATTTAGCTGAAGTCGCAGTCAATTCCTTACTGCGGGACTAAATGAAACACGCATTACGATTGGCTAATGGAATTTGCTAAAATGTAATTCGTTTTTAAAGTTGTGTTGATTTTGTTTACTTTCCGTTGTAAAATGAAATCATAGAATCATATATAATCAATTTTTAAATTTTGTCAAATATCCATGGGTTATTATGTGAACCAAAATAATGCTTGGTATAATAAATAATTTATATTGCAATAATTAGACTGTAAAAAACTTTTAATATTTATTTCTTACAATTTATTAGAATAAATTTTCAATGGGATGAACGCTCTGACCTTATATGTTAAAGGTGCCGGATTCGATTCCTGGGTTAGGTATGGATGTTCGTTGTGATTCAGAATCCACGTTAAGCTATGGGTCCCGGACTGATTAGTCGTTATTATGCACTAAAATAGGTCGTTGTGCGTACAAACTAACCAATCAAGTTGAAACTTGGCAGACAGGCTCTTTGGCAACGTATTTCATTAAGTTTTGGGGGTTGAGTTGCTATACACAAGTTTCTATATTACTCGTTCGTGGTCGATTTTGATGGTTACTGTTGTCCTCATTCAACCCGTTTGTCAATTTTCAAGAAGATTTTGGCATGTAAGATATCATTTAACTCAACTTGAAGAATTATGAATATTCATGGTACCAGGTGTACCATAGGTGGTACTACTTCTGGTTTATCAATTTTGAAGATAAATATGGCATGTTGAGTGTCGTTGGGCTCGTCTTGAAAAATTATTGATGTTTAAGGCACCAGGTATAGCATAGGTAGTACCACTTTCGGTTTTTCAATTTTCAAGATAAATATGGCATGTTGGTTTTTTGTTTTGACGAATTATGAATGTTTAAAGTACCAGGTATGCAATTGGTACCACTTCCGGTTTATCAATTTTAAAGATAATTATTGCATGTAAGGTATCGTCGAACTCAGTTTGAAGACTTATGAATATTCCTAGTACCAGGTGTACCATAGGTGATAAAGAGAAAAACGATGAAACGGACAAACTCAAAAAATAGAAGTCGCCAGCGTTTATGAAAAAGTTCTGATATCCCCCAAAAAAACACTTTTGAAAAGTAGAAAAACCACCAACCTCAAAAACACAAAAAAACTTTCTTCCAATAAAAAAAATCATAAACATGATGAAAATTTTCAGCTACAAACACAGTGATATAAGAAATGGCCAACCTCTGATTACAACTCTCGGTTGTGACTCGCTTAAGAATGTATGCTTACTTAGTTTATTTTTAAAATTAAAGTTCCGCTCCCATAAAAATTTACGCTGCTTGAGGTTGGCGCCAGTCTTAATCACTACCCTTTAACCCTCCTCCTCTCCCCACACAATAAAAACTTTCCAAAATGCATGTATCAACCAAACAAAAGCGTACCACAAAAACTTCAGTTTCCTACTTAAAAAATTCTTAATAAAGATTCAAATGGGAGCATTTGAGCACAATTTCTCTATACTGTTTTGAAAATTACATCTACATGAACATGAAGATTTACATTTAGTATTTCCTACCCATTCAAATGAAATCATATCTCCTCCATTATTCGTGCAAACAGTCATAAATTAGTTTAAGCACAAGCATTGTTAATATTCCTATGACGGGCGCCAACCTCAAGCAGAGTAAATTTTTATGGGAGCGGAACTTAAATTTTAAAAGTAAACTAAGTAAGCATACATTCTCAAGCGAGTCACAACCGAGAGTTGTAATCAGAGGTTGGCCATTTCTTATATCACTGTGTTTGTGGCTGAAAATTTTCATCATGTTTATGATTTATTTATTGCAAGAAAGTTTTTTGTGTTTTTGAGGTTGGTGGTTTTTCTACTTTTCAAAAGTGTTTTTTTGGGGGATAGTTAAAATACTCTATTTAATTAATGCAGATAAACTTTCACTTTTCGAAATTGTAATGATATTCATATAGTTGTATTTCGTTCAACTAATAAAAATTTAATATTTTAGTTAAAGGAATGCGTAGTTACTTTTAAAACTGAAATTATGTTCAAACTAGTTGTTTTTCTTTCTACAAATAATAAAAAAGTTGATTGTTAAAATTGAAGGAATGCGTAGTTACGTTTTAAAATTGAAGTTTATTCAGTTAGTGGTTTTTATTTCTTCTAATAAAATAGTTGATAGTTACAATATTTTAATTAATTTACTTATTTAAATTAAATAGTTGTTTTTCTTTTTTCAAGTAATAAAAATGTTGATAGGTAAAGGAATGTGTAGTTACTTTTCGCAGTTAAAGTTTTGTTCAGCTAGTAGTTTTTCTTTTTTTAAATAATAAAAATGTTGATAGTCAAAGGGATTTAGACACTTTTCAAAATTGAAGTTATGTTCACTTAGTTTTTTCCTTCTACAAATAAAACAGTAAATAGTTGAAATATTTTAGCTAAGGGAATGTTTGGCAACTTTCACTTTATGGGCCCAGCACGCTTCCACTGCGCCAGTGGAAGCGTGCTGGGCCTATAACCTGTTAGTGTTTTACTATTAGATAAGATTAGCAGAGTGACTTTAAATGGAAGTTTAATTTATTACAACAAGATCACAGAAGAATATGGAAGTTAACATTTTAGTGGATGGATAAACCGTTACAACATCTTTTAAACTAATTTTAACCGTTATAGAATTTCCTAAATATTGCCAACTCAAAGATACAAAATGTATTCAATAAATATCTGTCGTTGCCATATATATACACCAACAACTACCACTTACCACGTAACCAAACACTGTATTTTGAAACAACAATTGTGAGTCCAGAGTACGAAATTGGCCTGGTTTCAATAACTCATAAAATACTTCTGCACCCAACAACAAATCAACTGCACCTGGAACATTGAAATCAGGATCTGCCAATAATTCCCATAAATCCTCACCCACATTAATCAATTTATTTGGAATTACATCGGTAATTTTATTTACAACCAACATTGACAATTCCTTCATGAAACTCTTATCCTTGTTAGCTAATGTTGTTTTAACACAATTATTGATTACCATTGTTGCGTCATTAACACACGATACCACAGTATTGACTTCTACCATTTTTAATTGTAACCTCTCGGCACAAGCCCTAGTACATAGACAAGATTGGTAGCCCACATCTAAGAGACATCGCAGTTCAATCCACTCTGAATACATATTTTTTACCAACACGCTAACAGTACTCAACAACACACATTTAGTTCGACCTTTTTCATAACTTGTCGCAACTATTTGATTTTGAGAACCCGATTCTCTTTCTCCTGTACTTTCGGTACGATTTGGAACGAAGGGAACAGCATTCTCTCGTAACACAGAATTACTGTTCTGCTCACGGGGAAAATGGATCATTTGATTGTGCGGTTGCCCACAAAAGCAATTTCTGGTGGAATGACATTCCTGTAATTTATGCGGCAACAGACAGCGGAAACACAACTTATTCCGTTTTATCACATCTGATCTATCCCACACTGAAAGCTCTTTAAATAGAGGACACGAATAAAGTGGGTGGTTCACATTATTTTTGCACATTACACATTCTGCGTTTTTGGATCTAGACATGAACACCTTGGACAAGGGTTTATCAGTACGCCAATTAGGAGTTTTCTGTCCTTTATTTCCCACAATTCTTTTTGTTTCTCCTGTAGCATTCCTATTGATAGGTTCCCCTTTACATTTACCCTTAGACGATAAGTAAATATCACACTCTCGACCAAGTTGTAGAGGTTTAAAGAATGTCTCACCCTGTTTTACACCAATGTGCGACATCAAATCTCGATCGAGTGTTTTGAAAATCTTATCCGAAACAATAAGTTCACACAGGGACTTGAATTCACTAACTTTGCGCAATTGACAATAATAATCAAAAGCAGCGTTTAAGCGAGAAGCAAATTGCACGTATGACTCGGAGGGGAATTTTTGGGCATTTCTAAAATTATTAAGACATTCCTGAGGGGTGGGTTCAAATTCTTTTAGAACTAAATCTTTAATTTTATTATAATCACAAAGGTCCTCGTGACTCACATACACTAGTAAATTATTTACCCGTTCACCCAAAAGATTCAACAAAATCTCTGCTTTCAGCTCATCTGGGACAGCTTTGTTTTGGAATGCCTTTTCCAAAGAATGGAAGAAAAGATTAAACGATTCTGACTTGGAAGGTACAGGGATAGTTAAAGTTTTGACTCTTTTAATTAGGCTCTCCAAATTATCATATGACGCATTCGATTCTAACACTTCCGTAGTTTGAGAATTGTTTAAGGGGGTTCTTCTGGCATTTGCTAGCTCTATTTCTAACTGTAATTTTTCTAACTCTAATTTGGCATCCCTTTCATGCTTTTCAATTTCTAATTTTTCTGCTCTTTCACGCTTCTCAATTTCTAATTTTTCCACCACTTCATCAATTATCCCCTTCACTATCTCAGGTTTCGTCTTGAATATATCACTATCCTCAATCAGTTCCCTTAGTTCTATAACCTTAATATTTTCTGGAACTTTTAACCCCAACTCTTCTGCCACCAGCCGCAGTTCATTTTTTCTTAATTTAATACTCAACGACATTATGGAAACTACTCACAACACAACTTTTACACAATTTAATTTCAATACAAATTCTACTTATGCAACTCAATATTGAAAAACCGAAAATAATCTATGCCAAACCAAATCGTAATATTGAAACAACGAAAATAATCGAAGCCAAATCGTATACCATTCTCAACCAGAACACGAATATTTCCACAACACAAAATACCTGAATAAAGAATTACATTAAACTCACACCAATAATAATAATATCCACACAACTAGATTTCACCTAATCACAAAACACATCAACACGAATAATCAACCACTAACCTTCACAACACAATTCTAGGTAGACACATATTCCAACCTGAACAATATCCATATATCGCAACGAACCTCCGAAACGACCGGACCAAAATGGTAATTCACATCTGACGGACCATCACTAGTCGATAGCTTCTTATATTAATTGCACTTCAAACAAACAACACTCAGTTTTCTTCTATAAGTTTATTATAATTATTTTATATCGGGAGGAGAAGGTTTTTAGAACGACTTTTAACTCACAATGTCAACCAGAACAGCAAAAATTAGAACACAAAAAAAAAAACTTAATTAAATGCCACTTGCAAAGAATAAACTTTTGTAATTTCGACAATGAAAAATAAAGCAGACGATAATTATAAGAATTACAACCATGAATTGGTGTAAACACATACCTTTTGACACCATCTTCTATCAAGTTTGGCAAGATTATGTTCTACATACGATTCAACTATTGAAGAAGAGTCTGATGTTTAATGTTTTAATTGTGTGATGTTAATTGTTTCAAGACAGTGATCAAGAGTTCAGTCTCGAATCAATGTCAAAAAAGGAGCCTACTTTAAATGTTTTAGAAGTTTGTATAGTCGTTCGAGAAAACTTAGTTGTATACCAGAAGAATTTTCTCCAGAGAATTTCGTTGTCTTTAAGATATATTGAAAAATGCAGTTAATATATAGACTCAATGTGAGAAAAGTTTTACACCCAGAAAATTATGGCTACGTAAGCGTGTTTTACAAAAAAAAAAAAAAAAAAAAAAAAAAAAAAAAACACTATCCTGGAACGTAGTATACGTATATAAAATTTTAAATACACCTGATTTGCGAAATTAGTTACAATAATTGCTTGCGACCTGTCAATGTTGTTAAAAATCTGTCTATAACCCTCATGAAAGTTGGTCATATGATCCTTTTGCTCGATTCTACAGCCGAAACGGTCACTTTAACAAAATACATTAGTTTTTCAATGCACATAGATCAGTTTGTAGTACCCCATATCCACCTGTTTTGTTTATAGACAAATCCTTCAAAATGAAAATATATCTCAATGGTAAACCACATGCAGCCGTCAAATTTACTCCAATCAACCAGTTTTGTAAACCAGTATATTTAAAATTCCATATCTGTTTATATGATGTACAACTCGTTTTGCCTTTTTTTTTTTTTTTTTTTTTTTTTTTTTTTTTTTTTTTTTGTCTCTTACGGTTCCGCAGTTAAGTTTTTTCAAAGTTAGGGATTTCTTTCTGAAGGATCCTATAAAGTTTGACTGTAATTAAAAAATAAAATTTTCTCTTATCAATATCGGTGAAATTTAGTAACAAATTTCCTGCTTATTTGATTTTTTTTGTTATTCAAAATAATACTCTCGGATTGGAGAGTTTTGCTACAAACTTTACAAGAATTTTTCTCTGAATATCCAAGATCTAATCCGATTTCTCTATTTGCAGCCAAAGGTTTGAGCCTTCTCTTACTAATTTGGTTGAATTTTAAAGCATTTCCGGTTGAATTTCATAGTTGGAACTTGTCTCGTCTAAACTTCTCTTTTACTTATCGCACTTGTCTGTAACATTTGTAGTATTTTCAGGGAAAGTTTTCCTCAGACGGAAGGACATATGGATGAACAGAGTCTTTGTATAGGATACTTACTAAATTAGTATATTGTACTTTTTAAAATGCATAAATTTTCCATTTACATTTAGATGAGGAGGCTTCCTACATTTAGGAAGTTAACTTCCTGGCACAACTCCACCGATTTTGTCCCATTTGCCATAACACAGAGATGGGATGATTTTTACTATTGTAACATCAAATTTATTACCAATTCCATTGTGTCATCACTTATCAGAACAACAGTATTCAAATTCTGTACTCGAGATTTAATGTCAATCATTCGCTGCAGCTTTTCACATTTTCCATAATGTATGTTATAACTCTCTTACAAAACACAATGTTGACGTTTGAAATTTCTATCATGTAGCAGACGTTTCCCTTTGCATATTTTTAAACCTCAACGCTGTGTATTGTCTGGTTACGTATATAACAGCACTAGTTTAAAGATCATCTTCAAGTGATCAACCTCCTAACACACTCGAGCTTATCGACTATCATCATTTCCAGAGAGGAAGCTGAAGGTAAGAAATCTTCTGATGCATATTAGTGTATTTTTAAATTCTTTATATTAACTTCTATTTTGTGTGTGTGTCAGTGGACTGCTGTGTATGTCGATGGCGGGCAAATTTGCGGAAGCCTGATTGGGATGAAACTTGACTCGATATCGATGACTCAATGTCGATGACAATGTATTCTATCAAATTTTGGAGCTCTTACTGCCACTAAAAGGTCACTCTTATGGAATACTAATAAACCGACTTGCAGTTATCTAATCGCGCTAAAATAGCATTTAACCGACCATTGAAGAAACTCTTTCCTGTTGCCAAAATTATTTTAATATATAAATAATAAAATTATTTTAATCAGAATAAGTAAAAGATATTTGGACGTGAATGGATAAATTCACATTCGTTTTTAATGAACACATTTTGGAAAAGTAGTTTATCGCATATTTTGCTGATTGAAAAGTTTTTAATTTTTAAAATTAGATACCAACACCAAGCACAGAATGGCAACAGAAACGGCGCTTTGTTAATGAATATAACAATTGGCAATGCATATAAAATATTTATATTAATAACTTTTAGATGGGTAATATTATTTAAATATAATCTAGTTAATTTCATTTCAATATATATCTTTAAAGATTAATTTTCGCTGAAAAAATCTTCTGTGTATTTTGTTTGAAATATAAGAAATATGAGTGGATCAGATCTTATTCTACTAATCATATTTTTTTCATGGCTCCAACTGTAAATAGGAGTTCTATTTCTATTTTGTCAAACATTTATGTGATGAAGCTATGTGTCATCACACTGGAAATCCATGGAGGGACTCAGAAGGATTACGACTTTTCCTCCTTCCCCCCTCCTTCCCCTTCTTGTGTCAGTTCAGAGCTGCGACGTGCAGATACGGTGTCTGACTGACAAACAGAAATATCTCTCCTCAGAAAAATGGATCATAAATCTAGTTGTCTTGGAAGCCAGACATAGCTGGACATTGGCGCCCCTTTTGGACACTTTAGACGGTTTTAAGAATTTAGAGTCCCCCTTGCCGGTCACAAAAAGACCTACTGATTCACCAACCAGAGGACAAGGGCGTGTTTTTGTGCCACCTTTGCTCCTTGGAGATCACCAATAGAAATAATAAAACACACCTCTCGATGATGCCATCAATGCTGGACCTTTAAGTAATTTTTAAAAAGCAATGAGGAGAATTGACTTTTAGATTTTAAACACTTCACTTCCAGCTCTCTTAGTTTCAACAATCTCTTTGGACTGAGGGACATAGTCCTGCTCTTTTAGTAAAACCAAATTTAATTTGATTTAATTCCGACCAGGTTGGGTCGCGTAGCTATGACCACAATCTGGGTAAGTCCGAATTGTTTGTAATCTTGTGACCCATTTGTAATTAAATGAATTGTTTAACTCGTGATCACGCTGCTGTCATTCCTTTGACTTTTAACTTATGGCAAATTTGGATTGTATGAGATCTGGCGTTTTTAAATATTTCGAAATCCACTATACGAAATAATTATGCTGCGATTTAATGCAAATTGTAGTTTAAATTCATTTATCACAGTGCCTTTACCACAATTTACATATTATACTCTAGATTTCATTCAAGTCACTCGTAACAGCCTTACTTAATTTTGATACTAGAATTCATTATTTTCTTATTAGAAATAATTTCAATCAAATTATACAAAGAGAAAGTAAAATGTCACTAATTTCTTTTTCAGGAAATATGAAGCTGGTTTCTTCTTTTTTGATTTTCATCCTGGTGGCAGGATTTTTCAGTAAGAACATTTTTTGTCGATTATACGTTTAAATATGTACAATTTGAAAATAGTTTAAGTTGTTCCGGCCGTACTTCAGTCTTCACAGTCGGTACATTGCGTGGTAGATAATGGTAAAGTAAAAAGAGTAAAGAGGCATTTTTAAAGAGTCGACGTTTATTAAAACGATTGAAAAATGACTAACCTAAACTTCAACTTAACTTGACATCACTAGACGGTAGATCGTCACAGTGCTCATAGGCACTTAATCCGTTTTGGCAGCGTGAAAGCATAATCTTCGCCAAACCACAGCCCTGTAGAGAACAAAAGGCTATAAGGTTTGGCGAGAATTATGTCTTCACTCCTCTAAAATGGATTAAATGCCTATGAGCACGGTGAAGATCTATCGTCTAGTGATGTCAAGTTAAGTTGGAGCTTAGTATAGATATAAACTAACTCCTGGGAAGTTTTCAGGAAACAAATGGCAGACAAGTACATCATGCTGCTAGTAAGCCAAGTGAGTTATCAGAAAAAAGACAGAACCATGTATAGTGGTTTCAGGTCTCGAGGTTGGCAGTTAACAAAGATGAAATTTACATAAGCGGCAATTGCACTGGATTGAATCAGTCTGATAAGGCATGGTAGGTCGACCAATGTGCGCTAGTCGCCACAAAGTAATTCGCTTTAGCTAATGACGAACATTTCAACAGCTTTCCTAATACCTGTGTTTTATTTTTATTTATGACTCTCGACAAAAATTTGATCATTGATAAACTACTAGTTTTAATGTTAGTGAATACTTTGATGCCGTATGTGTTTTCGGTCAAAGTGTTTATCATTTTATTTTTAAATCTAAATTGCTATTTACATAAGCTATATTTTTTTGGCCTGATTAGCTGTTATTATGCGCAAAAATTGGTCTGAGCATACAAGCCATTCAACCAACCTGGGAGAAAACATTTTGAAGTACCAAGTAGCAATTGATATTTTAGGCCATTTTCAAAATATTAAATTTAAAGAAAAAAAATTATGCAGTAAAGTACAATTATTTATGTTACTACTACTTGATATATTATTACTTCCTTTGATTTTTAAAAATGAAATATATATCCTACATATCCTTTAAATATATCATATTAAGAAAATAAATTCCATGCTTTAATTATTAAAGCGTTTTCAAACTGTTTTTAAATAGTTTATATTGTTTATAAATTAAGCACAAACACGCTTCAATGAAATTAGAGAAATAATTTTGGACAGTTTGAAATGGGTAAATTTGGAGAATTTATTCGAACTGAAGTACTAAATATATAATAACTAGATTGTTGTAGATAATGTACTGGCACTTCAGTGTTTTAATTTTATCTCAATATCCTAAAACACTCTATTAACACTACAATCTCTCGAAAATAAGATAAAATCAGGACGAATTACATATTATCGGAAAACAAAGCGACACATTACAGGAAAGTATAAGTCACAATCATTGCCGTGTCTAATCATTTTCAAAAAAGGATATCCTAGCACTAGCGAAGCTCGATCTCAAAATTTCTTATAAGCCATGCAAGTATTTTTCATGCCAGCCTTGAGAAAATCCTAATTTTTTTCTGGTATAATGATAGGGAATGCTCGATAAAAACCTTTTATAAAGCTCACCAATTGGATTACGTGACTTTCAGTATTACAGTAGTATGGTTGCTGCGTTTTCAAACCAATCGGTCATTTCTGTCCTCCAGGTCAAGCGTAGTGATATAGTGTCTAGCATACGTCAAAGTTTTTCCGTTTTTTTCTATTCTAGACTCAAATGGGAGATAGTTCTTCTAGAAAGGCCATTAGGAAGGCTTTAAAACATTCGATATAGAATAATTTTCTCCCTCTTGTACTTCAGGCACACACATAAAATCACTCCAACCAAAGAGTCAAGCGTAGGTTTGTTGGAACCAATCATAAATCAATGACATTGCGGTGAATGTTCACAGTAAAAGAATTATTTTGTTGAACTTCATTTTAGCATGAAATTATACAAGATCTGTAATTTACCAAAAAAAAAATCTCTTACTAAACATTCTTGTTCTTCAGGTGCAGTTGCGGCTGATGATAATTATGCACCCGGCTGTCCGGAGCGAAGTGCGTCTTACTGTAAAAAATGGTGCAACGACAGAGACTATGGTTACTACTGTACAAAACCAGATGAAATTTTCGGAGTTATAGATTGCTTTTGTACCTTGAGGTACGTTGCTTTGTTCTTATTTATAGTTATGGGGATTTTGAAGGGAACACCTTTTGCTGGTTAGGAACATTATGTTTTTCCATTCTTTTCACAAATTATGTACAGTGAATTACAGGGAGATGGAGAAGGGCATTTTTGATAATTAAAATGTATTCTTTGCAATAACACTGTATTATAAGGAAAAATCATTTTTTGTTTGGAGGCGCAACTTTTCCCATTTACACAGAGCACATACAAACTTAATAAAGATATTTGCTCATGTTCGTTTCATTGAATCGTTGCCATATTTCTTACTATTGACTTTGAAAACGAATGATGCCGTTAGATTACAAAAATATAACAAAGGAAAGATCTCAAAATTTTGCTAAACTTTGCATTCTGTGATTATTTCTCATTATTTTCAATCAGTATTAATTTTTAAAAAGATTTTTAAAGTAAAGGAGAGATAGCGTAACGTTACAGGTGTTCTTGAGAAAATGACATATTAGAATACGTCATCATGATGTTACCAAAGTTTTTTTTTGGTACTCTTCCATTAGAATTTTTTTTTTTTTTAAACTTGAATTTTCGGGAAAATTTTAAGTATTTAAAACAACATTTTTACTTTTAAAAATCATTCATTCATTATCTCAGCTCATATTTATTCGATTTTGTAGACTTGAAATAATATTTGTCATTTCTATTTCAGACATCCAGTCCCAAGAAATTAATGAACCCATTCTGATAAGAAATAAATGATCCCATGAAGATAACATCGTACGCTTGCAATCAGAATACTACAACTTTATTATAAGTTGTATAATGTATTAAAAATTGTATTAAATGTAGCAGAAGTATTAAAAATAATTATTCATACTACATTTTCTTCAGTATTATTTGTAAAAATGAATGAATGAAAAACACTTATTGAAAAAAAAAAAAAAAAAAAAAAAAACGCCAAAATGGCGAAATACTTTTCAATAGTTCTTACGTTATCCTTTCTTGTAAGTGAAACAGAGAAGAGGAGAAAAACAGTCGTCGATGAGCGTTGTTCTAGGAAAGAGAGCTATGTGTTAATAATTTTTTTTTTTTACCTTCATTGTATTTTTTTCAGGAATTTAGGAAGTGGAGATGAATAGTACACTTTAAAATATTTTTTGATCAAAATCGTTATAGCCGTTTTTCAGCAATTGCAAAACAACTCATAATTTTTCATGTTTTGCGCATGCACAATATCGACGAAAATCTTAATGACAGGTCCCATGACCACCACTAACCCGTACACCAAATTTGAACATCGTCGGTCTATTCTTTCGGGAGTTATTTCAACGACTTATTTTTGGGCACAATAACGGGTAATCAGACCGGGGCCTACAGCTTAATGTGGATTCCGAACCACAAAAAACATCCATGCCTAATCCAGGATTCGAACCTGGCAGCTTTGGCATGCGAGGCCAGAACGCTAACCACCCAGACACCAGGTCTACGTTGTTAGTTTGGTTTTAAATTTGGAGGTTTTTATCCTGTATCCATCTAACGGAACAGTTTCGAAGTTGCTTACTAAAGAGTAAGAACTAATGTTACAGACGGCCGAAGCAGGATACTTTTGTCCATCTGATTGCTGTGGGGATAGCGCTCTGGCCTCGCATGCTAAAGGTGCCGGTTTCGAATCCCGGGTTAGGCATGGATGCTTGTTGTGGTTCGGAATCCACATTAAGATGTAGGTCCCGGTCTGATTAACCGTCACTGTGCATAAAAATTGGTCGTTGAGCGTACAAACCAACCAACTAACTAATGTTACAGAATAATTCCTATAATAAAATATTACTTATTTTTGCACAAAATGCATTATGATGTATGTTTATATTTTGGGGGTTGTTTCACTATTTGTTTAACATTTGAAGCTAGCAACTTGCCGACCAAACGGATTAGTGGTTAGCGTGCTAGCTTGTAGACCACGAGGTTGCGGGTTCGAGTCCTGTGTTAGGCATGGGTGTTTGTAAATGTATGTTAGCTTGTCTAATGACGAATGTTTCGGCGCATTATAGCCCTCGTGTCGCTGACGGCGCCAGATAATCTGAAAACAACCAACCAAGCTAGCAACTTAGTGGAAGGAATTTTGTTAAAGTAAACAAAAACTAGATAGGTATGTTTGTAAGGTGTAGAAAAACATTGCTTGGTGAAGTTACTCAAAAGTGAAAAAATTATTAATATTTGTATGTATAGGAATTATTTTTTCAAAGTTTTAATTATAGCAGAGAATTGAATAACAAATGGAAAAATAACTGGTTGGTTGTTTTTAGATTATCTGGCGCCGTCAGCAACACGAGGGCTATATTGCGCCAAAACATTCGTCATTTCACAAGCCAACATACATTTACAAATATCCATGCCTTACACGGGACTCGAACCCGCAATCTCGTTGTCTAGATGCTAATATGCTAACCACTATACCATTTGGTTGACAGAAATATAACTGGAAAAGGTATATTTCTCTATTATAGTAACTTCGTCAGGGGGTAACTACTATAATCAACGCCAAAATACGAGAATTTCTCTGTATATGTCATGGCAAAACTAAGTTGGTTTTAACTTAAAATTGTTTACAGAGGTCATGTTTTTTTTTTTTTTTGACTTTGAATTTAGATTCATTTGGCATGTGTTTCTAATGCTATAAGGCAAAGGCATTAATTAGTGGACACCTAATGAAATAACTGTGAAGCTGATTTTGGTTGGTTGTTTTCAGATTATCTGGCGCCGTCAGCAACACGAGGGCTATAATGCGCCGAAACATTCGTCATTAGACAAGCCAACATACAATTACAAACACCCATCCCTAACACGGGACTCGAACCCGCAACCTCGCGGTCTAGAGGCTAGCACGCTAACCACTATACCGTTTGGTCGGCACTGTGAAGCTGATAAAATAGTTCCAAGTTCCTGACTTTCCTTACAAGTCATTTCGTAAATTGGCCGACCAAACGGTACAGTGGTTAGCGTGCTAGCTTCTAGACCGCGAGGTTGCGGGTTCGAGTCCCGTGTTAGGCATGGGTGTTTGTAGATGTATGTTGGCTTGTCTAATGACGAATGTTTCGGCGTATTATAGCCCTCGTGTTGCTGACGGCGCCAGATAATCTGAAAACAACCAACCAACCAATTTCGTAAATTGAAATAAATAAAAAGTTGATATTTTCAAAACTCATTTTAAGTAAGCAAAATTATATTGCAGAATTAATATATGTTTTATATTTTCAAAGTATTAAGGGAGTTGCACTTTGTTTTCCAAAGGGTATTTTATAACCAATTTGGTAAAATTAAAATCCAACCTACTTAAATCAGTGGAAACTTTTCCACTATTCTTCCATTCGAGCGCCTTCCGAACCAACACTTCCAAGTCAAAAAAAAAAGCGTGAAACTAGTGGATTGTTCTTGTCTTGCTTCCTCCCTTCCCTCCTCCTCCGCCGACCAAACGGTATAGTGGTTAGCGTGCTAGCTTCTAGACCGCGAGGTTGCGGGTTCGAGTCCCGTGCTGGCATGGGTGTTTGTAAATGTATGTTGGCTTGTCTAATGACGAATGTTTCGGCGCATTATAGTCCTCGTGTTGCTGACGGCGCCAGATAATCTGAATACAACCAACCCTCCCCTCCTTCCATTGCCTTCCCTCAGCGCAACTTGCTGCAAAACGCCCTTTTCAAATCGTTCAGAAAAAAATTTGTCTTTCTGACAACTGTTCTTTTCCGCCACGCTATTGGGGAGCTTGTTTTCAATGCATCCAGATCATTGATCCCGCTTTACTGAAATATCTTTGAACTTGGTTCTCTTGTCAACTTGCTTTCCGGGAGTTCCGGACTTTTCATTAAGAACATTAAGATTCAATATCAAGTTAAACATAAATTATTGCATTGCATGAATGTATTTTATCCTTGTGGGCTCCCTGCCCTGTATGTAGCTTCACAAATATGAGTATAATATCATTTTAAAGCTACTAAGTTTGAAAAAGCTGGTATTTTCAATAAGCACAAAATTTGAAATAGAAAGTTTTAAATGAATTACCTGAGATACATCCGTTTTAAATGCAGAGTTAAATCTCATGCAAATCTGTTTTCTTCAAAAGAAATTAATAATAATTGCATGATTTGATTTTTACTTGGAGAAGTCATTGATACGCTGTTTCTTTTATGCAAACTTATTATAGAATGTTTAAATTAATAACAGTTGTGAAATCGCTATCATGCGTATGTACTTAAAATAATTGTATATTTCTATTTCAGCTGCTATCAGCCAAACACAAGCTACGATTGGTTGGTCAGTTTATATGTTCAACGACCTTTTTTTCTGCACAATGACGGCTAATCAGGACGAAATCTACAGCTTTACTTGGATTCCGAACCACAACGAACATCCATGCCTAATCTAGGATTCGAACCCGGTAGCTTTGGCATGGTGGCCAGAGAGCTAATCATACAGTCATCAGATGGGCCACAAGCTACATAAATGGCTAAAACAGGCTGAGATGGAAGAGATATCTAGTTAAACAGAAATGACAGGAATGGGAGAAGGTCAAGGTCGCAACAAATCTAATAAATTACATTTTACCCTATTTTATATTAAATAACAATAAATATAATCCACGAATTGAGAATAAAGTGTCCTTGTTTTTCTTTACTTTACAATTGCTGTTTCTTTAAGGTTCTTTCAATAATTGTTGAAATAATGGGATTTGTGTGAGATATTATATTGAGTATATAACATGATGTAAATTACTTGTAACTCTGACTAAAATTCATCATATAAATTATTAATAATGTATAAGTTATATTTTCTTGTATCACTGCACATTTTCTACCCTTGATATACTTTAAAAATTTGGATAATCTTTATGCAGGAGAACTTCTGAAAAAATTAAGTGGAGGCTGAACATAAATTGGAAAATTATTTGGCTGCAGAAAAAAATTATAGATGGTGCTTGAAAAGAATAGTGTAGAAGTAAATGGAAGATATTTAAAGATGGTGTTTTTGTTTTAAGAATTGACAATTTCCTTCCAATAATCACAGCAATTAATGTAATTTGAATCTTAGATCAACATAGGAGCATGTCATAATGCAAATTTTGTAATTTAATAATTCTATTATTATTCAAAAAAGATAATTATTATAAGTTACTGGAAGAAATAAAAGCTACAAAAAATCGTATAATCCATGCCACATATTTAATTTGAGTTATATATTTTAACTTTCTATAATGAGATTTTTTGTGTTGTGTTAAGTAAATCTCTTAATGCTTATCTTTTTCAAGCCCAATTGATGTTCACTTCTCATTTAATGATTTTTGCATGAACTTCATCTTTCTGCTCCGTACTTTTATCCACATGTATCAAAGTACGGAACGAAAAGATGATGCTCATGTAAAAAACACTAAATGGGAAGTGAACATCAACTGAGCTTAAAAAAGCAGCCGGTGGAAAGCGAACCATTATTAGTTTGTCGTGGGACTGCTAATTTCAAATTAATATAATTCGACATTATAAGGCGAACTTTCGTCGAGTCGATGTGGAATTGCTAACGGTAGCCAGAAAACTGATATTGGGGCACTGTTGGGCTGTTGAAGGCAACAACAATGTTTATATTGTGGCTAAGCGGTGGCTCAGACAAAATTTTCTTCCACATAAGGCTGTCAATTGTAGGGCCACTGTTGTACACTTGCAGTTTGGCCATAGTTAATGCAGGTAAAGCAGTGGGTAAGTGATGGCTGGTCATTAAGGCTGGCCAAACATCAACGGCCAACTGCAGGCCCTGACTGCTGGCCCTAGTATAGGCCAGACGGTCACTTTTATGCACTGAAAAGTAAAGGCCATCCGCTAATGGTTCAGCAGTTCAGGTGATGGCCACAGTCAGTCGCCCAGTGCTGGCCCAGATGATTTGTTTTTACTGGGGAGCGAATGAGTGTAATACTTTGGGAAAGATTTCGTGTTGGAGGGTGTGGAACGATGGGGACTATTTAATTTATGAGTTAATGTGGCTTTTGGTGGGAATAAGCTCTTGAAAAGGATCAAACTGCAATGCCAAAAAGGGGCGAATTAAATTTGCGTCAAATATTGTGCAGAAATGTTGGTCTTACTTCATATTAAAGTGGGTTACTTAACTTCAAGTTTTGCATGCACTGATTGTGTTTAACACGTTTAGCACCGCGTCATCCATCGGTGGCTGACAGTGTAAAATCTATATATATAATTATCTTGCGTAACGTCCAAATTCGGCTGTATTTCTGTAAGCAGAATGGCAACGACTTCAAACAAATCTTACTTTATGCACGAATTTCCAAATTCAGCAATCCAGCCAATCACACTATATCTTTTGAAATTTGACTAATACATCTGGCAACAGCAACAATTTGGATTCGCTATATTTTGTTTTTCTTACTATAGTCTACAGATAGAAATTATTGCCTATTTAAAACGTATTGATTTAATAGTTACGATGATGAAAGAATAAATAGATCCAAGATGGTGTATATTTCTTTTGAATTGGAATCCCGTATAAACCAGACTTTTCGGAAAAGTTATCTGCTGGAACATGTTCCGGAGGTTGCCGGGTTGCATTCAGCAATAAATCGCCAACTTTCAAAAAGTAGCTAAAGAGGCATTGTGCAGTAAATCTGAACCTATATTCATTTCTAATCAATGCAAATTCAGCTATTACGAATTGAAAACTATTGAAATAACGAATAAAACCACCCACTCAACTTCAAAATCTCATATGAAATAATAAAAAAAACTTTGGGGGAAATAGGGCTAATTTTCTCGCCAAATTTGATTTTCAAAAAATTCCTGTTGATTGAATGCCAGATAATTGACCTTTCACTGTTTTATTTTATTTTATAAGTATCGCAAAAAAGATTATGCGAACAAATGATTGCTTCGTTAAGAAATTTCGATAAACATGCAACTTTAATTATTTTAGCGATTCATACGATACCAGCCCGTAAATTTTAATTGTTAAATGAAATAAACGATCTTTTTTTAAATATATGTACGATACTGTTTGTTTTTGTTGTTTTCCAAGAACTTTCTACTACGTTGCCACACTGTCCCTGCTTAACGTTCCTTGACAACAGTAGGATAATGACGTGGCAAATATTCTGGCTCTTCATAAATAACAAAACGTTTTTAATTTTATGGCATTATGCAGCTGAGATAGCTTTTTGCTTGGGCATATTTTAAATGCTTCACTTTGAGGCGAGCAAAGCGAGCCAAGGGGATTGCATAGCAATTCAGGGGGTTGGCGAGCGTCAGCGAGCAGGGGGTGGAGCCCCCTAGTATGATATAAAACTAAAAAAGTTACATTGTTTTAAGCAATTACTGAAAATTTATTTAATTTTTAATTATTACAGAATAGTATCATTAACACGTTGAGTGCCGCTTCAGCCATCGGTGGCTGACAGTACGCTGTTGTTTTCCCCACACCTATAATTTGACATAGTGCCTTTCTGAGTACTTTTAAAAGTGCAGGAAATCTTAGTTTTTGAAGTACTATTGATATTTCAATAGATAAAAATATTATTAAATACACTATGTCCAAAATGCCTTTGTGAAAATTACCTACCTAAGAATTTTTAGTCCAAGGTCTGGCAACGCTGGGTAAACGTGTGGAATGAAGGTCTATAAGAATTTCATTCTGAGTGTAAATATCTTCTACTGCAATAAGAAACAATGGCCCTTACATATTTACTCAATTGTATCGAGGAAATTTCAATCTATTAACAGCGATGCGTTGGTATTGCGGTATAGCAATGCGTAGCGCACTACCGCGTGTGGCCTTAAGGGGATTTCCTTAAGAATTCGTGTAGCGCTCAACGTATTACAAAAATGTGAAATGACACTCCCCACCTACTACCAGGACCGCAACTAGAATTTTTAGAGCCCGGGACAGGCTAAGATTTTTGCATCCCACTCGCATGTTATTAATCTATTCCAATGTTCTGTCTATTTCGTCTTATTTAAAATTAGTTCAGGTTTAATATTGTGAATGTTAGCAAATTTATGAGACGATTGGCTAAATAAAAACAGAATGTCTTGTGATATTATTTATTACCAATTACATAATGGATAATATTAATAGATTATATGGACACTTACTCTATATAAATAAGTATAATCCTTAATCTAATCCTAAAGGTCAAAGATTCAAACTAAACTTGTGGAATATTTTGGAGCAAAGATTTTGAGGACATCATCATAGCAAATAGATGATGCTCTATGCGCTCAATGAAAATAATGCTCAAATTTGTTTGTCTATCTTGTCCAAAGGTGCTTCATAAGAGATTTATAAAATAGCTATTGCCTCTAACAATTTATTAACACATTTCTCTTTCAGATTACTATGATCAAATTGGTACAATTTGGTCAAATTTAATTGCAAAAAGTTTCCTCTTTTTAAACTTGACAATAATATGATGTCAAAAATAAGGTCAAATTAGAATTTAGTTTTTTTTTTTTAATAAATAAAAAACATCACCAAGTTTGCGAGCTCTGCGACAAACTTGGAACTAAATATTTAAGTTCTAATCCAGAATATCCATTTGCAGCTAAGATGTGAACTTTTACAAAAATGCCTCTGGAGGAATTTGCGGAAGAGGACTAATCTCGACTTGAAATTTCATTTTACTGAGCACATGCGTCTGTTGCATATGTAGCAATGTCTGCCTCAGACAAAACAACAGAAGGACGAGCAGAATTTGTGTTTAAGCTTCAGTCTATATTAGTAGATCCTGTCCTTTCTTACGTTTCACTGAAGATGGATGATAATTTTTTTTACTATAGTACTGTCAAATTTGTCACTAGTTTCATGTTTTCATCACTTGCGAAAACAACTGTATGAAAATTCTAAACTCGACATTTAATGTCAATCATTCGTAGCAGCTTTTCTCATTTTCCACAATGCAACTTGCAACTATCTTACAAAACACAATGTTGATGTTTGAAGTTTCTATCATCTAGAAGACGCTTCTTTTTGTATATTTTTTTGATCGATGCAAAGTGTTGTCTGGTTACATATATAAAAGCATCAGTAAAAGCATCACTTTCAAGTGCACTCGAGCTTATCGAAGATCATCAAATCCAGAGAGGAAACTAAAGGTAAGAATTCTTCTGAAGCATATTGGTGAATTTTTTTTAACATAAAGATTACGTGACATTAATGTAGCCCAGTGACATAAGTTATTTGCCAAGTTGTATGAAAATCAAATCATTAGGTGAAAAGTTTGTGTTTTCAGAATCAAAATATTTCCAAACGTATGCCATAAGAGCGTATTGTATGGTAATACACTAGCAAAATCAAAACTGTTGGAAAATAAATTTGTATACACTTTGCATGCAAAACAAATATTCGGAGCAGTTCCGTTAAAAAGTCCTTTCTCCAGTTACGGATTTATACTTTATCTAGAATAAGAGCTACACTAGGGCTACTATGCATCCCTTTTGTTCCTCTACGGTGTAGTTGAAAGTGGCGATGGAAGGAGGAGAGCGTGGATGAGGATCGCCTTTCCTCGGAAATTTATAAGTATCCTTTTAAAATTAAATATTAATTTAATGCTAATTATAGTTCATTTATTGTTGAATATCACATACTAAAATCATTCTGTGAGATTTTTGCTTTATATATATTATTAACTAGAAATGTTTCTGGTAATATATATTTTTAAAGACAAAGTTTCGCTGAAAAGATTTTAAGTGAATTTTGTTTGAAATATAATAAATATGAGAGGATGAGATCTTAATCATCTAATCATGTTTCTTTCATGGCTTCATGATTATGCAACTGTAGATGGGAATTCAATTTTTACTTTTATAGTGTCCAACATCATTCAAATTCTAAATTCTATATTTAATTTAAAGGACTCGTAACAGCTTTTCTCAATTTCAGCGTATGAATTCATTTTTAACATATATGACATGATTTCAAGTGTTGATCAAATCATACAAAGAGGAAATGAAATGTTGCTAAATTCTTTTTCAGGAAATATGAAGTTGGCTTCTTCTTTTTTGATTTTCATCCTGGTTGCAGGACTTTTCAGTAAGAATTTTTTTGTGTGCCAATTATACGATTAGACATGTATATTTTGAAATTAGTTGAAGTAAATCATTGTAATAAATGACGAACGTTTAAACAACTTCCTAATACCAGTGTTTCATTGTTATTTATTTGGTTCTTGAGAAAAAGTTGAACATTGAAACCCAACTGGTTTTAAAGTTAGTAAATGCCGTGTGTGTTTCTGATGTCGTATGTGTTTTCAACCAATAAGGGGACTTGACAGTCACCGACAAAATTAAAAAGTTGCATTTTCACCCAACTTCAATGTCCTATAAATTATTTTTTTTTCAATGAATTCACAAACATTTTTGTGAAAAAAGTTTTAAAAAAAATTAACATTTTGAGTTTACAAGCATTGAATACTCAAAATAACCAAAACAGTGAATTGCAACACTTTGGTACACTTCCTAAAAAAAACCTTATAAATATTTTTTTTAAAATTACTAATGTTAAGTTAACATTTCGATTAATGATGATAACCTATTTCTTAGACAATATTGCTTTTAATGTTTATGAAAAAAAATAAAATTTTTTTGTATGAAGTAAGAAATTTTTTTTTTTGTAAAATTCGCATTAAAAAAATATGCACATATTTAAAATAAAAATGCTAGGTCATCAATATAGAACTCCCATTTATATAATATTCTATCCAAAAATTAGATAAATATATTGAATAGATTTTTTAAAGTGTACCTAGGTGTTGAAAATCACTGTTTTGAGCTAATTACAAAAAATTCGACAAACTAAAAACATTTTTTTTTTCATTATTATTTTTACCTTATTATTATATTTGCTTATATCAAACTACAAATTCTATGAAAAAAAGTTTGTATATACTTTGAGAAATTAATAATTTATAGGACATTGAAGTTAGATGTAAATTCGTATTTTAACTTGTGTCTGTGACTTTCAAGTCTCCTTAAAATTTTACACATTTTATTCTTAAAAGTATTTTGGAATTTACGTTAAGCGATAGGTCCCTGTCTGATGATTAGCTGTTGTTTGGCTTAAAAATTGGTCCTTAAACATTCAAACCATCCAACCAACCTGAGAGAAAACAACATTTCGAAATACCAAGTAGCATTTGACTTTGTAGGCTATTTCATATTATTAATTTTTATTGAAATTTTGAACGCAACAAAAACACATTTTTTTATGTTACTACTGCTTACTATATTACTATTTACTTTGATTTTTAAAAGTATTTTAAAACTGAAAAATTTATCCTGCACAACATTTTAAACTAAACACATCATATTAAGGCAATAAATTCTATGTTTTAATTTTTAAAACGTGTTTAAACTGTCTTGAAATGCTTTATATTAGTTATAAATCAAGCAAAACTGCGCTTAAACAAAATAAGAGAAACAATTTTAGACAGTTTTGTAGTGGGTAATTTCGGAAAGTTCCAAATGCATAACAACTAGACTGCTGTTGATATTATATTGGCACATTAGTGTTCTAATTTGATATCAATGACGTTGACATTATCAATAGCACGATACCTCAAAAATTAAAAACCATGGCAAATTTCCCTCATGCAAACTGTCACCTGACTGGAAATTTTTTCACAATCGTCACCGTGTCTACTCATTTTGAAAAAGGGAGTTCAGATCACAGACAAAGCTCGAACACGAAATCTCTTGCAATCCATGCAAGTAAAGCCTAATTTCTTTCTAGTGAAATGAAACATAATGCTTGCTAAAAACATTTTATGAAGCTTGCCAATTGGATTACATGACTTTCAGTAAAACAATAATATGGTTGGTGAATTTTTCAGACCTATCGTTCATTTCCGTCCTCCAAGTCAAGCTTAGTGATAAAGTGTCTGGCAGACGTCAGTGTTTTTTTTTTCCTTCTTCTATTCAAGATGCAAATACAAGATGTTTCTTCTAAAAACACTATTGCCGACCAAACGGTATAGTGGTTAGCGTGCTTGCTTCTAGACCGCGGGGTTGCGGGTTCGAGTCCTGTATTAGGCACGGGTGTTTGTCAACGTATGTTGGCTTGTCTAATGATGAATGTTTCGGTGCATTATAGCCCTCGTGTTGCTGACGGCTCCAGATAATCAGAATACAAACAACCAACCATTTGAAATAGGAAAATATTTTCCCTATTGTAATCAGGCTCACCTGATGGCTGTGGCGATGGCGCACTGGCCTCGCTTGGCAAAAGTGCCGGGTTCGAATCCAGGGTTAGGCATGGATGCTAGTTGTGGTTCGGAATCCACATTAAGCTGTAAGTCCCGGAATGATTAGACGTCACTGTGCATGAAAAATCGGTCTTTGAGCGTACAAATCAATTACCCAACCAGCCCTTATCTACTACTACACACAAAAAATCACTGTAACCAAAGAATCAAGACTACTACACACAAAAAATCACTGTAACCAAAGAATCAATCATAGGTTTGTCGGAACGAATCATAGATCAAAGACATTGCGTGGATGTTCACAGTTTGAGAAGTAAAATAATTATTTTATTGCACTTTATTTTAGTATGAACTTATACGAGTTAATTAAAGATAATAATAAATGTAAAGTGCACTTACTAATGCATTCTTGCTCTTCAGGTACAGTTTCGGCTGATGATAACTATGCCCCTAGTTGTCCAAAGCGAGATCCGGCCTACTGCAAAAAATGGTGCGACGAAATAGACTGTGATTACTATTGTACAAAGCCAGATGATTATTTCCATGTTATAAGTTGCTTTTGTATCCACAGGTTCGTAGCTTTATTCTTTTTCATCGTTATGGCGATTTCGGAGACCACTTTGGTTAAGAACGTTAAGTTTTTCTATTCACTTAGCAAATTATTTTCAACGTGTTGCACGGTGGGGTTACTTTATTATTAATCTGATTTGTTTACAAAGAGTTTTTGAATTTCAATTAAAATCGGAAGACTAGAACATCATTTAAGCAAAAAATCAATAAGTCCATTCGTGTTGAAATTGGAAAAACTCTGTCACAAAGTCAATCACACCAATCGAAAAGCAAATCTACCCAACGCTTTAAATTTTCATCAAATATCATAAGGAATAGACTGAGAGACGACTGCAATTTTTGGACCCCATCGAACATCATTCTGATTTTTTTTTATAGAAATTAGAGAAAAGTGAGTAGATTACGAATCCATTGGTCTGCCATGGCAAAAATGGCCGAAACTGGTCAAAAATTGACTTTTATTAAGTTGAACTAAATCCAATTGCCAAATGAGCCATAACTTGCCAAATAATGAGCATTTTTTTTTATTTGGTAACCCTCACTCTTTAATTATCAATTAAGAACTTTGCAGACGATTCAGATATCTGGCAACGGTCTACTTGCTTCTATTAAAAAAGTGCCAAGTTGGCAATAAACATTACGTCACAGATGACGTAACTGATGTCGCCAATTTGGCTTACTTTTAAAAGATAGAAATTTTCCAAGCCAGAGATCAAAAATCGTTTGCTCTTTTTCTCATTGAAAATCAAAATGCAGGGTTGCCAGAAGAAAACGTTTGTTATCTTTTTGGCAAGTTATGACATATTTGGCAATCGGATTTTAGTTCAACTCATTCCAAGTCGATTTTTAATCAGTTTCGGCCATTTTTGCCACGGCAGACCAGTGGATTCGTAATCTACTCACTTTTCTCCAATATCTATAAAAAATTCAGAATGATGTTCGATGGGGTCCAAAAATTGCAGTCGCCTCTCGGACTAGAAATGGTTTATCATAAAGAACTGTTTGAATTAGAGTTAACTAACAAATTAATTAAAGGCAATTTGCACGAAATGAAAATCTTCAAGAAATACAATTTCTTCGAATTTCGCCATTTATGTATAAGAATGGAACTTATGTGGATAATCACAATGACTAAAAAAAAAACTTTCTACTGACGACGATTAAGGGCAATTAAATTCTAAATCTTTGCAGATGGAGAAGGAAGGCCAAATTTCGACAACTTTGCAACTAAAAATCACTCAAACTCCATAAACTAAAAGCTCCCTGCTTCCCAATCTTTGTCGTCGACCAAACAGAATAGTTGTTAGCGTGCTAGCTCCTAGACAGCGAGGTTGCGGGTTCGAGTCCCATGTTAGGCATGGGTGTTTGTAAATGTATGTTGGCTTGTCTAATGACGAATGTTTCGGCGCATTATAGCCCTTGCGTTGCTGACGGCGCCAGATAATCTGAAACCAACCAACCCAATCCTTGTCACTGAAATTGTTCAAAGTGGATTGTTTAACTATTTGTTAAAAGTAATTTTAAAGGAAAGCACGAAGAATATTTCTTACAACCACTTGTGATTGTATTTGAAGGCAAAATTATCAAAAGATTACACTCCCACCTACGACTTTTTAACTTTGTTTGCCACTAGTTGTAGTGCTCAAACTCTTTTCACGCAATAGTCTACCAAACGGTATAGTGGTTAGCGTGCTAGCTTCTAGACCACGAGGTTGCCGGTTCGAGTCCCGTGTTAGGCTAGGGTGTTTGTAAATGTATGTTGGCTTGTCTAATAACGAATGTTTCGGCGCATTATAACCCTCGTGTTGCTGACGGTGCCAGTTAATCTGAAAACAACCAACCAACATAAGCTGTACAACAAGACTTAGTGAAACATTGTTATAAAAACAACCCGATTAAAGTAAGACTATGTACTTGATGTAGAAGAAAGCGATTCATTGTAATTATATTAAATAATTAGCTTTATATGTGGATTTTATGGTTATTCAGGGCAGATACCAGTTGTATCTGATTGCAGATTGTGATTCGAGAAATGGTTAGACTTGATTGTATTGAGATAAGCTATTTTTAACTTCTGATCGAAAATTGTGGTTGTAGTTATTTTCACTTTTTTCGTTATAATTAAACTGACGCTTGTTAGATCAACCTAAAGTGTGTTGTGATGAAAACAACTTCATATATAGTGTGGTTTGTAGTATTCATAGTATTAAGAAAACAAGAAAATGCCATCTGAAGACGAAATACACATTCGCCTAAAGTTTGGACAACGAAAGTTAAAAATGCACTTAGAAGACACATATTGAAGTTAATTTCACAAACTTAATGAATATTTAGACCAGCAAAAAGCAAACGAATTAAGTTTCTAGTATATATCATGTAATTATTAGTTTTGGTTGATTGTTTTCAAATTATTTGGCGCCGTCAGCAACACGAGGGCTATAATGCGCCGAAACATTCGTCATTAGACAAGCCACCACACATTTACAAACACGGGACTCGAACCCGCAACTTCGAGGTCTAGAGGCTAGCACGCTAACCACTATACCGTTTGGTTGGCCATATTAGTTTTGAAACTGAATAATTTTTAGGGCAATTTTAACTATTTAAAGCAACATTTCATATTTTATTTCTTAAAAATTTTTCATTCATAATCTATTCCTTCATGTTTTGAAATTATCTTTTAAATTTCACATTGCAAATTTAAACGTCATATTTGAAAATACTTTAAACTCCTACAACATTATAGTCCGACTTACGATGTTTCGGCGCAGTATGCCCTTACTGAGCTCATGCTCCAGAAAATTATACCAATCAATCAACAACTTTACATGAGGATAACTATTTTTAATCAATTTCATATGCTTGAAGAATATTTTTCATTTCTCTTTCAGACATCCAGTTCCAAGAAATTAATGAACCCATTCTGATGAGATATAACTGATCCCAACAAGATAACATTGTGCGCATGCCTTTACATCCACAGTTGTTCCTTAAAACCATGGTGTTGGGATTCTACAAAATTGAATTCGTGTATCCAGTTTTCATGTATAGCAACTTTATTTTAAATTGTATACTGTATTGAAAATTGTATTACATGTGGTACTAGTATTAAAAATTATTATTCGCACTATATTTTCTTCAGTATTTTATGTGATTTGAGTTAATTTATATGTGTGTGTGCGTTAAAAATATTTCAGCTGGGGATTATGTTATCAAATAACATGCTAGCGCACTCGTCAAATAATCAGTTTGTTTTGTTTGAAGAAGTATTAGCTTAGAAACTAGTTGTATAAATAACTAATTGATAACTAAATAATAATTGAATAAAAAATCTTGACGAAAGTAACACTATATCGCGAGGAGGGTGGTAAAGTAACTTTATCGCTCTAGTGTAATAAAATACTTAACTGCATGGCTCGTGTTCAAATTTTATACAGTTTTGGTACAGAAATTACGTATTTTCGGAAGCGAATCATTGAATGGAGTACTTAATATTTAGCTGGAGTACTTTATATGTATATATCTGCATCAAATAGGTATACTAGGGTTGGCCGAAAAACTTTTATTTTTGTTTCAAACTCTAAGAGTGCAGAAAAGTTACGATTTGGCTTCAAATGTACGATCACTTCTTCCGCTAGCGCTTCTCAGTTGAAAATTCGCTATATGCAATGAAAAACGCTTATTTTTGGAATTTTTTAAACCTAAGTTAAAATGATAATTTCGAGTTCTAATAGTGGGGGGCAAAAACTAAAGATCATCAAGTATTCAAATAAGTAAAAATATATTCAAAATATTGGTTCTAACATCATGCGCAGCCAACCAAACGGTATAGTGGTTAGCGTGCTAGCTTCTAGATCGCAAGGTTGCGGGTTCGAGTCCCGTGTTTGGCATGGGTGTTTGTAAACGTATGTTGGCTTGTCTAATGACGAATGTTTCGGCGCATTATAGCCCTCGTGTTGCTGACGGCGCCAGATAATCTGAAAACAACCAACCAACCAACATCATGCGCAATGTGCAGCCGACCAAACGGTATAGTGATTAGCGTGCTAGCATCTAGACCGCAAGGTTGCGGGTTCGAGTCCCGTGTTTGGCATGGGTGTTTGTAAACGTATGTTGGCTTGTCTAATGACGAATGTTTCGGCGCATTATAGCCCTCGTGTTGCTGACGGCGCCAGATAATCTGAAAACAACCAAACAACATCATGCGCAATGTGCAGCCGACCAAACGGTATAGTGATTAGCGTGCTAGCATCTAGACCGCAAGGTTGCGGGTTCGAGTCCCGTGTTTGGCATGGGTGTTTGTAAACGTATGTTGGCTTGTCTAATGACGAATGTTTCGGCGCATTATAGCCCTCGTGTTGTTGACGGCGCCAGATAATCTGAATACAACCAACCAACCATGCGCAATGTGCGTGTGTGTGAGACCATAAAATACCACTTTTCCAAAAAAAAAATGCTAAAATAATGAAATTTGTAGGGTATCGGAATTGATCATTCCAACTTATTTAACTAAACTTATGACCTATATTATTGATATAAATAATATTTTTACTTATTGAAGTATCAAAACTGCTTAAAAAACTAAGACTTCCAGCAGTTTAAATAATTAGTAGTTTAAAAAACTCGCTTTAATAGAAAAGTGAACTAAAAAGTAGAAAATAATTTTAAATAAGTTTGAAATAAGAATAGAGTGATTAACAAGAAATATTTATTTTATCGTAAAAAAGCGTGGGTTGCTTTTTAAGATGTTTTCATAATTGCTCTACTTTTACCAATATCTCTCATTAAATATTTACAACAATTGACATCAAGCACCCCACGCTTTTTTACGATAAAGTAAATATTTCTTGTTAATCACTCTATTCTTATTTCAAACTTATTTAAAATTATTTTCTCCTTTTTAGTTCACTTTTCTATTAAAGCGTGTTTTTTAGTTTTTTGAGCTATTAATTATTTTCTACTTTTTAGTTTGGTTTTCTATTAAAGCGTGTTTTTTAGTTTTTTAATTTACTTTTTAGTTTGATTAACTCTAAACGCGGTTATCACGGTTATCATTATATTATGGATATTATAAATAATAGTATGCGTATTATATTTGTCAGTACATCTATGTACAGTGGTAGAAGTGGGAAACAAAAAAGTGGGGGTATGCCCAAAATTTGGTGATAAATACAAGCCCCCTCCCCCCATCTCCCCCCCCCCCCCCAACGATAAATTTATAATTTCGTATCTTATAATAAAAATATTAATTAGTAAGGGAACAATTTATACTTCCTAACACTAGCATTGAACAAGGGTTCAAAATTTATTGTTATTTTAATGAAAATTCTGTTACTAAGTTATTTTACTTGAAAGTAAGAGATAAAATGAAGTAATAATTCAACATTTTATACATTACTGTTTATTTAGATTTAAATAGTGCTTCCAAATGTGCATAATTTCATTAAATTAAATTAGTAGAGAACTCTAAAATGTTTTTTTTTTTTTTTTTTTTTTTTTGATAACTTGTTATTTAATGAAACAAGAATAGAAATTTAACTTAAAAGGAACTTCCTCCAAAGTTAAAAGTTGACCAAGTGCAACAGTGTTTGTTAATAAAAATACTTATGTCTTTATTATACAAAGTAATATAATGCATTTTTGATATACCGTAATTTTTTTAAAAACTTTTGAAAACTTTAAATCACTTTTTCTCGGTGTCACTACATTGAAAGGTTAATGTTATTTTTCTGTATTAGTTTTTAGACGAATTGAGTGTTTTTAAAAGTGGGGGGGGATGGATTTCAGTAATTTTAGAAGTGGGGAGACGCATGGGTATTTTCTTAAAAAGTGGGGGGACGCGTCACCCCGCGTCTACCCACACTTCTAGCACTGTCTATGTATGTATACGGAACAAACAAGTTGAGAACGTAACTACCATGAGAAAGTCTCTACTCCGTTGTGCTTACAAGGGAACCTTACGGTCTCGGAAATTCAGATCGGGATGAGACTCGGCAGATTGGTAGCATACTTTAAGGGTCTCCACACAGTAAAGCAATAAAGCGCACTAGCCAGAAGATTCCGAGAAAACAGGATCTAAAGTATTATGCACTGCTTATATACTAGTAGAGATTTTTGCTCTGCAACTCCCGGTGGCTAAGTTGTCAGCTTGCTGGGATCCAGTATGGGCGATCCGGGTTCGATACCTCGAAAGATATTTTTTTTTGTCCACTTATAAAGAAACCGTTACAGCTAACTGAAATTTGAATTAAAGATAATATTTTATTTTTAAATACGGTAATGTGTTTTAATGAGACATTAAATGAGACATTAAAACTCTATTTACTATTCACACAAACAAGTGATTATAAATTTTGAAATATTTTAAGCTGTTGAGAAATAAATGATTTTCGCAATAAACATGAAGAACCAGTTTCTATATGGAAGAGTAGGAATGTTGTCCTATTGTATACAGGGTGTCACAAAAGGTCATGTCCAAACGGCACACATGGTTGTGTCAGGTCATAAGGAAGCAGAATTACATAGGAAAGGGGGGTCGGAAACGCGATTGTAATCCGCTAGAGGGCAATAAGCGCTAGCAGACGAAAGCGCTGGCAGTCGGATTAATCGAAGCGCGGACGTTGCAGAGAGCCGGCACAGTACCGTGGCCACCACGATCCCCAGATCTAACCCCCCTGGATTTTTACCTCTGGGGATACCTGAAGTGTCTGGTGTACGAGACACCCGTTCCATCGGACATGGACCTCATCACACGTATCGTTGAAGCGGCGGCACGTGTCCGGGAGACTACTGGCCAATTCGAACGAGTTCGCGATTCCATGCGTCGCAGATGTGAAGCATGCATCGCAGCTGATGGGGCCAATTTTGAGCACTTACTATGATTTGTAGCATTTTTCTTTTTTATTTGGTACTGTTTTGTTGTAAAATAAAGATTTTTTACACCGTTTGTTATCTTTTCTTTGCGTGACGGTTACGATGAAATTTCACTGTCAAAATTGCGTTTCTGACCCTCCTTTCCTATGTAATTCTGCTTCCTCATGACCTGACACAACCATGTGTGCCGTTTGGACATGACCTTTTGTGACACCCTGTATAAGCAGGAAGTCAGAAATTTTCAAAACCCTTAACCATACTTATCGAACAATTATTGTACCCCTACCCAACCCACTTTATAAATTAAAAAAAAAAAAAAAAAAAAAATACAACACGAGGCATCGAACACGGATCGCCCGTTTGGGAATCCAACACGCTGACCACTTAGCCACCGGGAGTTGCAGAGCAAAAATCTCTACTAGTATATAAGCTGTGCATAACACTTTAGAGCCTGTTTTCTCGGAATCTTCTGGCTAGTGCCCTTTATTGCTTTACTATGTGGATACCCTTAAGGTATAATACCAATCTGCCGAGTCTCATCCCGATCTGAATTTCCGAGACTGTAAGGTCCCCTTGTAAACCGAGTGGCCGAACCAAAGAGTAAGTCTGGAACTGCACGCATGCGTAGTTCGCGCACTCGCTCTACCTCTCTTACTCTCATGCAAAGGATCCTGAAAGAAATTTATGAATCCTGGCGAACTTAATCAGGATAATCGGATATTTTAATCGAATTATTGTATTGTCATCGGTCTTTGACAAGTGTGCAAAGTTTGCTCAAAGTAGGGCAAAATCGAGCTCAAAAGAGTCGGTTACAAACAAACATACAGGTGAAACTACTAAAAGCGTGTTAAGATTGGTTGTTTTCAGATTATCTGGCGCCGTCAGCAACACGAGGGCTATAATGCGCCGAAACATTCATCATTAGACAAGCCAACATACATTTACAAACACCCATGCCAACACGGGGCTCGAACCAGCAACCTCGCGTTCTAGAAGCTAGCACGCTAACCACTATACCGTTTGGTCGGCAAAGCGTGTTAAGAAAATACTAAGAAAGGTACTTGGTCGAAATAAAGGTGAGGGAAAAACAACCGAGTAGTAGTAAAAATACTACGTCTGGCAAAGTTGGTCAGACCACATCCATAAATTAAATGTTAACCTAATTACTATGCAGTAGTTAAATATTAATCTAATTACTGTAATTGTGTATACAAATAGGTCGTTGAGCATACATATCAACCAACCGGTGAATACGCGTAAGAGAAATCAGGTCACTAGAATCACTAGAATGTAGGGTTGCTCTTCAGTAGCCTGTCCAGATCAGACCGCACCCGATCGGAGTTGCCATTCTTTGCTGGAATTACCTGAAACTGTGTTTTAAAAACACAAGCTTCCAGCTAACCTTATGGAGTGTGATATTTATGTCACATGACAAATATGGTTGGTTGGTTGAACTCCCGGCTGGAAGTGAAAAGGAAGGACTTTGTGAACTAGCACCTTCCTCCGCGTACATATGTGAGAGAACCACCTCTCTGGAACAGGTTGAGGTAAAAAAAAAAAAAAAAAGAACTAAAATAGAAAAGGTGTTGTCAAATCATTTCGGTGCAGAAGGAATTTTGTGATGTTGCCATTTCAATGCTTTCTTCGGGTGTCCATGACAAATATAATTTTGTGGGGTGGAACTTCTCATAACATGGACCCATAACCTCCTGATTTTGGTCCACATCCTCACCCGGAGAAAGCATTGAAATGGCAACTTCACAAAATTCCTTCTGCACCGAAATGATTTAATTCCCCCCCCCCCATCTTTTTTATTAGTTCTTTTTTTTTACTTCATCTTGTTCCAGAGAGGTGGTTCTCTCACATATGTACGCGCAGGCAGGTGCTAGTTCACAAAGTCCTTCCTTTCCACTCACAGCCGGGAGTTCAACCAACCAACCAACCATATTATTTTGTTACTTCAGTTGATGCCAGCATGAACGGAAACTACAGTTTGCTCAGGACAAACTACTGGAGTAAGAAGGCATTCCACGTTGTCACGTAATCGGCAGAGATTTTGTTACGACATCTGTGCACCTTGGCAACTTTTTAAACTTGGTTATATTGAATTTTCAAACTACTTATTGGCAACTCTCATTGCGTCTTCCTTTAGAAAGAACTGTCAGACCGGCCATTGCGCTTCAGCATTACGATACAGTAGTTTTTTAGGAAAAGAATCTTCTTCACGGCTTACAACTTAAGACGCAAATCTACTCTAGCTATTTTGGTGAGTGTAATTTTGTATTTATATATGAAAACTAATTAGATTCTTTGATATATTTTTAAATTTCAATTTTCTCTGTTTAGTATAAATAAGTAAAAAATGGTTTCCGGTTGAATCATGCCCAAAATCGATTTGTTGCAATTTTGTACTGAGACTTAAGGAAATGGGTGCTTGGTCGATTTTTTTGTACGCTCAACGACGTTTTTCTCTGCACAATAACCACTAATAGTTGTGGAACTTATCGATTAACATGGATTCCAAACCGCAAAGAATATCCATTCCTAAAGCAGGATTTGAGCACATCACTTATGAAATTCCAAGCCAGAGATCTAATCACGCAGCCTTTTAAAATTGATTGATGATTGGTTGGCGCAGAATGGCCCTCGTGTTGCCGTTAAACTTAAACCTACTAACCTAGGTAGGCATTGGTGGTAGTTCAGAGTATATTTTTGCATAATAATGGCTAGTAGCGTGCTAGCTTCTAGTCCATGAGGTTGCGGGTTCGAGTCCCGTGTTAAGTATGGGTGTTTGTAAATGTATGTTGGCTTGTCTAATGACGAATGTTTCGGCGCATTATAGCCCTCGTGTTGCTGACGTCGTCAGATAATCTGAAAACAACCAACCAACCGGGTTAGTCATGGTTGTTTGCCGTGGTTCGGGGTCCACGTTAAGCTTTAATTTCCGGCATGATTTGTGATCAAACGGTATAGTGGTTAGCGTGCTAACTTCTAGACCGCGAGGTTGCGGGTTCCTGTCCCGTGATAGGCATGGGTGTTTGTAAATGTATGTTGGCTTGTCAAATGACGAATGTTTCGGCGCATTATAGCCCTCGTGTTGCTGACGTCGTCAGATAATCTGAAAACAACCAACCAACCGGGTTAGTCATGGTTGTTTGCCGTGGTTCGGGGTCCACGTTAAGCTTTAATTTCCGGCATGATTTGTGATCAAACGGTATAGTGGTTAGCGTGCTAACTTCTAGACCGCGAGGTTGCGGGTGCCTGTCCCGTGATAGGCATGGGTGTTTGTAAATGTATGTTGGCTTGTCAAATGACGAATGTTTCGGCGCATTATAGCCCTCGTGTTGCTGACGACGCCAGATAATCTGAAAACAACCAACCGGCATGATTTGCCATTATTGTGCACAAGTATAGGTCTTTGAGTGCAAAAACCAACCAACCAAAAGGAGTTGGTACTGTTGAAGCAATTACAAAAAAAAAACAGTCGAAATGAATTACGTAAAAAATTTCTCTGTTTTTAAAGTTTTTCAAACCAGGACAAGTTTAAATACATTATTTTTGGATTATTTAGATTTGGTACAAATTTATATTTGATATGACATTTAAAGCGAAAAGATTTAATTTTGAATGAACTTAGAGTAATGATATACGAGGCAAAATTGAAGTTTATTTTTATTTACAATTTAGCTATATAATACCTTTTTAAATCACAATGTTTACTATACATCTTGAACATAAATTCCTTGAAAGGAAGTTTCTTAACCCATTAAAGACGACTTTGCAATAGATATACAGTCATTGTTGTTACCTTTTAGCTGGTTTATTGAGATCATTTAAGGTATATTTTAAATTTTTCAGATTTTTTGGAAAATTATTTTTGTGATTTTTAAAAAAACTAAGTGGAACCGCAATCGCAATTTATTAGCAAAGAAAACTAAAATTTCGATTGGCAAGTTAGCTTGTCAACTGCCGTTAATGGGTTAAAATGGTTCTCTGCCAAGGAACCAGAGTTCTTTCACTTATGGATTGTATTCATAGTTCAAAAATATTCTTGTCAAAGGTTTAAGAAATGTAATCAATGAAATCACAGAATGTTAAAGCTGCCTTCACTAAGTGTTACCGCCGATTAAACGGTATAGTGATTAGCGTGCTAGCTTCTAGACCGCGAGGTTGCGGGTTCGAATTCCGTGTAAAGCATGGATGTTTGTAAATGTATGTTGACTTGTCAAAAGACGAAATGTTTCAGCGCATTATAGCCCTCGTGTTGCTGACGGCGCCAGATAATCTGAATACAACCAACCAAAAGACGAATGTTTCGGCGCATTATAGCCCTCGTGTTGTTGAAGGTGCCAGATAATCTGAAAACAACCAACCACTAACTGTTACTGAAATGACTCTTTCAAGATACTAACTTGTTCATATTTTAATTTCTTCTACACAATTCAATCGGCTATATTTTTACTTTCCATTACTCATAGTAGGGTAATGAAAGTATAGTATTCGGTCAAAAAAAAAAATTCGTTTTTTCCCCCCCACCCCCCATCACGTTTTGGAACATTCTGATTTAAAAAAAGTGACAAAAAAAATGTCTGTGTATATCTGTCAGTGTGTATATGGTCAGCGTAACTCACGAATAAATTGAACAACGATGTTCAAATTTGGTGTGAAAGTTGGTGATGACAAAGGGACCAACTATTAAGGTTTTCGTCAAAATCGCATATGCGCAAAAGATAGCTGCCATTGAAAAAAATAGTTTTTTAGTAATTACTAAAAAACGGCTCTAATGATTTTGTCCAAAAGGCGCTGTGGTAATGCCTCTCAAGGTGTTCTAAAACATCTCCACCTCGAAAATTCCCTAAAAATGCATTAATGGCGTAAAAAGTTGAAAAACGAATGCCTTTAACACAGTTCTATTTCCTTGAGCATACCTCATCAACGATCTTTATTTCTCCTCTCCTCAGTTTCACTTATAAGAAAGGATAATATACGAATTATAGAAAAGTATATCGCCAAAATCATCTATTTGGCGAAGGTTTCTTTTAAATACCCATAAAGAATTATGGTACAAAATATCACCAAACTGGCAAATTTTTTTAAATGAAGAATGAAAATATAAAAACGGTAAATGACACAAATCCATGTCAGTATTATAGTGTAATTGAAAGTTGTGCGATGTTCCACACCCCTAGTTTTTTTTATCTTTAATTCAACTTACCTTTTCTGTGACAATAAAAAAAATTCTCAGTCTTAGCTCTTGTAACAGCGTCACATTAGAACACAATAAGTTTAAACTAATTTTGATAAGTTAAATTTTATTCAAATTTGTATGATTCAAACTCATTTTTATTACTGAAAAATTAAAATTTATACCAAACTAGCTATGTGGTCCCTCGGTGCTGGGGACCCGTTGAAGGACATCTATCACTTCTGTGTAACGTAGACTCGGAATTTCTTGGGATTAATTGCTGTTTGTGATCAGCTTCCGATGTACTAAAACAGATGCATGTATTCGTTCATTTTGTAATAGCGCGCTCGGTTATTCTCCAGTTGATGCTATTTTTGCAGCGGTGATGCCCTAGCTCTCTTAGTAGCAGATGCTCTATACTTAGCATTTATATTTGTTCTTCTCTTTGGTGATATATACGCAAATGTCGAAATGATTTGAAAGTTTTCAGTGAATTTAAATAATCTTCAGCGAATCTACTATTGAGAATGCAAGTGATGTAGTCAAATTGAAACCTAAATAATCCATTACCAACAACAATTAATCCCAAGATTCTACGTATATTTTGACTCACTCTCATAAAAAAAAAGTAAGATACATAATTTAAATTAATCCATGCAGAAAAACTTGACCATTTAAAATTTTGTATATTTTTTAACATGTACAAAACACCAGTAAACATACTCAACAAATATGCCAGGTGTCTATCGTGCAGCTCTAGCCTCTGTTTTAAAAATTATCAGAAATATATATGTTGTATGATGAAGGGGTAAAAGTGAAAGAGGCCAATTAAATGGACAGCAGGTTTATTCGTGCATTAGATAGAAATAGGTTCTTAAACCCAAACTAGGAGCGGCGACTTCCACGTCCGTTCACCTCTACACCTTCGATCATTCTCTCTCTCTGGCGACGAAGTCGCCGCTAGGGGATTACATAAGCAGCGCCCTCTACATCACTGGGGATAACACTCGGCCATCTTGATTGAGGAGGACCGCCGACTCATTGATATATACTACACATGTAAATAAAGATATTGAAAAATACAGCACAATAATAAAATTTAAACAACATTAATGTCTTGAAGATCACAATGTGTAGTTCTTAAAAATTTAAAGTCTGTGGAAAAAGTTCTTGCACCATGAAAAGTTTGTAGAAAGGGAAAAAAGTCTCCTCTTCAAAAGTTCATAAAAAGAAAAAAAAAGTCTCTTCAAAGAAAGTCTCTTCTGTAAAAAGTTCTTGTAAAAGAAAATTGAAGAAACTTACGTGTCTTCCCAGCACTTCATCATAAAGATTAATATTTTATCTACTAAAAGTTCACGAAAAACAATCTGCATAAATCTTTGAATAGCAGACGGTGAGTTGCATAAGTCATAAGTAGTTTCGGAAATTATTCCATCGATGTATTTTGGCTTGAAGACTGGAGTTTCAACTGGTAGGAAAAGCTTCATTTGAAAATTTGTACTTTCCATTTTCTTTGGTTTGTAAATCTTGACCTTATTCATAACAGTATTCCGTAAATTATCTTCGTTAATGTGCAAGAAATCCGCTTCGCTTAAACTCACGCTATCCCCAATCGTAAACAGAAAAAAATTCTCTTCTGTTTGTTTCCATGCTCCACGTGTTTCAATTTGTTTACATTCTGGACCATGTGCTTCTGCTGGTTGGCTTTTTTCTAAGTCTTCTGTTACAACACACACTTCATCGAGATCTTCCAATGATCGTTCATCTTTTCTCATGGGGACATTAAGCCCCGCCCCCATCAACGAAGAACTTATTTTTTCCGTTGGGTTATCCTTTGTATGACCTTGACACGTGTCATTTTGCGTTTCAGGAATCGGAAGGATTTGCGAAGTATTTAAAATTTCGTTATTTCTTTCAGCTGGAAAAGTGATATATTCCTCCTTTTTTAAAGCAACATAGCATTTTTTTCCCGTGTCAATCGGGAATGGGTCTTTTGTTTTTATGCTTTCGTTTACATTAGTTGGTGTTATTGAGTTAGCACAAATAATATCAGAGGGTTCTGCAGTTACTGGAATTTGGATTTTGTTCTTTAAATGAGCTAGTTTAATTTTAGCATCTAACTGTGCAAGTTTAATTTTTTCGATTTCGTTTTGCTTTTCAAGAAGCTTAATATTTTCGATTTCTTTTTGATTTTCATTAGCCTCTTGGGTTTTTCTTTCCTCTACAACTGTTATTAAATCTTTAACGAAATCTGGATCTTCAACGAAAATTTCACTTTTTTCAATTAAGTTTTTTAATTTTAGAATTGTGGAACCATCCGGTACAACGATATCTAACTCAGCGGCGACAACTGCGAGATCTTGCTTTCTGATATTTTTAAACATAATTATAATAAGATGGATCCTACCTGCGTTTCTTGATTTTACTTCGCTTTTGGAGCTGTATCCGTTTTATGTTGTTGCTCTTTCGAAGAGTACTCGTTGCTTCTGGTTTCTGGTTCGTAGTAGTTGGTCGATGTGGAATAACTTTGCTGACTTCGTAGAACTTCTGCTTGACGGCTGAAGTGGGACTTGTTCGGCGAAGCGACAGTGTTGTGGTTGCAGGTTCGAGTTGGCTCAGGATTCTGTATTCTTGCTGGCTATGTGGAATAACGATGTTAGCTTCGTTGAACTTCTGCTTGACGGCTGAAGTGGGACTTGTTCGGCGAAGCGACAGTGTTGTAGTTGTAGGTTCGATTTGGCTCAGGATTCTGGATTCTTGCTGGCTATGTGGAATAACGATGTTAGCTTCGTTGAACTTCTGCTTGACGGCTGAAGTGGGACTTGTTCGGCGAAGCGAGTGTTATGCAGTTGTATAATGACGACGCTGGTTGAAGAGTTTTCCTTTTATTTGTAGATTCCACTGGTGGTCGCTGACTGCTGCGGTAATTCGTGAAGAGGATTTTGGTTTGACCTCTGGATGCGTAGAAGTAAAAAATTTTTTTCGTGAAGAGGATTTTGGTTTGACCTCTGTATGCGTGGAAGTAAAGGTTTTTTTTTTCGTGAAGAGGATTTTGGTTTGACCTCTGGATGCGTAGAAGTAAAAATTTTTTTCGTGAAGAGGATTTTGGTTTGACCTCTGGATGCGTGGAAGTAAAGGTTTTTTTTTTCGTGAAGAGGATTTTGGTTTGACCTCTGGATGCGTGGAAGTGCAGTTTTTTAAATGTTGTATGATCGCGGGTAAAAAGCACGGCGAGCCCCCATGTTGTATGATGAAGGGGTAAAAGTGAAAGAGGCCAATTAAATGGACAGCAGGTTTATTCGTGCATTAGATAGAAATAGGTTCTTAAACCCAAACTAGGAGCGGCGACTTCCACGTCCGTTCACCTCTACACCTTCGATCATTCTCTCTCTCTGGCGACGAAGTCGCCGCTAGGGGATTACATAAGCAGCGCCCTCTACATCACTGGGGATAACATATATTGTACCAAGTTCTTAATTTTTGTTTTAAAATAAAACAAAATCTGTACTAAGGGGAAAATTATCAGGCACTGAAACAATAGCGTTATCTACCAAATTGTTCGCCAACCGAAAAATTATCGCCAAGTGGCATGGATATAGTATCAATATTGTTCAACGCAGTGCCACGCAACGCACCTAATGATATACGTAGGTGTTTCACATTAGACGGCCTTAGATGTGATCTTGTAATGGACACATTCTGGAAAAAGATATCCCAACAAAAATCTCTCTGTAAAAAGGCGATAAGTTCGTCATTCAATGATTACGACCGTGAAAAGTATTGAGATCTAAAGTGGAGCCAAGTTTAAAATTGTTGAGGGTTACTGGCAATGATAGTTAGTAAATTTATTTCTCAAAGTCAAAATTCCCCTGCATAGGCCTAAATATTGTTACGAATTTTTGTATATTTGTAAATATTTCGTAGTGTTAATTTTGTAAATAGTAAAATTTATGTACATTTCGCATAAGGCAGTGCAAGAGTTCGCCTTTAATTTGTTTCCCTGCAATGATTCTCTTGATGCTTGATAGCGAGTTTTACAGAGGTAACGCTGGGAAGCGAGTTTTACAAGGAGCAGGGCATTTAACATTATGGTAATGGCAATCTCGCTAAATTGGCGAGATAGAGCCAAGTTGGCGACGGTTTTGGCGACTAATTTTTGTCGCCAAATTTGGCGAGAAATCGCCAAATGTCGTCATACTTGGCGACCATTTGGCGACATTTTCGGTCCCCATTGTTCATGTATAGGACTTTTCGACTACGATCTGGAAAGTTCTCCAAATATCGACCTCTAGAAGTTTCTAGAAGGTTCGCAGCCTCCCCTATATAAGCCCGGCCGTGAGTGGGGTTAGTTAGTTGACTGATTTTGAGTCACTGACTTAGTTGTTAGCTGAGTCCATTATTTGACTGGAATTACTGAGTAGTTCTAAAGCGAACTGTATTGCATTATCTTTTGCAGCGATTTGAGCAGTTGTGTTAAGTTTCTAACTGCTGTTTTGTGCTCTATTGTTGTGAAAAGAGCTGTATTGTGTATACTAGAACGAGAAGTTCTGGAACTGTAAGAGAACTGTGAAGAGTTATTTTGGAATAAATTTCTGCAAGTTTTAATCTGCTTTGGCTTCAAATCTTTCGAACCCGTCCACGCAACAATATGTAGCTGTAAAAATATTAGTGGCACTTGGCCATTACGTATTCTGGTTTACTGATGCGTAATGGCCAAGTCACACAAGCATTTTTATAGCTAGATATTTAGGCCTATGCAGAGGAATTTTGACTTTCAGAAAAAAATTTGCTAATTTTCATTGCCCGTAATTTACAACAATTTTAAACTTGGCTCTACATTAGATCTCAATACTTTTCTCGGCCGTAATCATTGCATGAAGAACTTAGCGCATTTTTGCAGCGATATTTTTGTTGAGATTTTTTTTTTAAGGTGTGGCGAACTCAAATAACAGATGAAGCTTCTGTGCATAGGAGTACTCTTTTGCACAGCGGTAAAGTATTTGTCTCGAGATCCAATGGTCTCGCGATCGAGGCCCGTCGCACACAGCGAAAGTTGCATACGCTTTAAAGGTACTAATTTAAAATTTATTATATGCAAAACAATAACTAGTTTTAAAATGTTCAGTGTTCATAATTTTTAAACTTGCCAGAAAACGTCATGGAATTGAAAGGGTTATTTTAAATAAATATTTAATTCAGATATTCAAAAAAAAGTTGGCGAAGGAGAAAAAAACATTAACAATTGCCGATCATTTAGTAGGCTATAAAATATCGCCAATGATCAGTTTTATAATGCCAAGTATACTTTTTTTTATTATTTCTTGATTTTAGATGGTTTTTGGCGTGTGGCTACCCTTTCCTTCTTTCTCCCTTCTCTTTCATCCCTTAAAAATTCATTAATCGATATTGGAATAACTTATTTTTTCTATATTTGCCCTTCCTAAGATTTGCACGAAATATAAGGATTGTGACAACATTGCAAGTGGGTCATATGGATATCCTTTGTTTGGAACGTTTAACCCCTTTTAAAGTTCGTTAATCGAAATAGCTTACTTCTTCTATATTTGTCTTTGCTGACATTTGTGGCAATTTTCAGAGTTGTGACATTTGAGAAGAGCATCACTCGAATGTCCCTCATTTAAAACGTTTAACTCAATTTTCTCCCCTTAAAATGGGTTAATCGAGATCGGAATAGCTTAAATTTTCTATGTTTGTCTTTGTTGATATTTGTACCAATTTTCAGAGTTGTGAAGTGGGACATTCGAATATCCCTCGTTTGGAACGTTTAACCCTTTTTCGACCCCTTAAAGTGGGATAATCGAGATCGGAATAGTTTACTTTTCTACGTTTATCATTGTTGATATTTGCACCTTTCTCAGAATTGTGACCATGTGGGAAATGGGACATTCGAATATCCCTCATTTGGAATGTTTAACCCTTTAAAGTGTGTTAATCGAGATCAGAATAGTTTACTTTTCTATGTTTACCATTATTGATATTTGTACTAAATTTCAGAGTTGTAACCGTATGGGAAGTGAGAGAATTAGTAGTGAGTGAGTGAGGGCTTTGCCTTACATATATAGAGATAAACGAGGCCGTGAGCGAAAAACCAAGTATCTTGATAGATGCTCAGTTTCGCAAGAGGAGTGTTAGTTGCACACTTATAATATGTTGTATATGTATGTAGACAGAGCATCTAGCAAGACTTGGTTTTTCGCGCGCGGCCTCGACATAAACAATGAAATAAAGTTATAGTTTTATGTCCATTTAAACTCTGAAATAGATCGTAGAATTTGCAATCATATCGAATATAGTTTTTGAATATAAATTCCTAACTTTGTTTGAATTACTTAAAATTTTGTAAAATAATATTTAATTAAAAAATATATATATATAAATTAAGGGAGTAAAAAAAATTAAATCTTGTATACTTCTGGACGGTGTTTTTTAATGACGATCTATTTTCTTTCAATGCCTTTTACTCGAAATCAATTTTGAATCGCCCACATTTCTGAAGCTCATTAAGTCCAAGTTTTTCACCCCAATTTTTTATATTTTTTGATAAATTGTTAGCCATCTGCTCAGATTTTAGAATTCATTACAGTTCAAGATGCCAGTTACCGCCTAAAAATCAAATTATGAACTAGATAATGTTCTGGAACTCGCCCATTCAATAGCAACATCAGTCCCGCAGTATATTAAGTCCACCACGTAATCTAATTAATGGACCAAAAGTCGTTAGGTCCGATTTCCATTCACCAATAACTTTTAGTACAACTGTTCCATGTATTATGTAAAAAAAAAAACCTTTAATAGTTTTCTTAAATTTAAATAACGTTTTATCAAAAGATGGCATGAGCCGTAAAAAAAGTGGCCTATATAAAATGTGTCAGTGTATACGTGGTCCGCATAACTCTCGAATGTATAGAACTGAGGTGTTCAAATTTGGTGTATGGGTGGTCGTGGGACCTATCATTGAAGTTTCCGTCAAAATTGCGCATGCGCATAAAGTAGCTGCTATAGAAGAAAAAAAAATCATGCATTTCATAGATTGAGAGGAGACTGCAATTTTTGGACTTCATCGAACATCATTCTGAATTTTTTTTATAGAAATTGGAGAAAAGTGAGTAGATTACGAAGCCACTGATCTGCAGTGGAAAAAATGACCGAAACTAGTCAAAAATCGACTTTTAATAATTTGAACTAAATCCAATTGCCAAATGAGCCATAACTTGCTAAATAAAGAGCATTTTTTTTTTATTTGCTAATCGTCATTCTTTAATTTTCAATTAAGAAGGTTGCAGACGATTCGGATGTGTGGCGATGGCTTACTTGCATCTTTCACAAATGGGCCAAATTGGCAATAAACATTACGTCACTGATGACGTAACTGATGTCGCCAATTTGGCTTACATTTAAAAGATCCAAGTTTACCGAGCCAGAGATCAGAAATCGTTTGCGCTTTTTCTCATTGAAAATTAAAATGCAATGGTTTGCCAGACGAAAAAGTTTGTTCTTTTTGGCAAGTTATGACATATTTGGCAACCGGATTTTAGTTCAACTCATTCCAAGTCAATTTTTGATCAGTTTCGGCCATTTTTGTCACAGCAGACCAGTGGATTCGTAATCTACTCACTTTTCTTCAATTTCCATAAAAAATTCAGAATGATGTTCGATGAGGTCCAACAATTGCAGTCGCCTCTCGGATTATCAGTAATTGCTATAAAACTGCTCTAACGATTTCGATCAAATCACTGTGGTAATGCCTCTTTATGTGTTCTAACCATTTCCACCTCCGAAATTTCAGTAAAATGCAATAAAGGAGTAAAAAGTTGAAAAAGAAATGTCTTCAACAAAGAGTTCTCTTTCTTTGGGCATCGTTCATCAAAGACTGTTTTTCTCCTCTTCTGTTGTACTTACAAGAAAAGATAATGTAAGAAAAGTATATCACCAAACTGGCAATTTTTTCTAATTGAATGATGAAAATGTAAAACGGAAATCAACGTCAGTATAATAGGGCAATTGAAATTTGTGCGATGTTCTATACCTTTAATTTTATAAGATCACATATGTTAGAAATGTGGTAGTACTACCAAAAGCTTGTAAGAGTTCTGGGAATTGAGCTTTTCCTGACTCACTGCAAACTCATTTCGTAATATATGATACATTGAATAATATGTACAATTAATACAAAATAATTTTTTTTCGTAGGTTAGTCTATTTCTACCATCACCAAGCAGCATCTAGTGATTTACAAGATCACAAAAAAAGTAATGAAATGGCTAAAAGAAAACTTGATGTTGCAAACATAGCTGATGCCTCAAAAAAACAAAAATATACCATAGACATCAAATTAGAAGAAAATATTATAGAATACTGCCCAATGCCTTCGCTACAACATGTTTCGTCAAGCAATATAATAATTACGTTATGGAATCAAGCAGATGTTAAAATCGAAATATTGAAATTATTTTCTGAATTAGAGGATTATTTACGTTCTTTAAATTATGAAGTTTTTCTAAAGATTGAAGATAAAGTATTACACAAGTTATCTCAATTATCTGTTCCTAATCGTATCAGAAAAATCTTAAAGAATATTGTTCGTCCTATAGGGCAGGAAATACTTCGCTGGATACAATATCAAGATCAATATATTTTTTATGCTAATACTATGTTTGATATTACGTCTATCGCAGTGAATTACATTGATGCTTTAGTTTGGACATCAAGAGGCATAATTGATTATAAAGAGACAGCAAAGTATTTATTAGCTAAAGAGGAAAATTTAGCTGATATTTATAAATATAATATTGCTTGTGTATATTGTATTGAAAATAATATAGCAACAGTTGCTCCTAATATTTCTAATACTACTTTAAACCTAATATCTATTGAAAGACAAGCAATGTTATTCTATTGGACTGCTTATATAACGGAAGATTATACTGAATTAAATAAGGCAGTTCATTCATACAATAGAAAGTATAGAACTAATTATAGTTCAAGTGAATGTGTTTTTACAGTATTAATAGATATGGGTGTAAATAAAGTAGCAATTAAATATATCTGGGATAAACTGAGTAATGAAGAAAAATCAAGACATATAGTTCCAGCAATAACAAAAACATATAACATTGATATTAGATGTTTTTTGCTCTCACAAGTGAGTAAAAAGCAAGAAAAAGAAATATTTAAAACTGTTAAATACGCTGTTAATATATTATTGCACTTTTTCGATAACTGGTTATGGGGACAGTATTTTCTACCCACGATACATAACATATGGGACGTAATGCATGGATATGTTTATCTTAGTATAATAGAAGCTGTTGTTGATAAAATGGAATATTATCGTGAGGACATTGAAAAATATAGTCAATATAAAGCTATATTTAAGGAAGTATGGCAATATGCTCCTAGACATTTAAAAGAATTTGTATTTGATTATCACAATGGATTCCGTGGTCGACGCATTTTCTTCAAATTATTTTGTAAGGAAAATAGAGATATGATTCAGCAAATATTTACTGACATTAATAATGCACAAAAGAAACGAATAATATCGTCATATTATGGAATTGAAAAATGCAGTTTTTATATTACAAGTAATCAATGGGATTCGTTAGAGATATTTATTGGTCATACTCTTTTTACTAGAGATGATGTAGAGCGGTTTAAACAGAGACTTATAAAACAAAAAGGACGAGATATAACAGTACATTTTATACAGAGTAAAGAATGGAATAAAGTAAAACAATTCCTGCAATGGGCTTTTAATACAGATGATGAAATAAAGGAGTTTAGACAAAAAATAACAAACAGTGGTAATTGCAACGATATATTAGAATCCATTATGGCAAATAACAAAGTAGATTTTACAGAACTAGAGTATTTTTTGAAATGGTGTGCTTTAGATGACGAAGAAAATGTTGTAGAACGTAAAGCTGAAATCCCCAAGTTATATTTTAAGAAGTTCATATGTACATTAATAGAAGAAGATAAATATGAGTTGTTAGAGAACATTTTAAATTGGTGTTTTCAAAATGACTCAAAACAAGTTACTGAGTTTAAACAATATTTTTATCAAGAAGATCAAATATATAATCTAGTAGACTTAATGGTTATTTTAATAGAACATAATGACCAATTACACTTATTAAAAAAATTTGTCAATTATTGGTGTTCTACTGATGAAGAGATAAATAAGTTCAAAACACGTATATTACGTCCCTCAGAAAAAACATTAGGTGTATGCGTAAAGTTATTGTGTAAAGGAATGTTTAACTTGTTAAATGAATTTGTAAACTGGTGCTTCAATTCTTCAAAAACAAAAATAGATAACTTCAAAAACCAGTTATTTATTGATAATGCTATGGAGAATATTTCTGGTGTTCCAAAATTTTATCATACTGAACTGATTAGATGGTTTAATCCGTCTATAGATTCCGTGAAAAGTTTTAAAGAAAAATTTAAATATTTTTACTGGTTTAAAGATATTTTATTTGTATTAGATAATTACACCGGGGAACTGAAAGGTATTCCAGATAAGGAAGTAAATAAAGAGATCCCTTTGAAACTACAGAATTCAAAAACGGATATTGAAAATCAAGCTGTTACTATTAATACCAATGATCTTTTAACAGTAGATACTAAAAGAATCGTGACTAAAGATACAAGTGTAATACTTTAAATTATTAACTATCCTATTGCTGTAATGACTAGTGAAGTAGCATGTACAGTTTTATATAATACTATACTAAACTTCAACTTAGCTAGACATCACTTAGACGGTAGATCGTGACAGTGCTCATAGGTATTTAATCCATTTTGGCGGAGTGAAAGCATAATGTTCGCCAAACCACAACAGAACAAAAGGCTCTAAGGTTTGGCGAAAATTATGTCTTCACTCCGCCAAAATGGATTAAATACCTATGAGCACTGTGACTATCTATCGTCTAAATGATGTCTAGTTAAGTTGAAGTTTAGTATAGCAAGATAAAATAACAATTCCAAAGAGTATGAAATTTTACTCTTCGAGAGAAATTCTTATTAATCATGCAGTATTTAAAAAACTCAATTAAAAGATAATCGTTTGTTACAGACATTCCATTGATTCAAATATTAACATTTTAAATTGAATTTAATTGGAAAGTTAATAATGATGTGAAAGAAAAGGAAATACTTAAAGACTATCTTTTTCTGATAATATTGATCATTGACAGACGCTGGTCCAAAATGTAGTATAAGAAATCGAAGAGACTGCATTAAATTTAAAATGAACTCTCAGCTACTGCATTTAATTATTAAAACCAGTCGGGTTTTATTAAAAGATATCACAAAATTAAATTCTCAAGTCTCGTATGGGGACTAAAGTTCATCCTGAACAACTCAGAGAAGATGAAGTATTAGATATAACCTTATGGGCCGACAGGCAACGGCAAGTCTCGAAATCTCATCGAACATCATTCTGAACATTTTTATAGAATGTAGGAGAAATGCTAGATCATGCATTCACTGGTCTGCTGGAGCAAAAATAGCCGAAACTATTCAAAACTCGACTTTGGATAAGTTGAGCTAAAATTCGATTGCCAAATGCGTTATAACTTGCTAAAAATAAACACCATAAACATCATTTTTGTATGGTAACACACCACTCTTTAATTTTCATTTAAAAAGGTTGCGGACAATTTCTTTCCGGGCACCAAGATCATTAATCTTTTGAAAGTCAGCCAAATTGGCAAAGAATATTACATCATCAGTGACATAATACTTATCGCCAACTTGGCTCATTATGAAATTTAGTATTTTTTGCCAGAGACGATATCGTCTGCACTCTTCTTCATAGAATATTAAACTGTGGTGAATTACGACACAAAAAAGAATGCTCATTATTTGGCAAATTATGACTTTTATTTGGCAATCGTATTTAGTTCAAGTCATTCAAAGAGAATTTCTGAATAGCTTCGGCCATTTTTGCTCCTGCAGACCAGTGTATTCATGATATACTAACATTTATCTACATACTGTAAAAAAATAAATAAATTTGAATGATGGGGGGTTCGATGGGGTACAAAACTTGCAGTCGTCTCTTGAACTATTAGATTTAATTTGTCGTCAAAGAATCTATTGATGATGAAGATGAAACAATATAAAAATAATGTAGAATAATATTTAATACAATAATAGAAATATACAACGCTAATAATTGAGCAGTACTTCTAAATTTTTAGTAGCTTATCATGGTTCTGCTATTATCATTAAATTATCATCAAAATATGCTATATATATTTACTTATGTTAATCAAACTTCTCCGGCGAGGGATTTATAAATGTTTTTCATTAAGATCAAGGCGGTATTTCTATAACAAATATCATTACAATATTACACAGGATTTAAGAGAAAAAGAAAAGTAGCAATAAAATAATAAGGATTGAAAGCTGGTTCGAATGCTCTTTTAAAAATTATTTTTAGCGCATAAAAACATTTTAGTTCGGGATTCCTCTTTTTTTTAGATAATGAATGATAATTAAATAAGTAAGAATTGTAGCATACTTGACAATACTGTTAAAAAACATTGAATAAAAAGTATACTCCAAATAAGGTAACTTCAAAAAAAGAAAAGGTATTTTTATGTGATTCGGAAGCAATAGAATAAAAAGATTGAAAGCTATGTTGATGTGATGGGAAGTATAAATTTTAAGGATAGCTACTAACTTTAGTACAACAAAACATGTAAAATAACAAGACTATAAAATACAGCTATTTACTTCCAAAACAAGAATTTATTTCGATGGTAATTAATGAAAAACAAGAACAACCCAAAACAATGCGACTATGTTCCTTTAATGGAGTGTCAATTCAATATTGTTGTGTTGGAATTAACTTTTTTCAATGATTTTTAAATGTTCACTTTTCAGATTTCTACGTATAAATAATTTTTTCAATGATTTTCCAATGCATACTTTCCATATTATTTCCAAATGGAGGTACTTAATTTTCTCAATGTTCTCTATTATGAGTTTTATTGAAGCATTTTTCGATAAATATTTCAACAGTTAAAAACTTATCGAATTTGATTCTGTAAAATTTGACATTCTCTGCTACGACTCATGCCTATGAAAGACGCTATTCTCTCCATTAGAATAATTGCTGCAGATGACATCTTGCAAGACGATGATAATTTCTCAACATATTTACGTTTATTACCTTTCCATTCTTGTGTAAATTTATTCATATAACTACAAATATGTATATTTAATCGCGTCATAATCCTAGAGAATTGTTATGTAATAAAATGTCATGTTGATAATTATCAAATTAAAAGAGTTGAAATTCCATAAACTTGTTCTTTCTTCAGTCTAAGATTACTTTATTTCTATTTTTATTGTCTCTTATTCCGATTATCAGAATTAACATTTACATTATTCAGTGAAAATTTTATGGATACAAACCCGTGAATTACTTACGAATAGGACACAATGCGGAGTTTTAAATATACACTGTATATTTGAAACTCTGCGTTTGAATACATAATTAAATATTTAATGTTTTTACTTCCTTTTTATCATTTATGGGCATTTTACCCATATGTATACATAGGGTAATGAAAGTATAGCATTCGGTCAAAAAACAAAAACAAAAAAAACAACAAAAAAATTGCATTTCTCCACGTTTTGGAACATCATGATTTCAAAAAAGTGATCTAGAAAAAATGTGTGTTCAGCATAACTCCTTAACAAACTGTACTACCATGTTTAAATTTGGTATGCAGGTTGGTGGTAAGCCATGGGACCTACCATTAAGGTTTTTGTCAAAATAACGCATGCGCATAAGGTAACTGCCATTGAAAAAATCATGTTTTTCAATGATTGCTAAAAAACGGCTCTAACGATTTTGATAAAAATCACTGCGGTAATGCCTCTTAACGTGTTCTAAACATCCCCACCTCCGAAATTCCCGTAAAAATGCTTTGATGGCGTAAAAAGTTGAAAAACGAATGCCTCCAACACAGAGTGCCCTTTCCTTGAGCATACCTCATCAACGATAGTTTTTTCTTCTCCCCTCAATTTCACTTAAAATAAAGGATAATATAAGGATTATCGAAAAGTTTATTGCCAAAATCACCTTTTTTTATAGACCCATACAAGAATTATTACAAACTAGCAATTTTTTTCTAAATATGAAGGATGAAGATATAAAAACGGTAAATGACACAAATCTGCGTCAGTATTATAGTGTAATTGAAAGTTGTGCGATGTTCCACACCCCTAGTTTTTCCTTACATTGATAGAGGAATAAGTTAGACCAGTAGTGGATTCTTAGTATGCAAGATCCATTTTACAAATTCATATCGGTTGCAAGATTTTTGATATTGAGTGCATTTATTAAGAACTGTTTGAAATTCATTTAAAGTTGCAATTTCTTTACACACTATATTATTTTTAAATAATTTATGTATTTACTTCGGATTATTTTTCACATTCAAAATTGTTTTTATATTAGAAATAAGTTTGTGTGCATATATAAAAAAATATAAACGTTTAGAGAGTTTAGCCCATAAAATGAGTTTAAATTTTGTCTTCTTAAAATATGCACTCGATAATAATTGACAAAAGTTGACTAATTTAAAATTCTGTTACAATTATTTATAGTTTTTTTTTTATACGCAAGACAGAAATAATTCTTCAATTAAAAAAAAACTATACACGAATTAATGATTTTAAATATTTGTTAGAATGCATTAAATTTTTTTTTTTAGGTATGTAAACATTTTAGTTCAGAATACCTCTTTTCCTTGAGATAATTAATGATAATCAAATAAGAAGCTAATGTCAGCTGTAGCATATTTGATAATACTGGAAAAAGTATTGAATAAAAAGTATTGAACTCCAAATAAAGTCAGATATTTAAATAACCCCATAAAACATTTTGAATACATTTTGAAACATTGATTAATTGTAATACGTGGTCGATGAATTGTCTAGACTTCTGCACAAATTTGAACAGGGTAAGATTTTTTTTTTAATGAATCTGGTTAAAAATAGCCATTTGGCAAGAGATAACAATAAATCATAACTCAGGTAAAAAGTTTTGAAATTTTCTTTGCAAATTAAGGAACTTTCTTTAAAAATTAATAAATTTTCTTTAAAAATAAAGGAATTATCTGTTAAAAATAAGATAAATAAAATTTATTCTTTATTTTTAAATGGAATTCTTTTTATTTCTTCAAAGACACCTAATTTACTAAAGCAAAATTTAGGCATTTTAAGTACCATGGGAACCCAATACTATACGAATAATGCAATATTTACCTTTAAGGGTAAACTGTGTTTACAACCGTAAATTAATTACAAAATCAATATTTTATAATGTATATTAACCCTTTGCACTCGAGCCCTTTTATGGGCGGAGGAACCAGCAATTCGAGTTATTTCGTGGGATTTTTATTTCGGTCTGAGGTTAAGCATTCACTTCATAAAACTAAACTTTTTACACCGTTGTAGCATTTTTACGGGAATTTCGGAGGTGGGGAAGTTTGGAACACCAGAGGCATTACCATAGCGATTTTGATCAAAATCTTTAGAGTAGTATTTTAGTAATTGCAGAAAAAACTGATTTTTTTTTTTATATTTTCATGTTTTGCGCATGCGTAATACTGTTGAAAACTTTAATAACAGGTCCCATGACCGCCACTAACATATGCACCAAATTGAACATCGAAGGTCAATTCGTTCGCGACACAGACAACATACAGACACACTTTTTTCTAGGCCCCTTTTTTGAAGTCAGTATATTCCAGAACGTAGAAAAATAATTTTTTTTTTTTTTAAATGCATGAAAACAATAATCTCTATGAGACGGTTTTTCAGAACTTCGTATTTTCTCTGCTCAGGGGGATTCAAGATAATGTCACTTACTGTAGCAATGACATCGGTTTCTATCGCAGAAACTACGTGGTGGTACTTGGTTTTGTCCACAGTGATACCCGATATAAGAAATTGACTTTCAATTTGAGCGAAATACAGCTTCGGATTTTGTCTCCAAAACGGGGGTGCTTTGAATGAAACTCTGGACACAGTGGGAATTGCCGAGTCATCGTTTTTTCTCCTTGGCGTCCATTATTGTTTGCTGCGCAAATTTAATTAAAACTATTAATAACGCGTGTAAATTTTTAATCCGGGTCACCAGTTTCTGGCCACCGAGTTGGCGGCTCAGATTTTAACGCAATAAAAAAGCTTGAATGAAAAAGAATACGTTGTTTAAATATTTATTTTTATTAGAAACGATTATATGCAGTCATCATTTTTTTAAAGAACCGAGAAAGTATTCATGGAAACAGCAAGTCTCCTCGTGATCTTCGAATTCGTCTTCTTAATTAATCTGTTCCGAATATATGCTTGGAGGCCAATTGTATATCAGCTGACTTCATCGCGTCAGGCTGTGGTTTAACTGGTAAGTGATGTGGCCTCTTACACTTCCTTTAACCCTATGTTAACATATGGAAAACTGAAAGTGATAAGATATTTTTTCATTATGCTCCTTTTTCTCCCTATATTATTGAATCATAATACTTTAAGTTGATTCTCTTCCAAATCAAATTGCAATTATTGTTGTGTTGTTGTTTCTAATCTCCCTTTTGTCTGACGAAGTCAGACAATATCAGTGAAGCTATTGACATTAATGAAGTCTGACACTAGTTGTGGACAGTTATAAATGTCCTCCCAGTCCAGTCCAAGGCAGTCCAAAATGTGCTGAGGTGATGCCTGTTCTTTTTGGCATTTAGGGCAAAGAGGAACATTTTTGCTTCCCCCAGAATATGTGAGGCCTTTAAGGTGACCACTAGCAAGTCGGGACAGACGGGTATTGGTGTGCCTATCACAAGGAAGAGATAGGGAGTGTCCTGGCTTTTTGGCTATATACCATTCGTGAGACGGAGGTATATGCCATTTCGCTTTATTTTGAGCTATTTTCTTTGAGTATAACTCTTGATATGTGAGTTCTTGAGTAGAGAGGACAGGGTGTTCTAGTCCCTCCTTAGCAAGAGTGTCAACCAATTCATTTCCGTGGATGTCTACATGTGACGGGATCCCCTGAAAGTGCACTTTGTGCAGTCGGGATATGCTCTTGACTTTGCGTATTATGGATAGACTGGTTTTGTCTCCCACGAGGGCCCAGTTTTTGAGGTGTTGAATGGAACTTCGGCTATCGGATAGAATCCATAAGTCTAAATTGCAATTATGACCGTCTTAAACAACATTATTATTTATGTGATATGGTCAAATCCAACTATTTCATATCATCACGCCTACCTTTAAAATGCTACGATATAATTATTGATAATCTTAGTTTATTAAACTTTTTACTTTCAACTACCCATATGTTTATCTAAGATATTGAAAGTATAGCACCTGGTAAAAAAAAAATTTCATTTATTTTTCTTGCATTTTTCCACTTTTGGAACAGCCTGATTTCAAAAAAGTGGTCTGGAAAAAATGTGTATGTGTTTTAGCGTATGTTAGAAAAAAACACAAACCTAGTCATAAAAATATAATCGAAGAACTAATTTATTTTTTCAATTTTTACATCAAGTTGCCCCTTAAGTTTTTTAAAACTCAAAACGAAATATTATAATATTATGACTAAGGATTGCAAGCCTCTTATAAATAGTTTTGATGTTACAGTGTGTATGTGGTTAGCATAAATCCCGAACAAATTGACCTACGATGTTCAAATTTGGTGTGCGTGTTAGTGGTGGCCATGGTATCTACCATTAAGGTTTCCGTCAAAATCGCGCATGCACATAAGGTTAAAATCACGAAAAATCATGCAAAAAAATCATATTTTTCAGAAACGGTTAAAAAAAAAGGCTTAAACGATTTTCATTAAAATGTATGTGCTAATGCCTCTTAAGGTGTTCTAATCGTCCCCACCTTCAAAATTCCAGTAGGTAAAAGCGAAAAAAGTTGATAAACGAGTACCTTTAATACAGTGCTCTCTGCCCTTGAGCATCGCCCATCAATGAAGAATTTTTTTCTGTTTCATGCACAAGAAAAGGACAAATGTAATGTCTATCGAATAACATCGCCAATATCGTCTTTAATTTTTTTTTTTTTTTTTTTTTTTTTATGCCCATGTTAAAATTATTGCCAAAAATATCGTCAAATTAGGCATTTTTATTTAATGATTGATAATATGAAAACGGTAAATAACACCATAACCCTAATAGCACACATCCTCCCAGGGAGGTCCCTGGGAAGTCATTCGTAGTCCCGGGGATGACTGGGGACTTCCTAGGGACCTCCCTGGGACGATGTGTGCTATTAGGGAACTTTTAATGCAATGACAGATATTATTGTGTTATTGAAAGTTGTGCGATGTTCCACACTTCAAGTTTCTTTTATAGTTGTATGCATTCACAAGTTTAAATATATGTCCCCTAGATAAATATAAATATTCACTAAAATCATAAAGGTTTAAACATACATAATGCAGCTATTTATTTTTTATTACTTGTACAATAGAATTTTGAATCTAGAATTTACAATTAGGCTGTCACACTTGAAAATTGAGTTCTCGAGTTCAACTTTGTAGAATCCTAGAAAGATCTCCATGAGAGATTTAAAACCAAACAAGATTGGGAATGTACCATGGATCTGATTGCATACGTACGCGTGCAATGTTATCTTCTTAGAATCGTTTATAATCACTTATTTCTGAAATAGAAATGAGAAATATTATTTCAAGCATATGAACTTAAATGAAAAAAGAAGACTCCATACATATTGGAGTTTCATTTTTTGTTCAACGAAGAAATATAATTTATAATAAAGAATTTAAAAGATCTTTTTACCAAAATTGTAATTACTTGTAAATTTACGAGGAAAATAAATGAAAAAATGACCAACTTTTTTATTTATAATTTTTCTGGTATTTATTTAGTTGAGTTAAGAAGGACTGTGAATGAAAGTTTGATTAAGATTTACTGTATGAGACCCTTAGGCGACTTTTCAAAAAATTGTCAAATTGAAAATGACGTCACACGGCTGTGTCGCCAAATCCAAAATGGCGTCAAAATCGCCTTCAGATCCTTTCCTCCATTTGGGTTTCCAAAAAGTGATTTTGCCGCAGTGTTGCCATTTTACAACTGTTATCGCCAAATGTGAAAAACCACACCAAGGCGTCTCGTACGGTATATCTGAGCCGAAAGTTTTATACATGACATCTATTCTAAACTCCAACTTAACTTGACACCACTAGACAATAGATCTTCAACTTGCTCATAGGCAAATAATCTATTTTAGTGGAGTGAAGACATAATTCATGCCAAACCTTATAGCCTTTTGTTCTCTACAGGGTGGTTTGGCGAACATTATGCTTTCACGCCGCCAAAATGGATTAAATACCTATGAGCACTGTGACGATCTACCGTTTAGTGATGTCAAGTTAAGTTGAAGTTTAGTATAGTAATTTGCTCTGATACTCGAAATTCCATATCAACCCATTAATCTAAGACATCAGTTCATAACTGCAATACAACAAAATTTAAAAATGTAATAAGAGAATTCTTAAACATATTGAAGATGTTTGCATTGTAAACTGATTCTGCAGGGTAAATTTAAAGTAGCACACATCAAATTTTAATGGGCCGTAATTCAGTGAAAACGCATCGAGTTTCAATTTCCTCTTGGCAAATGACAGTGTCGATTGTTTCGAATATACTTACAAATGAATCATCGGGTTTTGGTACATTACTACGTCCGATCCGATGATTCTTTTGTAATAACCCTGTATTTCAATTGGTATCAGTACTCGGAAAAGGTCGATTCAGGATTTGGTACAATGCAGCGTGAACCTTGCAGCAATTTAAAAGGTATGTAAAAGGTTTACGTACCCTTTACATTACAAATCTTGTTAAAAGGTTGGTCGTGAAAACTTTTACAAAAAGTGTCAACTGTGAATTATTAACCCTTTTGCAAGCTTTTAAAAAGGTTGCATTCTTGTAATCTAAACCTTTTGCATCCTTTTCATTTAAGAGATTTACACAAGGTATTGCAAAGGTTAAATTTCTATTTGGGAACAATCTTTAAATATATATATATATATATATATTTTTTTTAAATAGTTATCTTCTAGGGAGTGTTCTATTTTGAACTTAGTGTGTTACTTTAGGTACGGAGCTGTCGCCGTCAGTGTAAAGTTTTTTTAGTCACTGAGTTAAATGATCTACTTCAAGTTCCATTGTTGACTTTAGAGATGGCAGAATTAAGAACAAAAAGATTCCTTGAAGATTGTGTTTGGAGGCATATTGCCGAGTTGAGTAAGTAATTTAAGTCTTATTCAAACACTTCTTTCCGTTTCTGTACGATGTTCAATGGGAAATAGATTGAAATTGATGCGGTTTTATGAAAATTACATGATAGAATTTGGCTGTACTTTAATTGTAAAATAATTATGCAACCGAAGGATGTCACTGCTTTTGACTGGATATTTTAACCTTGTGACAAACAGTTTTTCAAAATTCAACACAAACGACGAGCACTTCAGTGGCGTTACACGAAACTATAACCTCTCCCCCAAACACAACTCGCATCAAGACACACAGTTTTTTCATTAATCACTCGCCCTGCAATAAACCGGAAAAAAAATTCGCAAACTGAATGGCAAAACTATATATTTGTAACCAGAAGTACGTTCCCGCTTAAGAATCTCGTAACTATGAATAATAACAAATTCAGCGTACCTAAAAGCACAAAAGCAAAAGGAATGGTGGAAATAAGGATCTGGTTCTGCACAGTAGGAATCATAGCCTCTATCTCCGCACCATTGTCTGCAGTAATTCAGGTCATCTATGGGACAATTAGGGGGATAATTGTCCTCAGCCAAAACTGCACCTGAAGAGGAAGAATTCATTGGTAAGTGCTTGATATTGTTATGAATTTTTCTCAGGAAGCGATTACGCAGTTTTTACTAGAAAAAAATTATAAAATTTATTCTCTCTTCGAAGGCTCACAAAACTTTTCAGAACAGCAGAACAATTTCTATCATGCTTCAATACAAGCTTCGGTACGTAAAGTAAGAAAAAAAAAAGGGAAAAAAATCAAAATCCGAACGATGGCTATATCTTGTGTTCTAATTGATGGAATAACAAAAGGCAAGTACCATTATAAATCGTGGAAGGTCTTTATGAATTGTTTATATTTTTTTTTATCATAAGGGGTCATCTACATTTTAAAACTAAACCAAACTTTAAAAAGTTCAATGGCAACAACATAATATTATACTATATTTAGATTTAGAATCCAAAAAAAAAAAGTCTAAATAACAAATTTCGTAATTTTTCAATGAGTGGTTAGTAATTTAGATGATGTCAAAAAAAAATGAAAAATTAATGTTAAAAAGATTTTTTTTTTTGGCTATAAATTCTTATATAGTTAATATATTTTAGCAATTTGTATTTCAAAGGATAGTTTAAGGCCAAACATAAATAACATGCAACTTTTGTATTAAAATTTTTTAAATAGAGACATATATATATATATATATATTTTTGCTTCCATTAGAATTATCATAGTCGAAAACCCATTCAGACTTTTTTCATTCCATTTTGACTTTTGGTTCCCGTTATTTTAGCAAAAATGTAAAAAAAGCTCACTTCAAGGGACCGTGTAATAGATTATAGTTAGAGAGGCAACTGCAATTTTTGGACCTCATCGAACATTATTCTGAATTTTTTATAGAAATTGGAGAAAAGTGAGTAGATTACGAATCCACTTGTCTGCCGTGGCAAAAATGGCTGAAACTGATCAAAAATCGACTTGGAATAAGTTGAACTAAAATCCAATTGCCAAATATGTCACAACTTGCCAAAAGGAGAAACTTTTTCATCTGTCAACCCACTGCATTTTGATTTTCCATGAGAAAGAGCGCAAACGATTTCTGATCTCTGGTTCGGAAAACTTGTACCTTTTAAAAGTAAGCCAAATTAGCTACATCAGTTACGTCATCAGTGACGTAATGTTTATTGCCAATTTGGCTCATTTGTGAAAGATGCAAAGAAGCCATCGCCACACATCCGAATCGTCTGCAACCTTCTTAATTGAAAATTAATGAGTGAGGGTTACCAAATAAAAAAGAATGCTCATTATTTGGCAATTGGATTTAGTTGAAATTATAAAAAGTCTATATTTGGCCAGTTTCGGCCATTTTTGCCACGGCAGACCAGTGGATTCGTAATCTACTCATTTTTCTCCAATTTCTATAACAAATTCTGAATGATGTTCAATGGGGTCCAAAAATTGCAGTCCTCTATCAGTCTATTACGTCTTGAAGCATGCAAAACGTTCGATTTTGCCCTCAAGATCGTCTGAAGCATTTTTTCTCATAAGTGACGTGTTTTTCAACATAATGAACTGAAATTTGGTATCTAGGGTAAACGAGGTATTCTAAATCAAATGAAAACATAAAAAATAGGTGTTTCTATTGAAAATTTTTAAGATAAAGTTAAATCTACTTAGTATACAGCCCCCTGTAACGTATTGTAACTGTTAATTGCTGTTGTAAAATATAGAGGGCGCCACAAAACAGTTATTTGAAGATTGTATTTTTTTATGTTTTTTTTTATTAGTCTCCTATGAGAGACGAGAGAGGAGAGACGATTCAGAAATGGAACACTAACACCTGCTCCTTGTGAAGTTCTTAAAATAAATGTGTTTTGTTTTCGTTCAAAATGAAATTTTTACTCGACCACGATACCACAGCATAGATTGGTTCCAGCGGTGCGATTTTTGAACCTGAAACAACCGTTGTTTTGAAAAAGAACTGTAAGTTTTATTTTAACGACGAAATGAATAACGACCGTTATTTTGGCGCGAAGAGTACCTGATGGACATCCATCGTGTGGAATATGAAGCAAGCCTTGCTTATATATTTCTTGTGTTTGCTGAAACCTATAAATGTCCGAGTATGGACACTCGTCGTGTAGAATGGTAAGCATTGCAATTTGCTTATTAAATTAACTGAAAAGCCTCGATTCAGTGTGGACATCCGGTCTACAGATTTTGATGGACATCCGTCCAGATTGATAATTTTTCTTCGTCCTGAAGATCACCAGTGACATCCTGTCCTGAGAAAAGAAGAACCCCTTCATCCTGAAGATATTGTGTGTTTTTTCTTTTAAGAGTGGTGTTTGTGTTTCGTTGTCAGCATTAGTGAATGACAAGTTCTGTTTCTACAGATTTTGATGGACATCCGTCCAGATTGATAATTTTTCTTCGTCCTGAAGATCGCCAGTGACATCCTGTCCGGAGAAGAGAAAAGAATACTTCACCTTGAAGATTTTGTTGTGTTTTGATTCAAGAGTGGTGTTCGTGTTTAGTGCTTCGTGAATCATAAGTTCTGTTTTCAAAGTGGTTAAATGGAGTGCAATACTTCAAGATCGATGATACGTTGCGAGTTTCAATGTTTGTAATTCAAGTGTAATTTATCGAAAGTGCTAATTTGTGGTTGGTATTTAGTGCTTGAGTTATTCAAGAGGTGTTTAGTTTCGGTTCCGAGCAAGGTTCTAGTTTCATTTGTGTGCAATATTTCAAATGAAAATAATGTAATGATTACTTGTGGAGTGTGTACATATATCATTTGTGTGCAGTATTCAAGTGATTAATTTGCCTCATCTGACGTGAGTTATAATTATTTACTCATCGTAGATCAAGAGTGATTTTAAAACTGGTGGTGGAGCAAGTCCATTTTCTGGTGAAGAAAATTAAAGGAATAATCCGGCCCTCGGATATAATTACAATTAAAGTGAAAATAATTGTATTTTATGATTTTCAGCTTCATAGTTGATTTTAAGTTCTTTGAAATTTATTTAAAACTAGTTTTGTTTAGTATCTGGTACATGCATTTAAATAATGATAGTATTTGAATTTATATCTTTTGAAGGTCTTCTTTTAACATGGTATGAATTTAATGCTATATTTGATTATTTGTGCTACTATAATTATATATATATACCATAATATAATATCTGGTAAGATTCTTGTAACAAGAACACTTATTTAGGTACCAGTTATAACCAATGCTTTGGGTTTGTGCTAACATTTCAAAGAATTGGAAATTACTAAAACAAAAGTAATTTGAATCTAATTTTAGTTACAAGTTGTAAAAGAGTTGGTTTTAAGTGAAGTCTAGTTCTAGATATTTTTTGTTCTTGATCTGAAGTTCATTTCTGAATATTTTATTTCATGTTCTCTTTTAAAAAAATGTGATTGCTATATACTTAAATTAGATGCAATTAATTTGATTTGAGTTTTAAAAATTGCAATTGCTGAAATTAAGTGGTAAAAATGTTGAATTCTTTTTTAAAACATTTATGTTCCTGTTCTATGATAAATTTTCATACTTGAATATTTTGTAGTGATTAAGGGGTATAAAATTTATATTATATTTACAAGAATAATTATAAATTTGGGGGTGTTCTGTGTTAGGTGAAGAATATAAACTCTCCAGTAAATTATTACATCTAAAAATGTCTTTTTTGGGTCGTGCTAAGAAAGAAGATTTGAGGGTGTTAGCAGAAGAGTTAGGTGAAAGAGTAACACCTGGTCTTAAACTGGTAGATCTTAAGAAATTAATCACTACAAGTGTTAATTATGACGAAGATTACGTTAAGGAACAGATAATTGTAGTAATGGAGAGTAGGAAAGAACAAGAGAGCCTGAAATTGCAACGTGAACTTGAAAAAGAAAGATTCGAACAAGAACAAGAGAGACTGAAATTGCAACGTGAACTTGAAAAAGAAAAGTTTGAACAAGAACAAGAAAGATTAAAACTACAACAAGAATACGAGCTGCAAAAACTCCAGTTGGAATCGGAAAGAGGACCTATAGTTATGCAAAAAATGGATTTTCAAAAGCTATTGAAAAGTTCGTCTATAGCTACAACAAATTACTCCATCAATTATAAAACTTTAGGTATTTAAATGTAAGGTTGAAAAAAATTTTACTTACTGAAAAATCCTGCCACCAGGATGAAAATCAAGAAAGAAGATGCCAATTTCATATTTTCTGAAAAAAGGAATTGGCAACATTTTATTTCCTTGTTATCTGAATTGTTACCTCGTTATCTGTAAATTATATCTTGTAAGATGATTAAGAATTTTAAAGTTGAAAATATTTGTTTCACTCACAAAGAGTATAAAACTTAATTTGCCAGAATATTTGGTATTGCGCAGTGGTAGAAATGGTGAGGAAAAAAAAGTGGGGGGGACGCCCAAAATTTGTTGACAAGTCCGCCCCCCCCCCTCCCTCTCCCTTCCCCTTCTCCCATCTTCAACGATAATTTTTATTATTTAGCAACTTATGATAAAAATATTAACTTGTCGAGAAATAATTTATTCTTCCTAACATTAACATTAAACGAGGGTCCAAAATTTATTGGATATTTTAATGAATATAAAATGACTTAGTTTTTTTACTTGGAAGAAGGGGATGAAGTATTTTAATAATTCAATGTTATATACATAACTATTTATTTAGATTTAAATGTTACTTATAAATGTGGATACTTTCAAGAAATGAAATTAATAGATAAAGTTCCTCCAAAGTTAAAAGTTAACCAAGTTTAACTGTATTCGTTAGTAAAAATACTTTTATCTTTATACAAAGTAGTACAATACATTTTTAAAATAATATGATATATACACCATATATAGTTTTAAAGTTTTTAAGTGTAAAAACAAATAACTTTTTCTCAGTGTCACTACATTTAAAGGTTAATCTTGTTTTTCATTAGTAGTGTTTAGGCTGACTGAGTGCTTTTAAAAGTGAGGGGATGGATTTCAGTGGTTTTAAAAGTGGGTGGACGCATTGGTATTTTCTTGAAAAGTGGCGATGGGACGCGTCACCTTGAGTCTACCCACACTTCTAGCACTGGTATTGCGACTATAATATCGCACAATACCTATTTATAAACAAAGTTTTAAATTAGGTTTTTTTTTCTGAAAACGCAAACTTTCACCTAGTTAGTTGGTTTTTGCACAATTTGGCTATCATTTTTTTGTCAATTGGCTACATATGTCTCGTAATCTGTTAAGAGGAGCTCATAGGAAGGATTATTCCCTATACTCTCTGTGTTACAGTCTTCTAGTCCAGTGCATTTAGAAACTACTTTGCACAAAACCTTGAAATTTGGTGAGAAGATACGAAAAATATCACTTCATGAAATAACATAAATTGTTAAGTCGAAAATAGCGCCTAATATATTTTACCTTATATTCGAAACCCTTTTGTTAATGCCTATGCAGTGAATCCACCTGGTTTTGTCTATTGCTATTTTAATTTTCATTCATAATAGATTGAAATTAAACGAAAACATTTTATTTCATTCCATTATAGACTGAGAGGCAACTGCAATTTTTGGACCCCATCGAACATCATTCTGAATTTTTTATAGAAATTAGAGAAAAGTGAGTAGATTACGAATCCACTGGTCTGTCGTGGCAAAAATGGCCGAAACTGGTCAAAAATCGACTTTTAATAAGTTGAACTAAATCCAATTGCCAAATGCGCCATAACTTGCCAAATAATGAGTATTTTTTTTTTATTTGGTAACTCTCACTCTTTAATTTTCAATTAAGAAGGTTGCAGACGATTCAGATATCTGGCGACGGTCTACTTGCATCTATTACAAGGGAGCAAAGTTGGCAAAAAATATTACGTCACTTATGATGTAAGTAATGTTGCCAATTTAGCTTACTTTTAAAAGATACTAGTTTTCCGAGCCAGAGATCAGAAATCGTTTGCGCTTTTTCTTATTGAAATTCAAAATGCAGTGGGTTGCCAGACGAAAAAGTTTGTTCTCTTTTTGGCAAGTTATGACATATTTGGCAATCGGATTTTAGTTCAACTCATTCCAAGTCGATTTTTGATCAGTTTCGGCCATTTTTGCCACGGCAGACCAGTGGATTCCTAATCTACTCACTTTTTTCCAATTTCTATAAAAAAATTCAGAATGATGTTCGATGAAGTCCAAAAATTGCAGTCGCCTCTCGGACTATTAAGGGATCCTTTCCGTTACTACTCACCAAATGTCATGGTTTTATCGGAAGTATTTTCTATATTCACTGGGATGGAAGGTTGTAACCTAGCGAGTATAGGGAATGATCCTTGCTAAGACTTCCTCTTAAAAAATATACTAGTATGCGATTGAAAATTTCTTACCTTCTGAAGCAGTTTTCGGTTTGAAATTGATCGTCAATATGATCGAGTAAACTTGCTATGAAAGTCGATCCCTTAAAATGTTCTTCAAACTGACGCAGTTTTATCTGTAGCAAGACTATGCATTGCATTAAAGATACAAATATATATATATTGAAAACATCTGCCATATTATAGAAACTTCAAACGTCAACATTGTGTTTGGTTTTGTAAGATAGTCGTAAAATTTCAATGAGGAAAATAAGACAAGTTGTTCCGAGTGATTGACATTAAATTTTGAGTTTAGAATTGTAATGTAGTATTTCTGCTGCTACAAGTGATGAAATACCATATAATAGAATAAGAAGTTTGACAGTAACACTGTAATAGTTGATTTCGTATCCAGAACTACATGCCAACTAACGGAGGATGGCAAAATTGGATTTGCTGCGGAATGAAAGCTGACAGGAGGGTGCAACTGCTCTCATGTGGTTTTAAATATAAAAAATTGTGTCTCGGGGCTACATTAAATACAAAAATTTAATACGAAAATGAATATTTTTGGCCATGACTTATTAACTCAATTGGGATTTCAACTGTGATGATGCAATAAGTACATAAACTTTCTTTGTGCGTTAACCATTTTTGAGAAACGAAACTTTTGTTTGTTTGGAACTTCCGACTGTCTATTTCTGCCACTATAAAGTACTTAACACAGCCAAATAAGTCTCATAATTTTGAGCTTCTAGAAGAATAAGAGATCGAAATCTAATAGTGTAAACACCTTTCTCCAACTCCACCACACCAACGAGAGGACATTGAGGCCACGACAGATTTAATGTGCCCCAGTCTCCATTAGGTACACACCAACCTTCGGCGGCTGTCAATGATTGAGCCCTGAACCCTCCGATCATGAGCTCGATACTCTGACCACCAGGATTGATCCTGAAACAAAAACTTAAAAAGTGTCAATCAAAATCTTTACCAAATGAAAGTAATTCAATAACTTAACTTAGCCAATCACCGCAGCTTGAAGGTGGGGCTAATTCATTCCTCCCAGAGATCCAAACCGAACTGTCATGACTTCTAGCACCGATTCCAATCCAAAAGGACCTATGTTCCTGCTTTCCAGTTTTCTTTCTTTTTTTAATGTAGCTTGTGTTGTGTGATGATTACACGTTTTAACATGCATGTAATGTATTCGCATTGGAATCGTCAATGTAGCTATTAGATTGCTCTCGTTAAGTTCTCCAGTTAGCGAGAACAACCTGGAACATTGTAGAACGTCACTCAAACTCATATAAGCTACGTAATCCGTTTTGACTCCGCCTTTTAGAATATCAAATCTTGAAACTAGTGATTACGTCACCCATTTCGCTCCGAGCCACTCTGACAATAAACTTTTACATTTGTTTAATCTCGGCTGCTTTTTATATCCTAAGAGTGTCAACACTATTTTACCGTTACATGCATTAAAAACCTTCTGACATTAACTGACTCTAACCAGATCACGCCAATACCACACCATTTTGCTATATGAGAAAATAATTAAAATTTACTGTTGCGAGTAAAATTGAGAAAAGTAACTGAACAGAAAATGTTGAACGCATTCTTCATTTGATTCCCAGTTTATCATTATATAAAAATATTTAATTGATTTTGTACCATCAATAGACTTTAAGCATGTCATGGATGTTTACCAGATGGTCAGACCACTTGAACAGCACTTCACTGCCTTGCCTTAGTGGAAAAGGGAGAATGACTCGCCATCGGTTCCTTTGAGAGGAAAGACGCATGCTTTAGAGCTGCGACGTCGTATTAGCCTACTGGCTTGAGAAATGCTTAGGCACAGGCCTAACATTTTGTAAAGAACGAAGGAATTGTAAATAAAAGTTGTTTGTTTTTATAGCAACGTGTTTTAATTGTAGATTAAGACAAAGTCAAAATCCTTCATAACGCATGAAGATGTCAGAAGTTTTCCAAATTTTGTTCGTCGCAACAATCACTACGGTTCGTTATTTGTGGAAAATGTTTAAGAGGTAATCCTAGTAAGGATAATTCCCTGTACTCGCTATGTTACAATCTTATAGCCCAGTGCATTTAGAAACTACTTTGTATAAAACCTTAACACTCCATGAGTTAGGTACAAAAATTATAACTTAATGAAATGGCATAAATTAAAAACTCGAAAATATCGTCTAATATATTTTACTTTATATTTGAAATCCTTACGTCAATGCATATGCAGAGGTTGAATCTGGTTTTGTGTTTTGCTATTTTAATTTTCATTTATAATAGATCGACATTACATAAAAACAATTTCTGTCATTTCATTAAGTGATCATTTTCGTACTTACTCACCAAATTTCATGGTTTTATAGAGAGTAGTTTCTATATACACTGAGCTAGAAGATTGTAACATGGCATCCATTTAGTCCAAACTAAATTATCATAGATTTAATTTTTTAAGTAATCTTAAATGCGACCAGTGCATACTAGGAAAATTCTAATGCTCGTTTTAGCATTTTGCTATTCGTCATTTTAAAGGCTCATAGTTTTCAATAAATAAAAAAAAGTTACCGAGTTCTTTCGTTGTGTTTAGGATCTTTACTTACTAGAAATAGCTTTATCGTCCTTTCCTCCACTCTATTATTACTTTGAATTACCAATATGTTTACTTAGGGTAATGAAAGTATAGCATTCGGTTAGTTAAAAAATATATATATATATATATATTTTTTTTTTTTTTTTTTTTTTGCATCCCTCCTAGAGGTCGGCGATATATCGATATTTCTAAAAAAATATCGATATTAAAAGTATTGATAAAAGTCACCGATGTATCGATATTTTCAAACATTTTTAGTTTTTTGATGATCATTTTGTAGTTCCATGTGTTTTTTTCGATTTTCTTTATTCCTTTTTCAAAAACTTCAAAACTAAATTTTGAACTTGGCTGAGACAGTTATAATGGCACCAATATTCAGCATTTTCCATACACTTAAAAGCTATTTAAAATTATCTAAATTATTTTTTAAAATCACTTCTCCAATTAAGCAAAAATATATATATTTTTTTTTGGTAATATATCCATTTCAGTTGAAAAAGTAATCACCTTACCAAAAAGCAATCATGAAAAGTAGAAATTTGCCCCGAAATACTTTGATTCTGGCAAAATTGAAAATCAAATCAAAAAAATTATTTATCGATATATCGATATTTTATCGATATTTTTTTCTATGCAACGATATAGTATCGATATTTATTTAGATCGATATTTCCGACTTCTAATTCCTCCACTTTTTGCCATATCCTGATTTTTCAAAAAAATGACCGAGAAAAAAATGCCTGTGTACGTGGTCAGTATAACTCGAACAAATTGACCTGCGATTTTTCAAATTTTGTGTGCGGGTTAGTGGTGGCCCTGGGATCTACCATTAAGGTTTTCATCAAAATCGCGAAAGCGCAAAAGGCGCAATTCATGAAAAAGAATGTTTTTCAGCAATTGCTAAAAAACAGCTCAAGCGATTTTGATTCAAATCTCTCCTAATGCCTCTTAAAGTATTCTAATCGTCCCCACCTCCAAAATTCCAGTAGAAGTACGAAAAAAGCGTCAAAAGTGAAAATCTAGAGCCTTTAACACAAAGTTCTCTACCCTTGAGAGTTACCCATCAAAGATAGATTTTTAGCTATTTCACGCACAAGAAAGGATAATGTAATATCTACCGAATAACATCGTCAATTTCGGCATTTTTGGGGGTTTTTTTTGTTTGATTTTTTGCCCATGTAAAAATTACAGCCAAAAATATCGGCAAACTGTCCATTTTTATTTAAATAAGTGAAAACAAGAAAATGGTAATTACCACCCCTCATCAAATTTTAATGCAGTGACCAATATATTAGTGTAATCGAAAGTTGTGCGATGTTCCACACCCCTAGTTTTTTTGTTGTTTTGTTTCTTTGTGATCTTTTTCCTGAAAATTCCTGAAGTCACCTACCTCAAGATCTTCGACTGCCTATGACCGATTTTATTTTTTACTCGTCTGTAAAAAATTTCTCTCTGACGTCACCAAATAACGGATTTCACGAGTGTCAATTCACCAATAGCTATTTTACTTCACTTCCGCATGTTTTCTTGAAGATTAAGCGTCAATGAGTATAATTTGTAGACTTCTTACATGCACTTGGAGAATGAAATGACGGGTGGAGTCCAAATTATAGTTCCAAAGATTGCATGGCTCTTACAAAAGGCCACTGACGCCCAACACGGAATTGGTCTACGTTATTTTAACATTATTGGCATACGATCTTTTAATTTCATATTAGATGTGAGATTTGATTATTAGGAAATCTTATTTACAACGCGCCAGAAACTAAGTGGTTTAAATATTCATTTTTTAATTTTTTTTTTTTAAATTTAGTTTAGGTATATTAAACTTTGGTATTCAAATAAATTGTTAAAAACTAAAGAGGAATAGAGGCATACTGAAAAATAAAATCGGCTCGGTGATTGTAAATTGATGTCGGTCCAATTTTTTAAAATAATCATTCAAATTTTAATAATTATTTTTATTTAAAAGACTATTCGAATAATCAGAATATTTTATTACTTAAACATTTTATTTAATAATCAGTTTAAATAATTAAAGCGTTTTATTTATTAATTTTTTTTAATTGAATTGTTTTTATAATTAGTTTCATTAAGTAAAATTTTCTTTGCCATTACTATTTATACTTTCTTTGAGTGGATTTGGTTTCCATAAATCATGGGGTACTGTAAAAACTAAAATAAAGACGTCTGAATTGCAAAATAATGTCCAGGTATATAACTAGTATATTTATTCGAAAATGTCATCAGAAATAATAATGTATATTTAACCTTAAAAGTTTAAAATAAGTAAAAAGCCATACAATATAAATCTTAATGCATCAATTTTCTCATTACAACATTATCAATAAAACTAAAACTCGAGTAATTTGAAATGTTAAGCAATTTTTTTTTAATATACAAACTATATTTCTCGAACTAGAGTCTTATTTTAATAATAGTTACTCTGGTGGGAGTGATCAAAATTGAAATGAATTAGACTTAAAAAAAAAACAAAAAAAACAAAAAAAAAAACACTTCTACCCTTGGAGAGGATAATAGCTTTGGTAAGCGAAAACAACATACAGTAAACTTGAGTTTGAAATTCTTTTTAAATGGGTCAGAGTTTTTTGTTTCCAATAAACTTACTTAATTTGTTTAAGTCTTGGATTCTGCAATAATTTAGTTCAACTTTACAAAAAATGTGATCATCTATTTCTTTCACTCTTCGTCAATAATGGAACTTAATAAAAAAAAATTCATAAAAAAAAATATATATATACCTAATCTTATTAAATTGGCTATTCTTTAATTTGTGGATTTTTGTAATTTTTTTTTTTTTTTTTTTTTTTTTTCTCGATAATTTGGTATTGAAAAATATAGTTGAACTTTACAAATCGGGAGTTTTTCTAGTCCTATATATATATATTTTCCTTTTAGAATAATACATTGTATTTTAGTATGATTATTCAACTCTGGGTGATTAATTACAGAAACGTAAAGAAGATTTAAAATTTTTAACTTATGGTTTGCTTTGACATTTTGGTTTCTGAAACACAGATTCTTTCGTTTGGTGGTGCCATCTATCAGCAAACTTCGAAGGTAAATTTGCAGTCTATAGGATAGAGAAAGAGTCTAGGATTTAAAAATGATGAATATAAATAAAAAACTATTTCGAATAAAACTTGATTTTCCGCAGTGTCATCATTAAGAATAATCTTAGGATGAAAAAATTGCTTAACTATAATCAGCTATAGGTTATTGATAGTTTGTTGTTTGTGACTAAAGACCCAATCATATGACCTACAGACCAGGCATGTTTAAATCTTATAAAAAGATATCCTTTAAAGTTTTATTTCTAAATTCTGTAAAATTTTAAATAGATGATGAAATATCGCATTTCTTTAATTATTAAAGCGATTATATTAATAAGTATATATCGATACTGATGAATAAATAATTCTGCGTTTCAATTTATTTCGATTTAAAAAAAAAAAAAAAAAAGAGTTTCCTAATTTTAGATCAGATAAATATGAATTATTCAGGGGAGATAAACAACTTTAATCAACGGGATTTATTTTTGATTCTTTCAAATTAAAGTTTTTCATCTCAAAGAAAGTTCCTGTCAACGCTTTTTTTGTGGCTAGTTTTATATGGTTTTACACTGTTTTTTGAAGAGAAAATCATACAAAACCATCAATTTCATGAATAAATACAATGATCTCAACACTTAAATTTCATGAAAGAAAATTAGTAAATTTCTTTTTTCCGTTGACTTTTCATGTACAATTTCTGTTATATTTTTCTAAATTTTAACTACGCTCTTTATATGATCGCCATAATTTCTAACTTTAAATACCCAGTTTATTATTTAGTTTTTCCACTTGGTGAAAGTGTGACACAACTGTTTGTGTACAGTGTTCAATTACTTCCTACGCAATGTAATACATCTACAAAATTATTATCATTCCAGGGAGGCCGACCAAACGGTATAGTGGTTAGCGTGCTGGCTTCTAGACCGCGAGGTTGCGGGTTCGAGTCCCGTGTTGGCATGGGTGTTTGTAAATGTATGTTGGCTTGTCTAATGACGAATGTTTCGGCGCATTATAGCCCTCGTGTTGCTGACGGCGCCAGATAATCTGAAAACAACCAACCAACCAATCATTCCAGGGAGAAAAAAATATCCCTAGCTTTTTTCTTTTTTTTTTTTTTGGCTTCAATTAACATATGTATATGGGGCAATTAGAGTATTGTATTTGGGTCAAAAATCGATGTCAGTTTTTTTGTGGTAATATCCAAGTTTTGAAACGCCCTTTCATAAAAATTAATTATGGAAAACGGTCGTTAGTGTGTGTGTGTGTGTGTCTGCCAGTAGTACAAATACGTTGGCCAATATCGCTCAACACTGGCAAATCTTGATATGAACCGTTGTTACGAATCTTGGCCTATCTCGTCCAGTCCTGGGTCAAATATACTGGAAGTTTTCATATATTGATACAGAGGTTTAAAAATTGAAATATTTTTTATCAGAAAGGATGAGAAGGTAAAAAATTTGTTTTGTGATGGTTTTGACATGTTTATTTTTTAAAAATCGAGTATTTTGGAACGATGCTCGCAAAGGCAAGGACTGGGCAGTCTTCCCGGAGCCCCTGTTTTCGCCATTTTATACCACTGTGCTACATAGGTATGTATTAGAGGTCTGAAATATCGATAAAAATAAATATCGATACTACATCGTTGCATAGAAAAAAATATCGATAAAATATCGATTTATCGATATATGATTTTTTTTTATTTGATTTTCAATTTTGCCTGAAACAGTTTTTCAGAGCGAATTTCTACTTTACATGATTGCTCTTTTGTAAGGTGATTACTTTTTCAACTGAAATGGATCTGTTACAAAAAAAAATTTAAAAAATTTGTTTTCGCTTAATTGGTGCAGTGATTTTAAGAAAAATTTAGAAATTTAGATAATTTTCAATAGCTTTTAAGTGTATGGCAAAATATTGAATATTATGCCATTTTAGCTTTCTCTCAGCTAAGTTCAAACTTTAGTTTTGAAGTTTTTGAAAAGGGAATAAAGAAAATTGAAAAAACACATGGAACTACAAAACGATCATCAAAAAACTAAAAATATTTGAAAATATCGATATATCGGTAACTTTTATCGATATTTTTAATATCGATATTTTTTTAGAAATATCGATAAAAATATCGTTGTATCGATGTATTGCCGACCTCTAGTATGTATGTAGTTGAACAAGCATACCGCCAGAAAAATTGCGTAGAGAAATTGAATCGGTTATTTGAGAAACCCCATAAGTGAGGCGAGAGCAACTTTTGGTAAATCGGAAAAAAAACACGTTCTGCGTTAAACCTCAAAACTCTATATAATTTTTTTCAATCTGTTTGGAACTAAATACAATCTTTGTGCTCAATGAAGGCCTCAAAAGATTAAGAATTATTTTATTTTACGGATTTTTAAAGTCAGTTGACTTATGGGGTTTCTCAAATACATACATTTTTGCCAAAAAGAAATTGCATTCTAAACTGCATAAAATAAAATGCACCATTAGTACACTTCAAAAATGCATTCTAAAACAAGTAGAAACATTAACTTAATATCAAACGCAAATAAGATTATTTAGTTCTATGAATGAGAATGTTATAAATAATGGCGTACCCCTTATTTTGCCCCCCCCCCCCAGAAAAAAAAAAAACGACCACGTGTTTATAAATTTTGAAATTTTCTCCTTGTTCTGGAAAGTTTTTGAGCTGATCCTATCACTACAATTGCGTAAAAATTGTTTTTTTAGGAGAATTAATCATAGTTGCAGTTGGTCCCTCCGATGTTTCGAACGCATTTTCCTCAATTCGTCTTTTTTGGAATTTTGTCATTACTCATAATGCTAAAACTCCAGAATATATAAATTAGATTACTTGAATTTTTTTGTGTCATTCTAAAAATCTATTTGACAATACTAGGCATAGATATTTTAATAAAATATAAACTGTTTTTTACAAATTTAAATGTTGAAAAATATCCTTTTTTCGATTCTTTTTCCTATAATTTTTTTATCGGATTTTGAATAAGTAAAAAACAATTATACTTATTCAAAATCTGATTCCTAAAAGTTTGCAGTAAATAGTATGTGAATTTCAGGATATTTTTTTTAAAAAATCATGAAAAAATATTGAAAAATTAAAAGAAGAGATAGAATTTGTATTTTCTATTTTTTTTTTTTTTTTTTTTTTAATATTTTAAAATTTTGAAAATTTTAAACACTGAACTTTTTTTAATTAAATTTAATTATTGCCTTGTAGTACTTCCACCAATTTAAATATTTCAATTTTAAGAGGACTTTGTAACATTCAAACTTTTTTTTTTATTATTATTTAAGTCTTTAAAATTATAATTTTTACATGTTTGAAAGCATTACTAAGTAAAAACTAAATTTTATTAAAAACAAGTTCATATAGTGCTCTAAAGTTTTAAAATTAAAAAAAAAAAAATTAAAAATTCATCAAATTTCAAATTCTACCTTTTTGGTTTTTCAATATTTTTTCCTGATTTTTTAAAAAAAAAATTCTTAGTAATATTCTCTAACTTTTTAGGCATCGGATTTAGAGTAAGTGAAATAGTTTTCGAGAAAAATGATAATTATGTACCTTTTTGTAAAAAAAGCGTAAAAAACGGATATTTTTCAACATTTAAGTATGTGAAATATATATATATATATATATATATCCCTTTGTTTTTGCCAAATAGATATTAAGAATGACACAGCAAAAAATTTCAAGTCGTTTCATTCATATTTGCTGAAGTCTTATCATCTTGAGTTAAGGTGGGAATTTCAAAAATCACGAACTGAAAAAAAGGCGTTCGAAACATCAAAGGAGCTATTGCAGCAATGCTAAATTCTCCATAAAAATATAGTTTTTCTGCAATTGCAGTCATCGGATCAACTCAAAAACTTGCCAGAATAAGGATTAGATTGAAAGATTATAAACACGCTAAAAATAGAAAATTTAAATGTTTATTGTTTGTTTTTTAAAACAAGGGGTACCAAGCCCCTTAAAGGTACAAAATTAACTAATAAGGTGATTGAGACTTTGCCGTATAACGTGTGGGGGAATTCTTTTACCCACTTAACAATTTGAAAGATTGCAACCATCTTTTTTCCGTCCAAATATCCGCGTCACTCCACCCAATCCATACCCAGTCATCTGGGTTGTTTGCAATGCAAAGAAAAAGGGTCAGCTGAGAAGTGACTCCACTCTAATTTTAGGTTGTTGGTTTGGATTCTGTCGAATGTGCCAGCAACAATAGGTGTTGATAATGGGGCTGCGTTAATCACATTTTGTCACGCCCCGGGCGTCGGATGGGATTTACTTTGCATTGGACTCGCTATCGGAAAAAAAAAGGGGTTAAGTACAGGGATTTCATTATTCGAGTTGTTAAAATGAAGAGAGGAGATTTCTTCTTTTTACTGTATTGGATTGGATTGGTGTTGTTGTTGAGATTCGGAATACGAGTTCAAGTCAATTTGGTGAGATTGATGGGGAATTTACGTAAGATTGAAGAGTCTATCTTCCAAGAATAAACTCTTTTTTTTTTTTTTTACTCTTTATGTACGTATGTTTTGAAAAATAGATAATCCACGAATTTTTTATTGTTGGAACATGCAGTTTTCATACAAATAATCAGAAAATGAACGTACTTACACTTACAGGTTTCTTATAAATTAAATTGCCGACCAAACGGTAGAGTGGTTAGCGTGCTAGCTTCTAGACTGCGAGGTTGCGGGTTCGAGTCCCGTGTTAGGCATGGGTGTTTGTAAATGTATGTTGGCTTGTCTAATGACGAATGTATTGGTGCATTATAGCCCTCGTGTTGCTGACGGCGTCAGATAATCTGAATACAACCAACTCATAAATAAACTTGGCCCATCTGATGACTGTGTGGTTAGTGCTCTGGCCTCGCATGCCAATCGTGACGGGTTTGAATCCCCAGTTAGACATAGATGTTAGTTGTGGTTCGGAGTCCACGTCAACGTGTAGGTCCCGGCCTGATTAGCCGTGGCGGGAAAGTTGCTTTCCCGCACTCCTCGCGATAAAATTTTATTTTCGTTACGATTTCTGTTTAAGAAAAGTGTAATTATTGGCGAGTTGTCTTAAAAATGTCATTTCTATGCCAAAACTATACAAAATTCGAGCACAAGGCATGCGGGAAAGTATTACTTTGTCCACGATTTCTGATTACAAATGGTTAAATAAAGTTTAACTTTTTGCACGTTGTTATAAAAAGATTTTTTATAACAAAGCGCAAAAAATTTAACTTTTTTTTATTAATAATCAATTGGAAATCGTGGTGAAAGTAGCACTTTACCGCGAGGAGTGGGGGAAAGTAACTTTCTCTCACTAGTGTGAAAAAGTACTTTCTCAAACGCATCGTGCTTAAATTTTATACAGTTTAGGTATAAAAATTACATTTTTGGAAGACATTCATTGGCTGGAGTTGCCAACTTTATACATGGAAAATATTTTTTTTATTGGTGATTATTTAAAGTATTGTATACAACACGTGGGAAAATACTTTTCCAAACTTGGTAAATTATAAGCATTTTACCTCGTTTGAAAAAGTATTACTTTCCCAACTAGTTGCAAAAATAACTATTTTTTCTGATCATTTCTAGTTTCATACGCTCAAGAATTTATTAATTTTTGAAAAATTCTGTTACGTTTCGATGTCCTTACTCAACTAATTGCCTATGTCACATTGCCTATCTCAATATGAAAAGTTACATACTCTCCGTCTTTCATAAAAATAGCCTCCGCCAACTTGTCTAGCGTTGTTTATTGTCATGGAAACGAGACAAGCCCAATTTTCCACGGAAGATTTGAAGAGAAAGACATCTATTCCTTATAGGTTTTGCACATCTCTATTACAAATTGAGGAGTTTTGCTTTTATAGCGACGTCCATCAACCGGACAGGGGCTATTCTTTTGTTAGAGAGAGATTACCTATATTTTATTCTGTGTAATCTTAAACTGGTGTGTGAATGTATATAGAAATTGTAAGTTGCAGCCAGATACATATGAGGGAAAAAAAAGGGGAAGGGGAAAAAAAGAGAGAGGCCAAGATATGAGAAAGAAAAATAGTAGTTGGGATTTGGAAATAAGATACATTTCTTAACTTTTTATTTAATTAAGTTAACTTTTTATTTATGATTAGCCTTGAAACATCGACGTCTGCGTGGTAGGAAAACGTAAATTGATGCTTGTTACATGATGCGTTAAGAGCAAAGCTTAACCGTGTTTAATTTTTAGAATATGATTAATTTATAGTTATAATTAACGTATAGGTATAAGTAATAATTTGTTATAATTAGGGTAAAGTTTAACAAAAATCTTTTAAAATAGTCGTGTGTAAATTCAAATATATTTTGTTTTTTCAACTAAATACTCCAGATTCTACAAAAAAATGAGAAATTATACTGTAGAAAAACAGGCATATTTTCCACTCTTTTCAAGTCGCGAAATTTTTGAAGAATGCATTTGTGTTACTTTTCTCTTAAGGGGAGTTTTTACCCTTTATACTGGTAATGTTAATTTGGCATATTACATGTACCTTTTTCTCAAAATGTAATTGACATAGAAGCCTATTTGTTTCAGTACATTTAGCAGACACTTGTTATTCTACTGAAGATAGCTTTTGATTTTAATTCAGTTACTTCTTTTTTTAAATGAATTTTCGTGAAAGTCACTCAAATTTGTTAAAAATCACAAGTTTTTTTTTTACCGAAATAAGTCAAAACAAATTTTTTTTAAAAATAACTGCATGTAACTTTTAGTAATAACTGCCTTTTATGTAACTAATGATACATAAAAGGAATATGTGGTAAAATTTTTAAGAAGATGGCTTGTGCAGTTTCTGAAAAAAAGGTACATAAATAATGAAAAATGTAGTCTTGAGAAAAACGTATTTTAAAGAAAACTTTACATACACTAATAGCTAGCAATTTTGTCTTCAAAAAATTATTAAAAATATATCTAGTTGAGGTATTATTACAAATGATATATCCTTTTAAAGGGAAGAATTTATATTTTGATAAACAATAATAAACCCAAAATCGATTATTTGTAAATTTTAGGTTACCAACTCTCCTTAAGTTTTTACCATTTTGAAGAATAGGTTATCCTGGATAAGTGCTTCTTTATTACCCAAACACCTGCAACAACATAACGACGTTGTATATTAAATGTGACTGTTAATATAAGATGTCCAAACACAAATTCCATTTATAATCCAAACTTAAATACAGATATCAAGAACCCTATAAGCTCTTACTTCAAAAGTTATGTTTACCAGATAGATTTTTAGAGGTACAAGTAATTAATATTAGCAAATAAAATAAGCAAAATAAGCTCCGTTTCTCTCCCAGACGCAATTAAAGTCTGATAACAGAAAAGAAAAGCGGACTTTGAAAAAGGGTGTGTAAAGTTCATTCACTGCTGCCTACATGATCCCGTAGGTGTCCATCAATGTGGCTTGCCAACGCAAAACACCTGCACATCCAGCCTGAAGACCCCCCCCCCCCCAAGCATGATGGCCGAAATCTGAACCTGTCTAAATATTCCTTGGCGTGTCAGATATTTCTAAGGAGATATTATTTGTTTCTATTGTTAATGGTTATCCAGAATGTTTTGATTCGGTATAAACTTTGGATTCCTGTGAAACAAATAAGAGATTAATGTAGATGCTGGATGGGAAATAATGGGAAATAATGTTGCTTTGTTGTAATTCACTGAGATTTCTATAATCAGTATACAGTAAACTGTTTGACTAACAGTGCTTTGTTGTAATTCACAGGGGTTTCTATAATCCTTTTACAGTAACGATTTGACTTGTAGTGCTTTGCTGTAATTTTGCTGCAATGTGCCCTGCCAACGTAAAACACCTGCACATCCAGCCTGAAGAAAACACACCGAGTATGATGGTCAAAATCTAAACCTGTCTAAATATTCCTTGGCGTGTCAGATATTTCTAAGGAGATATTATTTGTTTCTATTGTTAATGGTTATCCAGAATGTTTTGATTCGGTATAAACTTTGGATTCCTGTGAAACAAATAAGAGATTAATGTAGATGCTGGATGGGAAATAATGGGAAATAATGTTGCTTTGTTGTAATTCACTGAGATTTCTATAATCAGTATACAGTAAACTGTTTGACTAACAGTGCTTTGTTGTAATTCACAGGGGTTTCTATAATCCTTTTACAGTAACGATTTGACTTGTAGTGCTTTGCTGTAATTTTGCTGCAATGTGCCCTGCCAACGTAAAACACCTGCACATCCAGCCTGAAGAAAACACACCGAGTATGATGGCCAAAATCTAAACCTGTCTAAATATTCCTTGGCGTGTCAGATATTTCTAAGGCGATATTCTTCGTTTCTATTGTTAATGGTTATCCAGAATGTTTTGATTCGGTATAAACTCTGGATTCCTGTGAAACAAATAAGATATTAATGTAGATGATGAATGAATGGGAAATTACGTACCTATGCTATAATTCAGAGGTTTCTACAATCATTTATACAGGAACGATATGACTAACAATGCTTTGTTGTAATTCACTGAGGTTACTATAATCAGTTAACAGTAAACTGTTTTACTAACAGTGCTTTGTTGTAATACACTGAGGTTTCTATAATCATTTTACAGTAACGATTTGACTAGCAGTGCTTTGCTGTAATTTGCAGAGGTTTCTACAATCATATTACAGTAACGATTTGACTGGCAGTGCTTTGCTGTAATTCGCAGATGTTTCTACAAGCATTTTACAGTAAACTGTTTGATTAAGAGTGCTTTGTTATAATTCCGAGGTTTCTACAATCATTTATACAGAAATGATTTAAGTAACAGTTCTAAGTTTAGGATACAAATACGGACTAGATAACATGCCTATTATTAACCCTTGGTTAGACCTTTTTGTCCCGCGGTTAGTCATGGGGGGTACAAATGTCCCCCAAATTCAAAATGAAGTGCATACCATTAAATTAGTGACCAAATATCAAAGTGGGTATTTTAATTAAAAACACATTATTTAACAAAATAAAGTAAAAGTTAAAAGGTATTTAAAAAATAATTTGAAAAAAAAAAAAAAAAAAATTGTTTTATCATGGGCTGCCACCTATTGAGAAATTGATTTTGTGATGGACATTTGTCAATCGCACGAATAACCCAGGGTTAATGTACTCAATATCTCTATACATTACGTTTGATTTCCACTAATAATTTAAGGTAATACAAAGAGCGCTTTGGTATAGTACTCATTAAATCTCAAATAATGGCATACATTGCAAAGCACTAATTATATTTCTCCTGTACTTATTATCAAGTTACCTATAACTACAAGTAATAACTTGCGGTTATAAATAAAACCATGCAGCTCGTGACAACTTATCTATAACTACAAAATATTAACTTGTAATTCTAAGTAAATTGAAAATAACTGTAATTAAAAATAACAAGTAATAACTGGTAATTATCAGTAAATTGTAAATAATTACAAGTAATAAAATTATAAGAAAATATATATTATATATAATTTATTTGTAATTATTGGTAGCTTGTATCCATAATTATAAATAATTACTTATAATTACAAATAATAACTTTTAATTATTGCCAAGCTACCAATGACAAATTATTACTTTTAGCTGTAGGTAAATTGTAAATAACAATAACTATTAACTTAATAATAGCAACAAAAAATGTGTACTTATTTATAGGTTGTCGATAACAAGTAATAACAATTAATAACTTATTTTTTTGTAGTTATATGTAACATATACACACAATTACAAATAATAAATTATAGTTGCAAATAACCCTACAAAAAATAAATTGCATTTATAGTTGACTTACTAATAAAGTAATAACAAACAATAAGTTCTAATTTATGCATAGTTATTTGTAGTTATTGATCAAGTTACATATAATTTTCAATCTGTAAAAAGCTATAACTTGTAGTTGTGATGTCGTAACAATATCTTTTTGCTAACAATATTTAAGCACACTTATTCATTACTTATCATTACAAATAACGTTTTTAACAACTTGCTGCCGGTCTCGGGTCGGCACGAGATGCCTACCGACCAACTTTTATGAACCAGTACGGCGCCGGCATTGCGCGAAGTAACATGCTAACGTGTCTGTCATTTAAATTAAAAATGATTTTGGAAGATTATTGATTAATAAATAGTTTTGAAAATGATTACAAAAATATAAATAATAAACGATTTATGTACATTAAAGTCTGTAAAATCATGATCTCGCACCCGGCACAGATAGAGAGAATTCCTTTCGCAGTGGCGGTCTCGCGCCGCACAGTGGGGCAGAAGGGGTGAAAACCTGGCCAAAATTCACAAGTGTATTTATTAAAACCAAATGTCGATAGTAACATTTTTAATGAGTTTATAAAAATATACTACCACCAAATTTTGGTTTTATTGAAAAATTTTAACCATTTTTTGGTAAAAATTAATATTTACATTGTGATATCTGAATTTTTTTTTCCTAAAATTACTTACCAAAATTTAACTTTAATTAAAAGTTTTCTGTTAAAATAAATATCCCCAAAAAAACACTTTTGAAAAGTAGAAGAACCACCAACCTAAAAAACAGAAAAAACTTTCTTACAATAAAAAAATCATAAACATGATGAAAATTTTCAGCCACAAACACAGTGATATAAAAAGTGGCCAACCTCTGATTACAACTCTCGGTTGTGACTCGCTTAAGAATGTATGCTTACTTAATTTATTTTTAACATTTAAGTTCCGCTCCCATAAAAATTTACGCTGCTTGAGATTGGCGCCAGTCAAAGGAATATTAACAATGCTTGTTTTTAAACTAATTTATGACTGTTTGCACGAATATTCTAGTTTACGATTTCATTTGGATGGGTAGGAAATACAAAGTGATGTAAATCTTCATGTTCATGTAATTTTAAAAATAGTATCGAGAAACTATGCTCAAACGCTTGCATTTGAATCGTTATTAAGAATTTTTTTAAGTAGGAAACTGAAGTGCTTGTGGTAAGCTTTTGTTTGGTTGATGCATACATTTTGGAAAGTTTTTATTGTGTGGGGGGTTTTAAAGGTTAGTAATTAAGACGGGGGCCAACCTCAAGTAGCGTAAATTTTTATGGGAGCGGAACTTAAATTAAAAAAATAAACTAAGTAAGCATTCATTCTTAAGCAAGTCACAACCGAGAGTTGTAATCAGAGGTTGGCCACTTTTTATATCACTGTGTGTGTGGCTGAAAATTTTCATCATGTTTATGATTTTTTTATTGTAAGAAAGTTTTTTGTGTTTTTTAGGTTGGTGGTTCTTCTACTTTTCAAAAGTGTTTTTTTGGGGATATCATAACTTTTTTTTAAACACTGGCGACTTCTTTTTTCTTTTTTGAATTTGTCCGTTTCATCGTTTTTCTGTTTATCACCTATAGTACACCAGGGATATTCATAATTCTTCAAACTGAGTTCGACGATACCTTACATGCAATAATTATCGTTAAAATTGATAAACCGAAAGTGGTACCAATAGCATACCTGGTACTTTAAACATTCATAATTCATCAAAACAAAAGTCCAACATGCCATATTTATCTTGGAAATTGATAAACCGAAAGTGGTACTACCTATGCTATACTTGGTACCTTAAACATTAATAATTTTTCAAGATCAACGACATCCAACCTACCATATTTATTTTCAAAATTGATAAACCAGAAGTAGTACCACCTATGGTACACCTGGTACCATGAATATTCATAATTTTTCAAGTTGAGTTCAATGATATCTTACATGCCATAATCTACTTGAAAATTGACAAATTGTTTGAATGCGGACAGCAGTAACCATCAAAATCGACCACGAACGAGTAATAGAAACTTGTGTACGGCAACCCAACTCCCAAAACTTAAAGAAATACGTTGCCATCAACAAAGAGCCTGTCTGTCAAGTTTCAGCTCGATTGGTTAGTTTGTACGCAGAACGACATATTTTAGTGCATAAATAACGACTAATCAGTCCGGGACCCACAGCTTAACTTGGATTCCGAATCACAACGAACATTCACACCTAACCCAGGAATCAAATCGGGCACCTTTAACATACATCCCACTGAAAATTTATTCTAATAAATTATTACAAATAAATATTACACGTTTTTAAAAGCCTAAATATTGCGGTATAAATTATTTTTATTATACCAAACATTATTTTGGTTCACATAATAACCCATTGATATTTGACAAAATTTAAAATATTTTCTTAACAACAATTTTAAAATTCACTATGAAATTAAAATTTTGATGATATATGATTCTACGATTTCATTTTACAACAGAAAATAAACAAAATCAATACATCTTTAAAAACGAATGGCATTTTTGCAAATTCCATTAGCCTATAGCAATGCCTGTTTCATTTAGTCTCGCTGCAATGAATTGACTGTGACGTCAGCTCGCATAACCTCCACATTTATACTTTGTATTCAGCCCATAGTATATTGCAACAAAATGTGATTGTTTTCATTTTTCAATAGAGATTTCCCGAAATTAAAATGTTTTTGAAAGTTAACTCTCTCTAAATTGTTATACAGTTCAAATAACACATGCAACTTGAAGAATAAATATTTCTCTTTAATTCTGTCTCTTCAAAAATTAAATTATTTCAATTTCAAAGATGTTATAAGCCATTTAGTTATAGTCCAAATCGTTCTGCCTATACTCTAACATTATGCTCATTCTCACTTAAGTCTAACATGTCGGAAAAACTAACTTCGAAATGATAGCAAACCTGTTTGGCAACTTTTGGCATATATATCTGAACCTCAATTACAAGCTGATCGCCTTTATCTGTCGCCAAGTTATGAAATGAAAAAATGTGGTTTGAAATTAATTAAAAATAGAAAGAATTATTTAATGAAGTTCAAACCAGCGTAGGATTTTAAGTTGAAACATTCCTCATCCTATAATTCAATCCGTTTGAAGATCTGTAGATTAGTTAGGGCTGGACGTTTGTCTAAATTTTTACATCAAAATCGGGCTAGAACTCGTTTTTTTATTTCGTTTTGGAAATTTTAATATTTTTTTTCTTCGTTGTCTTTTATCCTAGGTACTCAATTTTTTTTTCTTTGAAAGATATTACCGAGACAAATCTATGGTATTTTTTGTATAATTATGTGAAGTTTCGTAAGCGCGCTAGAAAATAGTCAATTTCGGCTTTTTCGCTGGAAGTTGTGCAGAGAATAGATACTTACTGTCGTTTCTGCCTTTTTAAGGTTGGCGGCGAAACGACCGTTTCGTCTGATATGTGCATTGATTAAAAATATTTTTATATTTGATAGCATTTTTATTACATTTTTCAGCAATTTACAAACAATACGTAACATAATTGCTTATAAAAATTTAAAATATAGACATTAAAATCAATTTCAATTTGCATTGTTATTTTCCTTCAAGCAGATTTATATAAATATTATACCGTGGGGTATCACTTACAGATTTCCAGTTACAGTTTTTAACAATAAAATTTGTAGATAACATTGATATGGTAATACATTTAACTCAAAATTTCGAATTAGGAAACAAACAAAAATTTGTTTTATTCAATGGCAAAATCGTGTTTGAAGTTATACCTTGGTAAAACTATATGAATAGGTAAATTAGATGTTATAGACATACTGTGTCCGCATTCATATAGGCATACTGTGTCACACATGTCATTTCTAAACTTCTCTTTGATGGATTTCTTGTTTTCATGAAACTTCTTTTTGTCCTCTCCCTGACGAACCTGCCATTTACAGATATTCAATCTGTAAGATATGTGAAGTAAACATTCATAAAATCTAATCCAAGCATTGAAGTGGTGACCAAATCGGAATGTGTCTAAATCAACTTCTTGCTTTATAAATTTCGAATATTTGTTAAACTGTTTTAAAGTTAATCCACAAACATAGCACCTCTGTTGTGAAGCAGCAGATGTGACAGCATTGCAAACTTTTCCATCGACCATTGTGAATTAAACTGTATGAGAAATATTAATATTTGCATTGTTAGCTATTACTACGGTTGGAACAAGGTTTTTAATTGGTTTTCGATGTGATCTACAATTTTTTGTGTTGTTTCCTCCGATTCAGAAACAAATCGCAACAGTATTGGGCGACAGAAGCGAGGAGATGCTGGTCTAGGATTTTTCAATATAACAGTTTTTGTATCCGTCCTCATTTTCAAAAAACATTTGGAGTGGAACACATGACACAAGAAAGATATGGGAGTACGATGAACTACTGGATAAAAACCTCTGCTTATATTCACTTTGGCCTGAACTTCCGTCACAACCCCATTTGGTTAAAAGTTTCACTTTATGCAATTGCTCATTTGAATATTTTTGAACATCATATAGTTTACTTTCGATAATGCGTCCAGCTGTGTGATCCAGTAAAGATTGAACAGCAACTTCTACTTTCAACTCGTCGCATTGTAATGAACTATTTTCTGGATAACAGCTTTTCTTTGCTCTTTGTATGATTTTGTAAGAAGGAAAAGTGTTTTTAAAGTGACTTCGAATTATATTATAATGATGTCGGGATAATTTTGCTTCAACAATCACCGACAATGCTACGTCCACTGAAACTTGAACACCGACATATTTTTCACTTTCTGAAAATGATTTAATATATTTTGATGCTCTTGATGGGGAAGTAAATGTGGCATCTTTGACGAGTTTGGACGCATCTATTCTTCCACTAGCTCTCAGATTCATCTGTGCTGCCTAGGCTAATGTATCTGGTGTTGTTTCTGAACGTATAAGTTCCGTTTTTCTGCGTTTCGATCTTTCGCTGCTTTCCAAAAAGTCTGAAGATGGTCGACCTAATCTTATATTTAAATACGATGGGAAGTAAATACTTTCATTAAGCCATTCTTTATTTTTATTTTCAAAAGTCCTTCTGGTTCTACTGCTAGCTTTCCATTTTTTCTTATAAGGGTTAAAAAATTGTTTCAAAATATCTTGGATTTGTGATGAATATTCATGCGGACAGTTCGTATTTTTTTTGTATTTCAAGTTCCAGGTTTTTTACTTTAGTTTTAAAGCACATATAAGCGGACATATTGGAAATTATATCAAACAACTTCCTCCTTCTTATAAATTTATAATTTTCTTCTGAACCTTAAAAAAAACTATTTTATAAATCTACGGGATTTTTCAAATTTTATAAATAATATTCTTAACTTGATTGCATTTAATGTTTGGAACTTATTGGTATGCTAAAAAGCCTAATTTTTTTATACATTTATACAAGGTGCACACAACTATTCAAATGTAAAATCGTAATACATTTGATAGTAAATTGAATTGAAATAATAGTTTAATTAAATATTAATAAATAGGAGTTCCAACTTTACATATTTAAGTATCTATTAACATAAAAATAATTATATTATGTTCATGGAATTTGTTACAACGCGCCTAACTAGTTATTTAAATTATATCTTTAATGCAGTTTTTAATAAGTGGAGTTATTTGCGTTTTATTTGGAATAGACTTACTGCCAAATCGGCAAGTTGCGGCAAGATGTGTAAACAGTTTCTAATACATAATTAAATGCTCTTTCAAACTGTATAAAAAGTTGGATGACCCAAGATGACCTTATCAAACTTTTTTACTAATATATGTATAAGGTCATTAAAAATGCAGTAATTTTTTAAGGTGCATTTTCAAAAATAAATAAAAAATATTAAAATTAATCCAAAAATTAAGAAAAAATATGTTATGTTCTACTAACCACTTGCAATAGGCTCCATGATAATGTTTTACTTCTTGGATAAAAACAAGGGCTGAAGATGGGACTGGAAAAAGCAGTCGGTTTGATGAAAATATGCGCTTTACTGAAAACGTTTCTATAAGTTCCATCTTTCACCCATAACAGCTGAGCCGAAAAACTCATAAAATAGCTGAAAAGGGTGGAACCAGATGCTCAAGATACTTATAAACAAAACCCTGTGGTTTAAATAGGCAAATTAAAAAAATAATTTTTTTGACTTTTGGTCAGCTTTTTCGCCATTCTGCCCCACTGTGCGCCGGTGCGTGATATTTTTGATTTCTTATTTTTTTATTTTAAGGTATACATACAATCAGTCACAAAAATCTACATACACTGATCAAAATAAAGGTTTCTCAAAAAGCAATTAAATTTCAATTTTAAAAATCATATCACTCCTTCAGTTTTCTCAAAAAAATTTGTTTTCCATAATAAAAATATTCAGAAATAATAATTTCTAGGTAATTTTGTGATTTGTATAGTAATTATCAAGTCGCAAAAGTCTGCATACACCTGATTGGCGGACGGAAAAAAATTTGCATACGAAGTTATTTTGGAAGATTGTCTTAGTTTGAGGTTACATGTTTCGTTATCTATTCTAATCTTCATTTCCCGAGATTTTTTGACATTGTAACTTCAACAAAATGAGTCAGGGAAAGGAAACATCTTTAGAACTTCGAAATATGATCGTAAGAATGAAATGTGAAAAGAAATCTTATGCAGAAATTGCAAAAATTGTAAAAAAAAGTCGGTCAACTGTTCAAACAATCTACAGAAATTATGTTATGCGTGGAAATGTGCTTAACAAATATCGATGTGGTCGTCCAAGGAAGCTTAAAGATCGTGATGCAAGAACCATAGTAAGAAAAGTGAAGAAAAATCTGAAAATTAGTGCTCCAAAATTAGCGAATCAAATTGCAAGAACTAGTGGAAAGAAAGTGCATCCAGAAACTGTTCGTAGAATTCTTCGATCAGCCGGCTATAATGGTAGAGTTTCTAGACGAAAGCCGTTCATTTCATCTACTAACAAACAAAAGACACTTGATTTTGCTTCTGCACATATTGACCAAGATTTTAATTTTTGGAAAACAGTTGTTTTTACAGACGAGAGTAAGTTCAACGTATTCGGGAGTGATGGCCGCGGAAAAATCTGGAGAAAAAAACACAGAAATGAATCCCGAGAATTTGACTCCAACTGTGAAACACGGTGGAGGCAGTGTTATGGTTTGGGGAGCAATGTCGGCCGCTGGAGTGGGCAATTTTGTGTTTATCGATGGCATAATGAATCGATTTGAATACCTGAAGATTTTGCAAGACAATCTACTTCCATCGGTTTGAAAATTGGGACTTGGGAACAACTTTGTCTTCCAGCAAGACAACGACCCAAAACATACAGCTAAGATTGTTAAGGAATGGCTACTCTATAAAACGCCTAAACAGCTCTATTCGCCACCACAGTCCCCAGACCTTAATCCCATCGAGCACCTTTGGGAGGATGTTGATAGGAGACTTCGGGAGCAATCGGTAACAAGTAAGGAAACCCTAAAGAAGGCAATAGAGCTTGCATGGTCTCAAATTACACCTGAGACGACAAAAAATCTGGTTATGTCGATGCCAAACCGAATTCAGGCAGTTGTTACTTCAAAGGGAGGTCCTACAAAGTATTAATGTTACATTTTTTGGCATATAATTCTGAAAGTTTGTATTGTTCTCTGTATGTAGACTTTTGTGACTATGTAATTTAATATATTGTTAATTTTTGTTATATTTTAACGAATTTGTTCATAATTTTTTTTGTTAGATATGAGTTATTATCCAAGATGTTAACGAAAATAAAGTTGTATATTCAAAATTATGAGTAAAGTGCTAGATCTGCGAAAATTAGCGGGTGTATGTAGACTTTTGTGACTGACTGTATACATTAGGAATAGCGAAATTTGACTCATATCTGATTTTTGCTTTTTGGTTTTAAAATATTCCTGAATTCATTATCATTAAAATGATACCATTTTCTTTCCGAGACTCAAGTTACTTTTTAAATTACAGTAAGTTTTGTGAACTTGTTTTGTATCACTTTCATTAGTGTAGTAAAATTTAAACGCGTTTTCTGAAGAATGACATTTTGGTGTTATATGACTTTACGTCAACGGTCATAACTTCATAATAAATAGTCCGATTTACAAAATTCTAATTTTATTTTATAGACAATAGTTGTGAATGTGTTTTCTATGGAGAATCTAATTTATATTGTTATAAACATATTTTTTATGCACATTTTAATCTTAATTTTCTGTCAAAAATTATGTATTTTTTTAAACTTTTTATTTAAAAACTTATAATTTAATAAATACTGTAGCCAAATTAAAAATTCTCCATAGGAACATGCATCAATATAATATCTCTTATTTGCAATAAAAATAATACCTCTAAGCTAATTACAAGTTTATTTATGTCTGTTCTAATAATGTCCTAATTAGTCACTTTAATTGCAATTAGCTGATTAAAATATTGACAGGAAAAAAAAGTTTATATATAAAAATGTATCATTTTTAATTCTGATATACTGCCAAAAAGTTTGAAATTATAACCTAAAAATTAAAGAAAATCATCTCAATTGTATATGTGTACCTTAATTACCTTATACATGCAAATGGTACTTAATTAATAACATTTGAATCCTTTTTAAACAAATAAAAAACAAAAAAGAAAGTTGGCTTCTGACTGACTCCCATGTTCAAGACACTGGCAGCTAAGTTGTTAAAGTTTCCTGGAGAGCGTAATACAAAATTCAAATTTTAAGAAATAAAATCCAGATAAATATTAATTAAATAATTTAACATTGGCTTTTTCACTAAAATGTAAAGCTACAAACATCAAAAATTTAGGTTAAACTGTTTTAAAATTTTTTTATTTTTTTTTCTTACGTAATACTGACTTACGTAAAAGTTTTATGTTTATTAAGAAAGCTAAAGTCTACTCGAATTATTACAAGATGCACTTTTAACATATACAAGATTGTCTGGCGAAACATTTTGCAAAGCTTCAGACGGAAAAAAAAACACAAAAAAACTCAAGCTTATTTCAAACAACTCCTTAAAACAATTTCCCTCGATTGCGAAAAGTTGAAATCTAGGAATATGCATTAAAATTCCACTCACTGACTCAGAATGCCCTGCTAAAGAAACAATAGACACATATAATCAAAAAATTCTTTCCATTTATTTCCATTCTGGGTGAGGCAACAATAGGCACCCACTCTGCAAAACAAGCAATCGAAAGAAAGAACTCGCAATGCCGTATTCATATGCAAAATTAATTAATTTACCCTAAATACTATCAGGTTCAGTGGTTTCTTAAGTCAATGAGCTTACCTGAGTTCCTTGTTTCTTCATTGGCAGTAGCTCATTAATAATGAGACGGATTTCATTCATAAAACTATGACGTAATCCTTACGTAGTAATCGGTGCGAGCATATAAAGAAAATTATAGAAATAATTTATTCTGTACTACTTGTTGAGTTCGTTTCGACTAATTAATTATGACTCATTAAAAAAAGTTAGCTAATCAACTCACTTTCTTAAGCATTACAAGTGATATCATAATTAGAAGAATTGGTTCGGAATTCAAAATATATTTCGCAATTTCTGCTCTGTGTATTCAAGTAGAAGGTATAGCATTGATAATACCAATTGACCTAGAAATTCAGAAAAGAACATGCGAATCTTGTGGTGTGCTGGGGATAAAATAATTAGTGTCTAATATACGTCTTTAAAACTTGAAGCATAAGTTTTTAAATAGATTGGTAAGTTGATAGTACTACATCACTAATTAATACTGTTGCGTGGACGGGTTCGAAAGATTTGAAGCCAAAGCAGATCAAAACTTGCAGAAATTTATTCCAAAATAACTAACTCTTCACAGTTTTCTTACAGCTCCAAAACTTCTCGTTCTAGTAGACATAATACAGCTCTTTTCACCTCAATAGAGCACAAAACAGCAGTTTAAAAACTTGACAACAACTGCTAAATCGCCGCAAAAGACAATGCAATACAGTTCGCTCAGTATCTCCAGTCAAGTAATTCAGTGACTCAAAATCCAAGAACTAACTAACCCCACTCACGGCCGGGCTTATATAGGGGAGGCTGCGAACCTTTTTGAAACCTCTAGAGGTCGATATTTGGAGAACTTTCCAGATCGTAGTCGAAAAGTCCTATACATGTACCTGGGGACAGAAAATGTCGCCAAGTTTGGCGACATTTGGCGATTTCTCGCCAAATTCGTCGACAATAATTAGTCGCCAAAACCGTCGCCAACTTGGCTCTATCTCGCCAATTTGGCGAGATTCCCATTACCATAATGTTAAATGCCATGCCCCTTGAAACTCGCTTCCCAGAGTTACCTCAGTAAAACCCGTTATCAAGCATTGAGATGCTCACTGCAGGGAAGCCAATTTAACGACGAACTATTGCACTGCCTTATGCGAAATGTACATAAATTACTATTTACAAAATTAACACAACGAAATATTTACAAATATACAAAAATTCGTAACAATACCATATCTAATATTGAGAATTGTTGAGATCATCAAAGTTTCTACCAACAGGGTTCCCACTCAAATCACATAATGAAAATTAATGACATTTCAATGACTTTTAATGACCTAAATAATATTTTTAAAGACCATTGAAAATTTGTTTTCAGGCATCATCTCTATGTATAAATTTTTAATAAAGTGTATTCTACCAAAAAAGTTACAAGTTGGTTGATGCATTAAAATATATTGCAGAATTCCGATACGGTGCAGATAAATGGCGGTAGCTTGGGGATAGCAAATCCGAGTTATTTTTAAAAATTTTGCAGTTGTCCAGACAACATCTGCAAAAATTAAGGACTTTTAAGGACCTCTATGCATTTTCAAGCACTTTCAAGGCCTTGAAAACAAGTTAACAAATATTAAGCACTTTTTATGATTTTCAATGGCCATGGGAGCCCTGTTCTAAGAGCGTTACTAATTAAAAAATGAGGACTCCATATAGTAAGGAATAGTATGGAGCATAAAAAATCCTAAATCTAATAATAGTAATAAATTTAGAGTACTTACTACTAATTAATGCAATGTATATATTTTAGAATTGTTAATTACTTTATGTGGGTTCAGTACCAAAATTAAAACTTTATTTATAAATATTTTTGTGTCAAAAATTTATCTTAAGTATGAGATACTATTTATGTCTTTGTGATAAAAAAAAAATTCCCTTCAATATTGTGTTTTTTTTTTTTTTTTTTTTTTTTTTAAATAAAAACCAAGAAAAATCGATAATAATTAATGTTTGCGTATTTTGATATAAGTCAAGAAAAAATACATTTTTATTCAAAGAGGAAGCTTTCTGTAATACATAATTGCATAAAGAAATTATTGTCTTCACAGAATTTAGATGGGTGAATTAGAAAAAAATTCAAGAAAATCTCAAAGTTGAAATTTTGAAATTTTTTGCTTTTTCTAAATTATTCTTTAAGATAAATGTTATATTTTAAAGCAGAATTTAAAAAATAAAATTCTGCGAAGAGAAAATACTTAAAACAATATAAATCCAAATATTTTTCAATCCAGTTAATGCAAATATATAAATTAAATATGTCCAAAATTTTGAATAGCCAATTGTTAATAGTTCTAGAGATAAATTGATTTGAGTTTTCAACATCTGAAAAATACTACTGCTCAAAAAGTGGACTTCAACAGACGTTTTAGTGCGTTACGCCAATTAGTGATGTTTAAATAACAGGTAATTTCGTGGAGTTCTAATCACCTTTCTAATCAAAACGTCATTCTTTTCAGGAATGTATAAACTATCTTTTAAAATAAAAGAAATAAAAATAACGATTTTTGACTAAATTTCGGTACTGGACCCCTTTATAAGCTCATGTCCACTAAACAAATATGATACTGCTAGCTCATAATCATTGTCAATAAATATCTACAAAATATAACTTGAAGAAAAGCAATTCTCTTCACAAGTAATCTTATATTGTTAGACAATTGTTTTATTATAAAATTTTAGATTTTTTATACTCTTCTGAGAACATATATTTCCGAGAAATTTTGGTCAGCGTGCACTTTTGTAAAAAAAATTAATATCTGTACAGTATTATAGAATTCTAAATATAGAAAGAAAGAATATATAGGAAGTTATTAGAGAATTCAATCTATCTAGTATAATGGAATATACCTAAAATATTAATTCAAAATATACGATATAAGTTTAATTTCTTTGATTTAATCTTCATATTAAAAATGAAATGGAAGCATCAATCAGAAATTATTCCGATACATATTTAGATAAAGTCAGGATTAAGGCGATATCGATAACGAGGCAAGGTATCCACCATTTCCTATCAAATTTGTAACTGTAAGGCAAGAGCGACCGCGTTTTTCCGAGATTTTTTTAAGTGACCATCAACATACACCAGAAAATCAACTTATTTCTAAAAGTGAAGTCAATCAATTTGTTTTAAAAGTAAACCTATAAAACCATCCTTCCGTTTCTATGGTTATACTGAGGTTCTGTCAAATTTTTGGTGTGTGTTTGTAGGTAATTGTAACCTGTACCGGTTGGCGCCATTTGCCAGAAACTTGCAAAATTGGTTTCCGCTGTTGTGTTTCAAGCCAAGTTGTTTCAGATCAAGTGACGTCACACTCGCTTCGAGCCGAATATTTCGTTTTCTCTTCCAAAACTAACGAGCTAACTTTGGTTGTAAATTTAAAAAAAAAAAAAAAAAAAAAAAAAATAGTGAGCAGAATTTTTTGTGTTGAAAACTTTGTTTGTCCTCTTCGAAACATTTTGAATTGGAAGAAGAAAAAAAAAAAAAAAAAAAAAAAGACTGGAATTGTCCAAAATCTAAAAATATAAATTAATAAGAAATGTAGAAAATTAGTTTTAGTTACATAGTATCTCCTAGTAATTGTATTGGTGTCCCAGTAGAAGCTATTACCTAATGGCAAAGGGAAGTTAAGGTTATCGTAACAACTTTCAATTTTCTATAATGATCACAGAACTTGGAACGGATAAAATTTTGATAGAACAATTACGTGAATCATAAATGTCCTTTTTCGTCTAAATTATTTTTATTTATTTGGCAACACTGTTGTTTACTTGATGAATTGCCCTGTTGCGCGATGAAAATAGAACTATTGTGTTACCTGGAGCGTTGGCTTTGACTGATATCCTCTGTAAGCCAATTGTGATTCAAGGAAACTTGTCGAAAAATTCTCTTTAAATGCAGAGAAAGTGTAGAGAATATAATACAGTGTGTCTCTTCTTGATGGTCACTTAAAACATGAATTGCTTGGTGATTGCCGTAATTTGCTTTAGTAATTTCTACGTGTGTTTTGTATCGGAGAATGATTCGAAATTTTATTATTACAGTTGTAGTCTATTCCTAGTTGACTTGGAAATATTTCCAAGCGAATTCAGCGTCAATTGGTAGGCGATAAAATTTTATATTTAGCAACCCTATTTCGAGTATTTTTGCCATTTGTTAATTACTAATTGATTATTTTCACTTTTCTCGTTTGGTTTCAGTTATCGTTTGGTATGAGAGGACACTTTGAATTAACCTCCACTTTGTAGATTTCGGATCAGCCGCCATGTTGAATTGGCGACGTTTTGGCCTTCATGTCAACTCTTCAAATTCGTGCCAACCATCCACGTAAAATAGGAAATTACAACAGATGCTTCAAATTTTAAGAGAACTTACTGTTTATTTTTTTATGAAGATAAATTATATCTATACTATCGAATATTAGAGGTTAAAAGTAACTACTATTTGATTTCAATGAAATTTAAAATCATTATTTAGAAATTTAAAAATCTCTGTATTATCGTAGGAATGCGTTTTAATGATTTTTTTCCCTTTAAATATTTAGAGACAAGTACTGTTGTAACAATGTCATTGTTTTAATATGCGTTTGAGTTTATCATTTCTCGGCCATAAATTCATTTTCGTGAAGCTGAACACTTTTGCCATCTACTATTTAGCAACTACTTAGTTGATGAAGAGCTTGTAAGAAGCTTAAATAAAAGTCATAAATAAAATGTACATTCTTTTTTAAAACAGGAATGCGAAAACAGGTTAGAAATTCTACTTTCAGATATATTTTACTTTCAATTACCTATATGTATACATAGGGTAATGAAAGTATAGGATTTGGTCAAAAAAAAAATTCCGATTTTTTTTTTTTTTTTTTTTTTTTTTTGCATTTCTCCACGTTTTGGAGCATCCTGATTTCAAAAAAGTGATCAAGAAAAAATGTCAGTCTATGTGTCTGTGGTCTGCATAACTCCCGAAAAAATTGACCTACTATGTTCAAATTTGGTGTGAGGGTTTGTGATGGCCCAAGGACCTACCATTAAGGTTTTAGTCAAAATCGCGGATGCGCATAGGGTAGCTGCCTTTGAAAAAATCATGTCTTTAAATAATTGCTAAAAAACGGCTCTTACGATTTTGATCAAAATCGTTGTGGTAATGCCTCTTAAGGTGTTCTAAACATCTCCACCTTCGAAAGTTCCGTAAAAATGTTAAAAAGTTGAAAAACGAATGTTTTCAACACAGAGTCCTCTTTGCTTGAATATAGTTCATTAACGATCTTTTTTTCTCCTCTTCTCAGTTTCTTTTATAAGAAAGAATAATACAAGAATTTCCGAAAAGTATATCGCGAAAATCACCAATTTGGCGATTTTTTTTTAAAGACTAAATAAGAATTATCGTTAAAAATGGCAATCTTGGCGGATTTTTTTAAAAACTTTTTTTATAAACCTTTGTAAAAATTTCGCTAAACTGGTAATTTTTTTTAAATGAGTGAAAATATGAAAACGGTAAATAACACCATATTAAATTTTAATGCAAAAACTAATATCATTGTGTAATTGAAAGTTGTGCGATGTTCCACACCCTTAGTTTTTATTCTCAAACACTATATTTAAGTTCAAATTATAAAATTTAAGTTCTAATGAATTTTGGGCTCCATAACATAACGGCATATATAGTGACATACAGGGGTGCCAACTCTTCTATAGGATGTTTACTTTACGGTTTACCCATGGTCAATACTAAGACGTTACGATGAATGAATACGAGATACAATAGAAATTATTACATCATATTGGCAATAACAGAGATGACAACCATAAATATTGGCAATAGCGACAGTACTAGTGAATTTTAAAAGTATTGGCAAAAGATTGAGAACAGATATTTCGCGTAGGTTCTTTTCCGTTGGTTTCAAAAAACCTTAAATATCCGTACAATCCACAGAAAATAAGTAAATATTGAAAACGATGGTTGGTTGGTTGTTTCTGATTATCTGGTGCCGTCAGCAACACGAGGGCTATAATGCGCCGAAACATTCGTCATTAGACAAGCCAACATACATTTACAAACTCCCATGCCTAACACGGAACTCGAACCAGCAACCTCGCGGTCTAGAGGCTAGCACGCTAACCACTATGCCGTTTGGTTGGCTTGAAAACGATGGAAAGTTGCTATATTAATATAAGAGTTACGTTAATTACTTATTCACTCACTCACTGTCTCATTCTGTAACGCTGTAAGATAAATTTTGACTGACCATTGTTGAAAATTGTTTAATCAGAATAAATAAAAGATTCTTGCAGGTGAATGCATAAATTCTCTATGGAGTGTCGTCCAGTCAATTCAACGTTGCGTAGCTTAGTAACGCTGTAGTGGAACTATTTCAACAGATCATTGTTGAAAATCTTTCCTGTTGCCAAAATTTTTATAATCAGAATGAATAAAAGATATTTAGACTAGAATGTATAAATTCAAGTTGCCGATCAAAAGGTATAGGGGTTAGCTTCTAGACCACGAGGTTGCGGGTTCGAGTCCCGTGTAGGCATGGGTGTTTGTAAATGTATGTTGGCTTGTCTAATGACGAATGCTTCGGCGCATTATAGCCCTCGTGTTGCTGACGGCGCCAGATAATCTGAATACAACCAACCATTATTTAAAATTAGATTCAAATACCAAGCACACGCTGACAACAGAATAGACATTATATTAATGAATAGGAAATATAATATACATATAATGCAATCCTTTATGACTAAAAGTATACTGGCTTTACATTTTACCAAGTCAAAGTTAATCCTTTCATTCAACGTCAGACCTCGCATTTGATAAAAACTTCCACGTGGCATTGACAATATGCATTTTAACTGAATGAGTCAGTTGCAACTCTACTTTAACACTTTGTCTTCTATTATCCTAAAGACCAGTTTCAAAACTAAATTAAGTATTCAGGGAGTGCAGGTTGCGTCGCCTCAAATATTACAGCTACGTTTCCATAACCAGACAAGTCCGTTTGTTGAATCCGTAGGAAGACAGGCAGTTTTCCCCCCACACACACGTTGGAAATCAAGGTCAGATGGAGGTTTTCTTTCATCCAGATTGCCACAGGGCGAGTTTCTTAGAAATATGACACTTGGATAGAGGTGGATGTGAAAAGGTTTCTTTACTTTCAGGTGTTACTTTCGTTCACAATGGTGAGAGTTTTAGAAACTTTCCAGAAAATTCTCGAAAGAGCTAGTTTCGCGTTTTAGTTTCGCTCATTTACCACGGATAGCGGAACATCTCCTGGCAATCTTCTGGAAATCAAATGCGATCGAGGCTCCCAGACTGCTTTAGCCAGACTCTCAAGTGGCCACCTAAATCATTCGAACATGGCACAAAAATTTACCCCACTTGTAAAAAAAATGCTGTGACCATCCAGCCTCACCGGATCCCATTCCCGTCGGAGTTTCCAGGACGGACTTAATATCAGATCCCCTTATTATCATCGATTTTCTGGAGGTCAACAACCTTCTGGAGTTGATCTGACAAATGTCAGATCTATTGAGGATAAACAACAACCACGGATAGCGAAAATTATACAGTTAACCCTTTTCACTCGTATGTCCTCGTATAGGGGACATCATTCGTTTTACCATTGCGCTCGTATGTCCCAGTACAGGGGACATCGCATCTGTATTGGGCAAACTGTGATAACTTAACCAAAACATTTCTGTTCGAAGTCTTTCTAAGTTGATTTGCTTTGGTGGAGGTGCCGGCATTACGTTTCGCCCCTAAATATTGTTTGCATAGTTTGTTCATATTATTACATTTCTTAGATTTTTAACCTTTGGCACTCCGAACCATTCTGGACGGTGTGGTATCGTGGTCGAGTAAAAATTTCATTTTGAACGAAAACAAAACACATTTATTTTAAGAACTTCACAAGGAGCAGGTGATAGTGTTCCATTTCTGAATCGTCTGGTCTCTCTCGTCTCTTATAGGAGACTAATCAAAAAAACAACATAACAAAATACAATCTTCAAATAACTGTTTTGTGGCGCCCTCTATATTTTACAACAGCAATTAACAATTACAATACGTTACAGCTATTAATTCCTCCCCTCACAGAAAACTTTTCTCTAAGAGAAAAAGGAGAAAAGTTTGAAATATATTTACAAAAAAGGAACATAATCATAATAACATAAAGAATATGTAAAAATATAAACATGATCAATAAACTAAACATACAAAAAATACTAATAAGGAATACGTTTAATTTAAAACTATTCTGCTTAGCCCATCAGCATTTTTGTTTAGCTTGCCTGCACGGTGAGGGACATCAAAATTAAATGGTTGAAGTGCTAAGGCCCAACGCATTAAACGTGAATTTGAACTAGCATTTGTTCGTAACCATGTTAATGGGTTATGGTCAGTTTGCACCACAAATTTCTGTCCATTCAAATAATAATGCAATTTTTTTACCGCAAATACTATACTAGCGCACTCCTTTTCGGTGGTACCATAGCGTTTCTCTACGTCTGAAAATTTCTTACTCATGTACAGAATAGGGTGTTCCTCACCTTCATCATTCAGTTGGGACAACACTATACCCATACCGGTATCGGAGGCATCTGTTTGTAGAATAAACTCTCGATCGAATTTTGGAGCATATAAAACTGGTTGGCAAGTAAGTTTTTGTTTTAGAGTCTCGAAGGCTTTGTCACATTCAGGAGTCCAGATGATCTCCCCTTTTCTTACTTTTCCCTTTAGTGCATCAGTCAAAGGTGCAGCTATAACTGAAAACATAGGAATATAGCGGCTATAGTAACCAACAACTCCCAGGAAGGCTCTGACGGCTGTTTTCATTTTAGGCACAGGGAAATTTGTAAAGGCTTCGATTTTAATCTCCGAGGGGTTTACTTGATGAATTTGAGTTTCATCTTTCTTTCCATGTAATTCTACAAGGTAGTTTGTTTCAAAAAATTTTCCTGAAATGGTTCCTGGACCAGGCCAATGAGGAGCGATCTTGTTTGCCTTGGAAGTGGCCACTACGAGAACCAAATCTCCTTCTTGAAATTCCCTCTTGATTGCTCTTTCATCATACCATGTCTTGTTCTTGAGCTGTGCAGCTTCCATGTTTTCTACTGCTACTTCTTGACATTGCTTCAATCTGTTGATTAAAGAAAATACATATTCAGTCACAGGGCTCTCTTCCTCTTCAGGATCCATCCAGTGTTCGAACAGTAAGGTTAACAGTGTTCGTAAGTTTTTCCCATGAACGAGTTCAGCAGGAGTAAATCATGTAGCTGCATGTGTTACAGTTCGAAGAGCAAAGAGTGCAGGACAGATCACCTGTTCCCAATCTGCTTCGGCTTCAAGGCACAAAACTCTTAGAATTCGTTTGATTGTTCTATGGAATCTTTCGACAGGATTGCTCTGTGGGTGATACACTGAACTGTGTACTACTTTAATCCCAGTGTTTTCTAGAAAGGTTGTGGTAAGTTCACTCATAAATGAAGTCCCTTGATCACATTGAAGTTGTTTAGGAAACCCCATTCTACTGAAAATTTGCATCAAAGCATCAATTACTGATGTAGAAGTGATATCGGCCACAGGAATGGCATCAGGGTACTTTGATGATAGGCACATAGCAGTGATTAGGTAACGTTTTCCACCTGTGGATACTGGAAGGGGTCCAACCGCATCAACATTAATTTTGGAGAAAACTTCTTGCATAACTGAAACTAATTTCATAGGAGCCTTCTTTCTGTCATTTGGCTTCCCCACACGCTGGCACTTATCACAGCTGCGAACGTAGTCTTCAATTTCTTTATAACAGTTAGGCCAAAAAAAATATCTGGAAAGAATATCTTTGGTCTTTGTAACTCCTAAATGACCTGATGTACCCTCATGGCATAGAGCCTTTAAACGTTCTTTAAATTTTTCTGGAACAAGCAGCAAAAACCTCTCATTTCCTGTTTTATCAGTCCTCCTTTTTATCAAAAGATTATTCTTACTGATGAGTATATCACTTGACGATCCTTCTTTATTGGTTTTAGAAGCTTCTTCCCAAAATGGCTGTAACTCTGGGTTTTCTCTTTGAGCCATAGCAAAATCAGAAGATTTCACTTCCAGGAGTGAAAGTGCAGGTTCCTGTTGAACTTGAACTGGGGGTAACATGATCTCGTTATCCTTACTAAGATTTAGCACTGAACTTTCCGGTGTAGAAACTTCATCTTCTTCGGCGTCTTCTCCTTTTCCTAGATCAGCTTCAGCTTCTTTCTCTCTGTTGGCGATTTCCTTCAACCTTCGCTGAGCTCTGGTTTGGATGGCGTTAACTTCTTCAGGATTAATTCCAATTTCTTTCCTTCTACCTTCAAGCAATGCAGCAGTTCGATTTCCTAACAGATATCTGCCTTGATCCAATGGGTTCTGAATCACAGCTGCTTTTGTGAGAATATTCCCCAACTCACATTCTATCTCTACTTCAGCAATCGGTAGGCAGGACATACTTTCATCCAGAAGATGCCGCACCCAAACTTGTTCTCCAGTCATCATATCTGAAGTAACATACTTCTGGCAGATCACATCAATAGTTGAACCAGTGTCTCTGAGAATAGACATGTCTGTCCCATTCACTTTTCCAGACAGAATAAAAGGATCCAATAACTTGTCCTCTGAACTGAAAGTTATTCTATTTACAGAAGCAGTTGTGGTTGATTTCTTCTTTAATTCAGGACAATTTGGTCTCAAATGCTGAGTTGAGTCGCATTCATAACAACGTAGCTGCCTTCGTGTTTCCAAATTTTGTTCATTCCTGGAATTTCTTTTAATCTCTGGTCTACCTTGAGCTTGATTTCTGAAGGGAGTAGAGTTTTCTATTCTGGCTTTGGAATCAACTGGAAGTTTTGTTCGCCACTTAGGAATATTCTTTTCCCCATTTCTCTCGGGAATTTTTCTCTTAAAGTTCCCATGAACGTTGTCATAAGCATCAAGTTTTGAAGCTAATTCTATAGGAGAAGTTATGTTTCCCCATTCTTCCACGAAATGATCCTTCACTTCGTTAGGCACACGACGCTTCAACTGGTCCACCACCATAAGACCCAAAAGTTGTTCGTACGTAGTTATTTCTAAGCCAGTCACCCATTCTTGACAGTAATTGTGGAGTTCATATGCAAAGTCACTCCATGTAGATTCTGCATTTTTTTGGTGTCGAACAAACATTTGCCTAAATCTCTCTGGACTTAACTTAAATCTCTTAAGAAGCAGCTTTTTAACATGGTCATATTCTTTTGCCAATTCAGATGGCTCACGGGCAATCAATTGGGTTATGTCAGATGGTAACAGTCCTATCAGATGAGATACCCAATCCGTCGATGGGATCCCAGCCCATTCTGCTTGCCTTTCGAAGAGTAACAAATACAGACTGATGTCGGTTTGTTTATCATCAAACTTCTGCATGAGGTGTCGAAGCTCAACTCTTGATCTTTGTGGATCATTTTGCATAACTATAGGTCCTCTATCCGATTCCAACTGGAGTTTTTGCAGCTCGTATTCTTGTTGTAGTTTTAATCTTTCCTGTTCTTGTTCAAACTTTTCTTTTTCAAGTTCACGTTGCAATTTCAGTCTTTCTTGTTCTTGTTCGAATCTTTCTTTTTGTAGTTTCGCTTGTTTGTTTGCATGTTCTGCTTCCTCACGTTCTTTCCTACTCTCCATTACTACAATTATCTGTTCCTTAACGTAATCTTCGTCATAATTAACACTTGTAGTGATTAATTTCTTAAGATCTACCAGTTTAAGACCAGGTGTTACTCTTTCACCTAACTCTTCTGCTAACACCCTCAAATCTTCTTTCTTAGCACGACCCAAAAAAGACATTTTTAAATGTAATAATTTACTAGAGAATTTATATTCTTCACCCAACACAGAACACCCTCAAATTTATAATTATTCTTGTAAATATAATATAAATGTGATACCACTTAACCACTACAAAATATTCAAGTATGAAAATTTATCATAGAACAGGAACATAAATGTTTTAAAAAGAATTCAACATTTTTACCACTTAATTTCAGCAATTGCCATTTTTAAAACTCAAATCAAATTAATTGCATCTAATTTAAGTATATAGCAATCACATTTTTTTTTTTTTAAAAAGAGAACATGAAATAGAATATTTAGAAATAAACTTCAGATCAAGAACAAAAAATATCTAGAACTAGACTTCACTTAAAACTAACTCTTTTACAACTTTAACTAAAATTAGATTCAAATTACTTTTGTTTTAGTAATTTCCAATTCTTCGAAACGTTAGCACAAACCCAAAGCATTTGTTATAACTGGTACCTAAATAAGTGTTCTTGTTACAAGAATCTTACCAGATATTATATTATGGTATATATATAATTATAGTAGCACAAATAATCAAATATAGCATTAAATTCATACCATGTTAAAAGAAGACCTTCAAAAGATATAAATTCAAGTACTATCATAATTTAAATGCATGTACCAGATACTAAACAAAACTAGTTTTAAATAAATTTCAAAGAACTTAAAATCAACTATGAAGCTGAAAATCATAAAATACAATTATTTTCACTTTAATTGTAATTATATCCGAGGGCCGGATAATTCCTTTGATTTTCTTCACCAGAAAATGGACTTGCTCCACCACCAGTTTTAAAATCACTCTTGATCTACGATGAGTAAATAATTATAACTCACGTCAGATGAGGCAAATTAATCACTTGAATACTGCACACAAATGATATATGTACACACTCCACAAGTAATCATTACATTATTTTCATTTGAAATATTGCACACAAATGAAACTAGAACCTTGCTCGGAATCGAAACTAAACACCTCTTGAATAACTCAAGCACTAAATACCAACCACAAATTAGCACTTTCGATAAATTACACTTGAATTACAAACATTGAAACTCGCAACGTATCACCAATCTTGAAGTATTGCACTCCATTTAGCCACTTTGAAAACAGAACTTATGATTCACGAAGCACTAAACACGAACACCACTCTTGAATCAAAACACAACAAAATCTTCAAAATGAAGTATTCTTTTCTCTTCTCCGGACAGGATGTCACTGGCGATCTTCAGGACGAAGAAAAATTATCAATCTGGACGGATGTCCATCAAAATCTGTAGAAACAGAACTTGTCATTCACTAATGCTGACAACGAAACACAAACACCACTCTTAAAAGAAAAAACACAATATCTTCAGTACGAAGGGGTTATTCTTTTCTCAGGACAGGATGTCACTGGTGATCTTCAGGACGAAGAAAAATTATCAATCTGGACGGATGTCCATCAAAATCTGTAGACCGGATGTCCACACTGAATCGAGGCTTTTCAGTTAATTTAATAAGCAAATTGCAATGCTTACCATTCTACACGACGAGTGTCCATACTCGGACATTTATAGGTTTCAGCAAACACAAGAAATATATAAGCAAGGCTTGCTTAATATTCCACACGATGGATGTCCATCAGGTACTCTTCGCGCCAAAATAACGGTCGTTATTCATTTCGTCGTTAAAATAAAACTTACAGTTCTTTTTCAAAACAACGGTTGTTTCAGGTTCAAAAATCGCACCGCTGGAACCAATCTATGCTGTGGTATCGTGGTCGAGTAAAAATTTCATTTTGAACGAAAACAAAACACATTTATTTTAAGAACTTCACAAGGAGCAGGTGATAGTGTTCCATTTCTGAATCGTCTGGTCTCTCTCGTCTCTCATAGGAGACTAATCAAAAAAACAACATAACAAAATACAATCTTCAAATAACTGTTTTGTGGCGCCCTCTATATTTTACAACAGCAATTAACAATTACAATACGTTACAACGGCTACCAGCAGCTCAGCCTTAGTGTTACCCTTGCGCAAGTAAATTTCAACAAACCCAACCATTGACAAACTCTCCATATCGCTCCTTTCAAGTGGCGCAGAAAAGTACTCGGACCGTTATGAACCAACACTTTTCACGTTCTCTTTTGACACAAAAACGCCGCTGAAATGTTTTTTTATATACATCTTGGTAATTCATATTTTGATTTGTTTCTTGTGCCATTTCAAGAGAAAACTTCAGGGAAACACGTATTTCTCAAAAAGTTGTGGTGGAAAAAGTTAATTCTCCGTAATCACTAATAAACTTTAATGTCCCCCGAGAGGGAACATCCGAGTGATATGCTAGATTACGATGTCCCCTGAGAGGGGACAGCGGAATACAAAGGGTTAATGTGGTGTAGTGTAATATACTTAAGTATTCTTAGTAGTTTCAATAAATTATTTTGACACGTTGGAAAATAAAATATTATGTGGCCACATTTCCATCCTAAGTCAAGGGGTGTATTCAGTGGCTATATTTTTGAATTTTTGATTTAAGGATGGTAAACCTTCTAGTTAAATTGGAACACATTTCCATGAAAAAAAAATCATCTTGATTGAACATGAAAAAATATTCCGAGTTATTTGCTAACTTTCTAAAGCATAATTACGAGTGCAAAGGGTTAAACTAATGCATATTTTCTTCCTTAACCCTTGGTTAGTCGCGAGGTTGACAAATGTCTTCCACAATCAATTTCTCAATAGATGGTAGCCCATGATCAAAGCCTTCTTACATGTTTTTTTCCTTTTTTTTTTCCCCAAGTTATTTTGAAAATATTTTTTAATTTTACATTATTATGTTCAATAATGTTGTGTTTTTAATTGAAATACCCATTTACTTTGATATTTGGTCACGAATTTAATGGTATACGCGAAACTTTAAATTTGGGGGAAACACGGGCTTTTTGACGATCTAAGACATTCCTAGGGTACTTCAAATATGTAGTCATGCGAGTGATTTGGCACGCAGCGGAATTAAATTAAAAATGTCTGCTTTCTAGATCTTCTGGGCTTTAAAATAGCAGTTTTTCAAGATGCCTCTGATGAGTTTGCTTTTCCGAAATATAATCGTGCATCCGAAATTCACAAACTATCTGAATTAAAAATTTCAGTCTTCTATGTATTTTGGATATAGAAACTCTAATAGTGGAATAGAAGACAACGAATAGAAATTACGAAATACGGTAGAGGAATTTTTTAGAATGTGGAACTTCAGTTGTACACATTCCACCATTGTTTTAGATGTTCGAAATTCCTATACTTTTTGTCAGATTTTTTCTAATGGAATTTTTGTGTTCTTTTCTTTTTTGGTAGCTGTCGGCAACCTCTTAATTTTAGACTAAATCACAGGTTTAAGCCAAGCGTTACATAATTGAAAACGCTATTTCATTTATATTCCCATCCCTTTAATAACAAACTTTAAAATGCGTTGATTCGTCTTTAAGGTTACGAAAGAACATGGAAGCAGGGAAAATGCTCTCTTCCAACATCATGTTATTCTTACCCTTATAACTTTTACGCATCGAATACCTTAAATGTTTACCTTGACATTTTAGGTTTTAAGAAATAATTGTATCCTTTCCGTCAGCATGGAACCTGGTTTTTTAATTTAAATCGTCAAATATTCAAATCGGTTCAGTGATTTATGCAGCTCAAAAATATCGTTTGGTGTGATTTCAGTAGCGTTGGTTAAAGTTTATATTTTAAGAGATTGATGTTATGAGTTATGGCTTAGGTCTCTCACACACAACTGCTTTGACAAATGAAATTCCCATCAAACATACGGCTTAAAACGTATCAGGACGTTAAGTTAAGCTACACAGTAGCAAAATTGAAATATACTCGTAAAATATACAGTGGGGATATATGCGAAAGAATGGAGTAGTATTAGAGTGCAGTTTTACAATTGTTTCCTTGAAAAATAGCCATCAACTCAAATAGTTAATCTTGAATATAATATAACACTTTCCTGGACATGAGAATTTAACTTTTACTATACTCTCATGTGGTCAAATTGGAGAGGAGGGAGGGAAGGACACGAAGCTAAAGGTCATTTTCAAGTAAGACATATCTTTGAGGTCCGGGAGTGATGATCAAATTAATTTTAATAGTTTATCTAAGGCAGTAGGATGATAAAGTTTGTCAAAAAAAAAAAAAAAAAAAAATTTAAGCAATATTTTATCATTATAGACTTAACTGGAACTAAGAAACGAAATTGCTGTTAAAATATGGTTTAATTATTTCATGGGCTCATAGAGAGAGCTCGGTACGGTATTCCAACATATTACATCCAGGACCAAAGCCCTTTTATCATCAGATGCTCTCTGTTGGCAAGAATTTATTGCCTCATGAGTAATATTGGGCGTAATAGATTTGAAAATGGTGGAACATTATATTTTGGGGTCAATATTAAAGATAATTATTTGATGGTAAGAGTTATTTGTTTTTACTGCGAGAGTGAATTTGTATGTTGCTCAAATTATCAAGCTTTTCAAATTTATTTTGTACACAAAAAATAAGTCTGAAAATATCTTTTTCGTATTTTTTCTTATTTTGCGATAGAAATACTGTGCAATACCTATTTTCACAACAGAAAGCCACTATGACCTGAATTATTTTAAATTATAATAGCTGATAAAAAATTCAACGTTTTTGAGTATCAAGGAAAACTAATTTCAGCAGTGTAATAAGTAGATACATGATTATCTCATAAGCTTTACTATAAAACTATGTATTTTGTATGCTTTTCTACAGTAAACTAAAACTCTATTTCAATAGCAATAAACTGAGTTTAGTTGTTTTGAATTTGCTAGCGTAAAGGCTACACAAGGGCCATACTGCGCTAGAAATAAATAGGAAAACATTATTTACACTCCTATATTTTAAGCGCATTTTTTTTTTAGTTATCCATTTGTTAGTATAGGGTAATAAATAGGGGAGTGGAACATCGCACAACTTTTATATACACTATAATGCTGATGTCAATTTGTGTTATTTACCGTTTTTATATTTTCGTCATTCTTTTAGGAAAAAGGGCCAGTTTGGCGATATTTTTGTGATAATTCTGGTGTGGGTCGAAAAAAAAACCCTTTTGCCAAATTGATGATTTTGACGATATACTTTTCTATAATTCATATATTATCCTTTTTTATAAATAAAACTGAGAAGAGAAAAAAAAAACGATCGTTGATGAGTTATGCTCAAGGAAAAAGAACCCTGTTAAAGGCATTCGTTTTTCAACTTTTTACGCCATTAAAGCATTTTTAAGAGAATTTTGGAGGTGAGGATGTTTAGAACACCTTAAGAGGCATTACCACAGCGATTTTGATCAAAATCGTTAGAGCCGTTTTTTTAGCAATTACGGAAAAACATCACCAACCCGCACACCAAATTTTAACATTGTAGGTCAATTTGTTCAGGAGTTATGCTGATCACATACACACAGACAGACATTTTTTGTCGATCACTTTTTTGAAATCAGGATGTTCCAAAACGTGGAGAAATGCTAAGAAGTTTAACATTTTTTTTTTTTTACCCGAATGCAATACTTTTATTTTCCTATGTATACGTATGAGTAATATGAAAGTAAAAATATTGCATTTAATCAAAAAAGTCTATTTTGTTTTGTATTTCTGCATGTTTTGGAAATCTCTAGTCCAAATAAGTGGTCTAAAAAAAATGTCAGGATGTGTGTACTTGTGGTCAGCAAACTTACGAACGGATTGACTTATTTATGATGATCGACTTAAGGGTATATGTCAGTATTGGCAGTGGTTCTTGCTATTAAGGTTTTCCTAAAAAGGAGCTCCGACGCAGAAGGTAAATACCATTGAAAAAAATTTCAACAATAGCAACAACAACAACAAAAAAAAGTCCTAACGATATTGATCAAAATCGTAGGCTTTTAATGTTGTCTAAATATCTCCAACCTTGAAAATCCCGTAAGAATTCAGTAATTTTGTAAAAAATTGAAAAACGAATGACTTTGAACATAAAATTCTCTTCCCTTAGGCATTTCCCTCCATAAACGTCTGTTCTTCCTCCATTTCAATTACCCTAAAAGAATAATGTAATAACCATCGACAAAAATATCACTAAACTCTAAGTTAGTGTACATCCTTAATTTATTTAGAGCAATTGAAAGTTGTGCTTTGTCCGACACCCCTAAGTTTTATTTGGTCATAACTGCTTATTCGACGAAGAAAGTTTTACAAAACTCTACCTGAACCTGACCTCGTAGCTTTTACCAAGGTCAATACCTAGCCTACCTTAAGTAGCATTCCTACTGTGTTTTGAAATTAGCAAGCACAAAAGTTCCTTTTAGATGAGTGTTACTTAACAGGCATGAAAATCAAATTTCTTTCCTATTAAGGAGGTCGTAATGCATTACCTAGCATTTAATGAGCCGAAATTAGCAGGGGTCCATTTTAACAAGCCTGAATACGTTTTTCAATTACAGGAACTGCAAGTTGGGAACGTAAAGTATAGGTCACCTGAAATTTATTATTGCGTATCAGCGGAGTAGGAGTCGCCCTTTCTGTAGTTTCTTCTCGCTAAATTTCGTTTCTGTTTCCAAGGCTTCCAAGTAATTCCATCGAGTTTTCCATGCAGAATTAACATTATTCATGAAATTCCGAGAAAATTGCAGATTATTTTTTATTGTCTTGTTAGCTCTTTCTGAGAGATTAATTATGTAACACATGTATCCAAACTATACAGTCGAACTTCGTTATCCCGACCAACAGTGCTAGGAGTGCGGGTAGACGCGGGGTGACGCGTCCCCCCACTTTTCAAGAAAATACCCATGCGTCTCCCCACTTCTAAAACAACTGAAATCCATCCCCCCACTATTAAAAGCATTCAATCCGCCTAAAAACTACTCAGGAAAAATAACTTTAACCTTTAATTGTAGTGATACTGAGTAAAAGTGATTTCAAGTTTTCAAATGTTGATAAAAAAAACCTATTTATGGTGTGTCATACTATTTTATAAAAATGTATTATACTAATTTGCATAAAGGTATGAGTATTTTTATTTACAAATACTTCGACGCTTGGTCAGCTATTAACTTTGGAGGAACTTTTAAGTTAAATTTCTATTAATTTTTGTCACATAAAAAATTAGCTATATTTAAAAAAAAAAAAACTTTTAAGAATTCTCTATGAATTTAATTTCTTGACAGTATGCACATTTATAAGTATTGTTTAAATCTAAATAAACAGTTATGTATATAACATTGAATTATTACTTAACTTTATCGCTTACTTTCAAGTGAGAAAACTAAGTCGCCGAATATTCATTAAAATAACAATAAAATTTGGAATTTTTTTACTATAAATTATTTCTTTACTAATTAATATTTTTATTATAAGTTACGAATTTATAAAATTTGTCGTTGAAGATGGGAGAAGGGGGGGGGGGGGTGCACTTGTCGTCAAATTTAGGGCGCCCCTCCACTTTTTTTTCACCATTTCTTTCACCAAGGCCTGATTTTGCACAAGCCAACATTTTTAAAGTTTTTGTAGTTAAATTGATCGCTAGGATATTTTTTTTAATATTTTCAATTACATTTTGAACTCAAATAAACTATAACCTTAAGAAGAGTTGGTACTTTCTGTACCGGTACTGTTAATTTGACATATTTCATGTACCTTTCTCTCGGGAAGTATTTGACATAGAAGCTTAATTTTGTAGAGCATTTAGCAGACACTTGTTAATCTACTGAAGTTACCTTTTGATTGTGATTCATTTACTTTTTTTTTTTAAATGAATTTTCGTGAAAATCATTCAAATTTGTTAAAAATCATAAGTTTTTTTTTTTGCCAAAAAAAAAAAAAAAAAAAAAAATGTTTTTAAAATAACTACAAAATCTCACTTTAGTATATACACAGACATAAAAGGATATGTGGTAAAAATATCAGGAAGATAGTTTGCGCAGTTTCTGAGAAAAAGGTGCATGAATGATGAAAAATGTAGTTTGGAGAAAAACGCATTTTAAAGTAAATTTTAGTAATTACAATTTTTAGTAAAACCAATTTTTTTTTTTAATTATTAAAAATACTTCAATTTGAGGTATTATTACAAATGAGATCTTTTTAAAGGGGATAATTTAAATTTCGATAAACAATAATAAACTCAAAATCGATTATTTATAAATTTTTGGGTACTAACTCCCTCTAAACTGATTTAAATCTCAAAAAAAAAAAAAAAAAAAAAAAAAAAAAAAAAAAAATGAAATTGCTTAATTTTCTGTTGTGTGATCTGGGACTTATTTCTGTAAGTTTATCGATAACCATTTTTTAAAGAAGAAAATCCTTCCAACAAACACTGGCAATAAATATTGGGTCACCCCCACCATAATTTTTTATTGGGCCACGAAAACATGACGTGCTTTGGGCCCCAAGGACTGCAAATCAGGACTTATCCCGACACCTGAATAAGACGTCACTCTGGTATTCACGACGCTTTTTTGAAGTCCCAACCGAATCCCATTGAATTTTAATAAAACTTGTTCCAGATGAGCCGTCGTGCGATTAAGAGCAAGTCCTAGTAATGACCATTCCTTATACTCACTATGTTACAATCTTCTTGCCCAGTGCATTTAGAAACTACTTTCTATAAAACCCTGATATTTGGTGAGTAGGGACGAAAAAGATCACTTAATTATATGACATATATTAAGTACTCGAACATAGCGTTTGATATATTTTATTTTGTACTAGCTGAATACTCGTTCTTCGCTACGAAATTTTAACATGTGCAATATTTTAGCTAGCTGTGAGGCCTCGGTTTGCGGAAATCTGTCATTCGTGTATAGGTTCCAGTTTTTGGTGCTTCACTCGCAGGAAGGTTCATCGCTACGCAAAATCGAGCTCGCTTCGTTCACCGTAAAGTTCATTGACACGAGATTACTTCACTCGTTGAAAGGTTCATTGCTGCGTAAGCATAAGCTCGCTTCACTAACGAAAATCTAATTGCTAAGTATATATTGGAAGCCTCTCTCTTGACGAAAAAAAAAATACCCTTTAATACAATAATACAGTACCCCTTTAAGATTAATTTAACACGTGTTTGAGGAAAGCAAAATTACAAGGCCAAAACTACTTATGTTGAAACTTTCATAGCTCAAGGCCTATTAGAAGTCGCTTTTTGTGAAAAAATTAATTGAAAAACAAATTAAAATTTTAAGATTCTGTTTGTGATATATACAATTAGAAGACCAAAACTACTTATGCTGAAAATTTCATAGCTCTACTCCAATTTTAAGTAGGTTTCCATAGATCCACAGAGCCACAGGCCGACCAAACGGTATAGTGGTTAGCGTGCTAGCTTCTAGAACGCGAGGTTGCGGGTTCGAGTCCCGTGTTAGGCATGGGTGTTTGTAAATGTATGTTGGCTTGTCTAATGACGAAAGTTTCGGCGCATTATAGCCCTCGTGTTGCTGACGGCGCCAGATAATCTGGAAACAACCAACCAACCAACCACAGAGCCACAGATAGATAGACAGACACACAGCTTGTTTTATTATTATAGATTTCAAATCCATATGTCAATGCCTATACAGTGGCTCCACCTTCAATAGTCTTTTGCTATTTTGATTTTCATTTACAATAGATGGACATTAAATGAAAACAATTTATAACATTTCATGAAGTGATCATTTTCGTACCGACTCACCAAATACCAAGACAAAGTAGTTTCTAAATGCACTGGGCTAGAAGATTGTAACATAGCTAGTGTAGGAAATAATCCTTACTAGGACTTCCTTTTAAGTTAAGTGCAATGCACTTCTAATGATTTATAGGTATTTAATGTAATTTTCAAAATATGAATTTTTTATAAAAATTTTAACATATACCCATCAAACTGTAATTTTAGTAAAGAGCTACTCCGGTTACAATGTCCCCGTCAGCAACGTTACATGGTGTCGTGATAACGAGATTTGACTGTTGTGTCGAGTTTCATATTTGAAGAAATCCTATTTGAAACATCCAGTACAGCAAAATTTGTGTTGGATATTTGAGGTCAAAGAGTTATACTATGGTTAAGGTATCAAGATGATCAAGAGTGATAAAGTAGAGTGATCAAGAGAGTGTATGAGAGTGAAATAGTGTAAAAAAGAGGGGAAGAGTGATTTAGTTTAAAATATGAAGAAATTTAATTGTAGAGATTTTGATTCAGAAAGAGTGCTATGGAACATGAGAGATTTTTCAAAAATATGATTCAGAGAGTGATAAAGAAAATGAAAATGATTTGTGGACAGTTTACGATTCAGGGAGGGATAGAATAGGAAAGAGTGATATTTGAAGAGAATGATTCAGAGAGTGATAAAGAAAATGAAAGTGGAAATGATTTGTGGACATTATACGATTCAGAGAGTGATAGAATAGGAAAAAGTGATTAAGAGAGAGTGATAGAGAATAAGTAAGATGTGGACAGAATGATTCAGAGAGAATGGTAGAGAAAATGATATAGTGAGATGTTTTGAGTATGATCCAGAGACCAGAGAGTATATGAAAGAGTAAAAGCGAGTTGTAGAGAGTGATACAGAATATGAAAGAGTAAAAGCGAGTTGTAGAGAGTGATACAGAATATGAAAGAGTAAAAGCGAGTTGTAGAGAGTGATACAGAATATGAAAGAGTAAAAGCGAGTTGTAGAGAGTGATACAAAGTATGAAAGAGAACGAGTTGTAGAGAGTGAAAAAGAATAACGAAAGAGTAAGAGCGAGTTGTAGAGAGTGATACAGAATATGAAAGAGTAAAAGCGAGTTGTAGAGAGTGATACAAAGTATGAAAGAGAACGAGTTGTAGAGAGTGAAAAAGAATAACGAAAGAGTAAGAGCGAGTTGTAGAGAGTGATGCAGAATGCGAAAGAAGTGAAAGCGAGTTGTAGAGAGTGATACAGATTATGAAAGAAGTCAGAGCGAGTTGTAGAGTGATACAGATTATGAAAGAAGTGAGAGCGAGTTGTAGAGAGTGATACAGAATATGAAAGAGTGAGAGCGAGTTGTAGAGAGTGAGTGATACGAGTTGTAGAGAGAGGGATTTAAAACCCGTGAATACCTTTCCTTCGTGAAATGTTAATACAATCCAATTACAATCATTATAATTCAATCCAATTCTACCATACACTCAAAATACATTCAATCTCCCTTCCCTACAAACTAAAATTAATGTTGCTCCAGGGTGCATAAATATTGTAATTGTTATAAAAGACTTTTCTAATGCAAGAGCAAAGAATTGAAAAAAACAAAACAAAAAAAAAACTACAAAAAACAATGATTTTATTAATTTCGTCTCATCTTGGTTGACGACAGTTTTGAATTAAAGTTATAAATTTGACTTCAACCCCAACTAGAGAAATAAAATAAAGGAATTTAAACAAAACAAAATCCGTGACGTCTTATGGTTTGTACGGCTGTACCGGAAGAGGAAGCTCCGCGAATCGGTCTGGAATTCTATTTCGGAGACGAATCGTGCGCAGCATGCAGGAACATCTTCAAGAAAAGGAGTACGCAGACAATGAGAATTTTATGATCCTAAATAGTCCGTCCGGACACGCGTTTCAGCAATTTACCGCAGTTTCCCTCCTTTTTGTTGACATAAAAGAAAGAGGAAAAAAACCGCTCCAACCTTGCAGCTGCCCCTTTGTTTGGTCTTCAACCACAATGAAGAATGCAGGAGGAAACCTGCGGTTGGATTTTGGTGGTGATTGTGGAAAATAGCAACTTGGCTTTATTTTTAAATCTTCTTTCTGAGGTTTATAGTTGGGTTTGTTTCCTTTTCTATGGCGGAATCTGTTGCTATCTATTAGTGAGTAATTGTGATGGTTCTCTTTGTGTGGGGGAGATGATTTTGGTGATGGAAGTGTGTGGTCAAGTCAGACGGAAGCCGGATAAGTTATTTAATGGCAGTAAGTGAGGGTCAAAGATATCTGCTCGATTTTAGCACTTTGTCCGAGACGATTTTTTTTTATAGCGTAGTTTATGAGTTTAATCTAAAATTGACCGTGAAATGAGAAAACACAAAGGCAATGTATTGAGTATTGAGAAACACACCATAGAAAATAATTGAAAAACTCATTTTCGTTTTCTACAAAGAACTTCTACTAGAAATATAACGCGCTATTTGTACTTGTTCCAGATTTACTATTAGTTTGACTATTGCTTTCAATTACACGTTTGTTAACAAAATATAATGGAAGTATTTTTTTTTTTTTTTTTTTTTTGCATTTCTGTAAGGTTTGGAACATCCTGACTTAAAAAAGAAAGTGGTCTGAAAAAATATTGGTCTTTGCGTCTGTGTATAGTGGTCAGCATAACTCTCGAACGAATTGATTTACTATGTTCAAATTTGGTGTACAGATAAGTGGTGGCCATATTATTAAGGATTTCATCAAAATTGCGCAAGCGCATTAGGTAACCGTCATTGAAAATATCCTATTTTTGCTAAGAAACGGCTCTAACGATTTGACCAAAATCGCGGTGGTAATGTCCCTTCTGGTGTTCTCAACATCTCCATGTTCGAAATTCTTGTAAAAATGCCATAAAGGCGTAAAAAGTTGAAAAACGAGCGTCTTTAACACAGTTCTCTTCCCTTGAGCATCGTTCATCCCCAACCGTTTTTAACCTCTTGTCTGTTTCACTTACAAGAAAGGTAATGTAAGAATTATCGAAAAGTATATCACCAAAATCGTCATTTTGGAGGTTTTTTTTAAAGGCCCTAACAGAATTATCGACAAATATATAGCCAAACTGGCCATTTTTTCTAAATGAACTAGGGATGTGGAACATCGCACAACTTTCAATTACACTATAATACTGACGTGGATTTACCATTTTTATATTTTCATTGTTCATTTAGAAAAAATTGGCAGTTTAGAGATGTGTTTTTTGCGATAATTCTTGTATGGGTCTTAAAGAAAAGATATACTTTCCGATAATTCTTAAAATTTCCTTCCTTATAAGTGAAACTGAAGAGTGAAGAAAAAACGATCGTTGATGAGGTATGCTCAAGGAAAAAGAACTCTGTGTTGAAGGCAGTCGTTTTTGAACTTTTTTCACCATTAAAGCATTTTTACGAGAATTTCGGAGGTGGGAATGTTTAGAACACCTTAAGAGGCATTAACACAGTGATTTTGAACAAAATCGTTTGAGCCGTTTTTTAGTAATTACTGAAAAACATGATTTTTTCAATTGCAGCTATCTCAATGCGTGATTTTGACGAAAACCTTAATGACAGGTCCTTGTGCCATCACCGAATTCGAACATCTTAAGTCAATTTGTTCGGGAGTTATGCTGACCACGTACACACAGATAGACATTTTTTCTTGATCACTTTTTTGAGATCAGAATGTTCCAAAACGTAAAAAAATGTAGAAAAAGAAAAAAATTCTTCTGACCGGATGCTCTACTTTCATTACCCTATATATACATATGGGTAATTGAAAATAATAAAAATATTTATATAAATATAAAAACGGTAAATAACACCAAATCCGCATCAGTGTAACTGAAAGTTGTGCTATGTTCCACATCCCTAGTTTTCATAACATAGTTTGCGAGTTTAATCTCCTATAGACCTTGAAATAAGATCATACAAAAGCAATGTATTGAATGTTGGGAAACACACCATAGGAAAAAAAACTCAGGAAATTATGTATCTAATCATTTTATTTATACTTTGCTATTAAAAACTTTAGAAACAGAACTGTTCAACCTGAGGTAACTAAATTTGAATAGCTATTGATGTTGGTGTTTTGCTTTGAAAGAGCAGAAATATACCTTTCTATTTTTACTTGTTTCAGATATGCTATTAGTTTAATTAATTTTCGTACTTTCTCCATTTCAGGGGAGTCGGTACTAGAGGTCTGCGATATATCGATACGACGATATTTTTGAAAAATATTGATAGTAAAACTATCGATACAAGTCACCGATATATCGATATTTTCAAACAATTTTAGTTTTTTGATGATTGTTTTGTAGTTTCATGTGTTTTTTCGATTTTATTCCCTTTTCAAAAACTTCAAAACTAAAGTTTGGTCTTGGCTGAGAAACAGTTAAAATGACACCCTAACCAAACAGAAAACATAATATAATGGAAAGATAAGATAATTTATTAGTAGTTATTAACATAGCGCCGTTTCTGTTGCCAACGTGTGCCTGAAATTTGCATATAATTTTAAATATTAAAAACATCTCTATCAGCAAAATATGCGATAAACTACTTTTCAAAATTTCTTTTTTAAAAATAAATGTGAATTTATGCATTGACATCCAAATGTATTTTATTTATTCTGATTGATAATATAATTTATTTATTAAAATAACTTTTATAATTTATTTATTAAAATAATTTTGGCATGAATTCATGAAAAGTAGAAATTTACCTAACAAAACTTCGTTTCTGTAAAACTGAAAAAAAAAAAAAAGAAAAAAAAAAAAAAAAAAAAAAACATGTATCGATATATTTTATCGATATTTTTTTCTATGCAACGATATAGTATCGATATTTATTTTGAGCGATATTTCCGACCTCTAGCCGGTACCCACTCTACCAGTAATGTTAAATTGGCATATTTCATAAACCTTTTTCTCAAAGTAATTGACATAAAAGCCTAATTTTTTTTTCGTTGAATTTAGCAGACACTTGTTATTCTACTGAAGTTAACTTTTGATTGTAATTCATTAACTTTTTTTTTTTTTATGAATATCGTGAAAGTCACTCAAATTTTTTTTTTTTTTTTGCTGAAATAGGCCAAAACAAAAAAATTTCTAAAATAACAACAAAATCTTACTTTAATAATTACAGATACATAAAAGTAATATGTGGTAAAAATTTTAGGAAAATAGTTTGTGCATTTTCTGAGAAAAAGGTACATGAAAAATGTAGTTTTGAGGAAAACGCATTTTAAAGAAAACTTTACTTACACTTATAGTTACCAATTTTGTCTTCAAAAAATTATTAAAAGTACTTCTAGTTAAGGTGTTATTACTAATAAAGTATCCTTTTAAAGGGGAGAATTTAAATTTTGGTAAACAATAATAAAATCAAAATCAATTATTTATAAATTTTAGAGTACCAACACCCCTTAAGAGAAATGAAAGTGTTTGCGATGTTTCCTTATAGACTGAGAGGCGACTGCAATTTTTGGACCCCATCGAACATCATTCTGAATTTTTTATAGAAATTGGAGAAAAGTGAATAGATTACGTATCCACTGGTCTGTCGTGGCAAAAAATGGCCGAAACTGGTCAAATATCGACTTTTAATAAGTTGAACTAAATCCAATTGCCAAATGCGCCATAACTTGCCAAATAATGAGCACTTTTTTTTTTTATTTCGTAACCCTCACTCTTTAATTTTCAATTAAGAAGGTTGCAGGCGATTCGGATGTGTGGCTATGGCTTACTTGCATCTTTCACAAATGAGCCAAATTGGCAATAAGCATTGCGTCACTGATGACGTAACTGATGTCGCCAATTTGGCTTACTTTGAAAAGATTGAAGTTTCATGAGCCAGTGATCAGAAATTATTTGAGTTTTTTTCTCATTAAAAATCAAAATGCAGTGGGTTGCCAGATGAAAAAGATTGTTTTCTTTTTGGCAAGTTATGACATATTTGGCAATCGGATTTTAGTTCAACTCATTCCAAGTCGATTTTTAATCAGTTTCGGCCATTTTTGCCACGGCAGACCAGTGGATTCATAATCTACTCACTTTTCTCCAATATCTATAAAAAAATTCAGAATGATGTTCGATGGGGTCCAAAAATTACAGTCGCCTCTCGGACTATTACTATGAAGTATAACTCTACAATAATTGTTTATTTTGGGGTCGTTGACTTTTTTTAAGAGCAAGTCCTAGTAAGGATCATTCTCTATATTCGCTATGTTACAATCTTATAGCCCAGAGCATTTAGAAACTACTTTGTATACAACCTCGAAATTTGGTGAGTAGGATACGAAAATGATCACTTAATGAAATGACATAAATTAAAAAAATCGAAAATCCATGTCTAATATATTTTTATTTAATATTTGAAATTCTTACATCAATGCATATGCAGTGGATCTACTTGGTTTTGTCTTTTGCAATTTTAATTTTCATTCATAATAGATCGACATTAAATGCAAACAATTTATGTCATTTCATTTAGTGATATTTTTCGTACCTACTCCCCAAATGTCAAGGTTTTATAGAAAGTAGTTTCTAAATGCACTGGACTAGAAGATTATAACACAGCGAGAATAGGGGATGATGCTTATTAGGACTTCCTTTTAAATGTTGTGAATACAAAGTCTTGTTTCAGTTACTGTACAAACAGAAAGCTTGGTGAGTACATTAAAAGTGTATGTAGAGCATTAAGATTAAAGTAAAAAGCGGCTCCTTATGAATCAACATACATAAGTTACAATAATCGCATTAAAAGGCTCAAGTATGGCTTTACAGTGTACTCCAATATACTCAACTAAGAAGTCAGAACCGAATATGTGTACTGGGATTTGTTGAATCTTGTTAATATGAAATATTGAATATTTATTATTTTGCAGATAATTACAAAATAAGTAAAATTCAAATATCTTGAAACGTAACTATGAAATTACAGTACTAAGACTAAAAAAATGATATCTTATTTAACTTCAGCATATAAAAACAACTATATGCATTTAAGTTCTTCAGAGCAATTTGGAGGCTGTAGAAATTATCATATTTTTAAAAATCCTATTTCTTCTGAAATCGTAGTAGAGTATAGGGGAAAAAAGTTCTAAAAATATATATATAAGAAATATTGAATATTTATTATTTTGCAGATAATTACAAAATAAGTAAAATTCAAATATCTTGAAACATAACTATGAAATTACAGTACTAAGACTAAAAAAATGATATCTTATTTAACTTCAGCATATAAAAACAACTATATACATTAAAGTTCTTCAGAGCAATTTGGAGGCTGTAGAAATTATCATATTTTTAAAAATCCTATTTCTTCTGAAATCGTAGTAGAGTATAAGGGAAAAAAGTTCTAAATATATATATATAAGAAATATATATGAAATATTGAATATTTATTATTTTGCAGATAATTACAAAATAAGTAAAATTCAAATATCTTGAAACATAACTATGAAATTACAGTACTAAGACTAAAAAAATGATATTTTATTTAACTTCAGCATATAAAAACAACTATATGCATTTAAGTTGTTCAGAGCAATTTGGAGGCTGTAGAAATTATCATATTTTTAAAAATCCTATTTCTTCTGAAATCGTAGTAGAGTATAAGGGAAAAAAGTTCTAAATATATATATATAAGAAATATATATGAAATATTGAATATTTATTATTTTGCAGATAATTACAAAATAAGTAAAATTAAAATATCTTGAAACATAACTATGAAATTACAGTACTAAGACTAAAAAAATGATATCTTATTTAACTTCAGCATATAAAAACAACTATATGCATTTAAGTTGTTCAGAGCAATTTGGAGGCTGTAGAAATTATCATATTTTTAAAAATCCTATTTCTTCTGAAATCGTAGTAGAGTATAAAGGAAAAAAGTTCTAAATATATATATATAAGAAATATATATGAAATATTGAATATTTATTATTTTGCAGATAATTACAAAATAAGTAAAATTCAAATATCTTGAAACATAACTATGAAATTACAGTACTAAGACTAAAAAAATGATATTTTATTTAACTTCAGCATATAAAAACAACTATATGCATTTAAGTTGTTCAGAGCAATTTGGAGGCTGTAGAAATTATCATATTTTTAAAAATCCTATTTCTTCTGAAATCGTAGTAGAGTATAAGGGAAAAAAGTTCTAAATATATATATATAAGAAATATATATGAAATATTGAATATTTATTATTTTGCAGATAATTACAAAATAAGTAAAATTAAAATATCTTGAAACATAACTATGAAATTACAGTACTAAGACTAAAAAAATGATATTTTATTTAACTTCAGCATATAAAAACAACTATATGCATTTAAGTTGTTCAGAGCAATTTGGAGGCTGTAGAAATTATCATATTTTTAAAAATCCTATTTCTTCTGAAATCGTAGTAGAGTATAGGGGAAAAAAGTTCTAAAAATATATATTTTTTAAATTTTGTAAAAAAAAAAAGTAAAAAATAAATAAATTAAAACTAAAAATTCCCTGCTAAATTTTTTCCAAATAGAACTTTAAAGGCTACAATTATGACTGATATTAAAGCTCTCTTTGGATAGTTTTTAAATCCTTTATATTAACTTCGCTTTTGTATGCATGTGTGTCGATAGGAACTGAATCTGCGGAGGCCTGATTAACCCCCTTACCGTCATCTACTCGGGCTGAAACTTGGCAGATAGGTTCGATGTCGATAACAATGCATTCTATCAAATTTAGGGGCTGTTATTGTCCCTAAAAGAATGCTTTTACGGAATACTAAGAAACCAACTTGCCATCATCTAATCGTGTTAAAATAGTATTGAACCAACTTTTGTTGAAATTCTTTCTTGTTGAAATTTGGATGACGCTCACGTTCATTTTTAATAAACAAATTTTGAAACGTAGTTTGCCGCATAAATAAGATAGATTTGCAGATAGAAATGTTTCTGATATCGGCGCTGTGTTAATGAATATACAAATTGACAATGCATATGAAGTATTTTTAAAAAAAAAAAACTCTGTTTTTATGAGTTATATTATGGGTCTAAAATTTCATTCATTACTTCCAAATAATGTGATTTAGGCCATAAACGACTGCCCTACTAGCGACTGCTTGTTTTTTTGGCATTCTATACAATGCTTAGGCATTCTATACAATCCTTAGGCATTCTATACAGTCCATAGGCATTCTATACCATCCTTAGGCATTCTATACAGTCCATAGGCATTCTATACAATCCTTAGGCATTCTATACAGTCCATAGGCATTCTATAGAATGCCGGATTTCACACTTTGCCGGTAACATATATAACTAGTTTTAAGTTATATTTATTTGATCAGTTATTTGAAGACTATAACATTCTTGCAGTTTAATTACGATCACATTGCTTTCATATCATAATTCAGCGTGTTCATAAAAATGTCAATGGTACATTATAACAGTTTAATTTAGACTATAACAAATCCTAAATCAGCTTGGAGGTAAACTAATCTAGTTTTTCTTACACTATTAAATTCATAATTAAACCTTTGAATATTTAAATTATGCAAATTAAATACTATTACAATTTAATGCTGGGATATTCTTTTATGCACACACTGTAATTAGATTAAAACCCTCAAACAAATAAACAAAGTCCGTTGAGGTTTAGAGGGCACTTTTTTTTTTCTTGATGTCTGCTGTAGCCATCTTGAAATGGCCTTCATTAGTTGTGAAATGTTTTTGTTAAAATCACTTTTAAAACATTCGCTAAAATAATTTGTTGTAGAGATTTGGATTTCTTTACAAATAACAATTCGTTTCAGTTTCGGTATTTTTAAAGAAATTGTAATAGACCCATAGGGCATTAACTTTTCAACTTGATACTTCAGATCTAATGAAAAAAAAATTCAAACGAAATCAACCTCACTTGACAGCTATCACTCGAAAAAGATTTCAAACTCTGACACAATCAGCGATGACATTCATGTCCTCTAAAATCAACCTTGACTTTGACCCATTGTGCTTTCATGAAATATCATTCAGTTTCCTCTTTAAAAAAAAAAAAAAACCAAAAAACCACACACCCCAACTAGCTATTGTACGCGAAATAACATTTTCGATAACAAGAATTGCAATAAAAATAAAGCCAATGTCGATTTCTCAACAGGATACATATCACCGGGTTCTGTATTTTCTTTAATTCGGTTGTTAGGAAAAGCAGCTGGTCAAAACGGCTTAAATTGGAACGTTCTATTGGTGCAACGGATCTAACAGCAAGAATACCCAAACATCGCCATTCGTTCCACCCTGCTACACATAACAAGCTGAATGTCTCAATAACCGTAACTGACTGTAGAAACGAGAAATTTTATTTTGTGGACAATAATTGAAATGGAGAGGCTTGCAGTTAAACAATAACAAGTGGAGTTTGAAGGATTGTTGTGAGTATGGTCAGTTGTGTGGAGGGGCTATGATAACTCCCCTTCCCCCTCTCGAAAAAAAAATTGTGTAGACTTTAAAAATGAAAAGTTTTTTTAACGCATTGCATTTTCTGCATTCTTTAAATGTCTAGAAGTTAAAGAAAATTGTTTCCTAGAAGTAAACTAGGTGTGTGGAACATCGCACAACTTTCAATTACACTGTTATACTGTTGTGTATTAGTGTTATTTACCGGTTTTTATACTGTCATCTTTAATTTAGAAAAAATAGCCAGTTTGACGATATATTTTTTACGATAATTCTTATATGGTACTTTTGCCAAAAGGACGATTTCGGCGATGTACTTTTCGATAATTTCCTTTCTTGTAAGTGAAACAAAGGAGAGAAGAAAGAAAAACGGTCGCTGATGTTGCGATGGTGTTATTATGAGCGATGGTGTTATTATGAGCGATGGTGTTATTATGAGCGATGGTGTTATTATGAGCGATGGTGTTATTATGAGCGATGGATGTACAAAGGAAGAGATGTCTGTGCTGAAGACATTCGTTTTTCAGTTTTTTGCGCCATCATAGAATTTTTTAGGGAATTTCGGAGGTGGGGTTATTTGGAACACATTAAGAGGCATTACTACAGCGATTTTGATCAAAATCATTAGAGCCGTTTTTTAGCAATTGCTGAAAAAAACATGATCTTCCACGTTTTGCGCATGAGCAATATTGACGAAACCTTAATGAACAGGTCCCATGGTTACCTCTAATCCAATCACCAAAATTGGTCAATTCGTTTGGGAGTTATGCAGACCACTTCCACACAGACACACAAACAGGCTTTTTTTCAATGCCACTTTTTTGAAGTCAGCATGTTCCAAAACGTATAGAAATGTGAAAAATTATTTTTTACCGCAAAAAATACTTTCTTTAATTTATGGTAACACAGGGGTAATTAAAAGAAAAAACTGTGACTGGATGGCAATGGTGACTATTCTGGTTTTCCACAATACAACTTTGAAATAACTATTGCAAATGGGGGCTGCCTGGCCAGACAGACATCCTATATAACGAGAATTACAGTAAAATCTTGAGCATAATATACCATATTTCTTCTCCTTTTCTCTTTAAGCAATACAACCTAAACTGTCTGACATCTGTCCAAAATCCCTACTATGTTTCACTTAATGAAAAGTACTTAAAATTACTCTGTATAACCTGAAAATTTTGTTTTAAAGAATGTGATCTTGAAAGAAAAAAAAAAAAAAAAAAAAAAAAAACTTTCTGGAAATGAGTAAAAATGTGGTTGTTTCTGACAGAAGGTTTACCCTCCTTTCTCAATTTTAAATGTAAAATTTAAAAATTTTAAGTAGTTTAGTTTATGGTAAAATCGTAAGAGTTGTTAAAGATAAAAAATTTTGGTTTACATTCTAACCTCGATATAAATAATTTAAATATGTTTAAAAGTGGCCTAACTTAAAAAGTATTAAGTATAAGCAAAATTCAAACTATATATGGAAGCCCCAAGAAATAATTTCTTGAAAGCCCAGACAAAGTTTATTTGTTTGTTTTCTTTGAGGTAAAAAATAAGTGTTTTCATACAAATTTATTATGAAAATTCTCAGTAGAATTTTATTAATAAATACCTTTCAGAAGATAATTGAAAGAACTGTTATTATTTATAGTATACACTTCATCATTTGTTTCCAATGTCACCGACTCAGAATATGTTCAGTCTTCTTATGTGTCATTTATGCTTTAATTTTTTTTTTACGAAAATCAACTGTTCCATGACATGTAGCCACGCCCACCTTCCACATTAAGGGACAGGGACCTGGCCAGTTATGCCACTGATAATTGGGGACTATTCCATCTATTCTATTAGGTGAGACCGAAAAGTAAGGTGACTGATGTCATAATAATCACTGTATTATATATTTACAGATAAATACATTACTGTCCTTTAAAATAGTTCGCGCCATCTGCAATACACTTCTGACAACGTTCATACAAGTTCTTGAAACTTCTGAAAAAGTCCTCCTTTGAGACTGTCTTAAGTTCCTTGGTAACAGCAGCTTGAATGTCTGAGATGCTTGAAAATCGGTTTCCCTTCAGTGCCATATTCAGTCGTTGAAAGAGGAAAATATCTGCTGGAGCTAGATCAGGGGAATAAGGAGGGTGTAATACTAGTATTCATTTCAGTTTCAAGCATCTCCAATATTCAAGCTGCTGTTACCAAGGAACTTAAGACAGTCTCATAGGAGGACTTTTTCAGAAGTTTCAAGAGCTTGTATGAACGTTGTCAGAAGTGTATTATATACGGCGGGAACTACTTTGAAGGACAGCGATGTAGTTATTTGCAAATATATAATACAGTGATTATTATGACATCTTTCACCTTACTTTTCGGTCTCACCTTTGTATCTTAAAAAAGATGAATCCAAAACCGTCAGGAGGTCGTTTTTTAAGTTTTCACTTTTCTAAGACTTTTTTTTATTCCCAAGCTTTTTTCTTTTTCTAAGACATTTAATTTAAAATACCATAAACATTGATTTCGATGTGTCGCAGATATGAGCTGCATTCTAGTTTTGTCAGGATATGATGTAAGATGTAATGGCTCATTACCTGATGAGTATTTTTACTCAAACATTGAGCAATTGCTGACGCCTGTAGAATTTTACACTTCACGTGCTAGCTCTAAGGGCGTTACCATAACTTAAATGACATACCTGAACAGGTACGTTATCACAGGTTTAGAATGAGATAGATATTTAGTTCAAGTACGTTTCTGAAGGATGCTCTTATAAACTTTTATGATTTAATTTTATGGTTAATTTTCAGAAACTTTTATCTTTTAAAACAAAAAATGAAAAAAAAATCTCTTTTTTCTGATTTTGGTGTATCTTTGTTACTGAAACAAGAATTTTATACTTAATATATAATAGAACTGTATCAAATTCATTTTGTTATTATAATTTATTTACTATTTTACTATGTTTGTCTTAGCAAAATTCATAAAGGGGTGTTTTTTTTTTTTTTTTTTTTTTTTTTTTTTTTTTTTTTTTTTAAGTATGATTTCTTGAGTCATGGAAAATAATTTTCTTAGTCTTGGAATAGATAGTCATGGATGATAGATAGTCATTAAGGATAGAATAGATAGTCATGAAAAGTAATGGATTCGCGACATTTTATTTCGGCAGAAACTCTGTATATAACTACTTTGAGTTGGTTGGTTTATAAGCTCTACGATCCATTGTTTTTAACAATACGGCTAATCAGGACGTAGCCTACAGCTTAACGTGGATTCCGGATAACAAAAAACATCTATGCTAAACCCCGAGTTCGAACCCGGCACCTTTGGTATGCAAGGCTAGAGTGCTAACCACACAACCAGCAAGAGGAGATAACTAGTTTTAGAATGCGGAGAGATATAATATAAATACTTTTTCAATTTAGATTTAGAAATTATTAATTCTATGTCAGCCATTTCCTCAAGAAAATTACTTAGTTAATAATTATTTTTGTTAAAAATCATTAGTTAATCATCATTAGTGTTTCGAAACGAGACTTTCTACTTGAACCCTATAATAGGAAGTTGTCATTAACATTAATGACAGATAACATTAATGACTGATGACAATCCACTAATATTAACAACATATAATTTTTTTTTTAACATTGCTTTCTAAATATACGAATGTGACTGTCAAGGATATGCATGCAATTGTGACTACAAGTTTTTTTTTCTAATTTTTTTTTTTTTTTTTTTTTTTTTTTTTTTTAATTTTTTATTTTTACATCATGGTATTCAGTAACAAATTGTTACGATTGTGCTGTTTTTTTATTTCTTTCATATAATGAGTTAATAGGCATTTATATTTTTAATAGTATACTTTACAATGCTTCATTTTAATTGAAGTTGTTTTAAAAAGAATGGATACTTAATAATTTGTTTCTTTTCATGAAGTTTGAGAGATAATTCAAATGATAAAAAAAAAAAAAAAAAATTAAAAAAAAAAAAAAAAAAAAAAAACAAAAAAAAAAAAATAAAAAAAAAAAAAAAAAAAAACATTGCCATAAATCAATATTTATCTAGATTTTTTTAAATTTATCAAATTCTTTTACTAATTAGTTCACAAATTAGTTTACAAATTAATGACTCCTGTAATTCATAATAGATTAACTAGCATGAAATTCACCAAGGAAGTATTGGGTAGGAATCTGCCAAGATTATTTTCTATGTAGATGGTGCATTTACTTATCCTATAGGTAATTATACTTATCCCATAGGTAATTATACTTATCCTATAGGTAATTATACTCATCCTATAGGTAATTTTACTTATCCTATAGGTAATTTTACTTATCCTATAGGTAATTTTATTTATCCTATAGGTAATTTTATTTATCCTATAAGTAATTATAAAGAAGGATGGATATTCTGGAGATAAATAGTAAAAGTGTGAAACTTGTATGATTGGTTGGTTGGATTGTACGGTTGGATGAATTCCACCAGATAAATTGACAATTATCTTTTTTTTTTTTTTTCACCCTGGCGTTTTTTTTTTTTTTGCCGGTTGCCAAAGTAAAGGTATTATATTTCCACAGGGCGAGTACAAATGATAGACCCGATTTTAAAAATCATATTTTCGAAACTACTGCACGTATTACAATAAGTGATACATGAATATAAAGAGAAATATACCAAGTTTTTTTTTTCCCACCAATGTAGTTACTTGAACTAGGAGCTTCCAAACCGATGGATGGGGCGTGCGGATGCCGATGATTTACCCTTAATCACATGTACACCCAAATCCCCAGACCTAACGCCATGTGATTTCTTTTTGTGGGGTTACGTCAAAGACATTAATTATGTACTACCTATGCCGAAAACATTGCCAAAACTTCAAGAACGCATTTGAGCAGCATTACGAACCATTGATAGAGTGATGCTACAAAATGTATGGAACGGACTGGATTACAGATTGGACGTATGCCGTGAAACAAGAGGGTCACACATCGAATATTGTAACTGAAAAGAAATTTTGAATATTTCTCTTTACTTTCATGTATCACTTATTGTAATATGTGCAGTAGTCACAGTCATATTCATAGTGAATGGGGGAGGTCAACTGAGCCTAGGTGCTGATTCCACTAGGGAATATTGCACCAACCCCTTTATTTATCGACACCCCTGTCAAAGAAAGCCATCTTCCTTAAGAAAGGTCGAAAGGCTTTTGACAGGCTCCTCGTGGATTGTATCAAGTTCTGTTCCAAGACCTAAGCTTGAGTGCCAAATGTGAAGAAGAGCTTCACATTCAAAAAGTATATGATGGGCAGTTTCCTCCACCATATTGCATTTCCTACATAAAGGTTCTTCTTTAAGGATTCCCATTCTACGAAGGTGTTTATGTGCTGTAATATGTGCAGTAGTGATTTTTTAAAATCGGGGCCATCATTTGTACTCACCCTGTATACTAATACAGCCAATTTTTTTCGTAAAAAAATAGTTTTTTGCGAATAACATCTATGCTTGCTATTTTACTGGTAACTGTTTTTTGGTGAAGAAAAGTCATATATTTGATATTGTCAAAACTTTTTGGCAACTCACAAAATATGTTATTATATTTGGCATTATCTCAAAGATAAATGTAAAATGTCAATTTTTACTTCGTTAGAGAATTTTTAAATTCTACTTAGTATAACTTTACCGAGTTAAAAAAACAAAAGTGCAAATCATATGTGTAGGTTTGTTTTCAGGGTAAGATCAGTGCTAGAAGTGTGGGTAGACGCAGGGTGATGTGTCCCCCACTTTTCAAGAAAATACCCTTGAATCCCCCCCCCCCTCCCCACTTCTATAACCACTGAAATCCATCCATCCCCCCATTTTCAAAAATACTCAGCTTAAAAAATACTAATGAAAATTAAATTAACCTTTAAATGTAGTGAAGTTGAGAAAAAGTGATTTTTTTTTTTTTTTTTTTTTTTTTTTACATTCGAAAATTTTAAAGTTATTTAAGGTATATATACTATTATAAAAATGTATGATACTACTTTTTGTGTAAGCATTTTTATTAACAAATACTGTTACACTTGGTCAACTTTTAACTTTGAAGGAACTTTCTTTTAAGTTTAATTTCTATTCTTGTTTCATATAAAGACAAGTTATTTAAAAAAAAAAAAAAAAAAAAAAACATTTTCGAGTTCTCAATTCATTTAATTTCATGAAAGTACGCACATTTATAAGTACCACTTAAATCTTCATTTTTTGGTTTGGATTGGAACATTCAACTGTTTATTTCTGTCACTTATAAAGTGCTTAACACAGCTATATACGTCTCGCAATTTTAAGCATCTAGAAAGAATACGAGACTGAAATCTTCTAGTGTAAATCTCTTTTTCCAACTCCGCCAGACCAACGAGAGAACATTGAGACTACGACAGATTTAATGTGCACCATATAGGTTACACACCGATATTTGGCGGACCGAAGATCGAACCCACAACCCTCCTGTCATGATACTCTACCACAAGATTATCGGAGTTTTTAAAACTAAATAAACAGTTACTATGTATATAACGCTGAATTATTACTTAACTTTATCTCTTATTTTCAAGTTAAAAACCAAGCTGCAGAATATTCATTTAAATAACAATAAATATACCCTCATTCAATGTTAGTGTTAGGAAGCATATATTATTTCCTTACTAGTATTTTTATTATAAGTTAGAAAATCATAAAACTTATCGTTGAAGATGAGGGAGGAGGCGTTCACTTTTCACCAACTTTTGAAACAACAACAACAACACCCACTTTTTTTTTCATCACTTCTACCACTGGGTAAGATAATATAAAATTCACAAAAAAGTCAAATTTTATGTAAAATGTATTAAGTCAGTTTGTGATCAAACTAAGAAGTGATTTTTCAAAGGAATAAACATTCATGGCAAACCATTAAATGTTTTTTTTTTATCAAATATACAAAATAAGCCAGACGGGAAATCTATAAGGGAAATTGGAAAAGCTTGATTATGGCGGACTTTAGTTCTTTGTATTCAACTTCTTGGCGAACCGCAAAAATGTTCACTCTATCACTATAAGGGTCGAGACTAGAGGTCGGAAATATCGATCAAAATAAATATCGATACTATATCGTTGCATAGATAAAAATATCGAAAAAATATTGATATATCGATACATGATTTTTTTACTATTTGATTTTCAATTTTGCCAAAAACAAAGTTTTTCGGGGCAAATTTCTACTTTTCATGATTGCTTTTTTGTAAGGTGACTACTTTTTCAACTGAAATGGATCTATTACAAAGAAAAAGAGAAGTTATATTTTCGCTTAATTGGGGCAGTGATTATAAGAAATATTTAGATAATTTTCAATAGCTTTTAAGTGTATGGAAAATATTGAATTTTGGTGCCATTTTAACTGTCTCTCAATCAAGTTCAAACTTTAGTTTTGAAGTTTTTGAAAAGGGAATAAAGAAAATCGAAAAAAAACGCATGGAACTACAAAACGATAATCAAAAAACTAAAAACGTTTGAAAATATCGATATATCGGTAAATTTTATCGATATTAAAAATATCGATATTTTTAAAGAAATATCGATAAAAATATCCTCGTATCGATATATCGCCGACCTCTAGTCGAGACCCACGATTTATACACCACTATTGTATCGCACCAAATCACAGCAAGATCTACAACAAAATCCTCTTTTTAACGTGACAAAGCACTTTCCATACACCAAAGAGTTATTTAAAAAAAAAAAAAAAAATCATGGAAAATAGCAACATATCACGCAAAGTGTTCCGTGAAACAAAATGGCGGCCAATTTTTTTTTTCTTTCTGGAAATAAGGTCGAAAAACAAGGCACAACACGAAAAACTCTCACGGAACCTTGATTTGTAGCTCGAACTGTCAAGGTCTAGGTCGCTGATAGAATGGTATTTCAATGATTCCCAAAGTTGGTTTGGCATTATGGAAGAATGCTGCATATTTTTGATTTGGTAATCCTATGTTCGACGCAGTTGGTACTTGGCGAACTTTTCCCTTGAATTACGTTTATGTTTTCCGATCTTTTGTTAGAGCCTTTAAACGCTTTTACTCAGAAGGAAATGTCATTGGAATGTGATGTATGTGCCGTAATATTTTGTTGAGTTTTTCGAAACGGAGACAAATGTAGTCTGGAAATAAATCATATTACTGTACATTCGAATTGTGAAATATATTTTACATCACTACGTGACAATTTTTGATTTTTTTGATGGAGACATGTTTTTGAAATCCTGGAAAGTAATGTGGTTGATCGTGAATGGCTTTTTTCGGTTTTCTTTTGATGATAGGTGTTTTTGATGGACTTTTGGCTATGGTTCTCAATTTAATATAACATTTTTTAATAGTTTACATTCGTCGACATTACCTGTTTTATAAATAAAATTGTTTGAAATTACAATATTATTATGGTGATAACTGTCCCTTGGAGTTTGGTTTGATAGTTTTTTTTTTTTCATTTAACAATAATTTTATCCATAACGATTTTTTCACAAATTTATGCATATTGATTTTTAACAATAATTTTTTCCATAACGAATTTTTCACAAATTTATGCATATTGATTTTTAACAATAATTGCAACACAAAAATTTTATTTTTATAGTTTTATCCATGTTTCTTTATACGAAACAAATTAAGTTTTAATTATTTCATGTAAAGAATACGACATTATACATTGTCAGTTTTAATAAAGCAATCCAACCAAATTGCTTTTTGCGTATTGTTACCATTATAGAAATACTTTATTAAACAAAATATAAAACTTTTTTTGCTTAAGATATTGTGTTATAAAATGGGCAACCAGTTGTATTTTTATTTCCAATTTCGCAAAGGTAAACATATGGCAATGAAAGTATTGCATTCTAACAAAATCAAATTCGGCTTTTTTTTTTTTTTTTTTTTTTTTTTTTTTTGCATTGATTCACGTTTAAAAACGTGCTGAGTGAAAAAAAAAAAAATTAAAAAAAAAAAAGAAGAAAAAAGTGTGTCTGTGGTCAGCATAACTCCCAAACTGATTGACCTGCAATATTCAACTTTTGAATAATGGGAAAGTGGTGACCATAGACTTGTCATTAAGGTTTTCGTCCCAATTACGCATGCGCATAAATAACGTATCTGTCACTGAAAAAATTATGTTTTTCAGCAATTACCATAAAGAGGCTCTAACGGTTTTAAACAAAATAACTGTGGTAATTTCTTTTAAGGTGTCATCCCCACCAGTCGAAATTCAATAATGGCGTAAAAAGTTAAAAAACGAAAGTTAATACAGAGTTTTCTTCCTTTGAGCATCGCCTATCAACAACTGTATCGCCTCTGTTTTACATACATTAAAGTAAGTATAATGTAATAATTATCTGAAAATATAGTCAATTTCGCTTTTCTGGTGTTTTCTTCTTCTAATGTAATTTATCGCTAAAGATATCTCCAAACTGAAATTTTTGTTAAATTGATCAAAATATGAAAAACCGATAAATAACGTCAGCCTATGCCAAATTTAAATGCAGTGACCAGTATTCCCAGTATTAAGTGGTAACTAGGTGTGTGGATCATCGCACATCGTTAATTCACTTCTATGCTGTAATTTCTTTACTTGTATCATATATTTTAATTATCGGCTGTCAACACATACCAAATTTTCTTATCTATTTCGTAAACTTTCGTAAAATTCAAAATAATGAACTAACAAAATATATTCTGTTAAAAATACAAAAAGAAATAAAGTTTGTACATACATTCAGGGACCCATAATTTGAACCATGCGTATATTTATTTTTGGTTCTGACTTATACCGTCGATTAAAAATATTGGAAATTCTCAAATTAAAATATATGATTGATAAACTAAGATTCCTGTAAGGTTACTTAATTCCAGCTATAACCAAACAATCTTTTTCTCAAACTTATCAAAGATAAAATTCTAGTTTTGACTAACAAAACATATGCTCAGCTCAATTCAATAAATTATCCCTCAATTATTGGTTGGTTGTTTTTAGATTATCTGGTGCTGTCAGCAACACGAGGGCTATAATGCGCCGAAACATTCGTCATTAGACAAGCCGACGTACATAAACATCCATGCCTAACACGGGACTCGAACCCGCAACCTCGCGGTCTAGAAGCTAGCACGCTAACCACTATACATTTTGGTCGGCATCCCTTAATTATTAGCGATATATATAAGTAATTATTAAAACCTGATGTAATCTTAATACCAGAACAAATCGGAGTGAGCTGTTGTAATCATTGTCTAGATTTTAAATAAGAATGTTATCAAGAAAATTTAAAATCACTTGAAACTAGGGTTCTTCTTTTCAAGATTCTAAAACAAAACAGCAGTTTCGTCAACCTGGAATGTAATCTTAACATAATCGATGTCGGCAATCTTTAGAAATCGAATAGAATTGCATAGACAAAGAAATTAAATCAATCATAAAGTTTGGTTTGTATTTCGTCAAGTGTAAATCATGCCGAAAATGGTATCTGTGTAGCCTTTCCTTCTCATATTTGTTAGATCAATCGAAATTTTTAAATACCTTAATCTATGCATCAGGTTGAAACAAGATCCGTATCTTAAAACTAGCACAACCGAAGAAAATATATTCAGTTTTGAAAGAAAAATCTGATTATCATTCGCATGTATGCTGATTAATTTACAAAATGCTAAGTCTATAAATAATACATCTATATAAATTTATTCAAATACTATTTTCGAAGCATAAACATAAATCATTTAAGAAAATTTAATACTGGATGTGTAATTTACGATTTTAAACAACTAAATTTTGTATTTTATATACAAATATTTAGATATAAAGAAAATTACTACATTCTTTACTACGTTCTTCCAAAGATAAAATGCTTTACCACAAGGTGTTGGTTATTTAAAATTTTTAATAAATGGTGGAATGGGATATGCATTAAATGTATGTTTTATTATCAGATACTGAAAATAGCAGCTTCGGTTAATTTTTAATTTTATGAATATTATACTGTATTAGATAGGTTAATGTGGGATTCAGTGAAATTTAAGTGCAATTGCAATTGTAGTAATTGTCAAAGGGAAAAAATATAATTCATGTAATAGTGTGCAATTGATGTAATGTAAAGTGTGTAGATGATGCAATGTAAAGTGTGTAATTGTTACAAGAGCAAGTGTGTAATTAATGTCTGTGTAAATGTGTGATAATGCCGAAGGTTATATGTAATCACTGTCTCTTAAATAATATCACAGCATTTCTAGTGATAATTAGTTTAAATAATGAATTATTATAACTTCTAATGGCCTGTGTTTTACAATTGTTTACTTATATGTGTAAAAATTTAAAAATATGTCAATTTTAAATTTCTAGTTAATATACTATATATTTTTACACTTATGCGCATGTTGATAGAATTGTTCCTGGGGATGAGAAACTTATGGTTGATCATCTTTTTTGTGCGATGTTTAAAACTTTTAAATTCCGTTTGTTTTTGAATGTCGATACTCATAGGATTCAACTTCCATTTTTTCTGCTGTAGATTCTAACAATCCTTACGCTTCTCTCTTGCAATCGACCGAATCCATTTGAACCAGTTGTACCTAGCAACGCCGATCGCTCCAGTACGAATTCTTATAAATCTTTATCCCCATAAAGCGATCCCGCTCAGGGTTATAATACTGATTTTCGAATAAATCTTACAAACCTGCAATGAATAACACCTCCACCATGCTCTGTACACGCATTTCTTCCATGTACCACACGTTGTAAAACATCCACGCAGGACCTTAAACCCGCAGGGTTAAAAACACTGGCAAGCTTTCCAGAACAATAACTTCCCCAAAAAAGCAGTTCATAAACCCTGGAATCTAACATTCGAGCGTCATAACTTAGTCGTTTCGTTTTCTGGATTGCAAGGACACAAAGTGATTGCCAATAAAAGTCCTTTTTTTGAACAATGAGGACCATTCTCTCGTTTGGGTGAATCTCTTTTTCTAAGAGTTGCTGCACGCTCTTGTCTGTGTGTATGGTAATGGCGAACCTTAAAAAAGCAATGGTGTCTTCCAGTAGAAGACTGTTGTTGTGGAAGATCTTTTGTTCGAGAAATGCTAACTGAGGAACCGATTCCTTGCTTTGTTTTCGGCCATCCGGTTGGCGGGATTTATTGTCGGAGTTGGGCATGACAGGGGGAATAGAGCCTAACAATCGAACTTGAGAAAGTTGTTGGGTTCTGGTAATTGGTTATTTGGAGATTCGCTGTTGGAAAAAATACAGGGTATTCGTAATTACTCATATATTTGATAAGTTTGCTATTCAAGTTGGTAGTCATATTCACAGATTTCGAGAAATTTTATATACATTAAAAAAAATCTAACCGGCAGGGTTTGTTAAATGTCGTTAGAATTAAGGTGTACGTATACCCTAGAATATTTTTTTTAATTATGAGTTTAAAAATCCAATTTTCTTTTTTTTAAATAGTTAGAGAGTATATGATTAAAATCATTTTATAAAAAAAATCTAATTTCGGCAATTGTTAATTTGTTAATTAAGCTTTATTTATCTAATTAGTATCTTTTTCAGACAATGATATATCAAATTCTAATTTACTTAGAATCTTAATTCCACTTGGAAATCACTCGAAATATTATTCTTAATGTTTTGAAACTCAATTAAGTTTCTAACATAGAATAAAAAAAAATTATAATTTATTTTGTGTGAAAACATGAAAAAAAAATTAATATTTTCAATAAATTCTAAGTTTTAAAACTCACTATAAAATCCATTTCTTAACCATTTTTATATAATTGAATTTCAAAACATATAACATATTATGTAGATTATTACTATGATATAAAAGAATTATAATTGAACATTTTGTTTTTGAATTATCATTGTTTGAATAAAGCATGCCATAATCAAAATACAGTTCGGCAGAAAACAGGTTTAAAGTTTTAGAAGCTTGGTACCTAAAACCGGTAGTATCTACTGATTGTAACTTAGAAAATATTAATGATATTTTCAAAAGTTTAGTATTGTTTTAAAGCTAAAGTATCAGAGAATATTATGATATAATAACAATATATATAGATTCTGATCGATTTGCGTGAATTGTAGGGTATACGCACACCTTAGCGGAGGAAGATTTCAATCGTTAAATATCACCAAATTGTAAATGCTTGTAACCGTAATAAAACATAACTCTTTTAGAAGACTACTGTTTCTCATTTTAGTTACAATTGATGTGTCAATCATTCTAGTTTCCATTTGGTATAAATAAATATCTTCCAGAGAGATAAAAAGAAATGATAAATTAAGTTTGAGGCTTTTTTTTTTTTTTCTTACTTTACACTTACAATTACACTGCCTGTATTTTTAAGCTTGCAAAAATCAATTTTATTCGAATGTTAAGCATTACTTGTTTTTATCTTTTTTTATAAACTAATTAACTATTTTTATCAATTTGCTTGAGCTTAGCGTTGCTTAAGGGCTCTATCCACTTTGGACGCATGAAAAAAAAACACGCTATTTTTATAATTTTTTTTTTAAAGAATACTGTAATGTATATATTGATATAAAACTTGTTAGGCTTAACAAAAACATTCGTAAATTACAAAAAAAAAGAAGAAAAAAAAAAAAAAAAGATTTTAACCACATTTTTAATGAGAAAATGCCAGGTAAACAGGAGTCGTCAAAAAGTAGGTAGGTGTGCGCTTGTTGAAACAATCTCAGAAACTACTGAACTGATCCTTATGAAATTTTAACCACATATTCTGTACACTTATCGCTATATTATGTACCAGAATTATTGCAAAATTTTAATTTTTACTATTTTTTTTTTTTTTTTTGGCAAAAAACAGGCAAAAAAAAAAAAAACAAAAAAAAACGTTTTTTAATTTTTAATTTTTTGTTGTCCACCATTGTTAGAGATACGGGATATAACCACTGTCACACTAAACCTAAAACCATTAATTTTTTTTTTTTTTTTCAGATGGGCCGTTGTTCAGATTTTTTCAATAGCGCACACCTACCTACTTTTTGAGAACTCATGTTTACCTGGAATTTTCACATTAAAAAGTGGCTAATATCAATATTTTTTTTTCTTGATTTATGAATGTTTTTGATAAGCCTAACAAGTTTTATATCAATAAACATAACAGTATTCTTTTAAAAAAATTATTAAAAATAGCGTGTTTTTTTTTTTGTTTTTTTTCATACATCCAAAGTAGACAAGGCCCTTAATGTTGTAACATTCATGAAAATCTTTGATTCGCAATATCATTGAGGTAAGGCTCCAAAAGGTGAAGTATAACGTTTTATATAACTTTATACAATACTCTAAATGTTATAAAAGGCTTTTTTTCTTTCCATCAATTTTTTTCCTTTCAAATTATAACCTGTATCCAAGCAGTTTGTAATATAATTTGAAATTGTTTTTCGTAAAAGAAAGTGATGTTATAATTAATGCCTTTTTTTTTTTTTTTGGAAATAGGTACACTATATTGGATTTTATCAATTGCTTCAACCATTGACCGAGTTTCATCAATTCTGAAGTTAATCACAGAAATGAGAAGGAAAAAAAAGCGCATGACGTGTCGCTCTGAAATCCCCACTCGTCACGCTTCCTGAATATAGAATTAAGGTCATGTGACAGGTCAAGTGAGACTGATGTGTGGTCAGTGGAGGGTCGGAATTCGGTTGGTAAAATCTAAAAATGGCATAGCACAATATTTCAGATATATTGTTAAGATATTAAAAATAAAGAACCCTTCAACCTTTCTCCGAAATATTTACTAAAAAGAAGAAAAAAAGTTTTCATCTTTTAATTTGATCACTAAATCGTATTCAAAACGACATAATGAAAAACAAGAATTGTGCTGAACATATTTTACCTCCTCATTTCAGATAATATACCCAGTAAAAACACTAATGCTGGCCACTTTACGGTTGGATGCTGGCAGTGGTGGCTAAGAGTAGGCATCTAACACTGGTTAAATGCAGGCCCATTTCTGGCTTGCCAGCATTCTGTTTTTTGCTGACATACGTCAACGAACCACCAGTGAGTTGCCAGTAATAGCCCATTAATATGCTCGCCACCAATGAATTATTGCTAGCGTAACATAATGGTAGAGATGCCGTTCGAGCTAGAATGCGAGTTATCCAACTGTTACATTCACTTGTTTTTTTATGTTGAATTGTTTCGGCTAGTGTTTCCCATTTAACCCCTTTGTGGTCCATCACCACAGTCTAAAAAGACACTTTTTGGAGATATTTTCATTAATAACTAATTGGTAATAACTCATAAATCTTTATGCATGGTATTATAATATAAATTAGTGAGTAAATAAATACGTAAATTAAGAGTATATAGCTATTTTACATCATATATGTAAAATATTGTTAATTTTCATATTATAATTAAAAAATACCAGGCTTCAGTTGGGGTTATCGCCACAATCGGGAAGATTGCGTACCGTGAAACTTTTTTTTAGCTCTACAATCCTGGTAGTCCGAGAGGTGATTGCAGTTTTTGGACCCCATCGAACATCATTCTGAATTTTTTATAGAATTTGGAGAAAAGTGAGTAGATTACGAATTCACTGATCTGCCCAGGCAAAAATTGCCGAAACTGATCAAAAATCGACTTGGAATGAGTTGAACTAAAATCCGATTACCAAATATGTCATAACTTGCCAAAAAGAGAACAAACTTTTTCGTCTGGCAACCCACTGCATTTTGATTTTCAATGAGAAAAAGCGCAAACGATTTTTGATCTCTGGCTCTGAAAACTTCTATCCTTTAAAAGAAAGCCAAATTGGCGACATCAGTTACGTCATCAGTGACGTAATGCTTTTTGCCAATTTGGCTCATTTTTAAAAGTTGCAAGTAAGCCATCGCCACACATCCGAATCGTCTGCAACTTTCTTAATTGAAAATTAAAGAGTGAGGGTTACCAAATAAAAAAAAAAAATGCTCATTATTTGGCAAGTTATGGCGCATTTGACAATTAGATTTATTTCCACTTATTAAAAGTCGATTTTTGACCATTTTGGGCCATTTTTGCCAAGGCAGATCAGTGGATTCGTAATCTACTCACTTTTCTCCAACTTCTATAAAAAAATTCAGAATGATGTTCGATGGGGTCCAAAAATCGCAGTCGCCTCTCAGTCTAAGGGTGTTTCGTTCAAAAAGTTTCTTTTATTAGGATGCTTGATGAGGTCTGTAGATGCAAAATGAACTCTGATGACTTTTACTGCATTTTTTTTTAGGATGTTACTTTCCTCTTCAAGAAATACCGGACACTATCTTTCGAAAATGCTGTTTTTCAGTGAATTTTGTTATGAATGTCATAACTTACGTGAACTTGATCCAGATTTGTTCATTCTTCTAAAAATAGGAAAGCACACGTAAGTGGAATTTAAGTTAGTACTTTTATATATTTTAAATCGATTTCGTGGCAATATTATGTTTTAGAATCATAAACAAAGTATGTTTTCGTTCTGACTATTTTAAATCAGTGACAATTTTTTATTAACTTTCTTAAATAGTTATATTTAGAGGTATAGTTTATATTTTTCGCATAGAATTTTTCGAAAATTTTTAGCTTCAGGAATTAAGGTAATATTACGCAATTTAAAACAGTAAAAAAGATCTTTCCATCTATTTAGAATACCGATTTCCTTTGCATTTGAAACTACCTTACACTAAAAAACAAAACTTTATTAGGTACCCCATTAAAATATGCTTTAATATTTCAATAGCCTTCGAAATATACAGAATATATTTCTTATGGTTTATTATTTGCTTGTTTAATATTTTATAATATGATGTTTTATGTTTCAAAATATGTTTTCTTTCTGGCTAGTTTAAATCAATGAAGATTTTTTTTTTTTTTTAAATAGTTATATTTAGATGTATCGTTTATATTTTTTTAATTTTTAGCTTCAAGAATTAAGGTAATATTCCTCATTTTTAAGCACTAAAAAAGATCTGTCAAACTATTTAGATGACCGATTTCCTTTGTATTTGAAACTACCTTACACTGAATCACAAAACTTTATTAGGTACCCCATTAAAATAAGCTTTACTATTTCAATGGCCTTTGATGTTTACAGAATATATTTCTTATGATTTATTATACGCTTGCTTAAAATTTTATTCATTTGCAATTATCTTCCTACTGGGTTTATACTTGCATCAAATAAAACAGGGTGCCTCAGAGTTGAAGCAGGATAAAATTAAAATGATAGTTAAATATATTACTATCAGCTATATCCCGATCAATTAATAATGGAAGAAAATAAACTCATTTCTTTCTGTGTAATCCCAAAACGTGCTATTACACATATTCAAGGTAAAACAAGATGATTATTGTGACAGTCACTGTCATTAACGGCACTACTTTTACACAAGTTACTATTACGGTGCATGATATCGGAATTTCTTGACGATTTCACCCAACTGCATGACTTATAATTTCAAACATACTTGCCAGTTGCTTCATCAGCATTGGCAATTTTTTATTGGTTGAGAAGATACCAAGCATGTGAAATTTGATGACATTTTGTGATACATTCATCTCCTTATTAAAACAAATGACATTTACTGATAATCCTGCAAATTTTACATTTTTTTTTAAGAAAATGATTGCAAGTCATTTAGTGAGGTTGGCAATAATTTGATTACATTTTTCGGCAAACATAGTTCGCATTTTTGAAACAAATTTGGACTATGCGTTAGTACTAAAGTTATTTTTCAGTAATGCTGTAAAACTTCCGATTAAAATTTATTTAAGCCTAGTAATATTGTCTTGACACCCTTTAAAAATGATATAGGACACATGTTTGTAGCTTTTGTAGTTTAGGTTGTATATATTTTAAAAGAAATTGTGTTCGCATTTTTCGGTATTGACAGTTAAATGAGAACTTATCCTGTCTTGAGCTTTTAACTTTACAACCTTAACATATCTTACGTGTTTGAGCAAGTGAACTTTTATATCAGAAAGTTTACTTCATGATAGACAGAGCCTGCTTCGTAAAGAATTGCACAACCCATTATATATCATTAGGCCCGCGTAGCCCAGTTGGGAAAGTATCGGTCTCGCAACCAGAAGGTTGAGAGTTCGAGCCTGGGACCGACTAAAGACCGCCATGTTCGCTAATGGTGACTAAGGCACATAAATCAGTCTTGGTCGCTAAGTCCTCGAAGCTCTCATGCAAATCGATACCTCTGGGGATGGCAAAGCCAAGTCTTCTGCTGGAATCTTCTGCTTGGTATTGCCTCTAAATTAAGAAGTTCCACATACGGTCGGAAGTGCTGCCATCTACCAGGTAGCTACCGAAAAAAGGTAGAAATGAACTCTTCGGTGGTTATAGGTAGACTCGCGCACTCTCTCTCGCGAGCGTGTGCTTACATCCTATGCAGTACTGCCCACTACCGATCTGTACTGGATATATGGGGTTGGTACAAAATGCTTAAAAGAAGCATAGGTGCCTTAGTCCCTATATTCCTTGATAAGAAGAGAAAATATATCATTAAGAAATATATACTGAAAAATACATGGACGTCAGCAGGATGAATGTTTGATAAGTTACGAAATAAATATGCATTAGTTTTAAAGAAAGGAAAAACCAAGAATAGAATGCTTTATTGAATTTTATTGAACTAATGTGAAATTATCCACAGAGCATGCAGTTAATAACAATATTATAATCCTTTCTTAAAATAAATTTGAATTATTAATAGTTATTGATATTACCTACAAGGTATCATAACGAATTTTTCACGTACAGAAACTTTAATTTCAGATTCTTATTTCGTCATTTGGGCGTAGGCTTAAAGCATTGTTTTCCCTAAGATTGTTGGGCTGTGAACGGTGACCATAACTGCAGGATCGCACGGAAAAGAAAAGCACATAATTCTTCACTTTAAAAAAATAATTAGTGCACACGCACGTAAATGCCTATTGTTCTATTGAAAAACTCGTGGGGAAAGTCGTCTTAAATTACCGCCTCGTTTCATGATGATCTACTTTGGCCAAACGATAAGACAGACGAATACTTCTATGATTTTACTGCCGTTTTGGGATTTTATGCACGGTAAACCTATGGGTAAAATGTACCGTGCTATTCTTCTTGGGAGTCAAGTCGTGAGATTCTGTGCAGAATTGGTTATTAAATTGCGCATGCGTGGTTGAATGAGTAGGTCGGGTATTTACTGTCTTGGTAATTAAATTTCATTTCGAATTGAAGCGGAAACAAAATCCTTGTTTTTATTTGGGAAGTTTTTAAAAGAAAAGAATAAAAAATATATTTAAATATTTTTCAAGAATATTATTTATTTACGAATGTAAACGAGGGCATTTTTTTAAGACTCATTGGTTTAATTTGGTTACAAGTTCTTACATGTTGTTTAGAATGTTTGAATAATGAGATTTTATGATGCAGGTCCTATTTAACTATCTCTGAAAAAAAAAAGATAAATTAATAGTTATAATTTTTTACCAGATTATCGAAAGAAATATTTTGCTTTAATCTATATTTTATTTGGCAAGATATCAAGTCCACAATAGGCAAAAATATCTAAACCCTGCCACATCTTTTATCATATTCTTAGAATAAACATGTTTATTTTCATGCATTTTTGCTTAAGATTTTTTGTAGTTCTTAATGAATAACCTACAAGTTTCATTTAATTAAAACTCGAAATTTCAACACATTCCACTAATTCTTACCACTTCATACGATCTCGCATACGTTATATACGCAAAAACTAAAATGTCACTACTTAGCAATTTTGAGATATAAAATACAAAGAAAACATTTACATTAATATCATTAAAAACTTCCTGTTCTTTCAGACCGGTTCACAGAACCCCGTATTCATTGAAAATAAACACTGGCAACATAAAATACATTCCATGAGTTACGCCTACCTTGGAAAGGCATTTGTTATGTTAAATGCGCAAATGTCATTATGCTTACTCAGTGTTATCGTAGGCTTGATTGACAGTTATTTCCTTCAATCTCGGCTCTAATCAAAAACCATAAATTTGCACAGAATGTATCTCTTTTAAAGTTGTGAAAACTCAATGTCGGTCAAGGCAGCGCGATTCAAGTAAGTGCAATGTCCATTTGTCTGTGACTAGTTTCTCGCATCCTCACCCAGCATTTTAAACAGTTTTATTCATATCAGATCAGTTCTTTAGACGATATAAGTGTGAATTGTTTCTTTTGAAACCTTGTAAAGCATTCTCATTACTAATCCTAGATGTTATTTCAAGACCTTGTTTTTTTGGGGACGATCACTTTTCCTCTTTTTATACCAAAACAAAATTGATAAATGATATATACTTGCCCGTAAGATACCCCATAGAATATCATTCTGAATTTTTTTTTATAGAATGTGGAGGAAATTTAGTAGATTACGAATCCACTGGTCTGCCGTGGCAAAAAAATGCTCATATTTATTTTTATGTGATAGATATTGTTGGTTGGTTGGTTAAACTCCCGCCTGGGAGTGGAAAGGAAGGACTTTGTGAACTAGCACTTGCCTCCGCGTATATATGTGAGAGAACCATCTCTCTGGAACAGGTTGAAGTAAAAAAAAAAGAACTAATAAAAAAAGAGGGGGTGTATATCAAATCATTTCGGTGTAGAAGGAATTTTGTGAAGTTGCCATTTTCTGATAGATATTAATTTGACCCAATTTCATTTATCCCATCTATAGGAGCCACTACAAAATGAACCAATACACCCCCTAATTGTTGAAAGTTAGAAGTTCAATGCTTTCTGAAATTATAAAAAAAGTCCGAAAAAAGAGTATTTGATTTATTTACCACTTGAAAAAATCTTCAAGGACATTTATTCATATTTAAAGGGTCAAGTTTACCACCACACAAGACAGCGTCCATCTTGAATGCCAATCCCTTCCCCAACTCCATTTAAATTCACTTCATCACCCCTAAAAACCACTATCCATCCTCAAATCTCCTCGAAGCATCTAACACATGCATCTTCGCGACAATTCGGAAGAAAATAGATTTATCTAACCCAAACCCAATCCCATATACGGCATCTTAAGGTAGGCGACCCTGATCAGCCTGAGGCAAGGACAGCCTTCAAGAAGCCTCAGAGGTAGGTGCGCCCCCTCAAAGTCAGTCCTGTGACGTAGCTTTCCTGAAAAAAGTGTTGCATATCTTATGCCCACGCCCTATCGAGGTCAACAGATGTTTGCTTTCTGAAAATTTTGTGAAATGATGATGCCTACTCGAGAAAAGACACAGATTGACTTTTCATTGAGGTGTTGGCAGTGGTGTAGTGTAAAATAAAAAGGTGTGGGAACGCTAAATCGTGTCGTTATACAAAAGTATACTTTTTTTCTTTGGGAGGAGGGGGAAGGTGAAAATGACTACTAAGAATAAATAATATTATAAATAATATTATTTAAACTATTAAGTTATATGGATTTTAAAACAATTTGCCTTACACAACCCTTTTAACAGATCGTTTGGCACTTTATAAATGGATTATAAGACATGTTCAAATATATTATTGACATAAATTTTTTAAACAGATTTTTTAAGACAATTTTTAAACAGATTATCTGCAACACATTTTAAACAGACTAATGACATGATTTTTTTTTTAAGAATTTCCATTCAGAAAAATTTCCATAAGAGATCGAGTTTCGATTCAGACACTCTCGAAATCTGTTTTCAAAATGAATTTTAAAATATTGCGATCGTTGCTGATGTCTATTGAGAGTTTTATGGTTTTTCTCTTTCTCGAGATGAAAATGTAGAGAAGTTCTTCTTGCTTGATAGGCCCTTCCTTTCCTTTTCGAAATTTGCGCCATTAATAAAATGAAATTAGTAACTAGAAGCGTATTAGCAACTATAGTATGTGTTTTGCAAATACTTGAACTTTCCTGTTCAGCTCTGAAATTGTGGATCAAAAACGAAAGCATAATTCTAAGGAAAGAACTTTTTCGTTTTCTTACTCGATTTTGCGTTTAGTGTCACGTAAAGAAAAAAAAAATGTAAAATACAAATTTAAAAAAAAAAATTTAGGTGAGGGAACGCCGTTCCCCTTTTTAAAAAGGTAAAGGATCGTCGTTCCCACGCGTTCCCGCTCCACTACACCCCTGGGTGTTGGTTTTGGAAAGTAACTGTAGTGAATCGTCAGACAAGTTAGGTATAACTTATAATTTTAGTAATGAGATCATGGGTTGGTTGTTTTCAGATTATCTGGCGACTTCAGCAACACGAGGGCTATAGTGCGCCGAAAAATTTCTTCATTTGACAAGCCAACATACATTTACAAACACCCATGCCTAACACAGGACTCGAACCCGCAACTTCGCGGTCTAGAAGCTAGCACGCTAACCACTATACCGTTTGGTCGGCATTTAGATCATGGGAGTATTGGAACATAAAAACGGCCAGGTGATTTTATACTTACAAATTTTATACTTACCGGCACAAATTCTCAGTAAAATTATTGATAAAATTTTAATAATTATTGGTAATAAAATATTTTCCAATAATTAAATCATTCCTTTTAATAATTAAATAGCTTTAATAATTAAATATTGTTAATAATTAAATCTTCTAATAATTAAGTATTTTTAATAATTGCTGTAATTTTATTATTTAAATACTTATATATAATAATTTCAATAATTAAACAGTTTTATTTGTAAATTAAATTTAATGAATGAATTGTTATAGCTCTGCTGAGAATGATAAGGATCTGAATCCACTGACTTTAAAAAATATTAAAAAAAAAAAAAAAACGTTAAGGTGTACGTATGTCCTTGAACATTTTTTTTTTTTTTTTTTTTTTTTTTTTAAATTTTCAGTTTAAAACTCCAATTCTTTTTTACATTAGTTAGAGAGTATATGATTAAAATCATTACTTAAAAAATCAAGTTTCCGCAATTGTTAATATGTTAACTAAGCTTTAATTAGATAATTAGTACCCGTTTCAAACAATGATATATCACATTCTAATTTACTTAAAAACGCAATTCCACTGGAAAATCATTCGAAATATTATTCTTAATGTTTTGAAACTCATTTAAGTTTCTTGCATGGAATAGGTTTTTTTTTTTTACAATTTATTTTGTGTGAAAACATGAATAAATCAATATTTTCAATGAATTCTAAGTTTTAAAAATCACTAAAAAATTAATTTCTCAAAATTTTTTATATAATTGAACTTCAAAACATCTAGAATATTATGTAGATTACTATGATATAAAAAAAAATTATAATTGAACATTTTGGTTTTGAATTATCATTGTTTGAATAAAGCTTGACATAATCAAAATACAGTTTGTCAGAAAACAGGTTTAAAGTTTTAGAAGCATAGTACCTACCTATAACTGATTGTAACTTTAAAAATATTATTCATATTTTTTAAAGATTAGTATTGTTTGAAAGCTAAAGTACCAAGAATATTATGATATATTAACAAAAAAAAAAAACGAATATTTGTACCCTAATAGTCTAAAATTTGCTAATATCTCTTCTAAATTCCGTGAGTGCAAAGAGTTTTAAGAAACATCTATATATGCACTGGGGATCATCAATGGGCAACGATTAGATTACACTGGCTAGTAAATAACTAGATTAATTGCTGCAAAATTTTTATGCATTTAATTTGTGTTATTTAGCGTACTATATTTGGTTATTTAGTGATTAAGAGTATTTATATTTGCGTATTGTGTTAGAAAGCAGATAAAGTGTAAAGAATCCATGTATCGTATTTTTCAGTATGCTAATAATACTATACAATTACATACAATACGATACAAATAATACAATACGAGTATTACTATGTATTGTATTTTTCCAGTATTATTGTCAAACGCTGTGTCAACTTTGTATATTGATTTGTATTATTATGTATGATCCTGCAACTATTGTATGCATGATCTGAAACTTTTTATATTATAAATTATATGTAATGTAATTATTTTGTAAAATTAATTATATTTGCCTATTAAGTAATGTGCAATTTTGATGTTTATATTTGGTATTCTGTAAGTTACATATTTTTTATTATGTCGTTCATTAATTTCTATATTTTATGTTATGTATGCGAATTCAATTTATATATATATATATATATATATATATATATATATATATATATATATATATATATATATATATATATATATATATATATATATATATATATATATATATATATATATATATATATATATTTTACTCGACCAACCCTATTGGGTCTTGAGCCTGCTGTTGGACTTAAAATTTGCATTTGTATCAGAATAGATTTATAATTGCATTCTCTAGTTGTTTCCTGAGAGCTGACTACCACTTTTTAAAAGATTTCCACTGTTTTCTTTCATTTATCTCCATTACGAACTCAAATTATTCATTCTTCAACAATTTCCTAATATCAGGTGCTATAAATAGCTGTTCCTTTATTTCTGCTTGGGATATACTCAGGAACTTACCACAAAGGTATTTGAAAAAATCTTTCTTTTAGTAACACATTTAAAAAAAAAAATTATAAGGCGTAATTACATTTAGAACGGTAGAGGTAAAATTCTTTTGGGAATTGATCAAACATGGATTTTAACTCCATGTTCCAATGATTTATTTTATTCCACCGTGAATTAATTATTATTCTGGCTGTTTCATTCCATAAGAAGACACAGGAATTTCGTATCCCCACTCTGTCGACCAAGCGCCATAGGTATCCCTTTCAAATCACCTAAAACTACAACCATGTGTCTTTAAATAAAAGTAAAAATCACTTTTCCTCAAATTTCAGAATTTTAAATATTTATACAGTTCTAAATTTAGAAATTCCTAGATATGAGTAAGAAAAACCGAAGATAGTGAAACTGAAATGACGGTGGGTGGCAGAGGGTCACAGACATGCACCAACAGAATAGTTATTCAATTTTATCCTGTTTCCTCTTCCTTCAATGTAATGTTTAACAGACATTTAATCAGTTGAGAGAAATTCCTTCCTAAATAATAGTTTATACTTTCATGTGTAGAACTTATTAAGAGCAAATTATTATTTAAAATAAATTTAATATTTATATACTTTAAATAATAATACTTTTATAATTAATTTTAAACATAATATTATATAAAATATTACGTTTACTAATGTACGTATTATTAAGGTAAGAAAAATGATGTGTCTGGAATAAACGTGGATGGTAGAGAATCACATACATGCACCAACAGAATAGTTATCCGATTTTATCCTTTTCTCTCTTGCTTCACTGTAGTGTTTAACATTTAATCAGTTGAGAGAAAATTTGAAATAAATAACTGTTTGTACTTTCTTGTATAGAATTTATAAAGAGACAATTATTATTTATAATATATAAATATATTTAATATTCGTATACTTTATAAAGTATTACCTTTAAAATTAATTATAAATGTAATATAATTTAAAATATTACGTTTATTAATGTACGTAATATTAATGTAAGAAAAATTATGGGTCTACTACATTTGCATTTACAGTTAATTAATTACGTTATATTACATTTTATTTAAATAATATTAATTATAAAATTTGCACCTATAGAAATATAATTCCAAAACGCTTTACATTTCGCTAATTATTTTTAAGCCAATTTTTTTATAGCAAACCTGTGTGATAAAATGGAAAGCAGTTTCTGTTTTCTCTAGTAAATATTTAATGTGTTCTAAAATATTCAACTTTTTATTAAAAAAAAATTAAATTTTTGACGAACAAATTCTATCACTCTAACATATTTTTAAAATAATCCAGCTTTTCTCAGTAGGGCAAGATAATTATTGAGAATTGTATAAATGTGTTTCATTATTCCGAAATACTTATATATAATTTTTAAATAAATTTTTTTACTTTTTACCAATTCTATCACTTTAAGTAATTCTTGTTCATGTAACAATTGTTGAAAAGTGACAATTGATAAATGAACAAACATAATTTATGTTATTTGTTTAAAAATATGCTTAAAATTTAAAAATATTAAATTTTGAAAAATCAAAACTGCTCACTTTTAACGAATTTTATCAACGTAACAAACTTTGGGGAAAAAAAAAAAAATGCTAACACACAAGCCAACTTTGTTCACATATAATTAAAATAATGTTTAACATGAAACAATATTTTTGAAGTCTTTCATTTGTTTTAAATAATAAATATTCAAAAATACTCATTAAAAAACATGTCCACTTCAAACGAATAATATCCTTTGAATTTCTAGTCATTGGGAGAAAAATAAACAGCTTCTAACTTGAATCACTGATAATCAACATAATCGTTTATCATTGCATGAAACATAATTTATATCCTTCATTTCTTGAAACAAAAATTAAATTAGTAAATATTTAATTAAAAAAAACCTGTTTACCCATAACTATTTATTTTTTGTGTCACATTATGATAAAAACGAAGGGTGCCAAACATCGCACAACTTTCAATTACACTATAATACTGGTCACTGCATTTAATTTTGACATGGATTGGTATTATTATTAACCGTTTTCATATTTTCATTCATTTAAAAAAGTGGACAATTTGGCAACAATTCTTACATTAGACAAAAAAAAAGGCGAATTTGGCATTATACTTGGCGATAATTTTTACATTTACCCATTATCCTTCTTTGTAAGTGAAACAGAATGAAAACAGTCGTCAATGGGCGATGCTCAAGCAAAAAGAACTCTGTATTAAAGACATTCGTTTTTCAAATTTGTTCACCTTTATCTCATTTCAAAGGGAATTTCAGAGGTGGGGATGTTTAAAGCATCTTAAACGACATTAAGCTGAGTGATATTGATAAAAATCGTTATAGCCGTTATTTAGCAAGATACCTTATGCGCATGCGCAATTTTGACGAAAATCTTAATGACCGTTCTATAGCTACCACTAACTAGTATGTAAAAGGGGAAAATCTTAAGTCAATCCATTCGGGAGTTATTCTGATCACAGACAGACATTTTTCGTTGACCACTTTTTTGAATTCAGTACATTACAAAAGATGCAAAAATGCAAATACTTTCATTAACCTATGTTCATATGAGAAAAAGTCGTCAAAATTTAATCACTGATAATCAACATAATCGCTTAACAATGCATGAAAAAAATCCATCGATCATTTATTTCTTGAGACAAATCTACAAACATCCTTCATTCAATGAAACAAAATTTCTGTTAATATTTTCTATAAAAGTGTTTAGTATTAATATTCAAAAATATTTAATTTAAAACTGTATTTAATTAAAATAATTATTTCGAACAAATAATGCCCCTCCCACATATTTTAGAAAGAAAAAAAAAGGGGGGGGGGGGAAATAATAATAATTCTGATTTGTCTGACTGATAATCAACCTAACAGTTTCTCAATATATGAAACAAAATTCCTATCTTTCATTTTTGTAAAAATATTTAAAATTCAAAAATATTTAATTAAAATAACTGTTTACTTCGTACTAATTAAATCTCGATATTCCACTTTGATTTAAAAAAAATCACCTACTTAGCTAACTAATAATCAACATAATCGTTTATCAATGTTTGACACCAAATTCCTATCCTTTATTTCTGTCAAAATATTTAATAGAAAGATCTATAATAATAAAACAAAGAGTCAGTCAGTGTGAGGATCTAATAGAAAGCTACTTAAAATAGGCGTAGAGCTCTGAAATGTTCAACACAAGCAGTTTTGGCCTTCTAATTGGACTTTTGTCAAACAGAATGTTCAAACTTTAATGAGTTTTTTTAATTAGTATTTTTACAAAATGACTTCGAATAGGAATAGAGCTCTGAAATTTTCAACATAAATAGTTTTGGTATTCTAATTGGACTTTAAAGAAACAAAATATAAAGATTTTAATTATTATTTTTTTATTAATTTTTATACAAAATATTTTCTAATAGGGCTACAGCTCTGAATTTTCAACATAAGCAGTTTAAGCCGTCTAATTGAACTTTTGACAAACAGAATGTTCAAATTTTTTTTTTTTAATTAATTCTTTTAATTAGTATTTAGTTAGTTAAAATCCAAAAGTTAAAATCTATCGGAACCCTTTTCCACAGAGATAGAGGCTTACGCCAAGGGGATTCCCTCGTTTGCCTTCTTTTTAATATAGCATTGGAGAAATGTATTCGAGAAACGAGACAGTAGGGGGGCTCAAAGGGACACTATTTGTACTATCAATACAAAGGGACACTATTTGTACTATCAATACAAAGGGACACTATTTGTACTATCAATACAAAGGGACACTATTTGTACTATCAATACAAAGGGACACTATTTGTACTATCAATACAAAGGGACACTATTTGTACTATCAATACAAAGGGACACTATTTGTACTATCAATACAAAGGGACACTATTTGTACTATCAATACAAAGGGACACTATTTGTACTATCAATACAAAGGGACACTATTTGGAATAGATCGGTTCATTTACTGGCATATGCTGATGATATAGATATTATTAGAAGGACAGAAAGAGCTGTGAGAGAGGCCTTTTAGGCCCTTGAAACTTCCGCCACAAATATGAGCCTAACCATTAATGAAGAAAAAACTAAATTCATGTAAACTTCGACCTCAACTGTAAATTACGGTGCTCCGATTAGCATTAACGGACACACATTTGAAATAGTCAATAAATTCAAATACTTTGGCATGATGATCAACAACAAAAACAAGTTTAGTGCAGAAATTGAAAGCAGTATAAAAATGGCTAACAAGTGTTTCTTTGGACTGAGAAAACAACTAAGATCAAATCTAATCAGTCGAAAAACTAAAATAAAAAAGACTCTAATTCTACCTGTCTTGCTCTATGTAAGTGAAACTTGGACCCTTAATGCAGATATTGAGCGTACTCTGAGTATTTTTCAAAGAAAAATCCTCAGGGCTATATTTGGCCCAGTACAAGGAAGAGGCTTTGGGCAAACTAGATTTAACTTCGTACTATATAAGGTTCTATGGCCAACCACAGATAGTACTCGTCATCCGGAACAATAGGTTAAGATGGATTGACCACGTTTGGAGAAGCCCAGAAAGTAATGTAGTTAAAATCGCCACTTTTAAAAACCCTATGGGATCCTGGGCCAGAAGAATACCCCCAACTAGATGGTTGGATAACATTGTTAAAGACCTAAGCGTCTTAAAAGTAAACAATTTGAGAAGAATTGCCATGGATAGGAAACATTGGAGATTGTGTGCAGTTCAGGCAACCAGGGCCTGCCAGGGGCTGTCGTGCTTATACAGAATTAGTATCTTTACAAAGCGACTTATAATAGGCCTAGAGCTCTGAAATGTTCAATATAAGTAGTTTTGATCTACTAATTTTGCTTTTCACAAACACATGTTAAAATATTCTCAGAGGAGTGAGGGGCAAGGGTCTATCCAGGTTTTTTTTTATAGGAATCATATAAAAATATAAATTTTGTGAAAAATTTCCAATTTTATATATTTTGAGCATATGGTTTGGCGTCCATGACGTCTCTTCTTTAAAATCAACATGTGGGCAAGCGAGCCGTTTTCTCTTTTTTTCATAAAATAAACTTTGTAATTTTGTGATTGGTCCGTTTTCAAACTGAAAATGTTACGAAGGTTCATTTTTTTTTTTTTTTACTTGGAATTTGATGAACGGTCAGTTTGTTGATTATAGAATTATATGAAGGGTCCTTTTGTTGATTATGGAATTTTGTGAAGTTTTTTGAACATGGAAATTTGTAAAAGGTCCTTAAAAGGACCTATATTTCCTTCTGCATAGACCCTTGAGATGTGTTGTATTATTGTATAAATGAGGAATATTTTTTTGTTGTTTCTCGACAGGAGAAGGGGTACTATTATTATGTTACAATTAACTTTTTAGCCAGTGCAGTGAACTTATGCTTGCGCAGTAGTGAACCTTTCAGCGAGCGAAGCGAGCCTGTGCTTGCATAGCAATGAATTTTTCTGCGAGCGCAGCGAACTTTGTTTGCAAACAATGAAAACTTTTCAAATAGCGAAGCGACTACTGTTTGCATTACAATTGTTGAGTTACCTTTTGGAGAGCGAATCGCCAAAAGCTGGTCCTACACACCAATGATGGGTCTCCACAACGCGGGGCCACGCAACTAGCATTTAATATTCAAAACTCTTTCACTAAGCAATTCGTTTACTTCTTACGATTTATATCCTTGAATTTCATTTTATTTTTAAAAAAAAGTCATTCAAACATGATTACTGATAATCAACATTATCGTTGATTCAAGTATAAAACGGAATTTCTGTCCTTGGTAGAAGTGAGCAAAATGTCAACATGTATTTCAAAATAACCTTCTGGAGAGGCGAGGACAAGCACAAACTGATGTCTCCCACGCACCCAGCAGTCTCTTTGAACATCCCTTTTTGAGTGAAAGTGTCCTAACAATCGCGGCCTTTTTGACCTTGAAAGAAAATTACAGGCGTGCCAAAAATGGTCCTAACGTACAAGAAGACATCGCGCAGGAAGTGGGAAAACATCGCAATTATATATACTTGCAGCTTTTTGTAACGGAAATAAATTTAACTAGTGGTGGGGAACATCGCACAACTTTCAATTACAATATTATACTAATGTGGAATGGTGTTATTTCCAATTTTTAGATTTTTCATCATTTCACCATTTAGAAAAAATTGCTAGTTTGGCGATATTTTTGGTTATTATTCTTATACGGGAACACCGCCAAAATGGACATTTTGGCGATATACTTTTCGATAATTTTTACAGCATCCTTTCTTGTAAGTGAAACGGAAGAGATGGGTAAAACGGTCATTGATGAACGATGTTAGTTGAAGATAATCGTTTTTCTACTTTTTATACCTGCATACCGGGATTCAGGAAGTGGGGATGTTTAGAAAACCTTAAGAGACATCGTCACAGCGATTTTGAACAAAATTGTTAGAATCGTATTCTAGCAATTACTGAAAAACATTATTGTTTTTCAGCGGAAGCTACCTTATGCGCAATTTTGATGAAAACCATAATGGTAGGTCCTATGGCCACCTCAAACCTATACACCAAATTTGAACATCGTAGGTCAATTTGTTCGGGAGTTATGCTAACCATGCACACATAGACAGACATTTTCCCTTTGTGTTAACAACTTCGATTTGGCGTAAATGTTTGTGGGTATGTTTGTCGATGGCGAGAAAATCCCCTTGCTGTCATCAAATCGGGCTATTCTCTGGAATATGGTCGATTCAGACGGATTTGTGAGAAATGATCTGATTCACAGAAATATCCAAATCAATACTATTGCACAACAAATGGCAGAGCTTAACATCTCATTTTATAGAAAGGTGCCTTCATCCTTCATTAATAAACATCTGGAGTATGGCATGCTTCCTGAGGATTTGTATAACCTATCGTATGCTGCCTTTGTTCTTTCAAAAGTAATTCTTATTAGAAGATATAACACTTAATCTGCAATAGATTCGCTTCTGATTTTCTCTTTTTCTCCTGCCAACCTTAAAAGTGTCTTATACACAAGCATAGTCGGTTGACAGTAGCCGATCGACAGTGCTGTCCCCTCTGAAAATCCCCCTCGTTTTCCCTTTTCCCCTTGTGACAGACAGAAACTCTCTTGGATAGTTAGAATTGTGATGGACCCTCTATTTTGTATATACCTACGCGAGCATTCCCTAATAGCACACATCCTCCCAGGGAGGTCCCTAGGAAGTCCCCAGTCATCCCCGGGACTACGAATGACTTCCCAGGGACCTCCCTGGGAGGATGTGTGCTATTAGGGTTGTAATTAGTATTGTAAATACTTGTTTATTCCCCTTTTGTTTAAGGTCCCTAGTCCGTACTGTTTAGTTCCGTACGTTTTCTTTTTTCTTTTTGCCACTGAGATTTAGACAATTTATTTTCTCGACTCTCGGGCTCAACTTGTATCAATGGAATGCTTTCGGGCTGGCACCATAAAAAAAAACATATTAAAGCTAAAGCAAATCAGGCTGAAACTTGGCAGATAGATTCGATGTCGATAACAATTCATTCTATCAAATGTTGGTGGTGTCACTAAAAGGTCTCCTTTAGTGACTTGCTAATAAATTAGTGAATTTTACTAATAAAATAACTTGCCGTTATCCAATCGCGCTGAAATAGAATGGAACCGATCGTTGAAGAAACTCTTTCTTTTTGTTGCCAGAACTGTTTTAATAAATAAATAATGCAATTGTATTAATCAGAATAAATAAAAGATATTTGAATGTAACTGTATAAATTCAAATTCATTTTTAATTAATCAATTTTGAAAAATAGTTTATCGTATATTTTGCTGATAGAGATGTTTTTAATATTTAAAATTAGATGCCAACACCAAACATACGCTGACAACAGAAACGGCGCTTTGTTAAAAATTATAAAAATTGGTTATACATCTAATGGATTTATCTCAAAATTTTTGTTTTTATAGGTTATATTATTTCTTGACTAAATAGACTTCTAAAAAAATCGATTAATCGAAAACAATACTTTCATTACCCTATATTAACGTATAGGTAATTGAAAGTAAAAAGTATTGATTAATTGTGTTTGTGAAAGTAGGAATTGAATGGGTGTTTAATTATAAAGTAATGTTGTTGAGGTAGAACTTTATATTAATTTTGTAATGGTATTGAAGAATATGTTGTATTAAATGAAGGTGAAATTTCTCAACGAAGGAAGTTGCGTAAGTGATTGAAATTCAAAATATGCTTTTGTTTATATAATGCAACCGCCTTTGATGGAATGGCTATTACTTATTTTCGTAATAGTTAAAAAAAAATCAAAAACACTTTTGATAAATTGATATGGTGTTTAATTGTGTTTGTGAATAAGATTTAAATCGAATTTTAATGTCGAAGTTGTCAGGAAGAAAGAAATACTTTGAGATGAAATTTCACAACAAAATGAAGTAATTTTCATTCGCGGTTGCAAGTTAAATGATTGCAGACTGTTTTTTGTTTAAATGATGAAATATTCTGTTGGTGAGAAATTTGTTTCTGGGATTTCTCCATGATATGAAATCATAACTACAATTAAGATAATTCCTAGAATATTTTTATTGTTAAATAATTAAATAAAATAAAAAGTGAAAAATATATAATTTTAATACTTTAAAATTAACAATGATTGCAGAGACATTTTCTTAGTATATGAATTGTATGATATGAATAACACTGGTCACTTAAAAAAATATGAAGTAGTATGAATTTTCTCTGCAATGTATTATGAATTTCATACACAGTTTATATAGCTTGGTGGATGTAATTGTGAATATACGTTTTAAATTTATTATTCCTAGCATTCCGATCCAAATTTTCTACATTTCGCATTACATGGGAATAAATAATATAAAACAGCGGTTCCCAACCCATGGGCCGCTGCTCACAAGTGAGCCGCAAGCAGCTTGGTACTGGGCCGTGAACGCTGGTTGTAAATCTAAACCATAATAAATACTATAGGAGCTTCAGGGGATGAGATGGGAACAATCAAGTATCTCAATTGTTAGCAACAATCGAATTGTTCGATTGTATTCTTCGGTGGTGTAAAGAGTGAATATAATGCATGAATTCAATAGCATAGCTAAAACTGTCCAATTTTAATCTAGGTATTGTCCTAGGTAGACCAATGTCAAAAATCCCATTGACTTTTTTTTTTAACTTTGACCACTTGTGTTTTAGTTTTCTTATTCACTATCTACCAATAAGTATTTGGACACTCATACAATTGAGATTGTTTGCAGTTCTGATCTACGTCACCCTTGATTCCAAATCATGGTAGGCTCAACGCTGACTACTACTCCACTAATCTAGATAACTATGTGCTTCCTACGCTGTGGCAATTTTACGGGTTGGATCATTGTTACTTCCAATATGACAAAGCCACTTGTCATGTTGCGAGGTCCACCATGGATTAGTATGATGACAGCAGGCTGAACCGACTGGACTGGCCTGCTCAGCGTCCAGACGTGAATCCTATGGAACACCTCTGGGACGAGTAGAATTGCCTAATTAAGGGGTGAAGCAACCGTCCAAAATCGGTGAAAAAAAGCGCATGTCCACTCCAAGCCGAGTGGAAGAAAATACTACTGTCCATCATCCAAACACTTGTGGAAAGCATGCCCCGGAGTGTTAATACTGCAATTGCCTCAGGTGGAGGCTCAACCACATATTGATTTTGAATAAATTATGTTTATTGCTTTTATCACAGGTGTCCAATTACTTATTGGTAGATAGTGTAGTTATGACAGCAAAAGTGAAAATAATAAAGTTCCTTTCTTTATGAAAAAAAGTTGTTTATTCCTTCTTGTACAATATGTTTTATTAATTACTGAAGCACGCACGCACATATTCTATTAGCAAGTGGGCCGCAATTTTTTTTCTTTCTTTCAAAATAGGTGGTCCGCACAACTAAAAAGGCTGGCAACCGCTGATATAAAACACACAAAACAATTTTGGCAACAGGAAAGAGTTTTATCCCCTTGCTTGCCACGGGCGTATATATACGCCCCGCTAAGTCGATGAGTTAACTGCCCCGGGCGTATATATACGCCTTTCCGAAGTACGGTTCTGGCGCAGTATGGCCCATGAATAGCCCCTTTGGCGATTAAAATCTAACCAACCAAAACCAACCAAAGTACGGTTCTTTGCAATGTGTCGCTCTTAGTAAAATTACTCCCACGGCTTTGGAATGCTATAGAATAACTTTGACCGTGTTTGCAGAGGATTTACTTATAAAGGGTGGGAGAATAGCTTTTTATTTTTTGTACAAATATGTCTGATACTGATGATAATGAGTTAGATAAGTATTTTTCTTCATCTTCAGAATCAGAAACGTCAGAATATGATATTACGTCAGATGAAGAGGATTCTGATAGCGACTATTCTCTACAGAATGCCCGACGTTGGGCACGATTGGATATAAACAAATTACCTGTGCCGCCTCCACGCTTTGCCTTTTTGGGACAGCCAGGAATACAGAAAAATATAACGGATATTTCGAACCGGCTTCTTTTTTTTTGAATTATTTTTTGATGAGGAGCTGGTACCCCATATTGTAAATGAAACTAACCGTTTTGCAGACCAGTATATCAAACAACATCCTGGAAAAGAGAAATCAAGAACAAAGTTGTGGCATACAACCGATTCAGGGGAAGTATATGTTTTTTTAGGTATATTGATTTTACAAGGAATAACAGTAAAACCTGACATTACGCTTTACTGATCTAAAAATAAACTGATCGAAATTCCAATTTTTGGAATATTCATGAGTAGAAATCGCTTCCAGCTTATCATGAAGTTTCTGCATTTTTCCTATAACGATACTTTTGATGAAAATTCACATCCAAACCCAAAACTTAGAAAAATATGGCCGGTTTTTTCTGACTTGATGAAGAAATTTTCAAGTTGTTATATACTCGAAATCTGAGCATAGACGAAAGCTTGATGCGTTTCAAAGGGAGGCTATCGTGGGTACAATATATACCATTGAAAAATCTCGTTTTGGAGTAAAACTGTTTGCACTTGCTGAAGTAGAGTCAGGATATATTCACAATACGATTGTGTACACAGGGAAGAGTACAATCTTTGATAAAAAATATGAGAACTATGGAGTCGCTACAAAATCAGTGGTGACGCTTATTGAATCTTTTCTGGGAAAAGGTTATTGTGTAATTGCTGACAATTTCTATCCCTCACCAGAATTAGCGGACCTTCTAATCCAAAATATCACTGACGTATATGGAACTCTTCGCCCTAATCGACGTGATTTGCCGGTAAATTTCAACAAACTTATTTTGAAGGTAGGGGAAATTGCCGCTTTTCAAAGAGGCAAAATTACCGTATTGAGATGGCGGGACAAAAAATATGTATCGCTTCTTAGTTCTATCCATACAGCAAACTGCTCTGAAACTGATAAAAAAGTTATAAAGCCAGCTGTTGTCATAGATTATAATTTGACGATGGGTGGGGTAGATAGAGCGGATCAGGCACTAGTTTACTATCCAATTACTCGAAAATGACAGAAGAGGTATTATGTAACAATATTTCGCCATCTGTTAGATATGGCTATTTGGAATGCCTTCATTTTATAGAAAAAACAACTCCCAAACTCTGATAATTACGACTTCCGAATGAAATTGGTGGAAAGCATAATTGAGAAATTCCATGTTACTGCACCACGAACCGCCAAACGACAGAAGTTACAAAGTGACTGTCCTTTACGACTTACTGAAAGACATTTTCCGGATACAGTACCATCAACGACTTCAAAAAAAAATGCATTGAGAAAATGTATTGTTTGTTCAAGAAAAAAAAAATCGTCGTGAATCCCGCTATCAATGCACTGAATGTGATGTTGGTTTATGTGTCCAACCATGTTTCAGGACATACCATAGGATATCTAAATTCTAATATTTTTATTTTCTTATTATACTATTACTCTATACTTTAAATGTTGTATTTTCATTTTTTCTTGTAAAAGTAAACAGTTTTAGATTGAAAAGAGTGTCTTTCTTTTTCCCCAATACGCAAAAATAAGTGGCGAGGTTCTCTTTGTTATAGGGTTGCTACAACAACTGATTGAAAACCGGAGGCACTGAAGATCGAATTTTGTAAGTTCTCCTCGGCAGTTAAAGGGTTAACAATGATCTGATTTATGGAATATATTAGTATTCCAAAGCGATAACAGAAGCGTGAGTAAAAACGACCTCTTAGTGACAGTGACAGCCCTCAAAACTTTATAGAAGTGCTTTCTATCAAGTTTTGAGGGCTGCCACTGTCACTAAAACGTCGTTTTTACACAAGCACTGTCAACGACTCGAATAAACATGCCAAGTTTCAATCAGTTTAGATAACGACAAATGAGTTAAACTTTAAAAATTAATATAAAGGATTTATTAATACAGCCTATAAAAATAAAGGTTTCAATATAAATCCTGTATATAAATTGCCAATTTTTATATTCATTAACGTGGTGCTGATTCTGTTGTCAGCATGTGCTTGGTGTTTGTATCTAATTTTAAATATCAAAAACATCTCTTTCATCAAAATATTCGGTAAACTCCATTTCAAAATTTATTTATTGAAAATGAATGTGGATTTATGCACTCACATCCAAATATCTTTTATTTATTCTGATTAAAACAATTTTTGCCAACAGGAAAGACTTTCAACCACGATCGGTTGAATGGGATTTATTAGTATTCAGAAGCGATTATAGAAGAGTGTATAAAAGCGATCTTTTAATGACTGTGACAGCCCCCAAAATTGGACAGAATGTATAGCCATAGACATCGAGTCTATCTGTCAAGTTTCAGACCGATTGGATAACGACAAGTGAATTAGACCTCCGCAGATTTGGCTGGAAGCCACACACAAACAAATGAAATCGAAGTTAATATAAAGGATTTAAAAAATAGCGCGAATCCAAACATTTCGAAACCGTAGTTTATAAAATATTTGCAAAATTAGTTCTAGCAATTTAATTATTGTCTCAATTATTATTTTTCTCCAAAAAAGAGAATCATTGAATAGAAAATCGACTATTTAAAAAATCGGTATTTTCTATAACTAACATAGGTCATTTTTAAATTTTCGTATTTTTCGAAATGCACATCACAATATAAATGATTTTAGCTGTTGGCTATTTTTGACGAAGAATCACAAATTGACCAATTAGAAACATGACTTTGTTTCGATAGTGATCATGAAACTTAATAAGTATAAAGTAATAAATTATGTTTAAGGATAGAAATCTATGTCGCATTGAAATTTTTAAAGATAGAACTAAATTTACTTAGTATACAGCCCCCTAAAAAAATGTCACCAGACATATAGAAAATAGTAAACAAAACATTTTGATGCAAACCGCAAGATTCTACGATAAAAAGAACCGAAGATATAGCCATCGCACACTGGGGTATTTTCCTCTAAAAGCTGGCCAAAAGCGGATTTTCAAAAATTCCACCAAGACACTTGAATCTTTGCACATATATACTTCATTAAGTGTAGGACCTTTCCCCGTATAATTTTTTTTTAATCTGAGATCCCAAATGTCATAGAGATTAATCGAAAGTTAACGTTTGCACGAAGTGTCATTTCTCTTTTCTATTACCAATGCAAGCACAATATTTTAACAAGCAAAATTTTAAACTTTTGTTTCAATTTTAATTTCAACACGATATATTTGTCTTCTTAAAGTCTATATTTAAAGATTTTACCACTTACAATTTAAATTTATCTAAATTTAATGAGAAAATTAAATTTTGTTTGGACACAAAACTCAGCTAATTTTTTTTGCAATATTTTATTTTCACGAGTGTTTTTGTTATATGATTGAGTCTTATTGAGTAGTGGCTTTTATACCATTTTAAAGACCACATATTCTACTTCCTTATACCTTAAAAATATTTTGCGGATTTTTGCGGATGCGGATATTACAAGTTTTCAAGTAGATGACGTCATTTTGACGCAATCGTAGAAACTTCCATTTTGGTTTTGTACTTATCATTATTTATGATAATTTACAATGAAAATTACATATGGTATTTGAATAACACCTTATAAATCGTAAAATAACTAATTTGAAGAAAAAGTTTAAATATAATGAATATTTTAGATAGATTTTTGGTTTACCACTAAAAAGCATGTAAGGAAAGTTAAGGTAGTAATGAAATTAAGCCTATAATGAGAATAAATTGGTACATTTAAAATAAATTCTCTTATAAAGAGTGTGAATTTTTATAAAGAAAAATTATTTTTACCTTTCTCTGAGAAATACCGTTGCAGGTGCTTTGGCTGAATAAATATGCAAGGTCAATTAGAGCTCACGAATACACTTATACTTAATTATTTGCAGAAAGTTATCGAAAAAATTAGTTTTAATAAGAGAAAGTCATTAGAATTAATAACGAAATGTGGTTGTGACAGTTCCCAATAAGCGAAATACAAACAAACAGTTCAAAATTCTAAAGAGTCAGACGTCAATATTTTTCAAAGTTCTCTGGTGCCTTTATGATTTCTTTGAGTACAAAAGTCCCTTGTACAAACCCCACAACTCAGCGCCTTGGTATTGTCGAACAATCAGATTACAATTCACTAAGGGTACCATACATATAACAAAACGCGAGGTAGATTACATCCAAACAAAAATCAGTTCACTCAAAAACGCAAAAGATGATGGAGGTATGGAAGTAAAACAAACATTGTCTTTTACTGTGGTTCGTTCCGTATTGTTACTAATATAAAACCAACCATAAAGTGTTATATGCGGAGCAACATCCAAAAACTTAAACGATTTAACAAAAACACAGGAGATTGATAAAAAGGACCTTAAATTCAGATTATCTACTTTGCATGCGCGTCTTCGTTTGTTTGAGAGCATACCCCATTAAACGTGCAAATTGGCTTGTTAAAAGTAACAACATCGAACACTAGAAGATAAAAATAGAGTTAAGAAGAAAAAACTGAAATCCAAGAAGAGTTCAGAAGCAAGCTTGGTTTCACTATTAAAGTACCAAAACCCAAATTTGGAAACAGTAATGAATGCAATACAAGTAGAAGGTAATTCAACGATATGGTCTGGCTGCTGAAACCATGTTATATAATGTCAATTTGATTCACTGATTGAAGATAATTTTAGAAGAGCAAGATAAGCTATTTGGTGTAAAACTAACAGCATTAAAATACCAAATAAATATGGGATTAATAATGAATTCAATGCATATTTTAAAAATGCAATGATATTTTTTTTAACATGGAACGTATATAACGATAAATCATAAATGAATGATAAGTCAAGTACAAAATGGTTTAGCATAAAATTACCCATTAATATTATCCAATGATAATAATATTAATGTGAAAAAAAAAAAAAAAATTAAAAAAAAATGTTAAAAAAAAAAAAAAAAAAAAAAAAAAAAAACGTATATTTTTAATAAAATATTTTTTTTTTTCATCTAAAGAAGAAAATTCTCTATTTTATTCAATAAATTAAAGTATAATCGCGTTTAAACACTATTTTTGCGAGAAAATAATTTTGGCCAACTTTTCGATGCAAATACCTCAGTGTGCATCGTTCGGATTTTTTTTGCGTACTGTAAAAGATTAATTTCTTAACACAATGATTTATTGCCGAGATACACATTACCCATCGACCGAAAAAATAAGGGGAGTTGGAGCCTAAAATTTATAAAAAATCGATTCAGGATTTATTATAGTTTATTGAAGAAGAGGTTTATGAAATATGGCAAATTAACGTGATCGATATAGGGGATACCAACTCCCGGTTACAAATTAAAGTTGCTAAGACATTCAAACTGATATACAGGGTATCCAAATCAAATGTCCCTATTGATCTAATTTGGAGAGGTCGGTGTACTTAACAGAAAGTTAAAAAGAATAAGAAACATTCAAAATTTGATATGAAATAAATGTTATTTACTGTTTTCCTATTTACACATCAAGAATTTTTACAAGGGAAAAAAAAAAAAAAAAAAAAAACAACAACAACAAAAAACGGCGAAATTGGCGATGTTATTCGATAAACATTATGCAGTAGAATCTCGATTAACCGACCTAATTCGGACCAAAGGTAGGTCGGTTAAGTGAAAATTCCGGATAAAAGAGAGATGTAAAAAACAATAAAAAGTTAATGATTTTCGTTTATTGAATGCAGGACTTTTAGTGTTTTTTTATGACATAATTGTTGGAAATGAGTTTTTGTTGCAATAATCTTGATAATCTTTGTTTCGCTGCTCTATCCCGGAGTCTTTTTGAAGGCCATAGTTCAGTTTGATCTGCATCCGAAGGTTGCACTAACCATGTCAGTTCTTTAGAAAAACAGTCAAAAGCCTCATCCTTACTTATGTAACTTTAGAGCAAGGGAAAAGATGTGGTTTAAAAAGGAATAAATGATTTATTACTCATTTGAGAGATTTTTGATGTCGACTAAATGGTTGCCGGTTAACAGAGAGTTCCGGATAAAGGAGGGACGGTTAATCGAGGTTCTACTGTATTATCCTTTCTTGTGAGTAAAACGCCGGAAATCAATTGTTGATGGACGATGCTCAAAGGCAGAGAATTCTTTACTAGAGGTATTCGTTTTTCAACATTTTACTCTTTTATCGTATTTTTATGAGAATTTCGGAGGTGGGGATGTTTAGAACACCTTAACGGCACAACGATTTTGAATAAAATCGTTAGAGCCATATTTTAGCAACAGCTGAAAATCATCATGTTTTTTCCAATGGCAGCTACCATATGTGAATGCGCGATTTTGACGTACCAAAAAAAATCGAAAATCTTTTTTTACGGAAAAATGTCCTCAAGACCAAGCTAAGCAAAGTGGAGAACTCCCAAAGTGCGATATCCATTAGTAAAAGTCCAAATTTTAATTTTTCGGCTCTCTTGAAAAATTTTCTTTTTTGAACTTGGGTCGTTTTTCAATGTTACGCAAAAAGTCCTCAAATGTTTACGCCAAATGTTAGTAAATGTTTGCCGTCACAGAAGTCTCATTAAAGAAAATGGTCATATGACTGTATCACACGAAGAAGCTCCCCACACATTAGGTTTTGGACAGTTGTTTTTTTCCATTTCTGTACTGTAAGGGGATTTTTTGACTCACGAATTCTGAGGTTAGGTTTATTCGCAATGTTGCTTCCTCAGGTAAAAATTATGCCATTTTGAAAATTGTGTTCATTTTCAATACGAAATAACATCCTCACAGCAAATGCAACACGTGGCGGCACATCATTTGGTTACAGTTTCTGCTCATTCTGAATTTTGTAAGATTCAGATTTCAGTTTCTGATTAATCACATTACGAATAGTTGATCGTGGCATGAATAATTCAGATCCTGCCTTCCTCATCGACTTACGCGGGATCCTAACGAAAGCTTGTCGAACGTCTTAATACTCTCATCAGAAAGCGAACGCCGATTTCGTCCAGATCTTTTCTGTACACTTCCAGTTTCGATAAAGTTTTTTATCAACTTTTTAATGCTCTTAGCATCGAATGGATAGCTTTTATAAACTGTTCGAAACGTTTTTTTGTACTGTTATTACGGATTTACGTTCTGCATACCGCAGTGTCTTCTCCGGCGGTGATGCCGGTTTTTCGTTTGTCGACTCACTGGCACGTGAAAGAGCGCGTGCGTCATACTAAAAACTTTGTGAATCTTGTTATCTAACTTGAAATGTTTCTTATTCTTTTTAACTTTCTGTTACGAACAACTCCTAGTAAATATTATTCCCTATACTGCTATGTTACAGTCTTCTATCCCTGTGCATTTAGAAACTACTTTGTATAAAACCTTTAAATGTGGTGAGTAGGTACGAAAATGATCACTTAATGAAATGACATAAATTAAAAGCTTGATAAAAGAGCGTAATACATTTTATTTTATAGTTGAATATCTTACGTCAATGCACATGTAGTGGCTCCACCTGGATTTATCTTAGGGAACTATCCTTACTAGGCCTTCCTCTTAAATATAGAGTCCTCAACAAATCAGGAACATTGGGTTCGGAAACCCAACAAATGTTTGTAGAATTTATAGTAAGAAGTTGAAAAATATTTCCTATCTCTATTTCTTCAGAAATATTTTTATTAAGAGAACTCGTCTTGAGTAGACCTTATATTTGACATATCACACATGTTTGTAGCATTTTTAGTTTGACTGCAAGTGTTGACCTCGGATGACGCTTTAACCCATTGTATAGGGTTACCAGTACTTAGTGGAGTAGGAGCTAAAACCGGAAGTGCAAACCAAGCAAACTTTAATTTTTATTATCTTCGCGTACGTATTAATACTTAATGCACGTACCAAAACAAAAACTGCACTTTGTATGTAAATTAATTACCTGCAAAACAAACAAATAATCATTTGAATGATTATATCGATATACATATCAGTAATCATATTTTTGAGCTTCCCAATATAATTAAGCAGTTTGCTAATGAATCTTGTTTTAATTCATGGATTGATTGGGAAGTTCGCCGATAATGAATAAAACATGAGTCACTAGAGGTTAAATGAATTTGCTTATCAGCGAAGTAATCTCATTCAAATAATACTACCCATCTTTCACATGCACTTGACTCTGGTAATTAGATAGACTAATGATTTAAAATGAATACTTTATTTGAACGTTAAAGCTTGATAAGGACTTAACTATAAAAACATAATGATTGTTGATGTTTAATTATGGGAATAGGGATTCTTCAAGGGGAAAATAATTTTAAATATCAATCTTCTATTTTTTGCATTTTTGTAATCTTTGAAACTTTCTTCTTATACAGGCAAGTTTTTGAGATTATCCGATAGCTGAAATAGCATAAAAATTATATTTTGATGGAGAATTTAGTATAGCTGCAATAGTTCCTTCGATATTTTGAACGTAGTTTTCTCAGTTTGTGTTTTTTGGAATTCCCATCTTACTCTCAAAATGTTAAAATTCCAGCAAATATAAATGAAATTACTTGCAATTTATTTGTATCATTCTAAGATCAATTTGACAAAAATAGGCATGAATTTTTTTAATTAAATATATATATATATATATATATTTAAATATTTAAAGGTGAAAAATATCCTTTTTTTACGATTTTTTAAAATTATGGCATAGTAATTATTGTTTTTCTTCAAAACTATTTCACTTATTCAAAATCCTATGTTTAGAGTTTAGTTTAGAGTGTATTAACATGAAATAAAAAAATACAAAAAAAAAAAAAAAAAAAAAAAAATAATAATAACAGGAAAATATATTAAAAAATGAAAAAGAATATAAAATTATAAAATTTAAAATTTTATAATTTTCTTTTTAAATTTTAAAATTTTGAAAATTTAGAGCCCTAATATGATTTTTTTTAACAAAATTCAGTTATTGCCCAGCAATACTTCCAAATATATAAAAGTTATAATTTTAAAGGCTCAAATTAATAAAAAGTTTTAAGGGACATGGTACCCTTAAATTTTTTTTTTACTTAAGCCTTTAAAATTATAATTTTTACATACTTAGAAGTATTGCTAAGTAATAACTAAATTTTATTTAAAAAAAAGTTTACAAAGTATTTTTTCCTGTTTTTCTCGAAAAATGTTCCTAGTAATATATTTTAACTTTTTAAGCATCGGATTTTAAATAAATAAAATAGTTTTCAAGAAAAACGGTAATTACTGTACCTATAGCTAAAAACAGTATATTTTACAATATTTAAACCTGTAAAAATTAAAGTTTTTTATTTTGTTACAAAATCCAAGCCTATTTTTGTCAAATAGGTCGTTAGAATGACACCAATATCAATACAAGTCATTTTATTCATATTTGCTGAAGTTACAGCATTTTGAGTAAGGTGGGAATTCCAAAAACCACGAACTGAGAAAAAGGCGTTCGAAACATAGAAGGAGCTATTTCAGCTATGCTAAATTGTCCATAAAATATAATTTTTCTACAATTGCAGTTATGGCATTAATCAGTAAATGTTATATGAGGCAAACTACGTTTCAAAATTTATTTATTAAAAAAGAACTTGAATTTATGCTCTCACATCAAAATATCATTTATTAGTTCTGATTAAAGTAATTTTATTATTTATTTATTAAAAACATTTTGGCAACAGAAAAGAACTTCAACAATGATCGGTCCAATGCTATTTTAACGCGACTGGATGAAGGTAAATTGTTTTATTAGTATTCCGTAAAAGCGACCTTTTAGTGACAGTAACAAAATCAAAAGTTTATTGAATACATTGTCATCAGCATTGAACCTATCTGCCAAGTTTCAGCCCGATTGGATGACGGCAAGGATGTTAATTAGACTTCCGCATATTCCCCCCCCCCCCTTTATAGATAAGCATACACTCAAAATAGAAGGTAATATGAAGGATTTAAATAGACAAAAAGGTACTATAAGAATTTGTACTTTTTTTTTATATAAACTTATGTTTTAAACCATAATAGAAAAATTTAAATTATTGTTAGGAATTTGCTCAGTGTAAATGAATATACAGCTTTTATAAAATAAAATCTATAATTTATTCTTCATTTCAAAGACTCACAAAACCTATCCCAACAGAGAACTCACTATGAAGCTTCAGCAAAAGATAGCTGTGGAATCTGAATTATTTCTATATCCTAACTCTGAGCTTCTTTCAGAACAGCATTCAAAATCCAATTAAATTATATTCTGTACATGGGCTATATTTATATACTCGCTGGTGAATTTACCCGAAAAATCGTGCAAACGATTTTGCAATCAAAACTCGCAAAATAATCGCGAAATTTCTTGATTATTCGCATGTTGCCAACTTTTTGTTTCTAGTTTGAAGTATCCATCTATCGAAAAATAAATTTTAGAAAATAGAACTTTAAAAAGAAATATGTACATTATTTACAATTATATACAGAAAAATTGCATAAAAGTATGTGTTAATTAGGTAATAAGACAAAAACAAAAATGTCAAAACGTTTAGGGTTATTTTCCTCATAAATTCCTCAATATGAAATCGTTTGGTGAAAAAACCTTGAGCGATAGAAACAAAATGGATTTCATGTTTGGATCAGTATTGAAAATACTACAAAAATCTGCTATCAAAACTAAAACATTTTTCAAAAGTACTTTTTGAAGACCCGTGCTATTAAAGAGAAAAGTTGCATAATTTTTTTATCGAAGTTTATTGTAATGGTTCGAATTTGTTAGATATGAAATCATAACTATTTTTTTTTTTTTTTTTTCTTTCTCAAAAGTTAAATTATCTTGAATATCAAATATTTATTCAAGAAACAAATGATAGAAATTATGTTTTGTTGACAGTGGTTGAGTACAAAGTTGATAGTTCTAAAAGTCAATTAATATGCTAAAAGTGAAAAACACAATTGTTATGTATTCATAAAAGCTAAATATTATCGAATCCATTTTTTAATTTGGATAACAGTTCAAGAGAGGAATTCTAATCTGTTTAATGTTGTTTTATTGATATGCTTACATTAATTAATTAAAATTAAATAACTTTTTTATCAAAATTTTTATATTAACAGTGTAAATACAATTGTGTATAAACATGGTTAATTTAAAGCAATCGTAAGTAAATTTAAATAGTTAAGAAATATATGTTTATTTTTAATTACAGTCATAAGCTTAATTTTTTTATAAAAAGTTCATACTTGTCCACTTTTATTTATACACAAATACTTGACGCGTAATAACAATTTATAGAATAATGGAATGGAAATAGAAATTTCTCAGATTTTTTAAATTGAGAATTACTTTTAAAGAACCATTTCTTTCTTTATGTATAGGGTGTTTATAAAATTCATCTTTCAAAAAGTTTTTAGGGGATATGGGACACTGAAACTACAAAAATATCATCAAAAATGACGTTTTTTGTTTTCATTCTGTAAAAAATGCTGACTTCACTAGTTTTAATTTTACATTTTAATTTTTGAAATCCGATGATTTTTAAGGGGTAAAACTTTTATTTTAACTAAAAATAGGGCGTTATTGCACACTTGTTGGCAAAAGTTAAAAATGCATTTTTCTTAGCTTCTTTTTTTCACATTTTACGTATGCTCTAAAAGCTAATTTTTTTTATAAATCATCCTAATTTTTTTGTAGAAATAATTTTTAATGTGCTATAAAGAGACACAAGCTTTTTTATGTCGCATAATTTTTTTCATGCTGGGATTTTGAAATATGTTAATTTTTTAATGAAAAATCACTAGCTCCAAGTTATAAATTTTATTTTTGTTCAACTATAGAATCTTAAGATAACAGTATATGTGAAAATGTTTATAATATTTCTTTCATGTTCATATTTTTATTCATTTCCATTCAAATTTCTCTCATATTCAAATTTTATTTAATTTATATTGTGTCGCGAGGAGCATTTTGAAAAAAGTTAAAATTTCGTATTATTTTAATGCATTGTTCTCAATAATTTACTATCTATTTCATATTATCTGCTGAAATTTTATTGTTTTGTTATAAGTCATATCTTCTATGTTTTTGCCAAAGTTTATTTATTTCTAAGCAAAACTGAAGAAATCTGGGAAAAGTGTACAGTGTCCCCTTAAAAGAACTACAACTTAGAATGACCTGAAATTTGACTTGAATACACCCAAAGAAGGGGAGAACGATCTGATAAAAGAAGAAGAAAATATTTCAAGCATTTTTTTTTATGCCGTACCACTTTTTCACTTCTAATTTTCGGTCATTCTGAAGAACGGTTTTTTTTTTATGCCGTACCACTTTTTCACTTCTAATTTTCGGTCATTCTGAAGAACGGTTTTTTTTTTTATGCCGTACCACTTTTTCACTTCTAATTTTTTCTAATTTTCGGTCATTCTGAAGAACGTTTTTTTTTTATGCCGTACCACTTTTTCACTTCTAATTTTCGGTCATTCTGAAGAACGTTTTTTTTTATGCCGTACCACTTTTTCACTTCTAATTTTCGGTCATTCTGAAGAACGTTTTTTTTTTATGCCGTACCACTTTTTCACTTCTAATTTTCGGTCATTCTGAAGAACGTTTTTTTTTTATGCCGTACCACTTTTTCACTTCTAATTTTCGGTCATTCTGAAGAACGTTTTTTTTTTATGCCGTACCACTTTTTCACTTCTAATTTTCGGTCATTCTGAAGAACGTTTTTTTTTTTATGCCGTACCACTTTTTCACTTCTAATTTTCGGTCATTCTGAAGAACGTTTTTTTTTTTTTTAAGTTAAACTTTAATTATAATCAAGCCGGAGGATTATAAATGAATTAAAGTTCAACTTTTAAAAATCCTAACTTTTAAGGGAGTTGGTACCCAACAATTTATTATAAATCAATTTTGAGTTTATTGTTGTTTATTAAAATTTGACTTTTTCCCTTTAAAATGATACATCATTTGTAATAATACTTCATTTAGAAGTATTTTTAATAATTTTTTGAAGAAAATTTTTTTAACTGTAATTGTAAGTAATGTTTTCTATAAAATGCGTTTTTCTCAAAACTACATTTTTCATTACTCATGTACTTTTTTCTCGGAAACTGCTCAAGCTATCTACCTAAAATTTTTATCACATATTCATTTTATGTATCTGTATTTAGTAAAATAAGGTTTTGTTATTATTTAAAAAAAAAAATTTGTTCTAGCTTATTTCATCAAAAAAAAAAAAAAAAAAAAAAAACTTGTGATTTTTAATAAATTTAAGCGACTTACACGATAATTTATTTAAAAAAAAAAAAAAAAAAGTAAATGTATTATAATTAAAACCCAACTTCAGTAGAATAACAAGTATCTTCTAAATGAGATGAAAAAAGAATGAGGTTTCTAAATCAAGTATTTTCTGTGAAAAAGGTACATGAGTAATAAAAAGTGTCGTTTTGAGGTAAACGCATTTTAAAGAACAGCTTACTTACACTAATAGTTCATAATTTTATCTTCAAAAATTATTAAAAATACTTCTAAATGAGGTATTATTACAAATGAGGTATCATTTTAAAGGGAAGAATTTAAATTTTAATAGACTATGGTAAACTCAAAATGAATTTTTTGCAAATTTTAGGGTACCAACTCCCAAACATGGAATTATTTCTTATGACAAATCATGATGAATTTCAAACCACTATGATATGGCATATGAAAAAATAGTTCGAAATAGTTTTTTAAATTATTTATATTAATTTCAAATTTTGTGTGTGTGATGGGGGCAGGGGTGGAGGGGGTGTAAATGTCTGTGTATGTCGATAGTGGGAAAATCCGCGGACCTAATTAACCTCCTTGTTCGTCACATAATCGGGCTGAAACTTTGCAGATCGATTCGATGTTGGTAAGAATGCGTTCTATCAAATTTCGGCGGTTGTCACTGTCATTAAAAGTTGCTTTTACGGAATACTGATAAACCAACTTGCCGTCATCCAATCGCGCTGAATTAGCATTTAACCGATCATTGAAGAAATTTTTTCCTGTTGCCAAAATTGTTTTAATAAATAAATAATAAAATTATTTTAATCAGAATAAATAAAAGATATTTGGATGTGAGGCCATAAACTCAAATTCATTTTTAATGAATAAATTTTGAAAAGTATTTTTTCGCATATTTTGCTGATAAAGATGTTTTTGATATTTACAATTAGATGACAACACCAAGCACACGCTGGCAAGAGAAACGGCGCTTTTTTATTGAATATAAATGTTGACAATACATGTAAAAGATTTATATTAAAAACTTTGTTATGGGTTATACTATTTTTTTTCTTTCGTCATAGTGTTTCCCCATTTTTCGAATATATACAGGTTAAATTTCAGGTCATTCTGACTGGTGTTTTTTCACAAATTCTTGAAAATTGAACTTGAATAATGAACGCACTGTACATTAAAAGTGCCTGTTTTTAAGTATTTAAAAAGAAAAAAGTAATTTCTCACTAAACTTTAATAAACGTGGTAGCATTTTTATCATCAAAATAAAATTTCTCTTGAAGTTCAAAATTTTAATATACTTAGATGACATTTGGTAGATTTTAAGTTTGAATTATGTTAGCGAAATTGAAATTAAAGTATTTACATTGGAAAGTTTGTTTCTACAAAATTAAGTAATATCAGTTTTTCGTTAAAAAACCTTTCCTGGGGTGTAATTTAGAGGCATAATAAAGTCGCATCAAACCTACACCCCCGTTAAGTAGCATAACTATAAATTCAATACCGCAGTCGCAAAATGACACATAAAACTTACAGTGGGAGTACATCACTCGTATATACATAAGCTGTGGTAGAAGTGGAAAAAGTAAGAGTGGGCGGATGCCCAAAAGTTAAAGGCAAGTGCCCCCCCCCCCCCCCTTCCCCTAACCATAAATTTTATAATTTCGCACTTTACAATAAAAATATTAACTAGTAAGGAAATAATTGATACTTCCAAATACAAATATTGAACAAGGGTTAAAAATGTATTGTTATTTTAATGAATATTCTGCGATTTGGTTTTTTTACTTGGATTTAAGAGATAAAGTGAAGTAATATTTCTTTTATTTTAAATTTTAAAGTTAGTTTTTTTTTATTTAAATAGTACTTCCATATATGCATACTTTCATGAAATTAAAATTAATTTTAAAACTCTAAAATGTTTCTTTTTTTTAAATGGTTTGTTCTTATATGAAACAAGAATAGAAATTTTCTCTAAAACATTTAAAAAAAATTCCTCCAAAGTTAAAAGTTGACCAAATGAACATTATTTATAAATAAAAATACTTATATCTTTATGCAAAGTAGTATAATACATATGTTATACATATCGTACGATTATAAATAACTATTTTTTTTTAACGTTTGCAAACTTTAAATAACTTTTTCTCAGTGTCACCACATTTAAAGTTTGATCTTATATTTCTTAAGTAGTTTTCAGACGGATTGAGTATTTTTAAAAGTGAGAGGATGGATTTCAGTGGTTTTAGAGGTGGGGGGGGGGATACATGGGTGTTTTCTTGAAAAGTGAAGGGACGTGTTCCCGCGTTTACCCATACTTCCAGCACTGTCCGTACGCCAGACTATTCCTCAAATTAAAACTTCATCAACCATTTTTGAAACACATCGAAAGGATGCATTACGGCAACTATCCTATTTGAGAACTATCCGCTATTTGAAATCAGCTTTAAAGGTGGAACAGGCAGTTTGGCTACAATATCCTAATGTTAAATGTGAAAATGTAGAACAAAGTAAATACTGTTGAGGATGCAAAGTCCAGGCGTGAATCGAACCCGAGGCATCCAGCATGCTAAGCCAAAACTATAACCTTTAGGCAAAAGCGGTAGCTAGTGTCGAAGGGAATTTTTGGGGTTTTGAAGTTACCACCACAGTATTCACCTCTCAGTGAGTATGGCGGAATGAAAACCCGTGACAGAGAGTAAACCGTATGCCATGTGGGTTCAACGAATCAAATTACAGTGAACTGCATCGTATGGTTGCAGAAAGCTTTTTTTTTTTTTTACGTGTTCAATCCAAGTTCACCACTGAGGAGGATTCAAGGTCCAGGCGAGAATCGAATCCGAGGCATCCAACATGCTAGGCCGAAACTATAACCGTTAGGCAAAAGCAATATCGACAGTGTCGAAGGGAAGTTTTGGGGTTTTGAAGTGACCACCACAACATTTATTGTATAGGATACCATAACTCCTAAGTACAGTTAATGCATTGAATTGTGTAATTTTTAACATGGATGTATATCTACAACAACACACTAACGGTTCTCCATTCTTTTACATACGCCATTATTCTTCATTTTCCATTTCATTTTCGTACTGTGTTTCTCTTTGTATATTCGTTATGATGTATCTCTTTGATGGGAATTCCATGAGTTTAAACTGTTCCTTTGAAAAGTTATTAGCGAAAAAATATTTTATTTATTTTGTACATGAGTATGTTTTTGAAGAGTGAAAAATAAACTTTACAGAAAAGTTCCAACACTTGCAAGAATACAAAATTTATATTATAATTTCAACGTATATTATAGCATACAACAAACATTAATCAAAACATTAATAATTTTTTACTAGACTCTCTTACATAATTTAAAACTGAATCATGTATTTAGAAAAGATTCATTAAAATTCTTAAAAATTTTTTGTAAAATGTTTTTTAATAGTTTTAACACAAGTATTCCTGAGCTAAATTTTTATGTTCATTACACCAGTTCGTTAATAAGGTTAAATAAAATAAAACCACAATATGTACAACAAACACACATTGCGTTCACATCAGATGCTCTTCTATAGTGGCACTTTCAAATTTCCCAAATTTTCCTCGGGCATGAGTGACCGCTTTTGCTTTGTTGTTAGAGTTTCTGCTTAACATGAAGGGTGCTTTGGGAACGATTCCAAACTGGCTCATTACCAAATTCGTACGGGTATTAACTAATAGTCCGAGAGGCGACTGCAATTTTTAGACCCCATCGAACATCATTCTGAATTTTTTATAGAAATTGGAGAGAAGTGAGTAGATTACGAGTCCACTGGTCTGCCGTGGCAAAAATGGCCGAAACTGATCAATAATCGACTTGAATGAGTTGAACTAAAATCTGATTGCCAAAATATGTCATAACTTGCCAAAAATAGAACAAACTTATTCGTCTGGCAACTCACTTCATTTTGATTTTCAATGAGAAAAAGCGCAAACGATTTCTGATCTTTGGCTCGGAAAACTTATATCTTTTAAAAGTAAGCCAAATTAGCGACATCAGTTACGTCATAAGTAACGTAATATTTTTTGCCAACTTGGCTCCCTTTTAATAGATGCAAGTAGACTGTCACCAGATATCGGTATCATCTGCAACCTTCTTAATTGAAAATTAAAGAGTGAGGGTTACCAAATTAAAAAAAAAATGCTCATTATTTGGCAAGTTACGGCGCATTCGGCAATCGGATTTTAGTTCAACTCATTCCAAGTCGATTTTTGATCAGTTTCGGCCATTTTTGCCACAGCAGACCAGTGGATTCGTAATCTACTCACTTTTCTCTAATTTCTATAAAAAAATCAGAATGATGTTCGATGGGGACCAAAAATTGCAGTCCCCTCTCAGTCTATAATCTTTAAACTGAATTATTCCAAAGTATTTGACATCGCAACTACATTCCCAAGAAAAGTTTAATACGAACTAACAAGTTATTACATGATCGACATTAGCAACTACAGCCCAGGTAAAGACTGATCATAACTTACCAACAATGTGCTCCAGCTATTGCGTGGCTATGCACGTATCAGCATATAAAACATTTTTCATTTCCATAACAAAATGTTATCATTTGTATGGACACATTATTTATTCACTTTAGTAGAAGGGATAGTTCTGAGAAAATCTTTGGTAAAGTGCCACGCACTCCATCAACTCTAGATGGACCAGGAATGATACTAATAACTGGGTGGTATGGAAAATGCATGCTTGTCAACAATCATTTCATAATTACTCTTAGATTTCCATTCTTTTGAAAGCTCTTAAGGATGAACTCTGAAGAGGTGTGGTAATGGTATGAATAAAAGATCCAGGTGTTTAACATTGCATGGAATATGCAAATGAAGGGTGTAACTTGGAATTAAACAGAAAAAAATTGGGTTTTTATATTCGATTTTTTTATGAATTGTTAATGGATAATACTGGAAAAAAACTGTAAGTGTAAAACATAGCAATACCATAGTATATTGTAACACACATTTTCTGTATGCAATTGTAAACAGTGACGTATTTCTTTTACAGCTCTATTTTATTTTATTTGTTAACCCTCTCTCTGTGCGAATAGCTTCCTGCCAGACATCTTTGAGGTTTGCAAAAGGCTTCAAAAAATGCTTGTATATCTGTGCTTGTATAGAAATGTGAACATCTAAAGCCATCTGTTAACCCAGATTTGAATAAACGATTAAACATCATAGAAAATCTAAAATGAAACCATGAACGGAGAAAGAGCGGCTTTCACAGTTAAAAACAGCAAAAATGCATCCCCGAGGAAATCGCGGGATGCTTAAATTTTGCTACTTCTACTTTGCCCGCGGAAACTGCGGTATGCCCTGCAAGAGGGTTAACAGCATAATACAGGTTAGAAAAAAAGATAGTAACATCTAAATCAGTCGGAAAATTTTGAGGTGTTTCTATCACGTATTTGGTTGACTGGATTTTGCTAATGCAAAAAGAGGAATTGCGAGATCAAACGAGTATTGGACGCTGTTCGGAAAGCATTGGATATTTTGTTTACTTTCGCTGTGCCTGCACTATCGATGTGTTCGAAGCTTGTATTTAAGCTTGATAACAATTGTTCTGTTGTTCGGAAAAGTTTTGTGAGCCTTCAAAGGAAGAATAAATTATCTATTTCATTTAGCAAAAACTGCATCAACATTTCTTCAGTGAAAATTTCATAACAATATTAAAAATTTTATCGTAAAAGGATCAATACATAAAATAATTTTAGCTGTTTAATAAACTGCATATGTAGAATGTAGCTTATTATTAACAGTACAATAAGCTACGTTCTACATACTCAGTTTAATTTTTTGGAGTACATTTTTTTTTGCTTTTAAGTAGATTATTCTTAGAAAATTTTAATTGTATATACAGAATATTTTAATGTTATAGTAGATATACATTATCACTATGTAGGAAAACTATTTCAAAAATTTAAATTTTACAAACTGTAAAAAAAAAAAAAAACGCATTTTTATTTTACTTTTCCTTTAAATGTGTCCAATTATCTACTACATTGAACAAATGACTTGAGTATGTTAGTCTCTATTGATCAAAAGTTGTTTGTAGAAACATTGTACAAAATAACTTCCCAATTTTTCGTATTTTAAAATTTATTGTACATTGGAATTAAATTTAGATGGTTCAGTATTCAAAATTTTAAAATCTTTATTTTTAGAACTATTTTTCTTAAACGTAGTACTGTATCATGCTTTTAAAATGAAATAAATATATAAAATTTTCAAAATAATTTTTTTTTTTTTTTAATTTAAAAAAACTCCAAAATTTTGACATTACCTAAGTTTGATATACTAAAAAAAAAAAAAAAAAAAAAAAAAAAAAAAAAAAAAAAAAAAAAAAAAAAAAAAAACCTCTTTATTTTTGCATTTAATTGCTTGCTTAAAATTCATATAATAAATTGTCTTTACTATTTTTTAATAAAATATTGAAAAAATATTGAAAAAAAATAATATTTTGTTGAAAAACTATATAAATCCCATTCTAAGCTCCAAAAACATTTTTAAATTAAGTTAAATCAAAATACACATTTCCTGAACACAAATTTAAGAAATATATAAGAAAAATAATCGTGGAAAGTTTCATATATTTATAACAAGTAGTTTTAAGTTTTATCCATTTGAACTCAAATGATGGACAAAAAACCATGACGGAGAAAAACAGTTTCAAAGTTTTTAAAATAGTACGTCTGAGGTACAGTTGTCATGTAATAAAAACTAAAATATTTAGAGTTCTACTAAACATAAAAACTACTGAATCTCAGACTCTCTCAGTTCAATTTTTTTTTCTGTAAATCTTTATATTCCTCAATATATTAATCTCTTCTGATCAGAAGCTCTTACACAAAATAAACTCCTTTTTGAATTTCAATAAAGTTGTTTATTTATGGTATTTTTTTCACTACGAGAAGTATTAGTATTTTAGTAATAGAATAAAAATAATTTATTTTCATTTTAAGAAGAAATATTAGTGTTTTACTAATTAAATTAATATAGTTTTTGCCTCGTCTGTTGGTTAAAGAAAAATATTAAAACATTTAAATCTCATTCGAAAATAACCAATATATATTCCCATTACATGATCAACCTATAAATTTATTTAGTTGAGGAATTTACTTGAAACTTTTAAAACTACACAGAAAATGCAATAACATTAAACAATAAACCAACCATTTCAAATTATTTGCTTTAAACTCATAAACATAAATATTAAACTATTCATCCGCAAAACGTATTTTCTTTTATCGTGATTTTAATATTGAACCATCATTCAACTTCACAATAAATACGGATTACAAATGCCCGCGAGTCACTGAGAAAGTTCTCTCCAAGTCTAACTATTCGATCTCTGTCTTCTACTTTAAAAGGACACCTGTTATGCCCTCGTGAAACATCACAAAACATCCTGAATAAAAAAAAAGCAACCCCCGCAGCCAATAAGAAAGTTTTTCCTTCCTTACGTCACGCAGCAAAAGTTGACCAGCTACCCCAGCGCCACCTTGCAGACAGGTAAGCGTGAAGGTGTTCCATCAGTTTCGAACGTGATTCTGTTCTGGAAGGATCTCGGTAAATGTAGTTTTCAACCCAACTTAGGTATCGGCACGATATAAGTGTATACAGGAATAAAAAAAAAAATGACATTTCACGGATTGAAATCTATTGTGCGACATGGACGGTGCTTAAAGCAGAAGTGATATCGACTCTCTTTTTTGATATTTTGTGTCTTCACTTTGAGATTTTGTGTGAATTTTGGTCATGGAGCTGACCAAGTATTTGTGTGTTGGCCTATTTCTGCTGTTCAGACTGGTTTCGGTAAGTTGTGTTTTTCTTTTCACGTTTTTTGTTTTGAGGAGATTTTCTTGTCACGCATCTGGGTTTCTTTTATTTATTTATATCTACGCAGCTTGGCACATGGTCTCTTACCTTCTGCCTCAAGAAAGTGTTGCCGATGCCATGAATGTAAAGTTCCTTGTTTTTCTCCAAATTGCATAAACTGATGTAAACAAGTCTTATTTCCTAAATGAAGTCAGCGAATTACTAATTAGCACAATTTTTCTTCAAGGATCAGTCACATATAGGTTAAAAATGCTGCTAGGAAAAGTTTTTCATGAAACTGCGTAATATTTGAGCTACTTATTTTAAAAGTTCAGTTGATCAATTGCTGAATTTATTATGTACCAAGAATTACTGTCGTGAATGTTTCTTCCTCAAAAAAATTTCTACAACACTGGAGAAACTAAATAAGAACATTTTGTTTCATAAATATCGTCTGCTGAGTACTAAAGTAGAAAATTGTTGTCAAGGGTAGCTTAACATATCACACCCTTGAAATTAAAGTGATGCAACTCAAAATTCGTTATAATTGAGGTGTGCACCGAATCGGACTACCTAGATTTAAATCTGAAAGAATGACATAACTCAGTTTCAACTTATAAACAATCTTGTGCCGTTCAACCAACATCAATTGCATGCAATAAATGATTATGTACACGCTTTACCCAAAATGATTTTTGAGTTCGATCACTCACTAACAAGGCCGCAAAATGATGTACAAATATTGGTGGGAGTAAAACCAAACTTGGCAACATTTCAATACCATCTGCCTACTGTTGAAATTTTAGTTTATCTTAAATCGAAGAACAGTTTGGATTCTGCAGTCAATGTTTAATTTTATTATACAATTTGGCATTTGGTATTTTGGTTTAGTTTGGTGTATGGTTGAGATAGTTTTGTACGCATTCGTTCCTGTGCCTTGTGGAATAAACGCACGGAAACAAATCAGATTGCTAAATGTCATCAACAGAGCATAAACTAGACCTGGTGGGGAAATGGTATCACAGAATCATGCAGCTTAAAATGTGCTCCATATAGATCATCAATGTAGAAACGTAATTTTTAATCAACAATATTAATATTTCAAAGATTCGCTTCATCTCCGCCTGAAGAAAGTAATGAAAGCTATTTTTACTTTCTAAACTCTTTCAACGAAGTACTAATTTGTATAACAATTTCTAGCTGAGGATATATTTAAGTTATATAACTTTATGTTGGATATCCTTTTTTCTTTGATCAAAATTAAATTCACTTCCTTTAACAATCAGCACGTTTCAATAATATTTGTTATATTACGTTTAATGTTTAGAATAAAACCTGTTTTACGATAATGTTTTAAAAATTTTCCTAGAGATTTTTTGTTAAAAAAATGAACTGAATGCCATACTGTTTTTGGTACAAATTTTGTTGAATATAAATATGTCTTTCAAAAGGGTTGTATGTTTACTATCTAAAGTTACAAATATAAAACAACTTGAAAGCAATATAAAATATTTTTAAATATATCGTGTGGGGTGTTGGTAATTTCGATTTTTTTTTTAAAACCAAGAATTGTTTATTATTGTCTAACAAAGGCTATTGTTATAAAAAAGTCCTTTTTCTATGTTACAAATTATATCATAAACATTAAACACTGCATATTTATAAACCCAATGTCAAAGAGTTAAAAATTCATTTCTGGATTTTTTTTATGCCTATCAACGTTTTCTTTTTAAGAGTTTGCTCTAGTTGAATGAAATTTTTGTCTGATGGTTTACAAAAATAATCTATTAGTTAAAAACCACTTTTTGCATTTTAATGATATTGAATTTCGTTTTGTGTATAAAGTATCTATTTTTAGTTATATTTGTACAAAGACAAATATATTTATCACATCACTAGATTCACCCAAGTTTAATGCTTAAAGTATGCTAAAATTTATAACTTAATTTAAACTTATCGAATTTTAACACAAAGTGAAAGTTCATCGAATTTATGGTTCTTGAGGTAATTTCTTGATTCTATTTTAAAATTATCTAGATTTTTAAGGATGATAATCTTCCTTTCATCTTTTATAATTTAAGCTTATAATGCATATCTTAAGAACAAACACTTTTTATCTACCCACCGGATGTCTATTTGGTTAGCGCTCTGTTTTTGCATGTTAGTGCTTTAATATTATTCGTTGTTATGAATTGAGGACTAGAAATGAAAAACGGCCTAAGTCCAAAAAAAGAAAAAATTTCATAGCCGAAAAATGATCGCATCTGGTACCTGAGGCAATGCTTAAGTACATACTTCCGATTGAATTTGAACTTTTTCTACTGGATTGCTACTGTTCGCACTTAGTGCGTTCTCCACTTTGTTTAGCTTGGTCTTTAGGACATTTTTCCGTAAAAAAAAAAAAAAGATTTCCAGTTTTTTTGGTACTTAGGTCGTTTCTCATTTTTAGTCTTCAATTAATCAAAAATATATTTTCTTTTGAAATCACAGGTTAAAATATACTAAGTTTGTGGAAAATATAAAGCTAGAACTTGAAAAAATACATACTTTAACTTGCTGTGTAAACTTTTTGTTGGTAACTCGCCTACCTAATTTATAACAAAATACCTTCTTGAAGTTGCGTCAGGTAAAATTAAGACAATCTATTGCAAAATGTGAATTATGTTAGAATACGAGACAAAATGTGTATTTTTAATATGCTTCGATTATCATAAATTAGTTAAAATAACCAGTTACTATTAGAATTTAGTATAATTTTTCCAATATTCTATAAAGACTTTCAAAATTAGTATGTAGAAATATAAGCTATTTTGAAATTATTTTCTATAAATTAAAGTGTGATATAATAATTCCTAGAATTCTGTACTTCATGTAAAACATAAATACTGCTTGAATTATTGCTCAAGTAAAAATAATTAATTACTATAATTTTGTTTTCTACAGTAATTTAAGAAGAGTTTCATTAAAAATGCATAAAAATATTTATCGATTTACTAAAAACTGCAAGATGTATTCAATTATTTGAAATCTTTCATAAAATTCTTGCAATGATTAGTACCAAATTTTATACTAGAACATACTCACTTCATCTTATAACTCTGTAATTTACTTATCTAAAAGAAGAAAAGTGTATAAAATGAACAGTAAACAAAATACAAAATATGAATGATTAGGTCTTGTTTCATGAAAACGCATTATTTTTATTGATATTTTTTTAAACAAAGACATTTGTTAATGTATTATCAAACACATTTTTTACGGCAAAACTTTTTCAAAGACTGTTAATAAGTTTGATGTAGGAACTATTAAAGTTGCATACATGTAAAAGATATTTTAATGTGACGATAAATTGATAATTATTTTTAGAAATTAAGTTTAGAGAGAGAAAAAAAAATAGAACGGACAACATTGACTTATTCTAAACTAATTTTGAAGCAAAAACTTCCTTAGCAGAAACTCGGGAAAAAATTAAATTGTATGCTGTAATACCTTTTTGTAATCAAATACCCGTTGTATTGATTACAAAACCTCTTTTTTGATAATAATGTATAGTCAATCTCTGTTTTACAAATATGTAACACATTAAACATAAGCTCATTACCCTATACCAAACAACCGTAATCACTTCCCCTTGTCGATTGAAGCATACACATTAACTCATTAAAAAAAAAAAAGCATTTGTAAATTACTTAACTTTTAAGTCAACAAACCAGAGATAAAAAAAATAAAAAAAAATACTGAAAACATTTTTTTCATTGAATGCTTTCATTTGAGGCATTGACCTATCCCAAGTTTGAATAGGAGCAGAATAAAATAAACACGCAAATAAAAACACACGAAGTAGCCCTAACTCTTTCTCTGGAGCGTGGTGGGAAAAAGTTATCTTCTTATTTGACCTAAAACTTGCCATGTCGACCCCAAAGTCTTAACTTTTTTTTTCTTTTGATTTCTAATCAATACCTCCATAGAACTAAATAGAAAGGGAAAGGAGTCGAAACAATTATTCTTGTGTAATATGTTTATACGTGTGACTGCAACGAGTGTAAGGTAATGTCTTACTTAGGAATTGTTAGCCTGCCTATCCTTACGAACTAATACTCAATTTTTTTTTATTACTAATATCAGTCAAAGTATTAATTTAACCCTTGGTTTGTCGCGCAATTGACAAATGTCCCCAACAATCAATTTCTCAATAGAGAAGCCTATGATCGAAGCCTTCTTACAGTTTTTTAAAGTCATTTTAAATATATATATATATATATATATATATATATATATATATATATATATATATATATATATATATATATATATATATATATATATATATATATATATATATATATATATATATATATATATATATATATATATATATATATATATATATATATATATATATATATATATATATATATATATATATATATATATATATAAATTTTCTTTTCTTTATTCTGTTCAATATTGTATTTTTAATTAAGATAACCACTTACTTTAATATTTGGTCACGAATTTAATGGCATGCACGAAAATTTGAATTCGGGGAGGTTGGTTGTTTTCAGATTATCTGGCACCGTCAGCAACACGAGGGCTATAATGCGCCGAAACATTCGTCCTTAGACAAGCCCAACATACATTTACAAACACCCATGCCTAACACGGGACTCGAACCCGTAACCTCGCGGACTAGAGGCTAACACGCTAACCACTTTACCGTTTGGTCGGCATTTGGGGAGGGGGACATTTGTCCCCCACGCGACTAACAGTGAGACAAAAGATCGCGCCTAACTAAGAATTAAAACATATGAACTATCACATCAGGTATAGCAGCAATAACTAGGGATCATTACAGAAACTTGAAGGACATATAACCAGACTCTATTTATTACTAATTACTTTAAATTATCTATGTGTTAACATAGGGTAAAAAAAAGTATAACATTCAGTCCAAAAAAAAAAAAAAAAATCGTGTTTCGTTTTTGCAATTCTACATGTTTTGAAACACGTTGAGTTCAAAACAGTGGTATAAAAAAATGTATGCATGTTAGCCTGTGGTCAGAATAACTCCCGTAATGGATTGACCTACAAAATTTGAATTTTGTGAACGCGTTAGAGTAATGACCATGTGACCCTTCATTAAAATTTTCGTCAAAATTGCGCATGCGCATAAATTAGCTGCCTTTGAAAAATGTTTTTCAGCAATTCCCAAAAAGCGGCTCTAACGATTTTGATAAAAATCACTGTAGTAATGCCTTTTAAAGTACTCTAAACATCCTCTCTTCAGAAATTTTCATAGAAATGCGACAAAGACGTAAAAAGTTGAAAACGAATGTCTTTAACACAGGGTTCTCTTTCCTGTATGCATCGTCCATTAACTACTGTTTTTCTTCTTTTTCACTTAAAAAATCTAATATTTATAGAAAAACATATCGCCGTTTTTGCGGTGTGTATTTTTTTTTTTCGTTTTAGTGGTGTCTATATTTTCCAGTGTAATAATTACCTCCAAACTAGCTATATTTTTAAAATAGTAAAAATATGTAAATGAAAACGGTAAATCACACAAATCCCTGATAAATTTGAATGCAGTGACCAGAATTAAAAGTTATGGAAAAGTGTGCGATGTTCCACACCCTTATTTTTTTTCATAAATATTTTATAAGCGAGCCTACAAAATCTTTTAAAAGTGTATTGAAACACTATTTTCTCTTCAACTTTGTTTAATGATATCTTGTTGCAGTTGTAATAACTGGTGTAAAAAGTACTGTTTAAAGAGGGTATTGTTATGAATTTTTCCACTGAGGCAATGATGGCACAGTTTTCACGGTTTAAAAATATTTATTCTCTCTTCAGAAAACTCACAAAATTTATTCACAGGCAACAGTTTAATTACTCTCAAGCTTCAACACAAGCTTCAACAAAAATAACTTCGAATTCAGCGATTATACAAGCTCACTCCAATAGGTAAACAAAGCGATCAGCTTTCAACGAACTCCGAAGTCAATCTGTAAACTTCCCCGTTCTCCAGTCTCTTATATACAAGCGCGAGACATTCTCGAAATTTCCAGCCAATTTATCGGAGACGAAATATCTCGAAACTTCTCGATTACTTTAGGTGTTGCCACCTTTTTCTCTCTTGTATAATCGCTATTAATTACTAAATAAAATAGGATAAAAATAAATTACAATAGAATTTTGAAATAATACGTCACTATTTACAATATATACAGACAATTTGTGCAACATTTCCCCCTTCTTAAAGACTGCACGTCCCGGGCAGTGAAGTCCTTAAGCCATTCAATGACTTCTACCATAATATGGGGCTAGCCTATTGTAGTGTACAACTCTAGGTTTATAGGAAGGTGTCCGTTGAATTCTCACCACCACGTCGTTGATCTTCTTAAGGATCCCATACGGCCCTTCCCAGTTCGTCTGGAGCTTAGGGGAGAGTCCTTTCCGACGTTTGTCACCTTCCTGGAATGAACGGTCCATGGCCTTGGCATAGTACCGGATCTTCATGCGCTCCGTCATGATGTTGTTTCTCTCTCTGGCGAACCGATGTACGGCTTCCAAACGTGCCTGCAGATCATCTAGATACTGGACAGGCGAGGAAGGAGTGTCCTGTGGTTGTCCAAAGAGGAGGTTGCTGGGGAGCCTAAGGTCTCTTCCACACATCGTTAGAGATGGAGAAAATCCGGTGGTCTCGTGAGTTGCACTCCCGTATGCCAACAGAAGCGGTGAAAGTTTCTGATCCCCATCTTGCTGGTTATATGATTTTGAGATTGCGTCCGAATCATCCACTGGTGCAGCTGATAGATCCCGGGACCTCCGGTCGATGCTTGTAACAGGAGTACGGATGTCGATTCCCTCGTCACTAACTTTGTCCATTTCCACATGAACCACTTCCTGGGAGGGTTTCATCAACGTCGCTTTCTTCGGTTCTCTCTCCGAGGCTGGAGAGGTACTTTCCATAGATGTGGACTCTTCAGCATTCTCTATGACATTGTCTTCATGAGCTACAATCCGATATACGCAGAGCTCTTTCATGTCTAGATCGTGCAAAGAAACTTCGCCTCTCCATGTTTGCAGCTGGCTTTTCTCAAAATTCAGCGTAATTCCATTTTTCTTCAAAAAGTCTAGTCCGAGAATGCACGGATCTACAATTTCGGCAACATAAACTGTGTGCTTGTAGGTGTTAAATCCAAGGGCAATGTCCACTTGCAATTTCCCATGAACAGAGATATTACCACCAGACACAGTTTGTAGAGAAACAGAGGGCGCTGTGTAGAGGAGTCGGCTGTTCAGGCGACGAGCCACGTCCGTCCTTACGATCGTTACGTTCGCTCCCGAATCGACGATTAGACGACATGGAGTTCCGTTGATCTCCCCCTTCACGAATAAACCCTGGTTTCCTCCTTGTCGGGATGAAACGTGGAAACGACTGGTCGGGGCTTCACCTGTTCTACATTGCAGCTTCTGCCCTGCGAGATGACATCTTCTTAGATTCAGTTGTGGAGAATCCGTGGTAGTGTTATCCCTTCTCTTTTTCAAATCAAGGCAGTTTCGTCGTAGATGCCCTTCCCGTTTGCAGTGCCAGCAAACGACTCTGGTCCTTCGATCCCTGGCTCCGGGATAGCTTCTCATCATTCTATCAATTTTGCTCTCCAGTTCTCGAAGCTTACTGGTGACAAAGTCAGAAGAATCCTCGGCTAATGCACCAAGCACATATCGTCGGTCTTTTCCAGAAGCTAGCTGCGCGGCTTCTACTCTCATGGCGTACACGAGGGTGGACTTCAGATCTTTGCTGTCTGACATCCTGGTAGCTTGCTGTATGTCGGGATCTTTGATGGCATCCACGAAATACTGAAGAGACAGGTTATCTCGTACGTCCGAGGGACAGTCTGGGAAAGCGAGGAGCGACAGTCTTTCTATATCCGATGCCAATTCTTGAAGAGTTTCATTGGCCTTCTGCTGTCTCACTTTCAGTTGCAGTCTGTTATAATCCTTTAGATGTTGTTCCCCAAACCTTAATTCCAACGCACTTGCCAGCGCCACGAATTCTCCCCGCTTCTCTTCAGGTAGTGTTTGTAAAATGTCAGCAGCTTCACCTCGAAGAGATGCCGCGAGATGGAATGCTTTCGAAGTATCGTCCCAACCATTCGCAGAAGCAATCATTTCAAACTGCGTTTGATAAACGCGCCAAGACGACCTCCCATCAAAAGTGGCCACTTTGATGCTGGAACGTGGCGCAATAAAGGGAGTGGAAACGTTATCCCAATTAGGCGTTGCAATGGTCACAGCTTCGCGAGTTTCTATTTTCCGTAGCCTTTCTTCTACAGCATCCATGAATTTTCCCTGCTCTTCTTTGATAGTGGAAACCTTTTCTTCCATTTCATCTCTTACAGCAGTGAGAACGTCTTCCTTCACGGATTGCAGGACCGATGATGTTGTCTCCATAATAGTAGATTCTACCATTGACGCTAGCTCGGTTTTCATTTCTTCCCTGATCTTGATTACGGCTGCGGATGTGGACTCGCACTTATCGGCCAAAGCTTTCATGTCAGATGACGTTGCATTTTGCAAAGCTTTAAAATCTGATGATGTCGCTTCTTGTAAAGCTTTAATGTCTGATGATGTCGCTTCTTGACTGGCGGCAATTGCGGCGGCGAGTTCGGCATTTGTCGTTTCTTGACGGGCTTGACCGGCGGATATGGTAGCGGCGAGTTCGGCGTTAGTCGTTTCGTGACGCGCTTGTCCGGCGGCAATCGTAACGAAAAGTTCGGCTTTCATTTCGGCTGCGGTGGTTTCTTGGCAGGCTTTCATTTCGGCTGCGGTGGTTTCTTGTTGGGCCTTCATTCCAGCAATCATTTCCATCAACTGCTTCATTTGGTCTTCCATCATTCCTCTAGTTGCGGGCATTCAAAATTACGAGACCCCACTTCTGACACCACTGTTATGAATTTTTCCACTGAGGCAATGATGGCACAGTTTTCACGGTTTAAAAATATTTATTCTCTCTTCAGAAAACTCACAAAATTTATTCACAGGCAACAGTTTAATTACTCTCAAGCTTCAACACAAGCTTCAACAAAAATAACTTCGAATTCAGCGATTATACAAGCTCACTCCAATAGGTAAACAAAGCGATCAGCTTTCAACGAACTCCGAAGTCAATCTGATCTGTAAACTTCCCCGTTCTCCAGTCTCTTATATACAAGCGCGAGACATTCTCGAAATTTCCAGCCAATTTATCGGAGACGAAATATCTCGAAACTTCTCGATTACTTTAGGTGTTGCCACCTTTTTCTCTCTTGTATAATCGCTATTAATTACTAAATAAAATAGGATAAAAATAAATTACAATAGAATTTTGAAATAATACGTCACTATTTACAATATATACAGACAATTTGTGCAACAGTATATACACACAGCGGCTCTGAAAACGGGCTATAAAAAGAAACCGTTTTTGGAAGAGATAATAATAAAAAATTAATAAAATAAAACATTACACATTGTTTATTGATATTTTAAATTTTATAAAAAAATTATTATTTTTCAAAAATTACAATATGTAAAACCACGTGACCCGAAGTACTATGAAAAAAAGTAGTTCCATGGTCGACATCATTTTTTCTTCCAATGTGGATGGATCTGCAAAAAGAAAAAAATCTTGTAAAATGAAGGTGTTGTTATAGTCTGTCGAGCCGAATTTTTGAATTTCGAAAAATTTTCAAAATTACACCAGTTTGAAAAATAGCGTGCGTTTTTCGTCAAAAATTTCGCATTTAAATTAGAGGTCGGAAATATTGATCAAAATAAATATCGATACTATATCGTTGCATTCAATAAAATATCGATATATAGATACATGATTTTTTTTATTTGATTTTCCATTTTGCCAGAAACAAACTTTTTCGTGGCAAGTTTTTACTTTTCATGATTGCTCTTTTGTAAGGTGATTACTTTTTCAACTGAAATGGATCTATTGCAAAAAAAAAAAAAAAAAAAAAAAAAAATCTCTATATATATTTTCGCTTAACTAGTGCAGTGTTTTTAAGAAAAATTTAGATAATTTTCAATAGCTTTTAAGTGTATGGAAAATAATTGATATTGGTGTCGTTTTAACTGTCTCTCAGCCAAGTTCAAATTTTAGTTTTGAAGTTTTTGAAAAGGGAATAAAGAATATCGAAAATCACATGGTACTAGAAAACGATCATCAAAAAACCAAAAATGTTTGAAAATATCGATACATCGGTGACTTTTATCAATATTTTTAATATTGATATTTTTTTTAGAAATATCGATAAAAATATCGTCGTATCGATATATCGCCGACCTCTAACTTAAATTGCTTATAAAAGATTTAGTAATTAAAAAATCAAAAATCCGTCTCGACAGACTATATAGCGAAATCAATTACGAACATTTAAAAATAAAAATCCCGTCCAAAAATATTAAAAACTCTAGGAGTTATCGTGTCGACAGCCCCGGAAAAAGTAGTTTCGAGAAAAACGCGTTTAAAGTTTTAACGAAAATGATCACTTAATGAAGGAACATAAATTAAAAACTGGAAAATAGCGTATCTTTGACAATGCTTATACAGTGGCGCCACCTGCAATAATCATTTGCTTTTTTTTTTTAATTTTCATTTATAATAGATATACATTAAATGAAAACAATTTGTCATTTCATTAAGGGGACATAGGACACTTTTGCCAAAATTCTTAGTTTTGCCAAGAATTAAATAAAATTTGGCATAAACATAAACATAGAAGATGTGACTTTAAACAAAACAACACAATTTGAGCAGATAATACAAAATAGATAGTAAATTATTGAGATAAATGCATTAAAATAACACGAAATTTTAATTTTTTTCAAAATGCTCCTAGCGACACAATATTTTGACGAACATGAAAGAAAAATTTGAAGTTGTTTATCAATATATTATAAACATTTTCAAACATGCTTTTATCTTTAGGTGCAATAGTTGAACAGAAATAAAATTTCAAACTTGGCGCCAGTGATTTCTCATTAAAAAATGCACATACTTCAAATTCCCAACATGAAAAAAAATATAAAAAATTATGTGACATAAAAAAGCATGTGTAAATTTCTTTATAGTACATTGAAAATTATTAATACAAAAAAATTAGGTGGATTTATCAAAAAAATTAATCGCAAGGAGCTTTTCGAACATAAGTAAAATGGGAAAAAGCAAAGCTGAGAAAAACGCATTTTTAGCCTTTGCCAACAAGTGTGCGATGCGTTAAAATAGTTAGTTAAAATAAAGATTTTACCACTTAAAATCATCGGATTTCAAAAATTCAAACGCGAAATTAAAGCTAGTGGCATAAGCAATTTTTATAGAATGAAAATTTAAATACGTCATTTTTGGTGATTTCAGTGTCCCATGTCCCCTTAAGTGATCATTTATGAAATCTACTCACCAAATTTCAAGGTTTTAGTCAAAGTAGTTTCTAAATGAACTTGGCTAGAAGATTGTAACATAGTTAATACATGAAATGATTCTTACTAAAACTTCCTCTTAAGTTAAGCGCTTCCTTTGTTTTGTAATTTCTGAAAGAAATATTGCGATTCTAATATCCAGTGTCGATTTCAGGAAGACAATAACTTGCTTGATTTTAAATGCTGAGTGTGTAGCTTCCTTTATTACGAAAAAAAAAAAAAAAAAAGAATCTTGCATTTAAATTGGTGTAATAGTTTCGATTTCTGGAATCTTCCATTCAAAAAGGAAATGTAAGTGTCAAAATCTTATGTAACCAAAAGATAATAATAATGAATTATATTTTCAAATTAAATCCAAGTCTTTCAAATCTCATTGGATAATTTTCTCTTTTAAATGCAAAGTACTCAATGTACGCAAATTTAATTTTTGTTATTTTTTAATATATCATTAATGATTTCGTGAAAAGTATTCTAAAGCTTTCTGATTTATGGATCCCTTAAAAAAAACTGTTGTTTTGACTTTATACTGCTTTCAAGGCCTGTATTCTTGATACAAGATATAAGAAATTGGAGTTTTTTTTTTAAAAAATTAACCTATTTAAAAAATTTCACACTGATCTTCTGAGATGGTATGTGTATATAATTTCCCGCCGTGTCGAAACGTGCTAATATTTCATAAAAAGGAAAAGTTTGGCATTTTGCTAATGGTTGCAATTTGGTACGCAAATTTAATTTTTGTTATTTCTTAATATACAATTAACGATTTCGTGAAAGGTATTCTAAAGCTTTCTGATTTATGGATCCCTTCAAAAAGCTGTTGTTTTGACTTTATTCAATATCTAGTTAATCGAAGCCTGATTATTTCAGTTTGATTAGAGAAATTAATAGTTTGAAAGTTCACCAGATTTGGATGTGTTTTATTGCTGAGAGATAAGCTTCCTTAACTTTTCTCAAGTGCTTAAATTGTAGTTCTCTATTCTATATTGCTACACTCTACTGTATATCAGTCTATCAAAAATAATTGGAATATTTAAAAAAAAAAAAAAAATATTTCCAATTACCCATATGTTCACAAAGGGTAGTGAAAGTATTGTTTTCGGTCAAAAAAGTTTTTGGAATTTTTTTTTTTTTGCATTTTCCCACGTTTTAGAACATCTTGACTTCCAAAAAGTGATATAGAAACAATATGTGTGCATGGTCAGCAGGTTTCCCGAAAAAACTTCGATGTTCAAATTTTGTGTGCGAGTTGGTGATGGCACAAACACCTACCATTAAAGTTTTCATCAAAATCGCGCGTGCGCATAGGCGCGCATGTCATTGCCATTGAAAAAATGCTTTTCATTAATTGGTAAAAAACGGCTCTAACTATTTTGTTCAAAATCGCTGTGGTAATACCCATTGAGGTGTTCTAAACAACCACATCTCTGAAATTCCCGTAAAAATGCTTTAATTAAGTAAAAAGTTGAGAAACGAATGCCGTGAACACAGAATTCTCTTTCCTTGAGTATACCTCATGAACGATCGTTTTTTCTTCTCTGCTCAGTTTTTTTTTTTTTTTTTTTTTTTTTTTTTTACAGACCCAGACAAGAATTATCGCAAAAAATATCGCCAACTTGCCATTTGTGCTAAATAAATAATGAAAATATAAATACTGTAGATGACACAAATCCACGTCAGTATTATAGTATAATTGAAAGTTGTGCGATGTTCCACACCCCTAGATTTTAAGATGAATGAAAAGGGTAACACTATACCACGTCAAATTTAAATATTGTGATCAGTATTATTGTATAATTGAAAATTGTGCAATGTTTCACACCCCTACTTTACTTCAATTCTTAAGAACACATCAAATCTTATTGGAAATCTCTAATAAGGCATTCAAATTCAATATGCTCCACATTAAATCGCATCGAAACACTAAAAGTTGATAAAGTCAAACCACTCCCCTACCGAGACATACAATTCCAGTAACTGCATTATCAATCACTTTCCCCCACACATCAAATCAGTTTTCCTCAGTGAATCAATCCTAACTTTCGTCAAGAGTGCGAAAACCTTCCTTCAGGGGGTGATGAGACGAAAAACAAGGATACTAATGCTTCCAGTGTGATCTTAGTTGAACCTGTGATCAACCAACCGCTCACCTGTGACCTTCCCCCTCTGTGTTTATTAAAAATAACCGCTTTCTGTTTGTGCTTTGCCGACCAGGGCTGACTATAAGAATAGGGGCTCGGACCGTGATATTGGGAAAATACTTGTTGGCCCGCATTCAGTTTTGTGTAGTTAAGCGGTGGAATTTGGAAAATGAATTTTCAGAAATGTTCTGGGTTATAATTAATCTGCTTCTGTTTGTAGTTGTCTAAGTTAAGTTATCAACAATAACATTTGGTAGCCATTTGGTAGTTGAGACTAAAGAGATATTGCGTTGTTAAAACTAGGGGTGTGGAACATCGCACAACTTTCGATTGCATTATTTTACTGACTTGGATTAGTGTTATTTACCTTATTTGTATTTTCATTACTCAGTTAGAGAAAATGATATTTTATATGGGTCCTACAAAAACCTCCGCCAAATGGGGGATTTTGCGATTTACTTTTCGATAATTCTAATATTATCCTTTATTATAAGTGAAACTGGCTAGATAAGAGAAAACGATCGTTGATGAACGATATGCTCAAGGAAAGAGAACTCTGCCTTGAGGACATTCGTTTTTCAACTTTTTACGCCATTACTGCAATTTTATGGGAATGTCGGAATTTTGGATGTTTAAAATACTTTAAAAAGCTTTACCACAGCGATTTTAATCAAAATCGTTAGAGCCGTTTTTATCATTGAAAAATATGATTTTTTTTTAATGGCAACTACCTTAATGCTCATGCCCGATTTTGACAAAAACCTTAATGGTGGATCTCATGGTCAACAATAACCAGCACACCAAATTTGAACACCCTAGGTCAATTTGTTCGGGAGTTAAGCTGACCATAGATGGACAATTTTTTTCTAGATAACTTTTTTTGTAATCAAGATGTTCCAAAACGTGAAGAAATTTTAAAAAAAAAATCGATTTTTTTTTCACTGAATGCTATACTTTTATTACTCTATGTATACATATGCGTAATTGAAAGTAATAATATAATAAAAAATAAGGATATTTTACTTATTTTCAAGTAATTTATTAATTATTACGATTGCCAGGATTTGTTTCAGTTTTGAGTAAAACGTACTTATTAATATTTTCAATATAAGTAAAAAAAAAAAAAAAAAAAAAAAAAAAAAAAAAAAAACCCATGTTGAACGCGGGTTTCTAAAAGGGAATTTCCTGGTATGCAACTTGGTGTCTTGCATCTCCGACAACGGAGTTCATTTATCCTACCTTAAAATAATTGAGAATAATATTTTTCAAATTTAATGTTTTTTTTTATATATGTTAATTGTTCATATGTGTTCAGAAATAAAGCTTTAAAAATTCAAACCGATTATATTTACATTACAATGTGCAAAAGGAAAATAGTTTAGAAATGAAAAAAAAAAAAAAAAAAAAAAAAAACTATTATAGGTTTTAATGTAATTCCTTTATTTTACGCTGAAAGCTTTATAAATGACATCTTAAAATAATTGAGAATAATATTTTTCAAATTTATTGTTTGTTTTTTTATGTTAATTGTTCGTATGTGTTCAGAAATAAAGCTTTAAAAATTCAAACCGATTATCTTTACATTACAATGTGCAAAAGGAAAATAGTTTAGAAATGAAAAAAAAAAAAAAAAAACTATTAAAGGTTTTAATGTAATTCCTTTATTTTACACTGAAAGCTTTATTGAATGACAGCTTTATTAAATGACATCTTAAAATAATTGAGAATAATATTTTTCAAATTTAATGTTTTTTTTATATATGTTAATTGTTCGTATGTGTTCAGAATTAAAGCTTTAAAAATTCAAACCGATTATCTTTACATTACAATGTGCAAAAGGAAAATAGTTTAGAAATGAAAAAAAAAAAAAAAAAAAAAAAAAAAAACTATTATAGGTTTTAATGTAATTCCTTTATTTTACGCTGAAAGCTTTATTAAATGACAGCTTTATTAAATGACATCTTAAAATAATTGAGAATAATATTTTTCAAATTTATTGGTTTTTTTATATATGTTAATTGTTCGTATGTGTTCAGAAATAAAGCTTTAAAAATTCAAACCGATTATCTTTACATTACAATGTGCAAAAGGAAAATAGTTTAGAAATGAAAAAAAAAAAAAAAAACTATTATAGGTTTTAATGTAATTCCTTTATTTTACGCTGAAAGCTTTATAAATGACATCTTAAAATAATTGAGAATAATATTTTTCAAATTTATTGTTTGTTTTTTTATGTTAATTGTTCGTATGTGTTCAGAAATAAAGCTTTAAAAATTCAAACCGATTATCTTTACATTACAATGTGCAAAAGGAAAATAGTTTAGAAATGAAAAAAAAAAAAAAAAAAAAAAAAAAACTATTAAAGGTTTTAATGTAATTCCTTTATTTTACGCTGAAAGCTTTATTGAATGACAGCTTTATTAAATGACATCTTAAAATAATTGAAAATAATATTTTTCAAATTTATTGGTTTTTTTATATATGTTAATTGTTCGTATGTGTTCAGAAATAAAGCTTTAAAAATTCAAACCGATTATCTTTACATTACAATGTGCAAAAGGAAAATAGTTTAGAAATGAAAAAAAAAAAAAAATATTATAGGTTTTAATGTAATTCCTTTATTTTACGCTGAAAGCTTTATTAAATGACAGCTTTATTAAATGACATCTTAAAATAATTGAGAATAATATTTTTCAAATTTAATGTTTTTTTTATATATGTTAATTGTTCGTATGTGTTCAGAAATAAAGCTTTAAAAATTCAAACCGATTATCTTGACATTACAATGTGCAAAAGGAAAATAGTTTAGAAATGAAAAAAAAAAAAAAAAATATTATAGGTTTTAATGTAATTCCTTTATTTTACGCTGAAAGCTTTATTAAATGACAGCTTTATTAAATGACATCTTAAAATAATTGAGAATAATATTTTTCAAATTTAATGTTTTTTTTATATATGTTAATTGTTCGTATGTGTTCAGAAATAAAGCTTTAAAAATTCAAACCGATTATCTTGACATTACAATGTGCAAAAGGAAAATAGTTTAGAAAAAAAAAAAAAAAAAGCTATTAAAGGTTTTAATGTAATTCCTTTATTTTACGCTGAAAGCTTTATTAAAGGATAGCTTTATTAAATGACAGCTTTATTGAATGACAGCAAGTAGGTTAATTATTCCTTCGAAGAGTCAATAGAAGAGCGTGTAATAACTTGATAAAATGCCTTGTCATCGACAACAAATAATTTGTCCTCGGAAGCAAAAACAGTAGCGTGCTTAAAACTGCCCTTTTAATGACAGGCCCCAAAACTTAAGAGATTCCTTATCGATGATAATGCATTCTATTGGCCAAGTTTCTGCTTGATTGGATAACGGCAAGTGGATTAATTAGTCCTCAACATATCTGCCCGTCTACACAAACAAACGATTAAAAGAAGCGAAATTGGGACACTATTTTTACCGATGTGTATATTATCAGAAATGAAATGCTAGATGTGTTTAAGTAAGACGTGAGTGCTTGTATTTTTAGGATTGTGTTTGTGTAACCATTGTTTGTGTTTGAAAAAGTCAGATGAAACGAAACGATAAATATTTTCTTTTTTTAGTTTTTCTTCTTTTTCTTAGCGTGAAGTGAAAAAGAAAGGGAAGTTTAAAGGTCCGCAAACATAAAATATAACCCATAAAAACAAAGTTTTTGTTATAAATCCTTTATATGCATTTCCATTTTTATATTCGTAAACACAATGCAGATTCTGTTAACAGCTTGTGCTTGGTGTTTGCATCTAATTTTAAATATCAAAAACATTTCTATCAGCAAAATGTGAGGCAAACTACGTTTCGAAATTTATTTATTAAAAATGAAAGTGAATTTATACATTCAAATCCAAATATCATTTGTTTATTCTGATTAAAACAACTTTAGTATTTATTTATTAAAAAAAGTTGGCAACAAGAAAGAATTTCAACAATGGTCGGTCAAATGCTATATTTTAGCGCGATTGGATGACGGCAAATTGGTTTATTAGTATTCCGTTAAAATTACCTTTTAGTGGCAATAACAGCCCCAAAATTTGATAGAATGCTTTGTCATCGACTTTGAATCTATCTGTCAAGTTTCAGCTCGATTGGATGACGGCAAGGGGGTTAATTAGGCCTCCGCAGATTTGTCCGCCATCGACACACAAAATCAAAATTAATGTATAACTGATAACATAATGAGTTCGGCACTTCAAGTATTTATACTATTTCCCCAGCTCAAATTCAATGTAATTGCTATTTAAGTTTTATAGCAGTTAGATCCCTTTTTTTACTAACCTTTCGATTTAACGGAAATCAGAAGCGATATAGAGGAAATTTCATCAGAAATTAATGGAGTTAAATAACTCGTTTTCCAAAAGAAAAAAAAAAAAAAAAGAAAAAAAGAAGGGGAAAAAAAAAAAAAAAAAAAAAAAACATTAGAAAATGGATTTTATTACAACTCTAATAAGTAGTACAATGCAGCACGTTTTATTTCTAATTTCAAAAGTTTGAACTTTTTTATTTTTCCAAGTTTATTTTTTCAAAATCATTTTCCTTTGTCACTGGTGCCATGTTTATTACATTGTATAAAGATTTTTTTAATGCTTCAGGATGTCGATTCATTTAGTGATGCAATTTAATTACAAACATAATTATACATTGATAAATCAAGTTACATAAAAGAGAAATTTCTACTGAATAGATCATACGTATTTTTATTTAAAGAGTTGGAATAATAAGATATATAAATTTCATCGCACAAAGATTAAGTACATTTTTTCTGATTAGCTTCTTAAATGTTTCTGAATAATGAGTTGGAAAAATTATAGACGAGAAAATGTCAGTTTTGAGATGATTTCTCATGCAGATTCAACTTGACAAGAACAAGATATGCAGTTATCGTTTTCGAAAACTTAATTGTAACGGAACCAAATTTAAAAGAACAGGTACTTTTTGTGTTCTATAAAATACCTTAAAAGTGAGAATTATGCAAGAAAAAAGATGTACAATGTTAAATATATGAAAAAAGTTCCTAGCAATAACCATAAAACTGGATATAATGAACAATTCCCCCATTTTTTAAAAATGAGTGAAATTAGTTCATATTTATGAAGAATTTCTTTCTGATTCCAAATATTCAAACAAAAGTTCTTAAAAAAATTAGTTATTTAAATATTAAGAAAAGAAAATGCCCGAAAACCTCATCCGATTGCAGTCTGATAAAAACGCTACATTTTAGCTGTGACGTCAAAACTTCCTTCCGTTTCTATGGTTATCGTTTGGTTTCTGCCAAGGTGGGAGTTTTTTAGACAATTGTCTTATCCCGTACTGGTTGGCGCGGTTTACTAACTGGTTTCCGCTGCTGCGTTTCAAGCTAAGTTTGGAACAAATGACGTCACATTATCTTCGAGCTGAATGAGTCGTTTTTCCCGCTAAAATAAACCAGTGAACTTAGGTTGCAAATTAAACGAAAGATAAAAAGCTCAGTGAGCAGAAACTTTTGTTTTTATGGTCTTTTCGAAACATTTAGATTTGAATTAAAAAAAAAAAAAAAAAAATGCTGAGATTGTCCATTCAGTTTATCAGTAGAAAGCTCAAACAATTCCTAAAAACTAAACTTACGAAATGTATGTTAAAATAACAATTAATATTTAATCAATTCATTATAAAAAAACTATATATTATTAAAAAGAGCCATAATGTATTTTAATTATATTTAATTTAATTATATTCAATTATATTCACACGGAAAGAACTATCAAATTTCTTTGAAGTTATGTATAATATGAAATACTTTTATTATATAGCTTTCTTTATTAACTTAGTGTTGCTAAGAATTTTCTCTGAAGAAATGCCGACAAATAAAAGCCATAATTTATTCTTCGTTCAGGTATTCAGAAACTCCTTTAAACAACAGCCAACTAGTTATCAATCTCTTACAACAGCTTCAGTACATACAACTTCACATGCACAACGATAATTCAGGCACTTCAAAAATAAACAAGCGCTTAGTTCTTTTCAAAACAACGCTCAAAATCCAATTAAACTTATTTCGCGAATCGGTGACGCTTTTAAACTAGCCGGTGAAGTTTCCCGAAAAATCAAATGCACGCGATTTTGCAATAAGAACACTCGGAACGGTTGCGAATCCTCCCGAATAGACCGCGTGCCGCCAACCCTTTCCTCTAGCCTGTATTATCGCTGGCAAAAAACAAATCTAATAATAACAAACAGAACTTTAAAAAGAAAAGGAATAAAGAAAAAATAAAAGAAAAAACGCCATTCACAACTATTAACAAAAAGAATTGCGTGCAGTATTTAGTACTCGTATCTTAAATTTTATCATTAAAAAGCAGTGGAAGATTAAGAGTTTCATCACAGTCACGTTGTCGCCTTTTGAAATAATCCTTTCGAATTTTCCCACAATACTACCACTCCTCCACACCTTTTATTCGTCTTTCTTTCCAAACAAATCCCTGAAGCAATACATTCCAATCATATTTCTAGAAATTTAGAATTCCACAATACTTGAATACCACTTCTAAAAAAAATGTGCATTGAAAATCGTTTAGGAAATAATGTTTGAGTTTATAAAGAAAATTGAGAAAAGTTTTTCAGACTTTGATTAGTATTTAATTTTTGAATGGGAGCAAATTTTCCACAATTAGTTATATAAACATAATAAAACAAATCTGAAATGAAACATTTATTTCAATCTGTTCTTCAATTTCATCATTCATGGTGCAAGGCGATCCAGTTCATGATATAAGGATTTGAATATATTATCTTTATGTTTAGTATTAGTTTCTGAAAATTTATAATTGTAGTAACCACCGTTATTATGGAACTACTCGCATTGGGTCAAAGTTTCTTTTATTGTTATAAATTATAACTTGATATTGTTTTGCTATAATTTCTTATCTCTTAATCCAAGGATTCCCAAACTTTTTAATATCGCGATTTAGCTTCATTAGTTTTTCAGGATATGTCAGTAGTAATATATTTCTAGAAGGAATGCGCTATGCAGTAATTCTCTCTGCAATTTTTCAATTTCTTCGGTAAAGTAATAATTAAATATTTATTTCAATCTTTTGCGATACTGATAGTTTTGCAGCCAGAAACGTTCGCTAAATTTTCATTCATAAACGTTTACAAATGAGAAATTTGCAACATTTCAATCTTGTCAAGGGGCTCGGTAGAAAAAGAAAGAAAAAAAAAAAAAAAAAACTTTATTTATAAATATTTTTTTGTCAATAATTTATCTTGTGTATGAGATACTATTTATACATCTTTGAGATAATATTTTTTTAAATATTGTGTTTATTTATTTAAAAAAAAAAATTAAAAACAAAGAAAAATCCATAATATTTGATGTTTACTTATTTTTATATAAGTCAACAAAATATATATATATGTATGTGTGTGTGTGTGTGTTTTCAAAGTGAAAGCTTTCTGTAACTCGTAATTATATAAAGAAAATTTTGTCTTCACAGAATTTTGATGGATGAACTAGAAAAAATTCAAAATAGTCTAAAAGTTAAAATATTGAAAATGTTACTTTTTTTTATGTTATCATTTACGCCAAATGTTAGCAAACCAAACGGTATAGTGGTTAGAGTGATAGCTTCTAGACCGCGAGGTTGCGGGTGCGAGTCCCTTGTTAGGCATGAGTGTTTGTAAATGTATGCTGGCTTGTCTAATGACGAATGTTTCGGCTCATTATAGCCCTCGTGTTGCTGACGGCGCCAGATAATCTGAAAACAATCAACCAACTACGCTAAATGTTATATTTTAAAACATAATTTAAAAAATAAAATTCTGCGACGACAAAATGTTTAAAACTATATAAATTAAATACTCCAAAAATTTTAATAGCCAATTGTAAATGGTTCTGGAGATATAGCGATTTGAATTTGCAACATCTGTGAAAACCACTAGTGCTCGAAAAACGCACTTTAAGCAGACGCTTCAAGGCGTTACGCCCATTAGTGATATTTAAATAACAGGTAATTTCGTGGCTTCCTAATCACCGGTTGGTTGGTTGCTTTCAGATTATCTGGCGCCGTCAGCAACACTAGGGCTGTAATGCGCCGAAAGATTCGTCATTAGACAAGCCAACATACATTTACAAGCACCCATGCCTAACACGGGACTCGAACCCGCAACCTCGCGTTCCAGAAGCTAGCACGCTAACCACTATACCGTTTGGTCGGCTTCTAATCACCGGAGAAATAAGATAAAAACATCATCCTCTTCAGGAATGTATAAACTATTTTTTAAAATCAGAAACAAAAAAACGGATTTTTGACGAAAAATTCTGTACTAAATCTTGCAATGAGCCACACAAAATTGACCCATGGGCCACCAGTGGGTCGTGACCCGCAATTTAGAAAACGCTGTCTTAAGCTATTGTTATTATTTTACTACCATTGTTATGATTATATCTATTTTTATTGTCTTAATTGATATTGCATTGAATTACAGCGATATGGTTTAAAAAGAAAGTGCTCTGCAGTCTCAAAGAATTGTTGAGATCTTTATAATTATGTTATCAGAAGCGCTCTTATTATTTTCTATTAAATTAACTTTTGAAATGCGACAAAACACATATATTTGTGGTCTTGTCAAGATCTTGTAACGACCCATCTGGGGGTCGTGACCCACTGTTTAGAAAATACTGTCTTAATCTAATATTATTTTACCATCATTGCTATTATAATTAAAACTATTTTTTATTAAATCCTTTATATTAACTCCGATTTTGTGTGGTATGTGGGTTGGTGTTTGATTGGCTGTGTATGTCGATGTTGGGCAAATATGCGGAGGCCTGATTATCCCCCTTGCCGTCACCCAATTAAGCTGAAACTTGGCGGATAGATGTCGATGACAATGCAAATTTTGGGGTTGTAACTGTTGCTAAAAGGTCGCTTTTACGGAATATTAATAATCCAACTTGCTATCATCCAATCGCGGTAGAATAGCATTTAATCGATTATTGAAGAAACTTTTTCCTGTTGCCAAAACTTTTTTAATAAATAAATAATAATTGTTTTAATCAGAATAAATTAAAGATATTTGAATGTGGATGTGAGGGGGACGTTCATTTTTAATAAATAAATTTTGAAACGTAACAATTTTTCTGTTTGTTTTCTGAAAGGTTTTTAATGTTTAAAATTAGATGCAAACACCAAGCACACGCTGTTTACAGAATCGGCGCTGTGTTAATGAATATAAAAATTGGTATTGCATATAAATGGTTTATATTGAAAACTTTGTTTTTACGGGTTATATTTTTTATTACCTTCATTGATATTGTATTAAATAATAGAAATATTGATGAAAAAGAAAGTGCTTTGCATTGCACCGAATAGTTCGAAAACTGTGGTCTTAACTGTTCGAGGTGAGTAAACTTAATCTTTCCGATGACCCCAACCAGTGCTCAGTCAGGAAACATACGCAGACCGGAACCACGTCTCTCTTCAGAAGCAGGAAGATTTCCACTCATTTAATCGGGCGCATTTTTATGACTCACTGAGCAATACTTAAAAGAAAACTGCGGCCGAATCCAAGAAGAATTGCCATTGGATCTTGCGTCCAGTAGCCAAATGCATCGAGATTTTGTTTTCTGTTATGGTAGGAGAAATAAAAGTCTGGAATGGCATCAGTGAGCTGCTTGGTATTTAATCACAAACAATTTAAAATTTCAGTTATAGTCTTGAACATTGGATAGTTTTCATTAGTATTTGCAGTCTTATTTCTGAAGAAAGATATTTTGTATTTTTATTGGAGGAACAAAAATAAACCTAGAATGTTATATAGAAACTGATTTGATTCATATTAACTACTAGTATACAATTGTTGTTAACTGATGAGAGAGGTGGTTCTTTGTACTAATGGGAGAGGCGGTTGTTTACATTGATGAGAGAGACTTCTGTTTGTAATGAGAGAGGTTGTTTGTACTGATGGGAGAGGTTGGTGTATATACAGATGAGAGATGCTGCTGTTTGTAATAGGAGAGGTTGTTTGAGCTAATGGGAGAGGTTGCTGTTTGTACCGATGAGAGAGAGGCTTCTGTTTGTACCGATGAGAGAGAGAGAGGCTGCTATTTGTAATAGGAGAGGTTGTTTGTACTGATGGGAGAGGCTGCTGTTTGTACCGATGAGAGAGACTGCTGTTTGTAATAGAAGAGGTTTTTTGTACTGATTAGAGAGGCTGATGTTTGTACCGATGAGAGAGGCTGCTGTTTGTAATAGGAGAGGTTGTTTGTACTAAAGGAAGAGACTTCTGTATAAACCGATGAGATAGGCTGCTGTTTGAACCGATGAGAGAGGATGCTGTATATACCGATGAGAGAGGCTGCTGTTTGCCGATGAGAGAGGCTCATTTTTGTTCGATGAGAGAGGCTGCTGTTTGTACTGAAGAGAGGCTGCTGTTTGTAATAGGAGAGGTTGTTTGTACTGATGGAAGAGGCTGCTGTTGCCCGATGAGAGAGGCTCCTTTTTGTGCTGATGAGAGAGGCTGCTGTTTGTAATAGGAGAGGTTGTTTGTACTAAAGGAAGAGGCTGCTGTATAAACCGATGAGATAGAATGCTGTTTGGACCGATGAGAGAGGATGCTGTATATACCGATGAGAGAGGCTGCTGTTTGCCAATGAGAGAGGCTCCTTTTTGTTCGATGAGAAAGGCTGCTGTTTGTACTAAAGAGAGGCTGCTGTTTGTAATAGGAGAGGTTGTTTGTACTGATGGAAGAGGCTGCTGTTGCCCGATGAGAGAGGCTCCTTTTTGTGCTGATGAGAGGCTGCTGTTTGTAATAGGAGAGGTTGTTTGTACTAAAGGAAGAGGCTGCTGTATAAACCGATGAGATAGTATGCTGTTTGGACCGATGAGAGAGGATGCTGTATATACCAATGAGAGAGGCTGCTATTGGCCGATGAGAGAGGCTCCTTTTTGTTCGATGAGAGAGGCTGCTGTTTGTACTGAAGAGAGGCTGCTGTTTGTAATAGGAGAGGTTGTTTGTACTAATGGAAGAGGCTGCTGTATATACTGATTAGAGAGGCTGATGTTTGTACCGATGAGAGAGGCTGCTGTTTGTAATAGGAGAGGTTGTTTGTATAAAGGAAGAGGCTGCTGTATAAACCGATGAGATAGGATGCTGTTTGGACCGATGAGAGAGTATGCTGTATATACCGATGAGAGAGGCTGCTGTTTGTACTGAAGAGAGGCTGCTGTTTGTAATATGAGAGGTTGTTTGTACTAAAGGAAGAGGCTGCTGTATAAACCGATGAGATAGGCTGCTGTTTGGACCGATGAGAGAGGATGCTGTATATACCAATGAGAGAGGCTGCTATTGGCCGATGAGAGAGGCTCCTTTTTGTGCCGAAGAGGGAGGCTGCTGTTTGTAATAGGAGAGGTTGTTTGTACTGATGGGAGAGGATGCTGTATATACCGATGGGAGAGGCTGATGTTTGAACCGATAAGTCATTGGCGTTTATCATCTTGTTTGTTGAAGAAAATCCCGATATGACATTACATTTAAAAAAAAAAAACACAAAAAAAACTGAATAATTTTTTTTAAAAATTAGTTGATTCACATCCATAATTAAAAGAGTAGAGTTTTTTTTAATTTTCTCACAATTATGACAGCTGCATTTTAAAGAATCTAGTCCAACAAATATCCTCCCACAATAAAAGTTTCATCAAACAACAAAATAAAAAAAAAATCCAACCGGACCCTTTCACAAAGCCTTGTCATCTCGCCTCTGACATTTTCCTAAGACCCACCACTCCGAATTCAATTTTTTTTTTCGTTAGAATCTTGACGATACACGCAAAAAAGTGTCGCGTAACCCCTTTGATGTTATTCAGCCGGTTTCCTCTAAAGTAGGAAAAAGAAGCTAAAGAAAGGAGCACCGACAACGACCGTCTCGCTTTGATGAGCCATGTGCCTTAGTTTCCGGTTCCGGTTGGGTCGTCATGTGCGTATTTCTTTTGTACTTTTTTTTTTGTGTGTCCACGATGTCCGTACTCGGACGGATGACGTCTTAACCAGAAACAAATTTCTTCTGCTTGGATATACAATTTGACGTATACAGATATACAAAACATTATAGATTATAATTTTTTTCTCAATCCCCAAGCCTTCACCTGGGATGTTCTTTGTACCATAATGGGATATTACAATACAAAATCCAAATGATAGGTATATTTTAGTTTCAAAAAGTTTTAATCTAAAGCTGCTTGTACCTCGCTACAGTATTTTCAGAGCTTTTGTCGCGTAATAATTGTTTTAAGTAACGTGTCAGAACCTATAACTCCTTTCAATTTCTTTTGCATGCTGCTATGTGTCCCCCACAATACGATCTTTTTACATATTTTCTAATAGTCCGAGTGGCGACTGCAATTTTTGGACCCCATCGAACATCATTCTGAATTTTTTATAGAAATTGGAGAAAAGTCAGTAGATTAGGAATCCACTGGTCTGCCGTGGCAAAAATGGCCGAAACTGATCAATAATCGACTTGCAATGAGTTGAACTAAAATCCGATTGCCAAATATGTCATAACTTGCCAAAAATAGAACAAACTTATTCGTCTGGCAACCCACTTCATTTTGATTTTCAATGAGAAAAAGCTCAAACGATTTATGATCTTTGGCTCTGAAAACTTATATCTTTTAAAAGTAAGCCAAATTGGCGACATCAGTTACGTCATAAGTAACGTAATATTTTTTGCCAACTTGGCTCCCTTTTAATAGATGCAAGTAGACCGTCGCCAGATATCTGAATCGTCTGCCACCTTCTTAATTGAAAATTAAAGAGTGATGGTTACCAAATAAAAAAAAATGCTCATTATTTGGCAAGTTATGGTGCATTTGGCTATTGGATTTAGTTCAACTTATTAAAAGTCGATTTTTGACCAGTTTCGCCCATTTTTGCCACGGCAGACCAGTGGATTCGTAATCCAATCACTTTTCTCTAATTTCTATAAAAAATTCAGAATGATGTTCAATGGGGTCCAAAAATTGCAGTCGCCTCTCAGTCTATAATATTTTAAAAAGCAAAAGTTGGAATGAAAAAACATTTCATAGAATGTTTTTGACCCTGTTGTAAAAATATGCTTCTAATTTATGAAATTTTGTTAAATTATTTAATTTATTGCTATTTATTACTTGCTAATAAAAAAAATACCAATTTTACTCCGTCTCCAACAAAATCGAATAAAATCAAAATTATAGATTTTAAAATTTCCTAATTGTATTAAACATGGAATTTCAAACCAAATATTAAGCGGAAGTCCATCAAAAATGTGTGTAGAATGCAAAATGTTTTGCTGCATTTATTTGCGCTGTATCCATAGTGAAATTTTTAATCGAGTTTTCATTGATCAAGCAAGCATCAATTAAAACGAATTAGTTTTTCTAAATCCTCTATAAAAACAATTTTTGTTAATGTAAAATATTGACAAGAGGTAATTAAATCATATAGAAAAGTTTTTAAATTACAAATATTTGAGAGTTTTGAACTGGCAAATAAAAATTACCACAGATACTAAACCATTTACCAATAACAAAGCAGTACTAAAAAATCAGATAAATAAACTATCACTACAAACAAGATAATTTCTTAACTTCAAACTAAAAAACTATGTTTAAATTGAAATGTTTAAACTCGGTAGACAACTATAAAATATCTATAAGAATTTTTCAATATGCTGTCATCTAAAATGAGCAAGCTAATTATCAAAAATATTTATGCCATATTTTTTTCCTGTTTATTTCTTCAATCTTTTTTGCATTTAATTTACACAAATTCATCTCTACACATAAATAAAATACTTCTGTCTGAATGTATGTACATAAGATTAACTGAAACAATTTCGATAAAATTTATCTCCATATTTAGTTAAATTTATACAAATGCCTGGCTCTAAATACACTTTTAATGCCCTTTATAAACACAAAAAACAGTAATTAAACTCGAATGTCTTTTTTCTTACGTTTTCAATGTTTAAACAAAACATTGCTGGTAACTGTATTAGAGGTCGGAAACATCGATTAAAATAAATATCTATACTATATCGTTACATAGAAAAAAATATCGATAAATCGATACATGATTTTTTTTTAATTAGATTTTCAATTTTGCTAAAAACAAAGTTTTTCGGTAATTTCTACTTTTCATTATTGCTTATTTGTAAGGTGACTACTTTTTCAACTGAAATGGATCTATTACAAAAAAAAAAAAAAAAAAAAAAAAAAAAAAATTCGCTTAATTGGTGCAGTGATTTTAAGAAAAATTTAGATAATTTTCAATGGATTTTAAGTGTAGGCAAAATATTGAATATTGGTGACATTTTAACTGTCTCTCAGCCAAGTTGAAACTTTAGTTTTGAAGTTTTTGAAAAGGGAATAAAGAAAATCGAAAAAACACATGGAACTACAAAACGATCATCAAAAAACTAAAAATGTTTGAAAATATCAATATATCGGTGGGTTTTATCGATATTTTAATATCGATTTTTTTTTATAGAAATATCGATAAAAATATCGTTGTATCGATATATTCCCGACATCTAAACTGTATGCTAATGTGATATAACTGAATAATCTGACCTTTTATTTTACTTCTTTTCGATGAGTGCGAGAAATACCTAAATGTTGGTTCCCAAGTATTTAGGGAAGATAGTCTAAAACTACAACACAGTTAAAAACAATAAATCTTTTCAAAAAAACAATTCGCTTAAAACAATTTTACAAACTTGACCTTACCCTTTCTTGAGTGGGAGTGTTTCGCAAACTCATTTTCATCCACATCATGAAAAGTATGTCAATTCCTTTCTAAGTGAAGAGTTTCTACAATGAATTGGGGACTAAAAGGTCCCTGGCAAGTAGTTCGAAGGTCGAATTCCTCAAGTGCCAAGTCAAGCAACTATTCCCTTTTAAAAGCATTTAGCAGTTAATGTGCGAGTCTTTTCAATGCGAAAGAGAATTGAACGAATTCTTTCGACATTTTTCCCTTTGGCTTTTCATTGTTAATCATTGCTTCACAAGATGGTCAAGCGAGTGATCGTGATGAGCCATTGTAAAATTGACTGGTTTGCTCAATTTTCTCATATCAAAAAGAGTGGTTTCAAGATTCGGAGGTTGCTTCGAAAGCTGCAATTTTGAATCCGGAATGAATGGTGGAAATTTCAATATTTATAACGCAATTTTCATGATGAACTGTCGAGTTCATTTCAATTCAATGATGGTAAGAAGTTGTAACTGAAAAAGTGGTGTGGTAAACTAACCCCAAAAAAGAAGCGTATTTCGTAAGTGCTTTTTGATCTAAGTGAAGTCATTAGTATAAAATATTGCGTAAAGATTCTTGTGATGGGAAATTTGTATAAGAAATCCATGAGTTTTCCTAATGGGCTTATTTATTCAGAAGTATCAAATGGATGTTGGAAAAGATTCTATTAAATTTCTTTTGGATATAAGTTAAAATGACAGACTGATTTCACCCTTATTAACTTTTGAAACTTCTTGAATACCACTGCAAGAAAATCGCACAGATTTATGTAAATAGCAAGTAAGTGGTAAAATGTTCAAATATTAGATATTTGGTATTGTTGGACAGATCAATTTCTAATTATCGACAGCGATTTTGTTTCAATATACTAATCACTTAATGAGTTATTTACAGAACAGTTAAACATTTCTCGATAGAAGTTTACACTTCCTATGCATGTTTTTGAAAATCAGACGATAGTTACTAATCTGGTATTTATATAAAGCGACCCAACTGTCTAGAATTTCATGTTAAAGATACTATTTTATTTCTTAATCATTAGCTTTTTGCGAATTTTTTTTTTTTTTTTTTTTTTTTTTTTGCAGACTATTTATTACGTCGAAAAATTCCATTTGGTGAAATCCTTCTCAAACATTTCAACTCAACTCAACTCAATCTTCTTCAAGCAACTGTCTCAAATCCTCATTAGACAACTGTGACTGAAAACCAATGCTGATTCAGCGGTTTCTTTAACCGACATGTCCATGCTACTTTTTCAGGTGTTTGGAATGCTAAACAAAGAAAACTATTGTCGTTAAAGAATTCAATACAATCATTCAAACCCAAAATTGCTTTCTTTTTCAAACGTACATTCCATCTTGTTTGGCATTACCAACTTAATTATGATGGATGGTAAAAGGAGAATTTTAGGCCTAGGCATGAAGCTGCCTTTATATTTTTATTTATTTTTTAATTTTTTTTTAACACTGCGGGAGGTCAGAATGTATGTCAGGCAGCGAAATTTATTTTTACTATTGCTTTTTATGGCAGCACTCTTTAACTGTTCAGTGATTATCCATGGGCAATTTAATGCTTTTAGACATCCAGAGTTGGTACTAGCCTAATGTTGTGTTATGTTGATTCTTCGTGACTTGCCTCATAGTTAACTCGATGTTAGTGCCGATCTATTTTCGATTTTTTTCGATGATATTCGTAATTTTTGATAGTTTGTTGGTGTGTTAATAGCAATAGGTCAGTTAGTCAGCCACTTTCTAAATTTTTTTTTTTTTTTGACGACAATATCGTCGAAATTTTGCAGTTTAACCACCTCACATTTTAAACTTCGGACATACGATCGCCGCCAGTGAATATGCGCTTATTTTATAATTTCACTGTAAATATTCGATCATTTTGTTAGCAGCAAACTTCAGACATAAATAGTACTTTAAAATTGCTATTCATATGATTTTACAGTTAATGAGGAAATGCAAAAATATTTGATGTATGCCGTTTTAATCGCAATACTCTTTTCCTTCTAAAATTGTTGATGAAGATATTCTTGTCAATTGAATTGGAATAAACTCTTGCATTCATGGATGCTAAAATTATTATTGCTGGAGAAAATAAAAAGTCACTCTTGATCATACTTAATAATACCTACATAAGCCTAAGAACTGTTGTAGTGTAATATAAAAGGACAGTTGAACAACATCTTAAGATTACGACTTAAGAAAGGTGAGCCTATATAATATTTGGTGAGGTTGTAAGCTGAATGATACCAATGCATGAAGGAATCACAGTTCAGGGTTTGAATTAAATTGCAGTAAAAAAAAAAAGAAGTCATGGATGACATATTAATACTTGACTTTTTTTGTTGTTGTGAGGCAGCGTGATCTGACAATCCTACTCCAATCAATTCAGCCAATCAGAATATACCATTGAAAATAAATTCCAAATTTAAGCCAATAATGAATGCAAAATATTTAAATTTTTCAGTCAGGCGTTTCAACAATGATGTCGACCATTCAGAAAATGTCCTAACCAAGTAATTGGAAATTTGTGTAATAAAATTTGGAAAAAGTTCATCTTCTAAAAATAACCATTACCAAGAAATTTAGGTCAAGAGACCAGGAGTTACTTGACACTTGATCCTTTATAAATGATCTTTGTTTCTTTAAAAACTGGTCTTAAGACATCATATGACCTACGAGTGAACTTTCTAAATGTGAATTTTGAGTTTAGGGCTAAGGGTCATATGTAGGGTTAGTGGAAACCATGCAGTAAAACCAGTAACTTTTTTTTTATCTTTCTGGTTTATATTCAAATGCGAATCAAGAATATGTTCTTTATTAAATGTTTAATTAAATTTTCTATTTTTGAAGTGATGTGCTTTCAAATTAACAAATAACTTTACTTGTTCTTCAACATTTAAACGTTAGTAAAAATAAATCTAAAAATGTCACGATAGATTTCATTCTATTTTGTGTTTCTCGTAATTTTTATGTTTTCCATCCAGAGTTTGGTAACATCAGGAAGTTGTTAAAATGTGGATGGGAAACTATTAGTAGGTGAATTCTCTGGTATGCGCTCGGGATATTTTAACTTCTTTTTTCCAACTCGTAAATAAATTATAATTATAATTGTGTTCCACGCGACGGTGGCACATAAATGTATATTTGACCTAGATAAAAAAAATCATATTTGTTACCAAGTAACATTATAGGAAACAAAAACATAATTACTAGATTCATCTTAATTTCATAATATTTATCACTTTACGAGTAGAAAAAAGAATCAAAATGTCCTGTGCTTCACCAGAGAGTTATCCAATACCATTTGATAAAAGTTCGACACTTACAGTAAAGAGTTTCACAACGTATTATGATGCAATTTAAAATAAGTCAATTTACTTTATTTATAACTTTATGATTTTGAATCCAACTCTTTTAAATTTGGTTTCGAGAAAAATTGCGCAACAATGTTTCATTTTTAAAATAAATGATGTTATTACAGGGTCTTTTACTTTTTAATTCCTTTCTTTGTCTAGAACGTATTCTTCTTGTAAATTGCTGTGTAGTACTAATGTTCAATACGAACTGCCACATACTTATAAAACATGCTAAAGTAAAGATACTGAAATGGCTGAAATAAATTTTTGCACTAAGTTGATAGATTTGTTTATGCCATAATATAGTTTTTAGCACAAGACCTATTTCAGCGGAATATCGTTGGGTCACTAAGAACTGAACAGCTGACAGCAGTGAAAGAGGGAAAGAAACGCCAACAGGGTGGTCTTCCAAAGGGAAACCACCTACATTTGATCTCAAATAAAGAAAGCCCGAAAACTTTAGACAGTTCACACAATAATCGTCACGAGACCATCTACCTATATTCTTGTGTACTCACTTTACAAACTTGCCTACTTAATTTGAAAAACAAAGATTGTAAAGTCCCACGCAAGGCGTTTCACATAATTAACGAATAATCTGTCTCTAGAAACCTTAGAAACCGTCATTTTTCTAAAATTTAAATTTCCTGTACAGTGCTAGAGACTGTTTGTCACAATCCTTATTTACTTACATTACATTTCCCACCTTGCTTATAACTTTGTAATTTTCCCTTCTCTATGCTGTCAATTCTGTCTCTAGAAACCATGGAAACCGTCATTTTTCTAAAATTTCAGTTTTTTTAATAGTGCCAGAGACTGCCACAATCCTTATCTACTTTGCCCACCTTGCTTACCACTTTGTAATTTTCACTTCTTCTCTAGAAACCATGCTGTCACTTCTGTCTCTAGAAACCATGGAAACGGTCATTTTTCTAAAATTTGAATTTCCTATATAGAGACCGAGACAGTGGCCGAATCCTTGTCTACTTTGCCGACCAAACGGTATAGTGGTTAGCGTGCTAGCTTCTGGACCGTGAGGTTGCGGGTTCCGAGTCCCGTGTTAGGCATGGGTGTTTGTAAATGTAAGTTGGCTTGTCTAATGACGAATGTTTCGGCACATTATAGCCCTCGTGTTGCTGACGGCGCCAAATAATCTGAATTCAACCAACCTTGTCTACTTTACTGCCTTGCTTATCACTTTGTAATTTTGATTTCTTCTCTAGAAATGGTGCTGTCACTCCTGTCTCTAGAAACAATGGAAATCGTCATTTTATTTTAATTCGAATTTTCTATAGATCGAGACAGTGTCCGAATCCTTGTCTACTTTACTGCCTTGCTTATCTTATCACTTTGCACTCTCTATTTTCAAAGTCCAAGTGGAGGCCTTTCACATGATGAACGAGCAATTTGTCTCAAGAATCCATTGAAACGGTTTTGAGCCATTGAATTTTCTGTAAAAAGAAATATGCGCATAGCTCTTACTTCCACGAACTTCTCCCACATATTTCGTACCAGCACTTTCCCTTCCATTATTCCATTCACATGGAAGCGATACTTCTATCTTTACATCAAGTCAAGGAAGTAAAAAACCCTTGTTATTGTTTTCAACCACCGATTAATCAGTGTTAGGGAAATTATCCTCCTATCTTATCCGTTATTCATCTATAACTTTAACAAGACGGCCTGGGAGATGCTTAAAGATGTCACCACGAGATCAAGGGTTGGTGTTTTCCAAAACAATTGCAATGATGGTAATTGGTCAGAAAGATTGTTTCAGTTGTGTGCCTATGATCCCCTTCATGGAGATGGGGGGGGGGGTAAAGATACTACCATGCATGGGAAGAATGAGATATGGTTTTCGAAAAAACATAGTGTATTTTGGTTTGATTCATTACGGAAATCACTTTATTGAAACTATTCAAAGAAAACAATTGGTTTTTCTAAAAATCCTATTGCAAGTGTTTAAAATAATGATGTGTAATTTAATAATAAACAATATGACTCAGCTACTAAATTTCACTTACGTCTTTGTTGTTTAAAAATACACTTGAAATCATAATGCGAGAAACTTGACAATGATTATCAAAGCACATGATTACGATTCTTTGAAATAATGCAATAGCAAACTAGAAACGTCCGAATGTACATTTACAAAAGACAGATATTTGGTTTCTACCGCTAATTCTACCACCACTGTAAAATTAGCGGTAGGAACCAACTATCTCCCTCTTGCCAATGCACTTTCAAACAGTTATATTTTGCTATTGCATCATATCACAGGATTGCAGTCATGCGCAAGAACAATCTCCTCAGTTTATTACATTACAACATGATTATAATATCTAGTCTTACCAAAACCTTTAATTTGAGCACATAACTAATGCATTGTTAAATTTGTATATTTTAACGATGCAAGACTTTACAGTAGAAGGATGTACAGTGAAGGAAACTTCTAACCCCCCAAAAAAAAAATTTGAAAAGTAGAAAAACCGCCAACCTCAAAAACACAAAAAACTTTCTAGCAAGAAAAAAAAATCATACACATAATCAAAATTTGCAACTACAAACACAGTGATATAAAAAAAGGCCAACCTCTGATTACAGCTCTTGGTTGTGACTCACTTAACAATGTACGTTTACTTAGTTTATTTTTAAAATTTAAGTTCCGCTCCCATAAAAATTTACGCTGCTTGAGGTTGGTGCCCGTCGTAGGAATTTTGACAATGTTTGCATCTAAACTAATTCATGGACGAATATTGGAGGAGGTATCATTTTATTTGGATGAGTAGGAAATTTCAATGTAGTGGTAAATTTTCCAGTTCACGTAAATGTAACTTTCGAAATGGTATAGAGAAATTGTGCTGAAAAGCTCGTATTGGAATCTCTGAAGGATTTTTAAATTGTAGAAAACAGATGTGTTTGTGGTAAGCTTTTGTTTGATTCATACATACATTTCGGAAAGTTTTTACTGTGTGGTGAATTGCAAAGTTTAGTGATTAAGACGGGCGCCAACCTCAAACAGCGTAAATTTTTATGGGAGCGGAACTTAAATTTTAAAAATAAACTAAGTAAACGTACATTGTTAAGTGAGTCACAACCAAGAGCTGTAATCAGAGGTTGGCCTTTTTTTATATCACTGTGTTTGTAGTTGCAAATTTTGATTATGTGTACGATTTTTTTTTCTTGCTAGAAAGTTTTTTGTGTTTTTGAGGTTGGCGGTTTTTCTACTTTTCAAAAGTTTTTTTTGGGGGGATATCAGAGCTTTTTTTAAGACAGTGGTAACATCTTTTTTTTTCTTCCTCCCGTCCCCGCCCTTCCCCCCCTCCCAAAACCCCCTCCCCCCCCCCTTTTTTTTTTCCATTTCATCATTTTTTTTTCTCTCCGTCCTTGATTTATGATGTACTTTTCAAGTTCTTCACTGCATCGTAGCATTTGGCGAAATGATGCAGCCAAACTTAACTTTGCGATAAACTTAAGTGATTTGATTGATATAGGGTTTTCGAGGATATATTGTGCATGATACTGGTTAATTTCAATAACAAAGTATCATATTTATTAATGTTGCATAGTTGTGGATCAAATTTCCACTTCTTGTTAGGTATACCACCCTCAACAGCAGATTCAAATAAGTTCTAGCATTTTCCGTCTACGCTTACTTGTATCGAGAATATACAATCAGCGAAATCCCTGTAGGTCGACTCAGCGAAAAACGGTTCAGTGCTAGAAGTGTGCAAAGATACGCCAGTCAAAGACTTATACTTATCTTCCGCATTAGTGCACATTGCAGATTTTGTGAGCAGTATCTTAAATTTAGATCTAATCAAATGCGAGTTGGATCGCAATGTTTTACTTGCTCTTTACGAGACGCTATCGCCCATTTAATTAGCTTATCTACAGTCAATTGTGCATTTTGTAAGTCAAGTTTATCCGTGATCTATTAATTTTGTGAAGAAAGGCGCCTTAAACTTTTCAATCTCTATAATGTATGACAAGTTTTTTTTGGTCGACTATCTTACAAGAAGCTGAACAAGAAACTTCTGTAGGAACATAAGTATCATTTAAGTTCAAAGAATTTTCAAAATTAGAAACAGCGGAATCCTGTGTAATGTCGATTCCCTTTCGTTTTGTAATTGATTGGTTGTATTCAGATTACCTGGCGCCGTCAGCAACACGAGGGCTATAATGCGCCGAAACATTTCGTCATTAGACAAGCCAACATACATTTACAAACACCCATGCCAACACGGGACTCGAACACGCAACCTCGCGGTCTAGAAGCTAGCACGCTAACCACTATACCGTTTGGTCGGCCGTTTTGTAATTGAAGCAACACCTTCAAACAGACGTCTTTTGATAGTTACTTTTTCTTCTATGCAATTGGCGATTGATTCGGAAGCTTTCCTTTTTGCGTAAATCTGACGTTTTTTTTTTTTTTTTTTTTTTTTTAGCTTACTTTGCTGCGCTTTTGAAGGCATATTAATCTAATTTGATGAAACAAAATCAAGTTGTAATGAACTCTTACCAAGCATAATAGTTTTAAAACACTTTTTAAGAAGCAGTTGGGCTCCCGATAGCCTAGGCGGTAGAGTATCAAGCTCATAACCGGAGGGTTGCGGGTTCTGTCCTCGTCCCGCCAAATATCGGTGTGTACCTAATGGGGGCTGGTGCACATTAAATCTGTCGTGGCCTCAATGTCATCTCGTTGGTGTGGTGGGGTCGGAGAGAGGGGTTTACACTAGAAGATTTCGATCTCGTATTCTTCTAGATGCTCAAAATTTCGAGACGTATTTGGCTGTGTTAAGCACTTTATAAGTGGCAGAAATAGACAGTCGGTGGTTTCAAAACAAAACAAAACAAGAAGCAGTTCGTTCAGTTACAGTGAAAACCAGAGTCACACCCAATTAGTAAATCTTATACTCTAGTAAAATCAAAAATACATTGTGAAAACACATATGTCATCAATTAGAAACTGAATGAATATTATTGTCACGTACTTTGATAATTATTAAGTTTAAAGAAAATCTTTTTCCAATTCCAACCAAGAACCAATCACAATGTGAATAACAAAATATTTTTCCAATTCCAACCAAAAACCAATCGCAATGAGTGTTTCACTTAATCCGGTTCTAATGTATTGACTGTGACGTCATCTTTTATTATACTACGAATTTATTCCAGTATCTGGCAACTAATTATGATTATTTATATTCTTCATTTATTTTTCAACATTTCAACGGAGATTTCCCGAAAATAGAATGTGTTTGAAAGTTACGCACCCTAAATTTTCACACAGTTCAAATAACACATCCAATTTATAGAAAACATATTCCTCTTTACGGTCATTCTCAATTAGCCCTAACGTGGTGGCCAAACCAAAGTCGAATTAATGACAAACCTGTTTGGCGACTTGGCATTTAATCTGAACCACAATTACAGGCTGATCGCCCGTATCTATCGCCAAATTTTGAAATGAAAAAAAGTGGTTTTAAATTAATTAAAAATAGAAAGAATTATTTAACGAAGTTCAAATCAAGGTAGGATTTTAAGTCGAAACATTCTGAATCATATAATTTAATCCGATTGAAGATCTGTAGCTTAGTTAGGTCTGGACGTTTGTCTAAATTTTTACATCAAAAACGGTCTAGAACTCGTTTTTTTATTTCATTTTGGAAATTTCAATATTTTTTTTCTTAGTTGCTTTTTATCCTAGGTACTCGATTTTTTTTTTCTTTAAAAGTTATTACCAAGATGAATCAATAGTATTTTTTGTATAATTATGCGAAGCTCCTGAAGCACGTTAGAAAATAGTCAATTTCGGCTTTTTCGTTGGAAGTTGTGCAGAGAATTGATACTTACTGTTGTTTTCGCCTTTTTAAGGTTGGCGGCGAAACGACCGTTTCGTCTGATAGTGACCAACATCAAATGAAAACTTTACAGAGCTACTACATCCCTAATAGAGGATACAGATATCTGCTTTCAAATTCTATTGTACGATTATACAAATACACATTCCAATTATACGGAAAAAAAAGAAGGAAAAAAATAGGGGGAAAAATGCCTCTTAGAGAAATGCAAAAGTTCCCTTTTAACACCAAGTGCATAGAGGGGTGGAACATAATAACAAATAAAAAGGAAACATTTGGTCAATCCAGATACATTAATATGCTTGCAAATGAAGAGGCAAGATGGTGAAAGGCAATCTAATGGTAATTTACACAAACATGAGTGCACACAATATGACTTTAAAAAAAAAAAAAAAAAATTAAATGCAGATATTAGACATTGTAGCCTGCTTTGCTTAATCGATATGTAGACAGCAAAATGACGCTTCCTGTCACTTCTTTCTGGTTATCTTCCCTCGCGACATTCCATATTCGTTTGTACATACATCTGGATTGGTCATGCAATTTCATCATTATTGATTGTGCTTGTGCAAATTTAGTTCCGAGTCATCCTGTATGTTAACCACATTCAGAGGGACTAACAAATCGTTTCTAAGCCTAAGTTTCAAACCCAAGTCAATTGCAGAAACTAAAAATCGTCCAAGTTCAATTTCAAGTACTTTTCCAAAGATGGTCAGCCACCAGAAAGAGAAATTAGGCCATTGAACTCCTTAACCTCAGCGTTGCCAGTTTCCTACCTGACATTATCTAAAAGGCAAGCGATTAAAAAGAATGGCTTTAGAAGGCCGGTTGTTTGATTTTGCTCTGCTAAATGCGCTTTTTGTTCTCTTTTTATTCTTCGCATTGTGACAGAGAAAAGGCTGACCTTGCAATATGCGTTCGGATTTTTCTCTCTATTTTAAACTTTTAACAAAGATGCAGAGGCGATTTCTGCATTTTGTTTCTTGTTAATTGAGTGCGAACTCCGGTGTAAGCTACAATCAGACAACAATGGTGATATGAGTAGTGTTTAAAATGTGTTTCGTATCGCACTTGACCTTAACTAGGATAAGGTCGGAGAGTTCTGAGGCTCCTTTTGTTGCTTGATTATTTGCCTCCAAATGTGTAATTTTTGTCAGCTTTTTAAGGTTCGTGAGTTTTTAAACCGTGAATCTATCTTTACTGAAAATCTAAATGAAGCATTCGTAAATATTCTGTTTTCTTATCATTAAATGCCAGTTTTGTTTGAGTCAGGATTGGTGCATAGTATTGGTAAAATGAAGGGTTTAGAACAGCGCACAATTGTTATAATACTGGTCACTAAATTAAAATTTGAAATAGAATGGCATTATTCATTATTTGTGTTTTCATATTTTCCTTAACCTTTTTAAGCAGCTTAACAATTTAGTGAATTTGATAATATAGATGGCAATGTGTTTATTTTTACAAAACTCGTGAAGTTGGCAATGTTGGCGTCAAAAGTTGTTGCCAATTTTTAAGTTTTGGCTGCAAAAATCAAAAAGACACATCCTTTGTATATGCTTATCATTAAATGGAGTGAAAAGAGGTGACTTGATGCGCGTGCTTCTTTATATTTATTTGCGAGAATTTTCATTCTGTGGTGATTTTTATGGGATTTTTTTTATGAAGATGTTCATAAGACATATACAAGGCATTCAAAAGAAATTCCTTTTTAGGGAATTTAAATATGATTACTAATATGACTACATTAGGTTAAGACTTAAATATTTTTTATCGGCTTGTGAACTTTATTTCTTGTGCATCTTTAATAATTCACCATTTACGTTTCTTCAGTGTTTGAATGAAATATTCACAAAAGATTAAAACGTCTTTTCAGAAACAGTACGCTTAAATCAAATAGACAATGATGTCTGACTCGTTGATGTATAAGTAAGACATTAGTGCTACCCTTTTCGAATAACAGTCCAGATGTTCTGCGCTAGAGAAACGTAGACAAAATACAATTCAAGTAAAATAATTTTGTAAATTTTTCATACACAAATCTCAAATTGAACCCTTGTTACTAACTTGTTCCAAGAAGCGAAAAGTAAGCACAGCACCCCAATTAGTATGTATTCCCATGCAAATCCATCTTAATTTATTTGCGTGAAACTGTAACCCATAGAAGCCCATGGAGGGCAGCCATGGTTAAGTCAAAACACCGCAACCCATGGTTAAGTCTTGACATCGGGTTCTTTTTCTGGCGAAATGGGTTATTTCCGTTCCTTTTTTTATGCAAATATTCGGTGCAGTCTTACCTTGTGGTTACTAAGCTTTCAATGTTGCACTGAAACTATAAATTAGTCCAATTGAAATATTTAACCCTGACGAAAATACTAGAAACGCTTCTTTTTTTTTTCTTTTTTTTTTTACTTGGGACCCAACTTAATGCTTAATGCCTGAAATAAATTATTTACTTTCAACTTTTTACTTTCAATTACCCATATGTATAAATAGGGTAATGAACGAATAGGATTTACTCAAAAAAAAAAAATTGCATTACTCCACGTTTTGGAACAACCGGATTTCAAAAAAGTGATTTAGAAAAAATTTCTGTCTGTATGTACATGGTCAGCATAACTCCCGAACAAATTAACCTACGATGCTCAAATTTGGTGTGCGGATTGGTGATGGCACAATTACCAAACTGAATTGAAAAAATCGCGTTTTTCAGTAATTGCTAAACAACGGTCAAACGATTTTGTTCAAAATCACTGTGGTAATACCTCTTAAGGTGTTCTAAACATCCCCACCTCCGAAATTCCAGTAAAAATGCTTTAATGGAGTAAAAACTTGAAAAACGAATGCCTTCAACACATCAAAGTCCTCTTTCCTTGAGCATACCTTACCAACGATTACTTTTTCTTCTCTCCTCAGTTTCACTTATAAGAAAGGATAATATAAGAATAATCGAAAAGTATATCGCCAAAATCACCGGTTTAGCGGAGCATTTTTCTTTAAAGAAATATATAAGAAGTATCGCAAAAAAATCAACTGCTTATTTTTTCTAAAAGAATGATTAAAATATAAAAACGCTAAATGACACAAATCCACGTCAGTATTATAGTGTAATTAAAAGTTGTGCGATGTTCCACTCTCCTAGCTTTTATTCAAACAGGGTTCGTACGCCTCAGGGTGGTCAGGGAAAACCTGGAAAACTCCGGGAAAATAAATCAGCCTTAAAATATCAAGGAATTCTCAAGGGAAAAAAGAGAAAAATCCCCCCTAGAACCTGGAAAAAGTAATTGTTACTCTGGAAAAAAAATCCTACTCTTCGTTGCTATTTGTTTAACCCTAACTCGAGGAATTGAAGTAACAGAATTATTTGATAACACAAGCTTGCAGGAAGTTATTCTTAAGGAAAGAAAAAAAGACTTTTTTCGAGTTATCTGAAGGATTTTTGCAATCGAGATTTAACTATATTTATCTGGCTTAAAATAATTAACTCCGCGATGGAAACCGCGAGGTTGCGGGTTCGAGTCCCGTGTAAGGCATGGGTGCTTGTAAATGTATTTTGGCTTGTCAAATGACTAATGTTTCAGCTCGTTATAGCCCTCGTGTTGCTGACGGGCACCAGATAATCTGAAAACAACCAACCGCGATGGATAACACAACTCTGGAAAACTCAAGGAATTTTTTCTCTGTAAATGAGCATGAGCCTTGTCAAAGTGTATATTTATTTTCAGCTATTGGTGTTTTGCAATTTAAATTTAATCCTCCATTTTGTGGGATTTTGAGCTTGATAGCTTATGAGATATCAGTTTGATGCTGAGCCACCGAAAATTTTCACAAGTTCGAAGTTTTTTTACGTTGATGTAAAATTATGCTATAGAATTGTAACAAATAGTACAGGGTTTTACATGTAAGAATTTTGTTTACAACCATAGCAACTAATAGAAATCAAACAATCATTTAAATAATGGTTTTAGGAAGATGTAATCCCAACTTTGCTGAAAATTTTTATGCACTTAGGTGTATGATTTCAAAATTTTACAGTATGTAATAACTAAAAAATAAAGAAATGCATTGTATTTAAATTTATAAAAAAATATTTCAAAAAATTCAATAACAATTAAATTTAGTAATTTCGACAGAAAGTTCTATTTAATGTGAAAAAAAATATGAGGCGATTCAAAAAATGTCCGCTCCTTTTTTAGAATGGCTGGGTTTATTTTAATTATCTTCAAAATGACTTTGAATGGCTATTTTCAAATTTAAAGCGATAATCGTTTTGAAGAATTTGATTTCCTTCGCATGTGTCCACAAAAAAAAAAAAAGAGCCGAGTTTTTGAAAGCTTAACTTTCTATTCGTGAAATGTTATCGTAAAATATTTTAGAACTGAAACTGAAAATCTGTTAACATTTCTGCTGATGGTTATTATAATTAGAAAGCTAATAGTTTGCAATTTCTCGATCATCAGATCAGAACTTATACTTTGAGTGTGTCAATGCACGTTTTAAAACTCTTTTACTATAGTTAAAGCAAATCAATCTTTTTTCTTCTTTTTTTTAGAAGAACAATCTTCTCCGTGTTTAATAGAGGTAGGCGATATATCGATACGACGATATTTGTATCGATATTTCTAAAAAAATATCGATATTAAAAATATTGACAAAAGTCACAGATATATCGATATTTACAAACATTTTTAGTTTTTTGATGATCGTTTTGTAGTTCCATGTGATTTTCTTATTCCCTTCTTTATTCCCTTTTCAAAAACTTCAAAACTAAAACTTGAACTTGGCTGAGAGACAGTTAAAATGGCACCGATATTCAATATTTTCCATACACTTAAAAGCTATTGAAAATTATCTAATTTTTTCTTAAAATCACTGCACCAATTAAGGGAAAATATAACTTTTTTTTTTAGATAGATCCGATATTTTTTTTTAATAGATCCATTTCAGTTGGAAAAGTAGTCACCTTACAAAAAAGCAATCATGAAAACACAAATTTGCCCCGAAAAACTTTGTTTCTGGCAAAATTGAAAATTAAATAAAAGAAAAAACATATCGATATTTTATCGATATTTTTTTCAATGCAACGATATAGCATCGATATTTATTTTGACCGATACTTCCGACCTCTAGTGTTTAAGCACCGGATTCATCCGTTCAATCCCTCAAACAAATTCCCATTTTCGCCACGCTATAGTAAGTTTTCAATTTGAAACAAAAAACGCACTATGAGGAATTCCTACTCTTGGCGGGAAACTATACATCTTCATTTGCCTAATAGTCCTGAAATGTTTTCTTCTTGTAGCGCGGCCTTTCTCCAACCCATTCATCAGCGTCTTGTGAAACTGATTGTTTCCCTTTCTTGTTTTTTATTTTGCAATTGCAGTCGGACTTTTCCGGTCAGTATTTGGCCACACCTTGTTGCCTTCTCTTCTAAGAATCGCCTACGCTGCTTCTGAACTGTGACCGCGTTTTTAGCGGTTGTTTGTTGTTTCCGGAGGATTGGTTAATTTGCGCTGTTTGTTTGTTGTTTCCGGAGGAATGGTTAATTTATGCGATCCCGCTGAGGTAGGTCAATGGGGACTGCTGTGAGAAGAATGTTTGAAGGGAGTTGTGTAATAAAAGAAATCATTAATTTGTAGCCGAGTTTTGTGAACGGGTAACATTGAAAAGATAAACTGAAGCCCCATTACATTGAAGGTAACCCAAGGTAATCCGGAATCGAAAATTATGAAAAATGTCGATTTTGAGATTTTAATTGTTTAAAATAGCGGTTTTATGACGTTTACAGTGATATATAACACTTGACAATACCTTTATTGGAACTATCATCAGCAATGAGACATATGGTGCAGTAATGTTTTGGATTTAGGGGGATAGTTTACTTTGAACTTGATTTACTCAGAATTTTTTTTTTTATTATGTATCTTTTCTCATGGACTATTACAGCTGGAAACAAAATTTAAACACTTAAATATTCATTGAATATTGCTACTTACTTTAACATAGGCTTCAAAAAATATTTACCCTTAAAAAGTTATTGAACTTTATAAAAATGTCTTTTCGTAATTTTTTTTAGTGTTTTAGAAACAAATTTCTTTTTTAAGAAACTAGGAAAGATTTTTGAAAAAGCCCATGTTAAAATAATAAACAATGTTTTATTTATCACTACAAAAAATTTCAATTCAATGTCTCTTAAAGGTACTTAGAAAACAAACATCAAAAACATAGTTTTGAATAAATCAAGTTTAAAGTAAACAATCCCCCTTAATACAGGGTATTCCTGCACCATATGTCTCTTTACTGATGATACTTCCAATATAGGCATTGCCAAGAGTTATGTATCTCTGCAAACGTCATGAAATCCGCTATTTGAAACAATTAAAATCGACATTTTTCATAATTTTCTATTCTGGGTTATCTGAAGTGCATTAGAAACTGGTTTCAAATGAAAGTGCTTAAAAAAAATGTTCCCTTACCCATTACGGAAAAAGGTCTTCATTTTCCTCAATTTGTTTTGTTTCACTTGAAATGAACAAATGAGGCTTAATTATGCAAACAAATGTATTGTTGTATAACTTAAGAAATTGAAGAATTTTGAGTTTTTCGGCATTATTATTTGAATGGAATTTGGATGAGCAGTTAAGTTTCATAGCATGTTAGCAGATTACATTTTTCATCACAAGTGCTTGGATGTGCAATGAAATCCGTTTGCGTCCTCCAAAGTAAAAACTGAACATGCTCTTAAAATATTGTTTTTTCTAACGTGATATATTGAGATAGGAATACGTGTATTTATCCTTTCATAATCAGAGCATTTACATTGTTTTTAGTACTTTTTTTTAATTGGGTTCTATTTTTTTTAAGGAATTGTATCACTTCGCTTTTTCATATAATTGAGACAATAATACAAAGGTCATCGAGCCTCGGAATGACTTCCTGTCTCATATTACTGAAATTATACAGACTTTTACATTTAACTTGAAAATATCAATAAGTGTGCATAAACGAAGAATCTGTTAAAAGGTCGCTGAAAATCCAAATTAAAATAAAAACGTAAGTTTTCATTTTTCATAACATCTTCCGTAGCCCATTCCATTTTAGTTCGACTATCAACTTGAAAACAATAAGTTGATGACATGACTATCATTGGTCCTAATCATTCTCTATTAATATTTCGTCACAGGAAAGTCCTCATATCTCTTGAGCTATCAAAGATATGAGGACTTGACTGTGACGAACATACTGCGATTTGAACACCCAAAGTTGATGACATGACTATCAGTGGTCCTGATCTTTCTCTGCCAATATTTCGTCTCAGTAAAGTCCTCATATATCTTAAGTCATCAAAGCATCCAATAAAACCAACAAATATACAGGACAAAATAATCCAAAGATCATCGAGTCTGGAATGACTCGCTCTCGGACATTACAAAATCTTTTAGTCCTGATCTTTCTCTACCAATATTTCGTCACAGTAAAGTCTTTATATTTCTTGAGATTTCAAAGATATGAGGACTTTACTACGACGAACATACTGCAATTTGATCATCCAAAGTTGATAACATAACTGTCAGTGGTCCTGATCCTTCTCTGCCAATATTTCGTCGCAATAAAGTCATCATATCTCTTAAGTCATCAAAACATAAAATAAATCCAACAAATGCTAAGGACAGAATAATCCAAAGATCATCAAGTCCGGAATGACTCGTACTCGGACACTACAAAATCTTTTAGTCCTGATCCTTCTCTACCAATATTTCGTCACAGTAAAGTCTTCATATCTCTTGAAATACCAAAGATATGAGTACTTCACTGCGACTAACATACTGCAAATTGAACACCCAAAGTTAATGATATGACTGTCAGTGGTCTTGATCCTTCTCTGCTAATATTTCGCCGCAGTAGAGTCCTCATACCTCTTGAGCCATCAAAGTATTTAATACAACCATTAAATGCAAAATAAAGAATAATCCAAAGATCATCGAGACCGAAATGACACGTCCTCATACATTACAAAATCTTTTACATTTAACTCGAAAATACCCAAAACTACATCAGCAAAGAATTCCAAACTTCCGATCATTTAAAACCAGCCTTTAAAAGGTCACCTAAAATCAAATATACATTAAAAAAAAATGAAAACTTGGGTTTTCACTTTTCGTAACATCCTCTTCCATAACCCGTTCCAGCTCACTTGACTGTCAATTTGAACACCCAAACTTGATGACATGACACCAATTTCGGGCTTCGTTTTCTGTTCCCATTATCTCTCTCCTCGGGTCTGGCGAGCTTTCTTCTTGATTTCTCTTTTCTAGGTCAGCTTTCAATGATGATTAATTTACGTTGGTTTTAACGTGGGAGCCATTTCAATCAGTTCCACTTCAACGACTCCGTGCTATTGGAATGAAGCTACGTGCTATTGGACTACGAAACTGGGGAATTTCTTCCCACTGAATCACAATCTGAGGGGAGAAACAGGAGCGTGAAAAATAATAAATGATTATTGAAATATTCAACAATAGTATAACCCATTAAAACAGAGTTAAAAAAAATCCTTTATATGAATTGTAAATTTTTATATTCATTAACACAGCGCCGATATCAAAAATATTTCTATCAGCAAAATGTTCGACAAACTATGTTTCAAAATTTATTTATTAAAAATAAACGTGAATTTATGCTATCGCATCCAAATAAATCCCACCGCTGCCAGAATTTTAAAATCTTAATCAAATATTGTTTGCCGACCAAACGGTATAGTGGTTAGCGTGCTAGCTTCTAGACCGCGAGGTTGCGGGTTCGAGTCACGTGTTAGTCATGGGTGTTTGTAAATGTATGTTGGCTTGTCTAATGACGAAAGTTTCGGTGCATTATAGCCCTCGTGTTGCTGAAGGCGCCAGATAATCTGAAAACAACCAACACATCCAAATATCATTAATTTATTCTGATTAAAGTTTTTTTTTTTTTTTTTTTTTTTTTTAATTTGGCAACAGGAAAGAGTAGTTTCAACAATGATCAGTTAATGGCTATTTTATTGCGATTGGATGAAGACAAGTTGGTTTATTAATATTCCGTAAAAGCGACTTTTTAGTGATAGTAGCAGCCCCAAAATTTGATAGAAGGCATTGTCATCGACATCGAAACTATCTGACAAGTTTCAGCCCGAATGGATGACGGCAAGGGGGTTAATTAGGAATCCCCGGATTTCGCTCCCAATCGACAAACACACAAAATCGAAGTTAATATACAGGATTTAATAAAAATATAATACTGGACCATGCAAGCATTCACATTATTATTAGTCTATGTACATTTCACGTATATTAAACCCTCTAGCCGCGCATCCTGCGATTTCCGCGGGCAAGTATCAAAATTTGCGTAATCCTCGATTCCCGCTGGGGTACATATTGCTGTCTAATATAACAGTGCAACCAGCTCTTTCCCCGTTCATGGTTTCATTTTGGCTTTTCTGTGATGTTTAATTGTTTATTTAAATCTGAGTTAACAGATGGCGTTAAATGTCCTCATTTCAGCTAAATATACAAACATTTTTTACTGCATTTTGCGTACTCTTTTCAAAGCTCAGGAAGAGTTTCGCGCAGCGAGAGGGTTAACATAATGGCTTACGAATTGTCCATAGTTTCTATGGATTTTTACATTTTACGGTCTACTCGTGACCAATACTCTCATACATTACGAGATGCAATAGCGACTATTGCATCCTCGTTAATACTCAGCTAAAACAACGTGCATGTCGGCAATAGCTCAAGTATTGGAGAATTTGAAGAATATTGACAAAAATATGAATTCATGAAATTGAACCATATTAACTCAAATTAAAAAATGCAATCTATCGAAAAGAAACTTGTATCTGAGATTATTTATGTTTAATACATATAATTTGCGATGAAAGGTAACTTATCCATATTTGTCAGATAGGATTTTTTAGAAACTTCTTTTTACAAATTGAGTAGTTCTTTTATTGTTTGCGTGAATTTGTCTTAGACTTCATTAATTCGTATTTGGAATTCGTATTCTTTGTATGCACATCGTATCATTCTTAATTATTTCCAATTAAGTATTTCAGTTAAGTATTAAATTTTTCATTCTTAAGTATTTTCTAAAGAAGTAAAAAATTTACACTGTCTAATGAATTAACAATGTCTATCGACACTAAATGGGAATAGTTTAGTAATATAATTCATGATATTTCAAATTATTCGAGTTTAATAGGATCAGAAAATATTTGCGAACAATAGTCCGATAATAAAAGTATGTAGTAAATGTTGTTATCGACTGATGTATTGAATTCAGAAATTATAAATCCAAAATATAGCGAAATTAATCTTTTATTGACTTTCTCTATAACAAAGAATGTGTGTAAAGTTAAACGTAGAGAGGTGAGATTATTATGCAAAAATTCTTAAGTTTTATACAGTAGCATTCAGATTTAGTGCTTAGTTTGAGCTTTAGTTATATGGATAAAAATACACATCACAAAGGAAAAATGGGTTACAATTTTTGGTAAAGCAAGTCTACTTGAAAATATGTTCTATTTTTGACGAAAATCTTCTAAAATTACCTTTGAAGAAACTGTCTGTTGAATATAGTGTTGTAATGTTTGTTGGGTTGAAAGAATATTGTATTTGTGGTTTCGATTCTTGACTTTTTGTGTGTTGCGTTATAATAATCTTCCACGACATCAAAAATCGTCTTTGTCCTCATCCAAGTCTGGAGTACTAAGCTTTGAATAAAACACTGAGATTTTCGTTGTGGACATGCGCTATTGTTAATACATTGCAAATCTTACAAGATAAAGATGAGCCACTTTCTTTTTATTCACTCTGCGATAATCAAGAAAGTATAATAAGACCCTAAGCATGACGAGGCAACTTATAGTGTCAAGGCATAAACGCTTCCCAATAGTGGAGGAAATTAAACAGACCGAGCTAGCTTGGAGGGGTTTATTTTTATCTGCAAACATATTTCCGATAACTCACGCTTAAAATATTGGTTTTAACAATATATTACGGTTTTGTCGACAAGGTAAAACTTGTACAAATATCGCAAAACAAATTGTTGACTTCAGTACAGGATGGAACAAAATTTAAAATTTCCGTATTTGGAAAAAACTAAAAGATCGGTGCTAATTCTGTACCATATATAGTGAGCGACAATTTTAAGAAGAGTACAAATTAATTTAAAATGTTATTTTATTCAGCTATATTATTTAAGAAGAATCTAAGTTCAATATCGCGAATAGTTGAGAATATTTGCGTCGATTTAATCGCAGAAATTGTCATTTTTTAAAATTTATTTTCGTCAATTTTGATATAAATCAAGCAAGTCATAAAATCTCTACTTAGAAGCTGTGGACTGTATATTCACGCATCGCATTTATCCAACAAAAAATCGCAAAGCAGGATGTGATTGGAATATTTCTTGGATTTCAAACGGACAGTCAACTGAAGCGTAAATAAACAGATTTAAATTCACCTGCGAAGTATTTGAGTGATGGTAATATCAATAGCAAGCTGTCGATTTTTTTCTTCCCCTTTCTCTTCCGATATAATATTAGAAGCTGGAATATTTGCAAAGTAATGGTAAACAGGAAGACAAAAATCTAGTTTCAACCGTGTTTTGTTTAAATTTGGGCTTGACATTCCAATTCCTTTTCGGTGAAAGGACAAAATATGAATTAATAAAAAAAAAAAAAAGAACATCTGCTATTGTTTTTAAAGCGGACGTTGACCAATAAAGGAAAACTGTTGTGAAAACACTACTCCAATGCTATTGAAATAACCTTGACTGCGTTGGAATTGGCTATTATTGTTATATGAACTATTTTTGTTGCCATATTGCATCCGCTTTGCACAAGCAAATAGAACGAAAGTTGTTTTCTATTTGAACCATACTAGAGATGCAAAGGGTTTTTCCATGCACATATGGACAAAATCTGTTTTCCTATATTTTTAATAAAAAGCAAGATTGCAATTGTCTATTAAACTTTGAATTATGAGATTAAAATGTCTTTGATGTGATATAAATATTTTAACAAGCAACGCAATTCCGGTCAAGTTGGTCATTTTCAATTAAATAAGGATCTTAATTTTTTTTTTTTTTTTTAATTTTAATTCTCATGTACAAAATATAAGAAAAAACTGATTTGAATTATTTTTTTTGCTTTAAATACTCTCTCCTTAGACAACTTACGTTAAAATAAAAGGATAATATTGTTGTTAGTTCTATTATAATTAGTATTTTGTGGATATTACACACAAAATCGGCAATTTTGATGATATTTAATAATTACTGAGCAAAAATTTTCTGACAGAATTAAATTAAAACAAGGTTGTAGAAATAAATCAATACACTCCATTGTGATGGGATTTAAAAATTATATAGAATATACAAATTTTTCCTCTCAAAATATGTGACAAACTTACTTATCAAATATTACACGAATTTTCTAAATGGGACTCCACGAATTTTCAAACTGTATATTATTAAAGCAATATGAGTTTAACATTTAAATTTTTAAAACCAAGCCTTTTAGCCTCTAATATGCGAAATTTTTTTAAATGAAGCTCAACGAATTTTTATTTCATTGTGGAGCACACTTTAATGTAAGATGCAAGATGAATGTAAGATTTCATGAAAAGCAAATTCTACTTCAAAATTTTACTCGAATTTTCTAAATGGGATTCAACAAATTTCCAAACTGTTTATTTTAGATAAGATGAATTTAACTTTGTATTGTTACGAAATTTTTACCAAGGAAATGATGATGCAGTTGTTACTAAATAAAAACTATAATTTATTGTTCCTTTGAAGGCTCCCAAAGCTTTTCCGAACAACAGAAAAATTGCTATAAAGCTTTAATACAAGCTTCGGTACGTACAACTTCAAACACAGCGATAATTCAGGCACCACGGAAGTAAACAAAACAAACGATACTTTCCGAACGGCAAACTATCCTCGACAAAAATCCAAGATTCCATCGATCGGTTCTTTTTTATTGGCTGGCGGCAGAAATTTCTAGCAAAATCCAGCCAGCCAATCGCCTGATCGAAATGCCTGGAAATTTCCCGATTAATTTAGGTGTTGCCACTTTTTTCTAACCTTTATTATTGCTGTTAACAAATAACATAAAATAGAACATTAAAAGAAATACGTCATTATTTACAATTATATACAGTATAAAATGAAATAAAATAGAACTTTAAAATAAATTCGTCACTATTTTTAATTTTATACAGACGATTTTTGTAGCAGTATGTAGTATTTACATCACAATAATTCCGCTTTTAGTCGCTATAAAAAGCGAATCACAAACAGTGCTCTTCTTTATCACTTCTCTAGCATGTAAGCACAACACAAAGAATATTTTCGCTCAAAAGAATAAGGTTATCATCACCCAATCGTACAAAAGAAATCTGGATCACTGATTTTTCTATAAATATCACTTTTTTGTGTGAGACTAGGGAATCGACAATCCTGAAAGTGATAGATAAAAAAAGCTTTTTGTGATATTATGCAAAAAAGTTATTTCTACGGATGTAGTTTTTTGTGCCTTTGCTGATCTTTAGTAAGAGATTGGTAAGTACAAATTATATATTTTTTTGCTTCAACGTGATGCGTGTAATTTTTTGATGACGAGATTGCTGAATCTGTTTCAGAGTTTGGATTAAACGAATTTAAAATATAGCATCCTAATTCTTTTTAAGCAGACAGCATTTTCCCATTTTATTAAAAGGAAACTACAATAAAAAAAATATTTAATTTTCAGAAAATGTGTTGCTGGAGTTCTAATTTTTTCCATATTAAAATATTCCTTTGTTGTACTATTATATTTGAGATGTGGTTAGAAAATGTATAATATTTTTAAGAATCAAATAAAATCCAAATCAATGTTAAGATTTTTCCACAATATGAAAAAACAGCAAAACTCAACAAACATTTTTACAGTTTATATTATAATATGACCTACGATGCATTTATTTGTTGAATATACGATATTATTTGATTCAGGGATTGCAAGCACACCTCTTGTCATTGTAATTCACAATAGTTTGGATTATATTTAAATGAAAACAAACACTTAAGCGCTTTATAAAAACTTTTTTCCTCTGTGTTGGAACAGAACAAACTAGCATTTGTATTTTAAAATATTACACTGATTCATTAATATTATAAATATTTATTGAATTTTCTGTGTTTTTCTGAACATTGAAGCATCATCAGACAAATTTACTTCCCTTGTGTGAAGTTCTTTCTTTAAATTATTGTATTCAAATCGCTTTCAGGAACTTAAATTCGACTTTTGTTACATTGTTGGATATTGTTAGAAGTTGTAGTTGCTGGATAAAAACATAAGACGCATTAAATTTTGTCGTTTTCCCTTGAATTTCGATGTCACCTAGAGAATTGTACTCAAGTAATAAACACAAGTCATATAAAAATCTTAATTTACCATCTAAGAAGGGACAGCAGTGCTTTCTTAGATAGTAAATTACTTTCAAGTTGGGAAAATGCCAATGGACAATTCTCTGGATAACGCAAATGACAATTTGGATCTTTTTCCTACTGGTAAACAGATCAGAATTATACAAATGAGATATGTCTAGTAATTATGTATTCGTTTTATATAATGTTTCTTAGTGACGAAGTAATATGGAAAAATAATTATTTCTACTAGGTAAAATATGCATTTTTATCTGAAAAGAAGCACGGGATACGGTGGCTTTAAAATCCATATTTGACCTAGTCAAAATAATTTTTTCTTGTGACTTTGTCACCAAGTAACATTATATAAAACAAAAACATAACTGCTAGATACATAATTTTATTATTTCAATTTGTTAAAAATAGAAAAAGACCCAAAATGTCCAGTGCATATGCCAGAGAATTTCCTCTATATTATTTCCTTAGATAGTAAAAAAGAATAAAATGACAATGCGTGTGACTTTAAACAGAAAGTTTTAAAAGGAAACATGCATAGACATTAAAAAACTAGCACATTTTGCCAATTTTTTTTTGAGGAATCCTATCCGGTACTTAGGTGACAATGAGGACATGTTCACTAATTCCCTATGAATCCTCAAACGACAATGGAGCTTGTTTAATTGTTCGCAAAGACATACACAAGTTTATGCTGTTTACTTTTCCTGTCCTGCAGGTACTATAAAAACATGTTTACCACTTAAAACAATAAACACTAGCTACCACTCCGATCCTAATTGTTGAAACCTATCTGTTATCTACCATGATTGTCCGGATAGGCAAGTAACACAGATTTAACAATGACCACGTGGGCTGTTCGCCTCAACGGCAACGATTCAATGGTCTTCAAGAGCACTCTCTGAATAAAAAGATCTATTTTTAGCTGCTACTCATTCTTTATGACGTAACACCAGTAGACACGGTTACGGCCCTGTTGTTCGGATCTGATACGGGCCAGCGATAAGCAACATCGGCTATCTGTTTCTGCCTGCTCTGCTTCGACGATTGTGTTGATGACATGTTTCCAGAATTTATTAGGTTTGTGTATTCATCACCGAGAATCGGTCTGCGGAAGCTATTTTTTTTTTTTTTACCCCCTAATGAATTTACTTTCTCTTTGAGAAAAGGCGTGGATTTGGATGAAGTTATTAGTTCCATTGACTGTGTGTAGGAAATGTATTGACGCAAGAAATATACTGCCATGATCAGCACAGGAGTCGTATCTGCCACTTATCTTAAAATAAGAAAAGGCAGTCTAATGTTTAAGAACTTCAAAGTAATTAATGCTAACTTATTGACTAACTTATTAATTGGAACCCTTAGTAAGGATCATTCCCTATACTCGCTATGTTACAATCTTCTAGCCCAATTCATTTAGAAACTACTTTTTACAAAACCTTGACATTTGATGAGTAGGTACGAAAATGATCACTTAATGAAAAGACATAAATTGTTAGCATTTAATGTCTATCTATTATAAATTAAAATAGCAATAGACAAAAACAGGTGGAGCCACTCCATATGCATTGAAGGAAGAATTTCAAAAATAAAATAAATATATTAGACGCTATTTTCGAGTTTTAAATTTATGTCACTTCATTAAGTGATCCTTTTCTTACCTACTCACCAAATGTCAAGATTTTGTACAAAGTAGCTTCTAAATGAACTGGGCTGGAAGATTGTAACATAGCGAGTATAGGGAATGATCCTTACTAGGACATCCTCTTAACTTTTTTAATATTTCCCTAGCAGATGTGACCATTAAGCTTCACCATTATGTAGTAGAACAAATTACAGAAAGCCTCCTGGTAACAGTAACTCATTTGGGCCAAGCAATGCAAATACGACATCTGTACTTAGCACATAGCCGTTGATGACATGTTTTCACAGTATTCTAATCATCACTTGTAGTCTGTCGTTGGGATAGATTTTAAACAAATAGAATCATCTTGAATTGTGTATTAATAAAAATAAAAAATTTAAAAAAAAATTGGAGATATCTTTACAAAATTTGTTAGGAACCATCGTCATTTAACATCATAGGTGGTCTGTGGTTGGAAATCGAATTATTTATGCAAAAGCTCGTTTATGAAAACTTCGGTAGTTGTGTTGAGGACATGTCTTCAGAATTTATTAAGTTTGCGCATCGAGAGTCTGTATGTATCATAGATAGTAAAATTTTTGTTCCATCTTGTATCAAAATTTGTTTCCAGTTAGCTGCAACCAACATTTGCTGCTTAGTTTTACGATTTAATGGTACTTACGGTTCGAAGTAGCACCATCAAATCGTGAAACTAAGTACCAAATGTTGGTTGTAGCTAAATGGAAACCAATTTTTGGTGCAAGGTGTATCCAAATTTTTAACAGTGTAGCTTGGTTGAACGTGTCAGCTATAAATATAATCTCATTGAATTATTTTGAAAGTTGAGGACATGTTTCTAGAGTTTATAATCTCTGATGATCGGTCATTGGAAAGGGTCAGTAATATATCGAACAATCATTAGGAATACACCGATGGAACTAGTCACAAATAAAATCATATTGGATCATTGATAAAATTTCTAATTTGAGTAAAGAAAGCTTTGATAGTTGTTGGTGACATGTTTCCAGAATGTACTAGATCTGTGCATTCATTATAGACAATTAGTCGAAATCAAACAGAATTAAATTGAATATTTTAGTGATAAATGTTACCATTTCTGAAACTCCATTTGTTTTGTTGACTCTTTTAATAGATTTTGTAGGAATGTGTAAGTGCAACGCCAAAACTGAAAGGGATTTTACTCAGTAGTGCAATCAATTTTTGAGTTAAATAATAAGTATTTTCATTTTATAAAAAGATACACATAAATCAATCTATCATTTGTTAATAACTTTTTCATGGTTTCTAGCTCGATAATTACTTTTTGTATTTCTCGCTAAAATACGTTTCTTTATCCTGTGCCTATTAAAAACGTAATGATTTTTCAGTTATACATATGTCATAAAACCTATTCTAATAGTATATAAAAAAATCTAAACAAATGAATGAAAATTCATTACATATCAATATTTTTTATTTCTCCAAACCATTTAAAGTAACTAATTCACCGGATATAAAATGTACCCTGAGCCGGCATCATCATTTTTAAAATCATATTTTTATTTAAAAGCAGTGGTTACTGTTAGAGTTAAGAAATTTAAGTCAGTATTTAACTACAAGTAAAGTGTAACCTTTTTAATGAGCACTCTTAGGAACTGGAATAACGAGAATTTTAAACCATAAGGAAATGAACTTTTCAAGAAACTTAAATAGTATCTTTTTTAAAACCTTTAGCCTATAATAAAGCTCCTACGTAGACTAAGATCATTTTGAAACATTCCTTACTAGCAGTAATAGGAAACGAAATGCAATCTAGGAATTAAGGATCCAATTTCAATCGAAGGGATCAATTGAGAAAAAAAAACTTTATTTCACTTGTTCGTGAAATTGATCAATTAGTGTGATCTTGTTCTTGGATGGCATGCTATAACTTTTTGTTCGAAGCAGTTTCGGTCAACAAAACATAAAACACAAGAAAAGCGCCAACACGCTCTTTCTGTGAGACGGCAAAGTGCCATTTGCTCGAAATTGATCCTTTCATTTGATATCACATCAACAGATTATCTAATTGTAATCGATGTTATTTATTACATCACATATTCCTCAACTGTAAATAAAAGTGTCCTTTGCTTTTTATGCATGGAACTATTATTTTCCTTCTTTGGGCTCCAGTAATCATTCCACTTCATTGGAATTGCATTCTTGGAATTCAGTTTTATTCGGTTGGCATCAGTAATTGGATCGTCTGTCTTTAGAATACTTTTGAGCCAAGCCGCAGTTTAACTTTACTTTAAATCGGTGCCAAGGCTAACGCAAAACCGCACTGAGACTCGCTCTTGTTCCGATCTTAACTCGCGGCTATGTACATCCCTTGATATCTTAAGCCATTCAGATGTAAATAAATAACCCTTTTGAGGCGTTTATGCGGATATTATGCGCGTGCTGTTGAGTTTTTTTTTCCCCTTTGGAAGTTCACAGAAGAGATGCAAGGTTAGTTGGAAGAAGCAGGTCAAGTTGAATTTGTCAGTGCTTGAATGTGATGCATTGTTGCAGAACTCTTTGGGTACATTATACAATTTACTTTAGAGAAAATGCGTTGTCGAAATTGTTTCATTTCTTAGGGTTGATGAGTATAATATGTTCTTTGGAATTGAGAACAATTTCAATTTTGAAATAGGTTTCCTTAGTGATTATATTTTCAATGAGTAATTGATGTTTGTTACTATGAAAATTGAATGAATCGTTGACGTTTTTGGAGCATGAATATTCAATGGATCTTAATGTTGCTTTGTGTTGAAATAGCATCGTTAGGTTAGCCAACTATTTTTATAACTATAACACTAAAGAAATTCCTAATCGATTTAATTTAATGTTTCATTAAAGTATCATCACATTAAAATATATAACTTTAAAATACACTCCAGTTCTATTTACATAACTATGCTTATAAATAACCGTTTTCTTTGCCAACTTGCTTATTTTCTAAATTCAATTAAATTAAAATATTTTAAACAGTATGAATTTTTACGCCGCTATTAAAAACTCACAGTTGAATGTATGTTTTAACAATTGTGTATGGTTTTCAGATATTTTTAATACTATTCAATTAGATGAGTATTGAGATTTTTTTTTTCCTTTAATTGTACTTAAAAAAATAAAATGACTCTACTAAAATTAATCAAAAAGTGTAAGATTTCCATCATTCTGATTTATTTAGTATGCTCGGTCCCATTATTATAACGGATTTTTTTGTATTTTTAAATTATCATTTTAAAACTAGACATGGCTGTTTTCTATGATTATAAAGTCTAGCAGCAAAAAAGAATGCAACTTTTTCACATAAACTGCATAATAAAAAAAAAAAACTATTTCTCCGTATTTCTGGTGGTAACGTAGAACATGAGAAATTAAAGAGAATAATTTCGTGTTGGCCATTACTAAAGAATAAATATTTAAACAGTTTTAAATAAACTAATAAACACCACAAGTCTCTAACTGCAACTTCTGGTAGTGAATGCTTTCTATTGTGACCGGGGAACATTAAAAAGTCATCATAGTGATAATTATTAACAACTCTCCAACAGAGCAGTTTGCATCTGTTGATAACTATGGGAAATTGATTATACAGAAATAAATGGGTGACAGTATAGAAATTGTTCAATTAACAACCTATGCTTGCCGATTGAAACCGCCTTTATGGTATCCAATAGTTAGTCAAGATATTTGTTTTTAATTCTGACTTACTTATACACCTGGAATTTGTGACTTAAAAAAACTGCAAAAGAAAAAATGCAATTCGATTTTCGCATCTTCGAGGTCTACTCCACATCCATAGCATTTAGCATAAAACATAAGATCAATGTTTTAAAATATTTTGTACGACAAAAAATTAACCTAATAAAGTTTTAACATAATTTCTTTACATGTATGTACAACTTTTATAAGCGATTTTGAGCTCAGATTGAGTTCCTATAATGTTTGACGAAATGAAAAAACCGTCGATTCCGTGGCATTTAATACATTTTATTTATCCCAAATACCTGAGACTCGCTGCTGACGACAATGCATTCTATCTGTTAAGTTTCGGCATGATTGAATGGCCACAGTTGTGATAATACAAGGTGAAACCGAAAAGTAAGGTGACTGTTGTCATAATAATCGCTGTATTATATATTTGCAGATAAATACATCAGTGTCCTTCAAAGTAGTTCCTGCAGTCTACCAATACACTTCTGACAACGTTCATACAAGTTCTTGAAACTTATGAAAAAATCCTCCTTTGAGACTGTCTTGAGTTCCTTGGTAACAGCTGCTTGAATGTCTGAGATGCTTGAAAATCGATTTCCCTTCAGTGCCAATTTCAGTTGTGGAAAGAGGAAAAAATCTGCTGGTGCTAGATCAGGAGAATAAGTAGGGTATAATACAGTAATACTAGTATTACACCCTCCTTATTCCCCATATCTAGCGCCAGCAGATTTTTTCCTCTTTCTGCGACTGAAATTGGCACTGAAAGGAAACCGATTTTCAAGCATCTCAGACATTGAAGCTGCTGTTACCAAGGAACTTAAGACAGTCTCAAAGGAGGATTTTTTCATAAGTTTCAAGAACTTGTATGAACGTTGTCAGAAGTGTATTGTAGACGGTGGGAACTACTTTGAAGGACAGTGATGTATTTATCTGCAAATATATAATACAGCGATTATTATGACATCAGTCATCTTACTTTTCGGTCTCACCTTGTATGTACACCTAAGATTTTTTCTCCATAAGCACTCACAAAGTTAATATAACTTATTTCAAAAGCTTCATTGGGTTGATAGAAAGCATTAATAGTTTCATTGGGTTGAAAAAAATACTTAATTTTATCTCCGCATAATCAACAGCATAAACAAAACGATTAGTAAAAAATATATCTCTAATTTAGTATTCGCTATTATTCTTTTTGAATCGATTTAAATATTCAAGGGCAATTTGAGGCATTCACAATGAATCCAGAGTGTAAGGTTGCTAAAACAAAACTTAATTGAACGGGTCGCCAGGTACGAATTTGATTAAAACCTTATTAGATTTAGCATTGAATAATTGTGTAGAGTCATGTCGACAGTATTATCCGATCTTTAAGACCGGTTTTCGTTTTCTTCGGGGTCAGTCTTTTTTCTTGTGCACGCCCAATCGTGTGAAAGCAACATCTGATATGTAAACTTGTTGATCTTCCTGGTCTGGAGAATGCTTTGAACGAAATTGATGGTGAGAATTCGGTGTGTGGTTGAAAAACAGTAAAGTATGTTTTGTAAATTACTGGTGTTGATTTTGGTTTCAGTAAATGCAATCCATTCCATTGTGTCATATAGGTCCATCTTATGCTTTAAATGCTTTAGCCTTCAAGTGCATGATTTTTGTTTATGCAGCTAGCGGTCATGTTGCTGGTATTTAATATAAATATACTTGTTTAGGTATAAACAATCTTAGTATGACTGATATAATGCATTTCGATTTGAAATTGCAATAAAAATATATTAATTGTTAATAAAATTTTACTCTCAAGTTGTGTAGCATATATGCTACACTATGCACCAGAGAGTTAAAACTTAAAATTTTATATATTATTTCTGGAAGGTGTTTTATTTTAATGACGATCCCTTCTTTTCGATTTATAGCAAATCGAAATTGATCAATGATGTAGCAATTTAAAAACTAAGACCTCCGCTTCTGACAAACAATTTATTTATAATGATAATATGCAGCAGATGTCAGCACTATAGAAAGGAGAAAACCTCAATTTAAGCACATTAAGGAGACCTATGAAATTTTATCTTTGCAATATAATACAATATCTCACTATAATGAATTTCCGAAGATGTCATTCATCTAAGCCAGCGTTAGCCACTAATAGGCCAGCTGGCCGAATTTGGCCCTCGACATATTTTTCTGCGGCCCTTTGACACCACAGAAGATTAAAAAGAAAGAAAAATTATATTTCATGAAAAGGAGTTTTTCTTACATAATTGTAATTTATCCGAAATAATATGTGTTAATTATGAAGAACAGAGTTCTCTACTACGTGCCAGAAGAAACTATGTGAAGAAGCTTTCAGTAAGGTGGTTTTCATCAAGAATATAAATACATTAATAACTTAACTGAATCTCATTTGGGAAGTTTATTAAAATTGATTGCAACAAATACTTCAAAAGACATCGACATTATCATAAAATAAACAGAAAGATTTCGAGAGTCATCGTCTCACAGTTGATATCGACTAAATCGGATTAATTTGGAAGTACATTTTATATACTTTTAATAAAAGTTAGGTCAAGTAGTATTGTCACGTTGAAACAAAAGATTCACTTCTTTTTTAGACTTTGATTTACTAATAATAAAAATTATTATTATTTTTTTAATTATTGGAAAAAGAAGGGGAAAATAAAATAGAATCAAATATCAATTGCAATTTTAATATATAAAAATAATATATTTTCCCCCAGTTTTCAGATATGAATACATTGTTAAATCGATAACAATTAAAGATACATATTTTGGTGTTTCCAGCCCGCGAAAAGCTCCAACATAAGCCATACGGCCCGCTTCTAAAAGTTAGTGGCGAAAGCTGATCTAAGCAATCAAATTCGCAGGCTAAATACGAGACTATTTTAGTAATAAATATTGGTTGGAAGAAACAAGATATATTGCACAAGAATGTGATATGAGGCTAAATCAAATACTTTCTTAACTACTATAAAATATTAAAAAGGTTTTCGATATTAAAAATTAAAGATAAAATCTAAATCAAAAGAACCAAATTATTTTGCCAATAATCGTTGATATTTACTACTTAAACATATGAACGTTATAAATTATTTAAGGAATGGTAAATGAAAGTAAAATTAGAGAAACCCATGGTTTTTAGAAAGAAAAAAATATAAAGCATTTAGTTTTAATCATGGTGCTTCAAATTGTTTCCTGCATATGTATTTGCATGAAAAATAAGTATTAAATTATTTTACTTTAAAATAAGCTTATTTTTACCTTCTCATTTATTTTGAAAGCTTAATCAGGATACAAAAATACAGTTGAAATATAAGCTTAGGCCAAATTATTTTGATAAATATATGTGATTTGCTGAATAGATAAATATAAATTTTTATTTAATTCGTAACTAATTTATGTGATGTTTTCGTGTCGGCGACAGTCACTGATTTATATTGATTATTAAAATACTTATTTATGTTATTAAACATTGGATGATTTAAAAAAAAAAAAAAAAAAAAAAAAAAAAAAAAACGCTTATAAAATTATTAAACACTTGTTTTAAAATAGTTGTGTTATTACAAGAAATTATTACTGGGATTCAATGCTATTCGCATCATTGAATAAATATACACATTTTTATTTTTAATGTTATCAAAATGTTTTCATTTGACGTATAAATATACAATATGATAATATAAAATATTTGAATAAAACAATACTTTATTTTACTTAGCGTTTCAAGCCCCATCATAGATCCAAAATCAATCACAGAATCAATTTGTTGTATCTATGTTTATCCGAAAGTCGAATTAGGTTTACTGTTTTATTGATTTTAAATGAAACTTGGCACACTGATATGCCATAAACACCTAAACCGAGAAATAAGAATTTTGTCAATTTTTTTTTTTTTAACAATTTATTTTACTCATTTATTTTCTAATTTAGTTAAAACTGTTTTTGATTACTGGAATTTCGTTAATTGTTTAGAAATATTACGGTCTCCTTTAATTTTAAAACTCATAGAAAATAATATTTAAAAAATCGAGAAGACTGAATAGTTTCAAGGATTTCTTTTTATAAAAAAAAAAAAAAAAAAAAAAAAAAACGAAATCAAATAAATAATTCAGACAAATGAATTAAAATATAACTTTATAAATGAATATGGTATTAACACTTAATCCTCATTTCAACTTGCTGTAGTTGTATGTTACTTCAGTTGCTTTGCTTACTGGATTATTATTAGATATGCTAAGTTCGACACCAGAGGGTGCCTGCAGGAGGGGGGGGGGGGATATAATCGCGCCTTCATGAAGGTACAAGGGGGTGCACTTGCATCCCTTGGCTTTTGAAAATAAGAAGGGAAAAGGCGTAAACAAACTGAAAAAAAAAACATATGCCGTTTCTAAACTATTTTACTGTGTTATAAAGGGCACTGCGTAGTGATTTTTAGTCTCCTGTTGTCAATGATTAGTAAGGACTGAATATAAAATTATTTATTCTTTTTATTAGACATTCATTTCCTGTATTGTGTTTTCAATTCCTGCAATATACTTCGCTCTTTAATTACCCATATGTTAATATAGGGTAAGGAAATTATTGTTTTCGGGTTTTTTCTGCATTTCTCCACGTTTTGAAACATCCAGACTTCAAAAGAGTGGTATATCAAAAATGTCTATATGATCGCCATCGAATACGAGAATGTTCCATTTGGACTTGGATGCATTTGCACACATAAGTATATGTTAATCAAAGAATGCATTAGTACTGGTACTTTTATGGACTTTTGCGTAACCTGCGGATTTCAGGTTACTAAGAAGAATGACTTTTTTGGAAATTCATCAGAGTTAGATTGAATTTTAATGCTGAAATATATAGATTAAGTTTCCTCAACGTGCTAAAATTACGTTTTACTCTTTTCTGTGGTGCTGCCATCTACTGTCTGTTTTTACAACTTCAAAAAAAAAATAAGAGACTTTCCGATTTTTTTTTAACTTCAATTTTCATACAAATAACACAATGCACAATTGTAAATAAACTACTCGTCAGAAGATATGTGTTATATTGGAACTCTGTTTGCTGGAATGCTGTTTTATTTATCAATTTTGCTTTTGTAAAAAGGAAGAAAAACGGATCGCCAAAAAAATAAAGTCGTTCGGCAATAATATAAGTGTTAAAAGTAGGAGTACGTCTTACTTGACATCGCATTGTTTCTGAAGTTTTTATGCTGATGTTTAGATAAAGATTGTTTCTTCTACAGCAATAAGATTTAATGCTGTGTATTTCCTGTGGAGCATTACCATGTAACTCCTATTACTATTACTTGGAATCCTAATGTTTCCTTCGTTAGTTATTCCGAACAGCAGAACAGTCTTTCGAACAACATCTATTTCGACGAATGGTTACCTCCAAGGTTTCCCAATTGTAGATAACGCCGACAGCAAAACATTTCTCCGAGTTATTCCCCCCAACATCTATTCAACATCTATTGTCTTGTTAGCATATTATTACTCATGGCGTAGGAGCTGTTCTCGGATACATCCGGGCTCACAAAAAATGTAGGCCAATTGAAGAAAGTATCGGGATATTCGTACGAAGCGAAAGGTGCTTGGTACCATTCACTTTTGGTTGGAAGGGTGGGCTTAAATGGGACGGCATCCGACCCAGATGCTTAAAGTTGAAAGAAAAGAAATGTTATTATCTTTGGTTTTGGCCTTGGTTGGTGATCAAGGTAGGAGGCTCTTTTGTTTTGAGTTGTTATTCGCGGCACAGTTCTTTTATGTTGTCTTCTGCAAATGGTAGAAATGAGGAACAATGAAGGGGGAGAACTAAGAATGTTTGCCTAGAATTACCGCGTTGGTGCTTTCTCCAATTGTAGCATTCATATGTTTTGCTAAGAAAGGTGAGAGATTTTTCAAACAGAAAAGTTAACGTTTTTGGATTTCTTTTGGGTTAATTCGTTTGGCATAGCTGATATGGGTTAATGCATTGTTTTGGTTGTGAGAATTTGTTTTAATTAGTGTCTCAAGTATGTCTTTGAATATTTTCTAAAATCTAAATGGTGGTATTAAGATACTTAAGTGTGATTTATTTTTTGATTAGAGGTAGTGAAATGGTACTATTTTGGACATTAAATAATATTTACACATTAAGTAATAACTTATGCGGTTGAAATTTTATTGATACAGATAAAAAATTAAACTATTAAAATATCTAATAACAAATCAATTCATCTATAGCTGATTATCTTACCTAATAAGAAAACATGTGTAATAAAAGAAGAATAAAATACTGAAATATTTTAGAAATGGATTTTTCATCAGTTATCACATAATTTAGATAGGAAGGTTGTATTGTAAATTCATATATTCCTAAGAATAGAACATAACATTACGGCTTTCCTTATCTATTTATATTAAAAAATTATTATCCTTATTTTGCTAATAGTGAACTGATCACCAGGTATTTCTCTATGACTTCTCACGCCATCACCAAACAAGAAACCTGCTAAGATATTGCTTAAAACAATAGTAATAAAAGTAATATTAATTGTATTGTTAATTAGTATTAGTAATGTCCAACCGCCAAAATATTGCTTAAAACAATAATATTGACAATAGTAATAATAGTATTATCAATAATATAAGTAATATTAATTCGCAAAAATATTGCTTGAAACAATAATATGGACAATAGTAATAATGGTATTATTAAATAATGTAAACAATATTTATTCGCCAAAATATTGCTTAAAACAATAATAATAAATATTATTAAATATTAATAATGACAATGTTAATAATAATATTTATTATAAAAATAACAGATACTGGCCGTTTAACAAGGTTGAAAATAAAAATGAAGAGTGCTATTTCAGTAACAGCACTTAAGGTACTTGACCACCTTGAGAATCTAAGAAATACAACATTTTCAATAATTTTTTTTTCTGGTCCTGTATAAGATATTACGATGATTTTTTTTTTTTTTTTTTTTAAACTTTTATTTGAAGCTTATATAATATAAAAATACTTGATTTTTTTTTCAAATTTCATTTTTTAACAACTATCCAGGAGGCGCCAAAGTCAAGGCCTCAAGAAACTGGTGTCCCACGGCGGACAGTTAATCTAAGGATTGGTAAATCTGGAGAAGAAAAAAAAAACAGGGAAAAAAAAAACAAAAAAAAAAAACGAAATCTTCAAAAGAAAGATTCCATACGTGACAATTTACCACAAATTGCTAAAAATAATCATATAAAAAATGGCGGATGTTTAATAAAAAGTTTGAAAAAACACCCGTTTTTCACTATTGTTTGCTAAAAAAAAAACCAATGTTATAATTAATTTTTTTGGCAAAATGTGGTAAATTAGCATACAAAACATGTCAACAAACAAAACAAGACCAAAATCATTGAAATCGGCCGAGTAGTTTCGGAGATTAAGTGTCCGCCATTTGAAAAGAAGTAATTTCGAGATAAACGTTTTTAAAGCTTTTACTCTCTAGTATGGAGTGCTAGAAGCGCACACACATTTCACTAATTTCATTATGTTTAAATTCGAATTTAATATTTTTTTTTTTTTTTGGAGGGTGGTGATTTTTAAAAGTATAAGGATTGAGAAAATGCAAAAAAAAAGTCGATTTTTTAAAATTTATTAGGGGGTCAAGTACCTTAAGGATGAATTTAATATCAATTTGCATTGTTTTATTTTAATTTAATGGTTAAATGTAAATTTCATCCATTTGGTATTAGATTTAATAAAATATTAATATATTTAAATGAAATTTCAAATTCCTTGAAGAAGTATCTTGACAGATTTTGTATTAAAGAAAATCAAACGTCAAAAATATGAATATGGGGACTACACTAAGTGTTAACTTACTATCAAATCTTAAATGAGTCAATTTCAGTAATTAAAGAGTAATATATTTTAAAATAATTTTATATAAGAATTAAGAAAAAGTTGTTAAAAGTTTTAAATTTTCGTAGGTGCCATGTCAGCAGTTTCTGACGGAAGAGGAAGAAGATGAAGAATTCACACCAGTTGGTAAGTGTTAATCTCATATTTAAATAATATAACCCATAAAAACAAAACTTTTAATATAAATCCTTTATATGTATTGCCTATTTTTATATTCTTAACACAGCACCGATTCTGTAAACAGCGTGTGCTTGGGGTTTGTATCTAAATTTAAATATCAAAAACGTATCGGGAAAGGGGAGCAAAGTCCGTTTCAAAATTTATTTATTAAAAATGAACGTGAATTTTTGCACTCGCATCCAAATATCATTTATTTATTCAGAATAAAATAATCTTTTTGTTTATTAAACAAATTTGGGAATAGGAAAGGTTTTCTTCAATGGTCGGTTAAATGTTATTTTACCGCAATTGGATTACGGCAAGTTGGCTTATGAGTATTCCATAATTTCAGATTATCTGGCGCCGTCAGCAACACGAGGGCTATAATGCACCGAAACATTCGTCATTTGACAAGCCAACATACATTTACAAACACCCATGCCTAACACGGGACTCGAACCCGCAACCTCGCGGTCTAGAAGTTAGCTGGCTAACCACTATACCGTTTGGTCAGCATGAGTATTGCATGAAAGCGTTCTTTTAGTGACAATAACAGTCCCAAAATTTTATAGAATGCATCGACATCGAATCTATCTGCCAGGTTTCAGCCCGATTAGACGACGGCAAGGGGGTTAATTAGGCCTCCGCAGGTTCCGCTGCCATCGACACACAAAATCGAAGTTTATATTAAAGATTTAAAAATATATATATTCAATCCATCAAAATCAATAACAAGTTCCAAGTTTTGACAAAAACAGTCGATCAGAGATGTTTTTGTCAAACAACGTTTGTTTATTTTTAATTAACGTTTTTATTATATTTTGTTTGATTTTAATGATTTGCAATGATTAATAATTTGAATAATGAATAGTATTTTCTTTTCATTTTAATTGATGTTTTAATTCATGTAATTTATCGTTTATTTATTTTCAATTATTGTGTTTAGTTAATTAACTAAAACATTACAAATAATCGATAATTGAATTTGCATAATTAAATTCATTGACACTGTAGTATGTCAACATATAAAAATGATGTTTTCTGTTATGAATGAATAACATACATATTGACTAAAAAATTTTATTTCGTTATTAGATAATTTATTTACATTCTGTAGAAACTAATTACATTTAAGGATGCTTTATTAAAAAGTTTTGCAATGAGACTAGTTTTGAAAGGTCAAGGCTGCTTATTAGAAAAAAATCAGAAGAATAGCTATTTGTTGCATTTGATTTTAATTAATTTTTTAAAATTTCATAGTTATAGTTTAATGTTAATTTTGAACAGAAAAAATTTAGATTTTTTTTTTTTTTTTTTTTTTTTTTTGTGAAAGATTTGTATTGTTTTTGTATATTTTTGCACTTAAAAATCATTTTAATCATTATATATATAAATAAGTGTTTTGATATGTAGGTAATAGATTTTTATGCGAGGCTACAGTTTTATTTCGATCAAGATGAAATTTTGTACACTTGGTCTTTGAAACAAGAGAAAGATTCCTAGATGCTTGATATTTTCTTTTAAGAAATCTCATTCCCACTGTGTCACCCTTTAAGAGATATGGTAATAACTTGAGATATATTAAACCAATTTGTACAAGTGTCTTGACTAATCCAGATTATCGGGAGCACAATTTCATTCCAGTATTTTGTAAGTAAGAAGGTGAATTGAAGGATATGATATAAAAGATAGTGTTACTATAACTTGAAATCTGCTGAACCAACTTAAAAAGGTGTTTTTCCTATAGTTATCTTGACTAGTACGGATTATCGAGAGCACAATTTCATTCCGATAATTTGTAAGTAATGTGGTGAATTTTAAGGTAGGGTATGAGAGATAGTGTTATTATAACTTGAAATCTACTGAACCAACGTAAAGCGGGTTTTTTCCTATCTTGACTAGGTATCTTGACTATCTCAGATTATCGGGAGCTCAATTTGTTTATGATGTTTTGGTGTTAAGTTGGTGAAATCCTTGATAGAGTGTTAAGAGAAGAGGAGGGGGGCATGCTCATAACTTGGAATCGTCTGAACCGGATTGGATTGGTACCGGACTATAGCTCTTTGATTCCAGACACTTCCGCTTGTTATCATATCAAGCCAGCCTTGTTTTTCCGGAAAAAGACAAAATATTTTCCTTGAAGGTTTCGAATAACCTGAAGGAATCTAGGTTATTTACCTACTACTTAATATTCTGTCTACCCCCTACCTAATTAAAACTGTTCATGTGTTTAATTTAATTTCCGTGAGTTCTGATGTTATTCGTAACTTTAACTGGTTTGAAACTAGTCGCAGTTAATTAATTCTTTCTCGGATTAGAATTGGATAAGTTTGGTACGTCAAAGTTAGTGACTGGTATCTGAAAATAACAGTGAAAATAGAGAGAAATAGTCATTGCCATTTGAAACTGGTTTTGAATCAAAGAATTTACATAGTACTCAGGTATTCCTTCTTTTAAGCCAACCCAATTAGAATGACTTATTTCTTGACAACGGAAGTACCGTTTAAGAAAAATTAATGTTGCAAGAAGGAAAATTTTGCAATATTTGTTTTACTCTTTTAATAATAAGGTATAGACAAAAACAATTTTAGTTTTATTACATTCCTTTCCTATTTTAAACTAATTTTCAAATTATTGCTATTTATTCTTTTTGAATTTCAATCTATTAAATTCATAAAGCAATTTTTTTCAAATGTTTACTTTTAATTTTTGAAATTTTTTCTTGATTCTAATACTTACAGACTAGCATTTAATAAGATTATTTCATAGTAATCCCATTTCTAGTTTTGATATTTTTTATTCTAAACTTTTAATAATTTAACTTGAAATATTTTAAACGTTTTTCTCTTAATTCTTAAACAGGGTTCCCAAGATCATTAAAAGTGCTTAGTATTTTTGCACTTGTTTTCAAGGCCATGAAAGTTCTTGAAAATGCATAGAGGTCCTTAAACGTGCTTAATTTTTGAGGATGTTGTGTGCCCAACTGCAAAACTTATAAAAATACAACTCAGACTTGCTATTCTCTCGTGACCTCCAGTTATCCACACTGTATCGGAATTCTTTGACATATTTGTATTACACTTGCACCAACTTGTAACTGTTTTAGTAGAATATACTTTATTAAAAATTTATATATATAGACATGATGACTGAAAATAAATTTTCAAAGTTCATTGAAAACATTATTTAGGTCCTTAAAAGTCTTTGATTTACGTTCTGTGATGTGAGTGGGAACCCTGTTAAAGTATTTTAATTCTACAATTCTTAAAACAGCAGCATCATTTTGTATTCAAGCTGATGACAGAGTTTCAGTCATCGTGACTCAACAGCAACGAAAACACGAGCTTTTTCTCCAGTTTGGGGAAAAAATAATAAAACCCATAAAAACAAAGTTTTTATTATAAATCCTTTGCATGCGTTGCCAATTTTTATATTCATTAACAAAGCGCCGTTTCTGTTACCAGCGTGTGCTTGTTTTTAATATTTTAAATTAGATGCAAACACCATCTCTATCATAAAAACATGCGGTAATCTACTTTTTAGATTCTATTCGTTAAAAATTAATGTGAATTTATGCACTCAAATCAAAAATATTTTATTTATCTACAGTAATAAAACAAGGTGTGTGTGTGTGTGTGTGTGTGTTGTAATATAGTTATTAACGGGGAATTTTTATTGTTTCTCGACAAATGAGGGGCTTCTAATATTAAGGCTTTACGTAGCTATTATTTTTTAGTGTGTGAAGCGACCTTATGCTTACGCAGCAATGAACCTTTCATCGAGCAAAGTGAGCTCATGTTTGTATAGCAATAAACCTTTCAACGAATTAAGTAAGCCTGTGCTTATGTGTCAATGACTTTTTCAGCGAGCAAAGCGAGCTCAATTTTGCGTTGCGATGAACCTTCCTGCGAGCAAAGCGCCAAAAATTGTGGCCTATACAACAATGACGGATTTGCGCAACACGGGGCCTCACATCTGGCTAAAATATTTCACATGGTAAAATTTCGTGGCGAAGCACGGGTATCCAGCTAATTCTGAATAAAACAGTTTTATTATTTATTAAAACAATTTTGTCAACAGGAGAGATTGTTCAATAGTCGCTTGATTTCTATTTTAGCGCGATTGGATGACGTAAAGTTTGTTTATTAGTATCCCATAAAAGCGACCTTTAAGCGACAGTAACAGCCCCCGAAATTTGGTAGAATGCATTGTCATCGACATCGAATTGATCTTCCAAGTTTCGCCCCGATTGGATGAAGACAAGGGGGCAATTAGGCCTCTGCCATATTTGGCCGCCATCGACAAGCATACAAACTCGAAGTTAGTAAAAAGGATTTGAAAAATAGAACTTTATTCATAGAAGTTCAACAAAACATCAAAAAACATAACTGGATTGGATCCTAATTTATTCCCACGCGAGCCATTTATAGGTCACCAATGTTCTCTAAAATTCGAGAAATATCAAGACAAAACTTAATTGGTGGGGCAATAGGTTTATTAGACTTCCACAGCAGCCATACACACGAATAAAATCGAACTTAATTACAGTAACTCCTCGTTATATCGCGCCTCAATATATCTCACATTCGGATATATCGCGCTTTTGCTGTTTTTACCGGTTTTTTTTCTGATTTCCCGTTTTTACATTTTATCAAATCGCTCGATATATCATGCACTGTCAAAATGTGCGGCAAACTATGTTTCAAAATTTATTTATTAAAAATGAACATCATACTCACATACAAATATTTTTAATTTATTATGATTAAAACAATTTTATTATTTATTTATTAAAATAAAATTTGGCGACAAGAAAGGGTTTCAACAATGGTCGGATCAATGCTATTTTAACGCGATCGGATTACGGAAAGTTGGTTTATTAGTATTCCGTAATAGCGACCTTTTAGTGACAGTTGCAGTCCCAAAATTTGATAGAATGCATCAACATCGAACCTATCTACGATTAATTAGGCGTCCGCATATTCCGCTGCCATAGACCAACATAATCAAAGTTAATATAAAGGATTTAAAAAAAAAAAAAAATGAATCTTTTATTTCAAAGTACCAATGGGACTTGACCTAACTTTATCTCCAGATTCCTCCCATTTTAGTCGATATCAATTGTAAGACGTTGATGGTCGGAATCATACATAGACAAAGGTCGGAATCGTTTAGTTTATGATAGAATAGCTGTCTGTCGCAGTATTTGTTGCAGACAATAAATTGTCCAAACCCGAGATTCAGTTAAAAGTTATTCCTGTATTTATTATTGATGAAAATCGTCTTACTGAAAGTTTCTTTATATAGTTTCTTCGGGCCACGTTGACGGTCGGAATCATACATGGACAAAGGTCGGAATCGTTTAGTTTATGATTGAATAGCTGTCTGTCGCAGTATTTGTTGCAGACAATAAATTGTCCAAACCCGAGATTCAGTTAAAAGTTATTCCTGTATTTATTATTGATGAAAATCGTCTTACTGAAAGTTTCTTTATATAGTTTCTTCGGGCCACGTTGACGGTCGGAATCATACATGGACAAAGGTCGGAATCGTTTAGTTTATGATTGAATAGCTGTCTGTCGCAGTATTTGTTGCAGACAATAAATTGTCCAAACCCGAGATTCAGTTAAAAATTATTCCTGTATTTATTATTGATGAAAATCGTCTTACTGAAAGTTTCTTTATATAGTTTCTTCGGGCCACGTTGACGGTCGGAATCATACATGGACAAAGGTCGGAATCGTTTAGTTTATGATTGAATAGCTGTCTGTCGCAGTATTTGTTGCAGACAATAAATTGTCCAAACCCGAGATTCAGTTAAAAGTTATTCCTGTATTTATTATTGATGAAAATCGTCTTACTGAAAGTTTCTTTATATAGTTTCTTCGGGCCACGTTGACGGTCGGAATCATACATGGACAAAGGTCGGAATCGTTTAGTTTATGATTGAATAGCTGTCTGTCGCAGTATTTGTTGCAGACAATAAATTGTCCAAACCCGAGATTCAGTTAAAATTATTCCTGTATTTATTATTGATGAAAATCGTCTTACTGAAAGTTTCTTTATATAGTTTCTTCGGGCCACGTTGACGGTCGGAATCATACATGGACAAAGGTCGGAATCGTTTAGTTTATGATAGAATAGCTGTCTGTCGCAGTATTTGTTGCAGACAATAAATTGTCCAAACCCGAGATTCAGTTAAAAGTTATTCCTGTATTTATTATTGATGAAAATCGTCTTACTGAAAGTTTCTTTATATAGTTTCTTCGGGCCACGTTGGGGAGAACTCTGTTCTACATAGTAAACACATATTATTTTGAAAAAATTAAAATTATTAAAAAAAAAACTCAAACCATGAAGCTTGATTTTTTTTGTGTGCTACCGGCGGGCCGCAGAAAAATTCATCGAGGTGCGAATGCGGGCCCCGTATTGGTCTAACGCTGATAAAAGGAAGTCCTAGTAAGGATCATTCCCTATACTCACTGTGTTACAATCTTCTAGCCCAGTGCATTTAGAAACTACTTCTTATAAAACCTTGAAATTTCGTGAGTTGGTACGAAAAAGATAATTTAATGAAATGACATCAATTGTTTTCATTCAATGTCTATCTATTATAAATTAAAATTAAAATTGCAAAAGACAACACCAGGTGGAGCCACTGGATATGCATTGTGGTAAGGATTTCAAAAATAAAATAAAATATATTAGACTTTATTTTCGAATTTTAATTTTAAAAATCGAAAATAGCGTTTAATATGTTTCTATTTTATATTTGAAATCCTTACGCCAATTAATACTCAACGGCACTATCTGGTTTTGTCTTTTGCTATTTTAATTTTCATTTTTATTAGATAAACAATCAAATGAAAACAATTTATGTCATTTCATTAAGTGATCTTTTTTGTACCTACTCATCGAATTTCAAGGTTTTATACAAAGTAGTTTCTAAATGCACTGGGCTAAAAGATTGTAACATAGCGAATATATGGAATGATCCTTAGTAGGTTGGTTGGTTGTTTTCAGATTATCTGGCGCCGTCAGTAACACGAGGGCTATAATGCGCCGAAACATTTCGTCATTCGACAAACCAACATACATTTACAAACACCCATTCCTAACACGGGACTCGAACCCGCAACCTCGCGGTCCAGAAGCTAGCACACTAACCACTACACCGTTTGGTCGATCCTTACTAGAACTTCCTCTTTAAAAAAAAAAAAGTGTAATAGCGTTCTTTTACCCTCAGGGTTCAAATTATTACTAATTAATGACTCAGGCCAAGTCTTTCCCGAAAGAATTAATCAGCGAAAGTGTGGACGCGTCTCTAACAAGTTTTCATTTTATTTTCACACCCCAGGGGCTAAAACAACTTCCCCAACACTTTCTCTGCACCAAGTGAAGCGTGAGAACAACCGAATCTCTTCCTGATTGTAGATTCCTAACGGTTCCATGCCTCATTAGAACTGCTTGTGGTTGGGTTTATCGCTAATGGACGCCGCATTCAGTTTACTCACATACGACTACAATGGAATGGCCGCAGGCTCACTTTCCCAGCTTCCGTTTAACACGTGACTTCGTACATATTGAAAAGACCTGATTGAATTCTATATCGTGCGTGGTGTTGGTTTTTAAAAGGAATTGGTTTTGGTTTCTGGATTGATAGAAGCTGGATTGTGATACAAGGTCTGACTGAAAGGACATAACTGCAAAATAGTAAAGAGACGGGGTGTATTTTGAAAATAAACACGGTTCCCACGGTCGTTAAAAGTGCTTAATATTTTTGAACTTGTTTTCAAGGCCTTGAAAGAACTATACTAAACTCCACCTAATAGTCCGAGAGGCAACTGCAGTTTTTGGACCCCATCGAACATCATTCTGAATTTTTTATAGAAATTGAAGAGAAGTGAGTAATTTACGAATCCATTGGTCTGTCGTGGCAAAAATGGACGAAACTGATCAAAAATCGTCTTGGAATGAGTTGAACTAAAATCCGATTGCCAAATGTGTCATAACTTGTCAAAAAGAGAACACATATTTTCGTCTGGCAACCCACTGCATTTTGATTTTCAATGAGATGAAGTGCAAACGATTTCTGATCTCTGACTTGGAAAACTTGTATCATATAAAAATAAGCCGAATTTTCGACATCAGATACGTCATCAATGACGTAATGTTTATTGCCAATTTGGCTGATTTGTGAAAGATGCAAGTAAGCCATAGCCACACATCCGAATCGTCTGCAACCTTCTTAATTGAAAATTAAAGTGTGAGGGTTACCAAATAAAAAAAATAAAAAAATATTGTAACATAGCGAGTGATTGTGTGTATTTGAAACGATATAACTGCGAAATAGAAAGAGACAAGTAGTGGTTTGCATTGACAGGTATGGAATTTTGAATGAACAAAATAATGGTTTACATAATTGGTTGCTGGGTCTAAATTTGATGACTGCTGCATATGATTACGGTTTTAGTGCGGCCGGTACGCGGCATACCCGACTTTTTTCGAACTGGTACGGCGTATCGATACTTTTTTTGAACTATTCAATAATTCATAAATGTTCATGAAAGTATTGTGATATACTTAAGTGAGAAAATAAATACGTAAATTAAAAGTATTTAGAGTATTTTTTATTTTTTTATTTTTTTTTGGTAAATTATATAAAATATTGTGAATTTGCATTTTATAATTAAAATAAATCAGAGGTCCAAATGTAGCTGGGATTGTTTTCTCCACTATTGGGGTCACGTTAACTCCACAACGCAGCCCTCAACCCGACAATGTTGAGGCGTTACTTTTATTACAAATCATCAATTACAATTACTATCAGTTACTTATCATTATATAATTACTATCAGCATATAACTTCCTAATTTTTTAAGTATAAAATAGACAATTCCGCATTTTTAAATTATTATTTTTTTATTCAATTCTAAATGTTTCAAAAAGTCCATAAACACAAAAATTTCTGCTCAAAGTGCGTTTTTTTTTTTAATTAATTTAAATTTTATTTGTAATCAAAGTTCCCCTGCTAGACTTTGGCGAGAAAACGATTCATTCGGCTAGAATTGAATGTGACATCACTTGATCTCATACAACTTGGCTTGAAACGCAGCAGCGGAAAACAGTTTTGCAAGTTTCTCACAAATCGCACCAACCTGTACGGGATATGACAACTGTTTACCATGCCAACGCCAATTATTTGCCAGAAGCCTCTCCATAACCATAGAAATGGAAGGAAGTTTTGACGTCACAGCTATATTTGAGGGCTTTGATAGGACTGCTTTTGGCTTGGGTTTAGTGCATTTTCTTTGCTTAACATTTAAATAAATAATTTTAAAGTACTTTTGTTTGAACATTTGGAATCAGAAAGAAATTCTTCATAAATATAAACTAGTTTCACTCGTTTTTAATAAATGCGGGAATTGTCCATTGTGGGAGTAGTTTTAAACAAGGTTACAACCCTATATTGTATATTTAGGCCTTATGCCCTGAAATGCTAACCCTGATAATGTTTTTTCTCCACAGTGACGCACAGATGCGAGCGTGGTCAGATGATAGTGGATGTGACCACTCAGCAACCTTTTCGAGGCATTATTCACCCACGTGACTATAGGTCGGGTCCGTGCGTGGCGCAAGGGAGGGGAGGCAGGACCACCACCTTATCCCTGGACCTTCATGCTGATAAAGAGGACCCTAGATATTGTGGGGTCCAGGTCAGAAAGGTAAGATTTCTCGTTTTGCATATTTGTGATTGTATTACACTAGGGTCTAATTTAGTAATTGAAACAGGAATGGTAATTGATCCCATACAGTAGTTAACAAAAAGAAAAGTTTTCGTTCAGGTGGTATATTACCTATATTGATGCCTATAGTCCATGTCTTTTCATAAACAATAATCAGGTATATATATGTACAGGGTGGTCATAAAATAACTTTGCCTATATATGAATCTATAGCTTTCGTTCCGTTCAACCGATCGAGGTGAGATTTCAGATATAGTTATTCAGAAGTATGAGCTCGGGGTTCTGTGAATGGTAACAAAATGGAGCTCATGGTTACGTTTATAGTTACAGAAACTCGAAATTTTCGAATGACAACACCTACTTTTTTTCTATCGCAAAATGCTTAGCGCACGCGAAAACCCTGGGGAGCGTGGGAATGGTACGTGTATCACAAAAATCGGACACGTTATGCCTGCACAAAAACCAGCTCTGAGAACGGCCAACAGAAACACGAGCGGGGCACACGGAGGCCGTTCGTCAGATATTCAGTGTAGGAAACCAATAAAATTGCCTGTGATGGCACCCACGTGAACTTTGACCTCTGTCATATCAAATTTCCACCTTGGGTCCCGATCGTGTTTTTATTGGCCGTTCGGAAAGCCGTTTTTTTTGTGCCTACATCACGAGTCTGTTTTTTGTGATACACGTACCGTTCCAACGCTCTTTAAGGTTTTCGCATGAGCTGAGCATTTTGAGATAGAAAAAAGTAGGTGTTGCCATTTGAAAATTTCCAGGTTTGTAACTATTACCATAACCGTGAGCGCCATACCATTCACAGAATCCCGAGCTCATACCCCTGAATAACTATACCTGAAATCTCATTTTGATTGGTTGAACGGAACGGAAACTAAAGGTCAATATATCGCCAAAGTTATTTTATGACCACCCTGTATATGTATAAGCATGATAACATAGGATAAGCAATATTAGAGTGTATCCTTTCCTTATGTATAATATAAGGAAAGGATACATCTTAATGTTACAAGTCGCGGGTCAGTCCCATTATAAGGTCAAACTAGCTTATCTTAAACGCAACAGAAAAAAAAAAACTATTTTTTTCCCGGGCTAAATTATTTTATTCGAGAAAAAAACTAGTCTGTCCATCAGTGGTTTGTAACAAACAGAAAGCCACTGGCCTCCAATTACAACTTTGAATAGTTCAGGCTTTATTAGAGTTGAATCCGAAGAAAGTTTAACAATCCCCATATAAATCCCCGTTAATAACGCTCCCCCTTCCCCTATTTAACATCTGTTAGTAACCAAATGCAACCTTTTACAGAGCATTAGATTGGGAAGAGTATGTCAGCTATTCAATTGGCATCAACAGCTTGCTGAGCAGAAACCGCTTATAAGTTATCCAAAAGTTTCAGTTAGATTAGTGATGATGGCTCCCAAATAGACTGGAGACTCCAGTGGCTTGGTGAACTAAAATGTCAGTCTCATGACTGGAAGTTTGTGGCATCTATCCAGCGCGCTGTCATAATACTGGCATGTAGAATTAATGGTAACTGCGACATGCAATAACGTTCTTTCATTGTGATTATGTGAATGGGAAAAGAGCTGTTAGATGACAAGGTTCCGACACCTTTGCTGACCAAGCTCGAAATTGTAAGACGTATTTGGCCCACCTGATGGTTGTGTGGTTAGAGCTCTGGCCTCACATGCCAAAGGTGCCGGGGTCAAATCCCGGATTAGGCATGGATGTTCGTTGTGGTTCGGAATCCACGTTAAGCTGTAGGTTCCGGTCTAATAAGGTGCTATTGTGCATAAAAATAGGTCTTTGAGCAAACCAACCAATCAAGACTTAATTTTAGATGTTGCAATGTTACGGCGTAGCATGTCCGTCGTGAAGCCTTTGCTCCAAAATAAACCCGATTTTTGCTGAGCTTTCAGAGTAAACTTGAACCAAGCCTTTCAAGACACACTATTTAATTTTGATGCGTTGATATGATAAACCAGTTTGGCATAAAAGAAAAACTAGTTTATCTTTTATGCATCATGACTAACCTATTTGGTTAATGAAAAGCTAGTTTATTCTTAAGCGTGGCATGACAAATTAGTATATTTTAGGACGAAATACTTTATTTTAAAAGTATTCTGTTTATTTGTCCTGTAACGTCTATCAAACCACGTCCTTTAATTTTAAAAATAAAAAGGATGTTAATGAGAATAAACACTTTATTGGTTTTTATTTATTTTAAATATTTCATATTACTGTTATTTTTATCTGTTTTTATCTAATTTTTGAATAAATATTGAAGGAGTAAGTTTTGTGTTTTGGAATAATATAACAATGGCATTATAGGACAAGTAAAGTTTGTCTGTAAACAACACTGAAAAACTGAAAATCTTTACTTAGTAGTTGATTATAATACAATTCATCCTCTTTTAAGATTTTTTTTTTCTAAGAAAATGTAATAAATTATAAAGAATTTGCACAAATTGCAGCCGAAAAATTAAAAAAAAAAGAATTTATCCTGCACGAACTTTCTGAATCTATTGAGGTGGCAATTTAAGTGTGCCTTTCACCATATTGTAGCGTTACCACACTAATTTCTACCTGAATACAATACGAAGTTGTATTGTGTAAAAAAATGGATTTATGTATTCAATCGTACGGTGAACAATTGACGAAGAATGGTTTAAGTCCATATTTTATGAAAATAGATCTGAAATCTTTTGTTGGCAAGGTTAGGAGAAAGTCCTAGTAAAGATCATTCCCTATACTCGCTATGTTAGAATCTTCTAGCCCAATGCATTTATAAACTACTTTGTATAAAATCTTGACATTTGATAAGTAGGTACGAAAATTATCACTTAATGAAATGACATAATTTAAAAACTCGAAAATAGCTTCTAATATATTTTATTTTATGTTTAAAATCCTTATATCAATGGATATACAGTGGCTCCATCTGGTTTTGTGTTTTGCTATTTTAATTTTCATATATAATAGATATTCATCAAATGAAAACAATTTGTCATTTCATTAAGTGTTCTTTTTCGTACCTAATACTCACCAAATTTCAAGGTTTTATAGAAAGAAGATTATAAATGCACTGGACTAGAAGATTGTAACATAGCGAGTGTAGAAGAGGTCGGCGATACATCGATACGATTTAAAAAATATATCGATAGTAAAAATATCGATACAAGTCACCGATATATCGATATTTTCAAACATTTTTAGTTTTTTGATGACCGTTTTTTAGTTCCATGTGTTTTTTCGATTTTCTTTATTCCCTTTCCAAAAATTTCAAAACTAAAGTTTGGACTTGATTGAGAGAGAATTAATATGGCACCCTAACCAAAAAGATAACATAATGTAATGGAAAGGTAAGATCATTTATTTAGTAGTCATTAACATAGCGCCGTTTCTGTTTCCAACGTGTGCCTGGAATTAGCATCTAATTTTAAATGTTAAAAACATCTATCAGCAAAATATGCGGTAAAGTACTTTTCAAAATTTCTTCTTTAAAAATAAATGTGAATTTATGTATTGACATCCAAATGTATTTTATTTATTTTGATTGATAATATAATTTATTTATAAAAACAATTTTTATAATTTATTTATTAAAACAATTTTTATAATTTATTTATTAAAACAATTTTTATAATTTATTTATTAAAACAATTTTGGCATGAAATTCATGAAAAGTAGAAATTTACCCTAAAAAACTTCGTTTCTGGCAAAATTAAAAATCAAATAAAAAAAATCAAAATCATGTATTGATATATCGATATTCTTTTCTATGGAACGATAGAGTAACGATATTTATTTTGATCGATATTTCCGATCTCTAGAGTGTAGGAAATGATCTAGGACTAGGACTATCTTACTAGGACTTCCTTTTAATGGTTAGATTGTCAACTTGGAAGAATGATACAGTTTGAAAGATAATTCATATAAAAAACTAAACGTTGTAACCAGGTCCAAAAAATTTCAAGTCTTTCTTTGAGGGTCATGGACGTATATGTACATCTTTTGATCCTCAGTTTTTCCAGCAATGCACAACGTTTTTAAATCGATAAATAAAATTTTAAACAATATTTTTATTAGGATGATACTTTAAAACCCATTTAAAACAAAATAAATAAAAAAAAGTAATAAAAAAATTATATATTTAAATCAGAAATATAACTGAAAAATTATTACTGGGAAGACAATGGATATTTCCCGCATTTTTTATTTTTTTTATTTTTGTACTCAATTCTAAATGTTTTGAAAAGGCTATAAACACAAAAATTTCTGCTCAATGCGCTTTTTCTTTTTTTTTTAATTTAATTTCTTAATTTTAATTCAAAATTACCTTGTTAAACGTTGGCGAGAAAACGACTCATTTCGCTTAAATTGAATGTGACGTCATAGCTTCGCAAACATCTTGGCTTGAAATGCAGCAACGGAAACCAGATTTGCAAGTTTATCGCAAATCTCGCCACTCTGTACGGAATGTGGCAATGGTCTACCAACGCCAACTATTTGGCAGAAACCTCACGATAACCATAGAAACGATGGGGTCTCTTTACGTCACGGACTTTGTTGACTGTTTTGATCGGACTGGTTTCGTCTCGGTTTTGGGGCATTTTCTTAGTATTTAAATAACTCATTTTTTTAAAGAACTTATGTTTCAATATTTGGAATCGGAAAGAAATTCTTCATAAAATATATACTAATTTCACTCGTTTTTTAAAAAATGCGGGAATTGTCCTTTGTACAATTTCGCCTATTCCCTGGAACCTCTAAAGGTTAAACTGCTTTAAAAAAAAAAAAAAAAAAAAAAAAAACACTGCTTTTTAAACTAAAACCTCTTCCAAGTGACTTAAGCCACTCCTCCACGCTTTCGTATATTTCCACAGCTTCATTTAACGAGAAGCAGACAAAGCACACTATTCGAAAATGACTTTCGGAAAATGTACGCTATTCTTTCTTATGTACGCTCTTCATTATGAATGCTATTCTCCGTATGCATGTCGAAGAATGTCACGAACTTAATCAAGGTCGCATTCGATAAAGGAATGTTTTTGTGGAATGACCTTGATGTTGACCCTCTCTCAAAAGATAAGAAGTCGATATTATGAAAACTTGATATTATGAATCAACATAATAGAATTTTATTTTTATTTTACACTCCCATATCAATTTTATACCTACTCCTTTTGTTCAATTAGCATATTGTTGAGGCATTGAATACTCACTCTCAGATTGTACATCTGATACTATAATTCGGTTTTATTTTAGCTCTTTTTTTTTTCTAAAAAGCACAATTTAGGCTTTTGTTTTCCATGGACGGAATTACAGTTTTCTTTTGGAGATAGGTTTTGTTTTGAAATGCTTTGTTTTGCAGCTGTGGATGAATCATTTTTCTAAGGGAAATTCCTATATCTCGGGGCCGACCAAACAGTATGGTGGTTAGCGTTCTAGCTTCTAGACTAGAGGTCGGCGATATATCGATACAACGTTATTTTTATCGATATTTCTAAAAAAATATCGATATTCAAATTATCGATAAAAGTCACCGATATATCGATATTTTCAAACATTTTTAGTTTTTTGATGATCGTTTTGTAGTTCCATGTGTTTTTTCGATTTTATTTATTCCCTTTTCAAAAACTTCAAAACTAATGTTTGAACTTGGCTGAGCGACAGTAAAACGGCACCAATATTCAATATTTTCCATACACTTAAAATTATTGAAAATTATCTAATTTTTTTTTTAAAATCACCGCACCAAGCGAAAATATAATTTTTTTTTTTTTTTTTTTTTTTGTAATAGATCCATTTCAGTTGAAAAAGTAGTCACCTTACAAAAAAGCAATCGTGAAAAGTAGAAATTTGCCCCGAAAAACTTTGTTTCTGGCAAAATTGAAAATCAAATTAAAAAAATCATGTATCAATATATTTATATTTTATCGATATTTTTTTTCTTTGCAACGATAAAATATCGATATTTATTTTGATCGATATTTCCGACCTCTATTCTAGACCGCGAGGTTGCGGATTCGAGTCCCGTGTTAGGCATGGGTGTTTGCAAATGTATGTTGGCTTGTCAAATGACGAATGTTTCGGCGCATTATAGCCCTCGTGTTGCTGACGGCGCCAGATAATCTGAAAACAACCTATAGCTCGGGACAACATTACTTGAGCCTTGATTATCTGCAGTATGATATATCCTTCCGCGTAAAGATATAGTTCCGAACCAATCACAACTTTTATTGTAATATTGATAACCTGCGCACATAGTTTTGTTTTAAATTTAGATGTATGCTGGTTATAAAAAGAAAATAAGTGCTTTTAAGATAAAATTGTAATTAATATTTTACTCTTCTAACCACGGATTCTGTAAGAGTTTTAAGGAATAGTCCGTGAGGTGACTGCACTTTTTGGACCCCATCGAACATCATTCTGAATTTTTTATAGAAATTGGAGAAAAGTGAGTAGATTACGAATCCACTGCTCTGTCGTGGCAAAAATGGTCGAAACTGATCAAAAGTCGACTTAGGACTGAGTTGAACTAAAATCTGATTGCCAAATATGTTATAACTTGCCAAAAAGAGAACAAACTTTTTCGTCTGGCAACCCACTGCATTTTGATTTTCAATGAGAAAAAGCGCAAACGATTTCTGATCTCTGGCTCGGAAAACTTGTATCTTTTAAAAGTAAGCCAAATTGGCGACATCAGTTACGTCATCAGTGACGCAATGCTTTTTGCCAATTTGGCTCTTTTGTGAAATAGGAATCCGAACACATCCGAATCGTCTGCAACCTTCTTAATTGAAAATTAGAGATTAAGGGTTACTAAATAAAAAAGAAATGCTCATTATTTGGTAAGTTATGGCGCATTTGGCAAATGGATTTAGTTCAACTTATTAAAGAGTTTCAGTCAGTTTTGGTCATTTTTGCCACGGCAGACCAGTGGATTCGTAATCTACTCACTTTTCTCCAATTTCTATAAAACAATTCAGAATGATGTTCGTTGGAGTCCAAAAATTATAGTCGCCTCTCCGTCTAGAATTGGACATACATCGTTCCAATCAGCCAATCAGATCGTAGTAATAAAACCGGTTCACACATCGTTGCAGCGTATTCAATGACCTCATGTAAGCCTGTCCTAATATATAGCTCATTTAGAAGCTACTTTATATGAAACCTTGAAATTTACTGAGTAGGTATGCTCACCCAATGAAATGACATCAATTAAAAACTCGAAAATAGCGTCTAATATATTTTATTTTAAAAATTAAAATTAAAAAAAAAAAAAAAAGCAAGGCTATTGCAGGTTAAACGACTACTTACGCATTGACGTAAGTATTTGAAATATAAAATAAAATATATTAGACGCTATTTTCTAGTTTTTAATTTATGCCCTTTCATTAAGCGATAATTTTTGTACCTACTCACAAAATTTTAAGGCTTTATACAAAGTAGCTTCTAAACGAACTGGGCTACAAAATTGTAACATAGAGAGTAAAAAGAATTATTCTTACGAGAAGTTCTTCTTAATGCTGCTGTCGAAATTAGAAGGTCCATTTTACTATTCACGTTTTTTTTAAACATTTACAGTACAGTTTGTTTTATTTTTACAATATAGGACATGATGCTATACTAAACTCCTCCTTAACTTTACATCACTAGACGGTAGATCTTCAAAGTGTTCATAGAAAATTCATCCATTTTGGCGACATGAAGGCATAATGTTCGCCAAACCGAATAGCATTTTCTTCTCTACAGGGTTGCAGGACTGAACTTACTAGTGTGCCTTCACGCCGCCAAAATGGATGAATTTCCTGTGAGCACGGTGAAGATCTACCGTCTAAGTGATGTTAAGTTAATGTGGAGTTATAGTCATGTCACTTGGCGGTATTTTTTTATATTTGGCGAATAATTTAGTACGATATCCAGAAGGCACTATCGTTTCATTACCTTTGTTTGTCATTTCATTACCCTTGTTTGACGTTTCATTCGCGATAAGAGGATTTGATTGGCTAAATCCTCTTATCACGACTTCAAAACACTTATCTCTAACTTCAATTTTCGGAAAGATGATTCAATAATTAGGCTATATTTTAAGTACCAAACAATTTAGAGATGCGAAATTTCAGCACAATCATATATTTTTTAATCTGAAAATTTTTAATCCCAAATGTTATCGTATTGTTCAACTTTGGATAATGTATTTCTCTTTACAGTCAGGCTCTGCTGACGTCACAGTCGCTCTAGCAGTTAGAGTTCATCCAACGTTAGAGCTATCTGAAGACAAATATTACTTCTTGACCTGTGGCAAACAAGGATTCAGAAATGCAAGGTAATTAAGATTTTTAACTAAGTTAAAGGGGTTCTTGAAGTCATACCTGTGATTGAAATATTCTTACAGAAAACCAAGATTTTCTTTAAATGTAGATTAAAACAAATAATATTTTGAATGACTTATTTCTAGTTTTATATATATATATATATATATATATATATATATATATATATATATATAAAATCCCTTTTTTATGGGCTTTCTTCAGTGAAGTCAGTGCATCTACGAATATTCATTTGCTAATGTTACTTAAATTGTGATGTTAAATGTTTTTAAATATCTTAATTATACTACACTTAGTGTAATGTAGTCACATAAATTATTGTAAAGGAGCAACTGATAAAACTTCCTTTACCACTTGAAATATACAGAAATATCAGACCATCAAGCCCAAATATTTGTTTCATGAAATCAAACGTAGATGGCAGCACCAAACTTTAGATTTCGTTTAATTCGGAATAATTTTCTGATTAAAATTTACGAGTTTTCTAAGTCGTGCATTGATATAACTATTGGATAGACTGCTCCGATGTCAATGTAAGGAGAAAACCGCGCCGGTGATTGATGATGAGAGGCGGATAATTAACCAATCACAGTTCCCTTTTACAGTTGGATGAGAATTGCGATAAACCTTTTAAAGTGCTAGAGTAGATCTTTTTTTGCACATTATTACTAACTAAAGTCTACTACTGATATTTCTGCTCTGTACAACCCAAAATTTTATTTTCAATCCTCGGCAATCCGTATTTTTTGTCCACCCTATGGCATCTGGCAATGGCTTCATATTCCCCAGCGTTAAGCAGTCTCTCCAGTTGTTTGTTGTTTATCTATATCGATGGTTTTCTAAAGTGTGTTTATTTATGCATATTTCTTTTATTTTTTACAGGAATGAGACATCAAGAGTTACATTAAATTTTTACCATGATGGCAAAAGAGTTCAAGAGCTTATATATAATCAAAATTACGAACTCAGAGCTGCCATGACGAAACCCGACAGTAAGTAATAATTTCAACACTATACGATTCAATCTTATGATATATATAAGTATTAGGTCTTTAAATTTAAGTTTTCTTGTCATCTAAACATTTCTTAAATTTAATTTTATAGATATTCACAAACTAAAAGTTAGGTCATGTCTCAGCTTCGCCCCGAATAATTCAGAAGCGCCATTAATAGATTCTAATGGGTAAGTAAATGTTTAGTTTTAAAAAATAACAATTAATATTTTTAAATGTTTTCTATAAAAAAATTTAAACACATACGAATAATGGTTATGATTTACCGTACGGTGTCTCTTGGCGACTTTACAAAAAAGTCGCCAAAATGAAAATTACATCAAAAGGCTATATGTTGCCAAATCCAAAATGCGTCAAAACGCCATGTTGCCAAATCCATTAGGGTTGCCGGAAAACCAATTTGCTTGGTTACCACATTCGGCGTCAAATATCCAACTTTCAAAAAGTCGCCAAGAGGCACCTTACAGTAAATCTGAATATCTCAACCCGAATAATTAAATATCTTTGTTAAATAAATTATGCTTTAAAATTAAGATCTTTGATGTTTATTTTTATGTTATTGCCTTACAGTAATTTCCAAAAAAATTTAACTTATTTTCTACGAAATGCTCTTTTTTTTACAGCTGTCCTCTCACAAATTTCATCACTTCATTTCATTACAACGAAAATACCTCATCAGCGAACGCAATTCTGTCTTCGGTATTCAAATTTCCCGATAGTAACAGAGTGCACGTGCAGTGTGACATTGTACTTTGTAGGGGTCCTTGTGAGCAGGTAAAAATTATTTTTCAATTTCATTTAAAAAAAATATTTTCTTAAAACAAAATCATCTGAATAAAGAGAAATATATTATGTATGAATTATTTCGTAATACCTATAATATTCCCATGCCTATAATATTCTATTTAATTTCACACGATCAAGAGAACGGCTCCCACTAGATAGTCTTAATGGTGGTGGTCAATATTAATACAAGAATCGTAGATTTCGAATAGGGGTGATGTATGCAGAAAATTTGCATCCAAAAAGATTACAATAAGGCAAATGTATGTCTTTCTCCTAGAATCCTCCATGAAAAATTGGGCTAGTCTTGTTCCCACTGCAACAGGCAACTCTAGTATTAGTGGCGGGAACTAGTCTTGTTATAGGCAATAGCAATGCTTATTATTATAAGAAATAAAGCGAAGAAATAATGTAATGTTTTGTGAAAATAAAAATATTTCTTACTGGGATAGAGATTTTGAATGTCATAATAATGCGTTAAAATTAAAAAATGATATAAATTCCATATTGCCTTTACAAAATTTTATAACACTAATATAAAAAGAAAATCCTACCAAATTCATTAATAATTGCTAAAATGTTCTTGAATTAATATTGGATTCCAGTCATTTGGGCAGCTTTTTGATCGTTGAATTTAAACAGAATATATTTTATTTGGGAATTTCATGTATGTTTTATTTAACGTAGCATGTGTTTTTACTATAAATCTCAGGGGAAAAACTTAAACATTTTCTTGTAGTTGTCCAATTACTTGCCAGAAGGAATGGACATAGATTTTCTAAACATTGAATAAAGGTAGTGTTTAATCGAGTTTAACTAATCAGTAAAGTTGTTTAATTAAAGATCTTGGGTTGATGTATTAAAAAACAATCTATTGGCTACACAACCACAATGAACTGTTACATGATTAATCGAAAGTTCAAGTTCTTTATTGGCTTTTTTTTTATTATTATATTATTATAATTTATTTTTTTTATGTTCGATGTTTTAAACTTCAAATCCCAAGTTTTAATCGCTGAACCTTTAATCAAAATTTGGATTCATTCTTACAGTAGTCATGATTAAATGGTCTTGATTGTATAATAATTTCTAAAACGCTAAAAATATCTTATTAATCAAAATGTTTCTTCATTTGTACAAAAATTACTAATTGGATAAATATACCTAGGATTTAAAAAAAAAAAAAAAAATCAAGAAATTTTTTTTATTCCTTGCAACCTAATGATAGTTCCCCGTATGCTTAAAAAAAATCTAATGCTAAAATAACAAATTTTAGTATTTAATAGTGCAATTATATCAATTGCAATTTATATCAAAAGTGGCTTAGAAAAAAATATATATTTAAAAAAATGGAAACATAGTCAAGCTTTTCCCTTAAGAGAAATATCAATTAAAATCTCCACACAAAAAAAACAGAATTTACCTGAAGAATCTACCGAAAATTTGCATATTACAATACTAACTGATTCTCATTCTTGAATTAGCAATATTCTTAATTGTATACGCTGCTATCGCCATCTCTGGGGCACTATTTTTAGGACAACTATACACATTCACTATTCATCTGAAATTAGTAAAATACAGTCTATAATATACCTCAATAAAGGCTGATTTAAACCTACAAGTCAGCGTGCCAGTTGAAATCCTCAATCATATGACGTCAGAGTTAACAGTAAAGCTGGATTTACACTCTACCAGTTGAGGTTCCAGTTAAGACCGCCAGTTCTGTGACGTCAGCTAAGCTAGCACTGCGTCTTCTGTCGGTGATCATGGGAGAGTGCACGTAACTGGTTGATGGGAGTCGCCGGCGCCAGTAAATAGAAATTTTTTGGTTTACTGGAACCAGTAGTGAGGTGACGTCACATGACGCCAGACTGGCCATCTAAACTGGAACCCCGACAGGTAGCGTGCTAATCCGGCTTACACTCATCGTTCCAGTTCTAGAAGAATCCAGTTTGTTACATGATCGCCTCTGGCTGGTGACTCCAGTCGATTAAACACTTTCTATTTATTGGCTCCTGCAACACATATCATTTAATCGCCTTTGATTTCTCGTTACCACTGGCAGGTGGCACGATGGTCGTTTGATATATGGATTGATCAGTCTACTGGCACCGTGTAAAAGCAAATTACGATCAACGCTTAATAGCGACCTTCCAATTGAGTTACCAATCACTGACAGCGTGTAAATCCGCCATTAATGAACTGTGAATCATAATATATTCAAGGCCTGACTTGCATCATTGGGACCCAAAGCACATCGTTTTTTCGGGGCTCCATAAAAATGTTTTTGAGGGGGCTCCCTAATGTTTATTGACAAAGTTTCTTGGAAAGATTTTCTATTTAGCTCATGTTTTAAATGTTTAAGAACTGCTGCTCTAAATCAGTTTAAGGTTATGGTTTATTTAAGTTCAAAACGTAATTGAAAATACTAAAAAAGAACTCTGGGTTTAATTTAACTTCCACAACTTTGAAAAATGTGGAGCCCTCGAGATTTCAGAGTCCAAGCCTGGGCTTTGTTGGCTTGTACGGATATGTATTTGTCCCAATTTTAAACATGCAAGACAACGCCACTTTGGTACGACAAATTTTACATTAGGGGACTTGCTTGGCAATGATCCTCTCCCGAATTCGTTTTTATTTCTTAAAGATATTATTTTTACAAACTATGAATGATTTGTCAAACTTAAGGTTTTGGGTATTTTAATAATTCATGTCTTTGATTTGCAAGAAATACATGTTTGGCGCAACATAGCCAACATTCGCTCTTGTGCCATAAAAAATCACTTAACCAACCAACCGCCTTTAAAGTGATTGAATAAAGACACTATATATTTGTTCCCTTATGTAGGTTCCTTGTCGCGGACCCAACGATCCTTTACCAAGAGCTCTGCCTCGCGTACGGAACGGAACAGAGGACGGACAGCTAATGGCGTCTACTTCAGTTTACCTTCTGGAACCGGGAGATCCAATACGTATGTTATTAAAAAAAAAATATCATTACGTTTAAGAGGAAGATCTAGTAAGGATCATTCCCTATTATACTCTCTAGGCTACAATCTTCTTGTCCAGTTTATTTAGAATCTACTTTGTATAAAGCCTTGGAATTTGTTGAGTAGGTACAAAAATGGTCACTTAATGAAATAACATAAATTAAAAACCTGAAAATAGTATCTTATCTTCCCAAAAAGACAACAAAAAACTAGACGTTGTAAAACAAAAAAAATGCCAAGTCAGTCAGAAAAAGTTATGAAATCTAATGTTTGCCGCCAAGCGGCCACGTTTAGTTTCTTTGGGGTACTTGTACATAGGCAATCAGAACTTGGCAGGCTAGAGTTATTTCAATCTCATTTCATTTGCTTCAGCTACTTTGCACTCATTGCACTGAATTGAGATTAATTTTATAAAAACTAGTGCCTGCCAAGTTCAAGTACCCCATTCGTACATTATGCACAAGTACCCCAAAGAAACTAAGCGTGACCGCTTGGCGGTAAACGTTAGATTTCATAACTTTTCTTGGCTGACTGGGCGTTTTTTTTTTTACTATGTCTAGTTGCTTTTTTGGGAAGATATCAATTATTTTTGTAGAATTTGCTAACTTAACTGCACTCGAACCCTGCTTTCCATTAATCTTTCTCATTAAATGACATCCCTTTCAAATGTGCCAAGGTTTTCAGTTACTCACATATTAAGTCATAAACTTTCTTTTTTTTTCCAGACTGCTTAGTTGCCTTTTATTCATATAAATTTGGCTTTAACCATCGCCAAATACGACAATATAATCTTACCACTTTGCCTTCATATGACTAATATTGCTTTGAGTAATATCCGCACAACATATTTAATACGCAATAACGTCACACTTGATCATAAAAATTCAAAGACTAAGAGTGTGGAACATTGCCAAACTTTCAGTTACACTTTAATACTGGTCACCGCATTTAAGTTTGACACAGATCAGAGTAATTTATTATTTTTGTTTTCCTATTTTCAGTACTTAAAAAAAAATTGCCAGTTTCTCGATATTTTTTGGTAATAATTACAAAAAAAAAAAAAAAAATACTGCTAAGAATGCGAAATTTTCAATATGTTTTTCGGTAATAAGCAATAAGTCATTTTTACTTTTTTCTAATTACACTGTTTAAATAGCTCAGCTTAAAATATCGTCACTTCTTGAAATCGAGCAAAAGATGAATATCCGAAATCCATTGACCTGTTTTACTCAATCATTATCTGGGCAAACCCAATCTCCTGGATCATTTCTGGGGGGGTACAGACCCTCTTACGCATTAATTCATACAAAAGGAACTTCCTCTAATAAATCTGAGGAGAATAAAAAAAGAATGTTCTGAATATATTAAAGCGTTTAAGCTGCAGGCCAGGCTAAAATTCCCAAGCATCGGGATCATTTCCGTGGGGGGGAGGGGGTACAGACCCTCTTACCCATCAAAACATACAAAAAGCACTTCCTCTAATCAATCTGAGAAAAAAAAATTGTCAAAATTGATCAAATAGTTTTGGCTGTACACCTGGTTAAAGTTTTGGTCAAAACCAGAAGAATTAGAAGAACAAAATTCCGGTGACTTCGGCGATTTTCAAACGATTTTTTACAATGTTCCCTTGCTTAATGTTAACAATTATGTTGTTATTTTTCGTCTACTCATCCGGGGCAACACGATGACAAAAAAATCAGGGTTCTAGCTATAATAGAAGCTGAGCTGAGAGGGGTCGTAAACTGGCCTAAGCTCTGTCAACGTAATATATACTTGCATGTCTGCCGCTTTGTAATCGGACTTGGCGGCGGAACACTGCCGCGTTCCTAGATATATTTTATTTTATATTTGAAATCCTTACGTCAATGCCTATGCAGTGGCTTCACCTGCAATAGTCTTTTGATTTTTTTAATTTTCATTTATAATGGATAGACATGAAATGAAAACTATGTATGTCATTTCATTAAGTGATCATTTTCGTACCTACTCACCAAATTTCAAGGTTTTATAGAAAGTAGTTTCTAAATGCACTGGGCTAGAAGATTGTAACTTAGCGAGTATAGGGAAGGATCCTTACTGGGATTTCTTCTAAATTTATTTTATAGGGGCATTCTAATGCTACTACTAGATAACCGCAAAACCATAGTTTTGAGAAAAACGCATTTGAAAAATTTCCAAAGTTTTGAAATCGTCTTGCAGCCTAATGGCTTTAATATAAATACTGCCCTCATAAATTAAAAAGGGCTAAATTCAAAAAAGTTTAAATGCGTATTTTGACGCTTTTACTTTCATCTTTTGAAGTTACATTTTTTTGTTGTCGTATAGGTTTATTTGACTTAAGAACTTGAGCAATTCAATGAAATAAAACGATTTTCTAAGGACTAGGACTAACCAGAAATTGTCAAAATATTAATTTTTTTTTTTTTTTTTTTTTTTTTTTTTTTTGGATTTAGGGGCTTTCAGCAAATGAGGACAGAACCTTGATACAGTAATTATCTTGATACAGTGATCTATTTGTAGTATAAAATAAAGGGGGGTAATTTATGATTCATTGTGCACCTATCTAAAAAGGACAATTTTGAAGTTATCAAGTTGTGGCATCGTGACGATATATTTGAGCAAAACAACAGGAAAATGGCCCTTTGAGTATTTTCCCAAAATGTTCATTTTAGACTTAAGTTTTTTTTTTTTTTTTTTTTTAAAAAGATTGTTCTTAAGGTAGGTACATTTTTGAGATTTTTAAAAAGCTGAGAATGGTTTCTTTGTGAAATTATGAAAGTTCATAAAACATGCCTCTATTTTAAAGAAAATTATGCTTTGTATTCAAATAATGCCATTACCATCCTAAATAATGCAGAAATCATATAAGTGCTGCATTGCATTGTCTCAGTAGCTTTCGATGTAAATAATTATGAATTAGCCTTATTTACTTAAGAAATTATGTACATTTTTCAAAATATTGTTAGAACTGAGTATTTAAAAATCTATCAAAATATTAAAAAAAATTGTCTAGAAAAGAAGTCTGTGGTCAGCATAACTCCCGAACAAATTGACCTACAATGTTCAAATTTGGTGTGAGGGTTAGTTGTGGCCGTGGGACCTACCATTAAGGTTTTCGTCAAAATCGCGCATGTGCATAAGGTTAAAATCATGGAAGATAATGAAAAAATCCTGTTTTTCAGCAATTGCTAAAAAACGAATCTAACGATTTTGATTAAAATCTCTCATGCCTTTTAAGATGTTCTTCGATTTAAATAGCCCCTACACCGAAATTCTCTTAGAAATAAGATAAAAGCTTAAAAAGTTGAAAAGCGAATGCCTTTCAACACAGCTCTCTGCCCTTGAGCACCGCCCATCAACTATTATTTTTTTTTACTTTCAATTACCTATTTGTAACACATAGGGTAATGAAAGTATAGTATTCGGTAAAAAAAACCTTTAGTTTTTTTTTTTTTTTTTTCATTTCTCCACGTTTTGGAACATCCTGATCTAGAAAAAATTTATGTTTGTGTATGTGTACGTGGTCAGCGTAACTCCCGAACAAATTGAGCTACGATGTTAAAATTTGGTGTGAGGGTTGGTAGTGGCCCGAGGGTCTACCATTAAGGTTTTCGTCAAAATCTCACATGCGCATAAGGTAGATGACATTGAAAAAAATCATGTTTTTCAATGAATTGCTAAGAAACGGTTCTAACGATTTTCTTCATTATAGCTGTGGTAAAGCCCTTTAAGGTGTTCTAAACATTCCCACTTCCAAAATTCTCGTAAAAATGTTTTCATTGCGGAAAGAGTTGAAAAACGAATGCCTTCAACGCAGATTTCTTTTTCCCTGAGCATAGCTCATCGACGATCGTTTTTTCTCCTCTCCACTGTTTCACTTATAAGAAAGGATAACATAAGAATTATCGAAATTAATAACGCCAAAATACCCATTTTGACAAAGTTTTTTTTTTTTTTTTCAAAGACACATAAAAATTATCGCAAAAAAATATCACCAAACTGGCAATTTTTTTCTAAATGAATGCTGAAAATAAACAGTAAATGACACAAATCCACATCAGTAATAGTAATATAGTGTAATTAAAAGTTGTGCGATGTTCCACACCCCTAGTTCTGTTTGACACACAAGAAAGGACAATGTAATTTTTTTGTCCATGTCAACAATTATTGTCAAAAAAAAATTGCCCAACTGGCCATTTTTATTTAAATGAGTGAAAAGGGTAAATAACACGATTGGTTGGTTGGTTGTATTCAGATTATCTGGCGCCGTCAGCAACACGAGGGCTATAATGCGCCGAAACATTCGTCATTAGACAAGCCAACATACATTTACAAACACCCATGCCAACACGGGACTCGAACCCGCAACCTCGCGGTCTAGAAGCTAGCACGCTAACCACTATACCGTTTGGTCGGCGTAAATAACACGATATCAAATTTTAAGTGTAATTGAAAGTTGTGCGATGTTCAACACCCCTAGTTTTATTACAAATTTAGAACAAAAGGTGATCTAATAAAAGAATATAGAACAAAATAAGGTTAATTATAATTAAGTTAGGTTAAGGATGGTAGAAACCGTAACAACTAGGGGTGTGGAACATTGCACAACTTTCAATTATACTACATTACTGATGTGGATTTGTGTCATTTATCTTTTTTATATTTTCCTCATTCGCTTAGAAAAAATGGTCAGTTTGGCGATATATTTTTCGATAATTCTTAAATGGGTCTTTAAAAAAAAAAATTCGCCAAAAAGGTGTTTGTGGCGAATTACTTTTCGATAATTCTTATATTATCCTTTCTTATAAGTGAATCTGAGGAGAGGAGAAAAGGTGATCGTTGATGAGCTATGTTCAAGCAAAGAGAACTCTGCGTTGAAGATATTCGTTTTTCAACTTTTTACGCCGTTAAAGCATTTTTACGAAAATTTCAGAGGTGGGGATGTTTAGAACACCTTAAGTGGCATTACCACAGCGATTTTGATCAAAATCGTTCGAGTCGTTTTTTAACAATCATTAAAATACATTATTTTTTCAATAGCAGCTACCTTATGCGTATGCGCGATTTTGACAAAAACCTTAATGGTAGGTCCAATTTTCCCCACCAACCCACACAACACACCAAATTTGCACATCGTAGGTCAATTTGTTCGGGAATTATGTTGACCACAGACACACATTTTTCTAAATCACTTTTTTGAAATCAGAATGTTCCAAAACGTAAAGAAATGCAAAAAAAAATTAAAAAAAATAAAAATTATATATATATATTTTTTTTACCGACTCGTATACTTTCATTACCTAATGTATATATATGGGTAATTGAAAGTAAAAATAACCTTCAGCAATCCTAACTGAGATGTTTGAAGGCATTCCCAAGCTATTTGCGAGCAGTATTGGTATTCCAATAACAACCTGAAAACGACTACTGCTACCAAAGTGCTTTATTTGAATCAGTAGGGCCATTTAGTGGTTATGGTTAAGAAAGGTTGCAAAAACTATTGGATAGTAATGACACACACAAAAAAAGGAAATAAATTATATATCATAGTATGTTTAGAATACTTTTTACAGAAAAGTTTCTATATATATTTTTTTTTTTCTAATTTAAATGTTTGATGTTTTACAAAAAAAAAAAATCATTCAAAATATACATTATATTTTATACAGTCATCGACCATGAAAGACAAAAGTTGTTTAAAAAGACTCTAGATGGCAATGACATTCTCGTATCAATCCTGTGGTTTCCAAAAGAATTTTATGAGAAAGAAACCAATTAAAATGAATTTCATTTATCTATTGAAAGTTACTATGGGCATATAAAAAAAATTATCAGTTAATTTTTTACTATGGGTTTTGTAGACATGGGACTGCAAAGTGCACGTTTCAGGAGAATAACCGCGTATCTTTAAATAAAATAAATTCAATTTAATCTGATTAGTTTGAATTTAGTGTTACTTTAATTATTTTCCGTTTATCTTTAGTTTTTCACCGCTCCTAAGACCTGATGCAATATATTGTTGCACAAATTGTCTGTATATAGTGTAAATAGTGACGTATTATTTTAAAATTCTATTGTAATTTATTTTAATCTTATTTTTTTAACAGCGATTACACAGGTTAGAAAAAGGTGGCAACACCTAAAGCAATCGAGAAATTTCGAGACGTTTCTTTTCCGACGAATTGGTTGGAAATTTCGCGAACATACTCTCGCGCCAAGTATTTAAAGACCGGAGAGAGGGAAAGTTTTCAGATTGACTTCGGACTTCGTTGAAAGCTGATCGCTTTGTTTACCTATTGGAGTGAGCTTGTATAATCGCTGTGTTCGAAGTTATTTTTGTTGAAGCTTGAGAGTAATTAAACTGTTGCCTGTGAATAAATTTTGTGAGTTTTCTGAAGAGAGAATAAATATTTTTATACCGTGAAAACTGTGCCATCATTGCCTCAGTGGAAAGTATTTAAAGACCGGAGAGAGGGAAAGTTTTCAGATTGACTTCGGACTTCGTTGAAAGCTGATCGCTTTGTTCGAAGTTATTTTTGTTGAAGCTTGTGTTGAAGCTTGAGAGTAATTAAACTGTTGCCTGTGAATAAATTTTGTGAGTTTTCTGAAGAGAGAATAAATATTTTTATACCGTGAAAACTGTGCCATCATTGCCTCAGTGGCCAAGTATTTAAAGACCGGAGAGAGGGAAAGTTTTCAGATTGACTTCGGACTTCGTTGAAAGCTGATCGCTTTGTTTACCTATTGGAGTGAGCTTGTATAATCGCTGTGTTCGAAGTTATTTTTGTTGAAGCTTGTGTTGAAGCTTGAGAGTAATTAAACTGTTGCCTGTGAATAAATTTTGTGAGTTTTCTGAAGAGAGAATAAATATTTTTATACCGTGAAAACTGTGCCATCATTGCCTCAGTGGAAAAATTCTTAACAATATTGTACGAAAGAAATAAGTACTTTTAACGCTATAACGTACACTTTTGTCAATCAAAATGGTTGGCAAGAAAATTTACAATTACGAAAAGGCGCCTTACTTAAACTTTTAATTAAATAGTACTAACGTAAAATTTTTGTTTCTAAACTATTTAAATTTTGTTTGTCGATATAACAACAAAATTGGAAGTGAATCAAGCAAATTTACAGAGAAATAAAATTTGGCTTTTTTACTGTTAAAAATTTAAAATCAATTTGTCACTCAAAATAGTGACAACACCTATTGAGCGAAGTTGTAATAAGTATGCAATATATTTTCTCGGAAATTTAAAGCTTTTAATACGATTGAATTTCTAGAACATTTTTGAGAGCGAAATTTCTCAAGTTAGAGAAATAAAATTTGGCTTTTTTTTTATGATGAGAATTTTTAAAGTTGTTGGTCATATAGTGGCGCCATCTACTGGGAGAAGCAATAAAATATTTCGTTATTCAATATTTTCTAGCTATAAAGTATTGCAACAACTTTAAATTGGGTTGAATTGCTGTAATTCTTTTGTGACAAATGTCGCAATTTTTTTTTTTTTTTTTTTTTTTTTTTTTTAATTATAGTTATTAGTACTTTGTCCGATCTTGATTTTTCGAGACATAAATTTCATTTTCTTTTTCAGTTGCGGAATCCTTGGAGAGTTGCACAGAGTGGCGATTTCCATGGCTCATCGGGCTCTGCATCTGTTTGGCCATTTTGCTTCTTGTCATGTTAATAGTCAACATTTTCCTTTGCTCTTCACTAACTTGCACGTGTACAAAAACCGAGGTATGTATAGAGGATGACTAATTTGAGACATATATTTTCCTTAATTATACTCTTGACTGAAACTAGTTAGTTTGATATACAAAGTGGCAATGAGCGTCCCTTACGCGAGTTCACTGGTTTTATTTTTTGAGATTCAAACAATTTAATTGACAGATTAAGTGGATATAGGAGTATATGGCATTTTATAAAAACCTGATATTTCACATTAGATAAGGCTGTATACAGTATATCATACGAATAGCTCATTCCAGCATTTTTTGGCATTTTCTGTTGCCATAGAAACGAGTAGAGTCCTGTTTTTCATGGTGTACTTCAGGAAAAAGACATTGGACGGTAATTTTTACGTGCATCACTTCTATCAACGAGTCTTGTTTCACTAACAACAGCCATAAACCAAACTATATTGCATGAGCTATTCTCTTTAAAAACAGACAGTAACTGTACCTTGTTTTCAAACGTGTCCAAGACGCAATAGGACAACTTTATAAGAGAACAAAAACACTAAATCTTTCTCACTTTGGATACTCAGCACAGGGGCGGATTTAGAGGTCAATCAAGGGGGGTGCGATTATGAACGGGAGTGTTTACAGTGGCGGTGATAATTTGTCAACTTGGGGAAGAAGGGGAGGGGGGGGAGGGGTATCATCAATTAGTATGATACTATCAGGGTTCAATGAAAAATAAAAATTAGAGGGTTTGACAATCCTCTTTTGCCCCCCATGTAACAAATTACCCCGAAAATGTAATAAAAAATTAAATTTTAAATATTTAGTATTTTTTATTAAACAAAAAATATTTAAGAGCACAAAAAAATATCTCATGCAGATTAGGTGAAGTGTAAAAAGCTCAGCAACCATGAAAATTCAACTTTTTTATACAAGTTAATTTACCAATACATTCAACATCATAAATCAATTGATGCAGAAAAAGGCGATAGATCGTTTAACAACTTTAGACAACATTGCAGGTACGTAACACTCTATATTCATAAGGTTTTAATAATTTCCAAAGTTAAACAATTCTTTTCAACTCTGTTTGACATCACATTAGTAAATTAAAATATAAGTTACATAAACTTGAGACTACACACTATAATATTGGTCACTGCATTCAAATTTGATATGGTATTATTTACTGTTTCCAAATTTTCCTTCATTTAAATGAAAATGGAGAGTTTGGCGATATTTTTGGCAATAATTTTTACGTGGGACAAGAAAAATAGTAATAATAATAATAAAAAAAAACCGCATAACCGACGAAATTGGTGATGATATTCAATAGACATTACACTGTCCTTTTTTGAACGAAAAGCAGAAAGATATCAATAGTTGATGGGCGATGCACAAGGGCAGAGAGCTCTGCGTTAAAGACACACATTTTTCAACTTTTTACGCTTTTATCAGATTTCTACGGGAAATTCGGAGGTGGGGGGTGATTAAAACACCTTAAGAGGCATTAGATTCATGATTTCACCCTTATGTGAATGCTCAAACCTAATCGTAGGTCCCATGGCTACCACTAGCCCGCACACCAAATTTGAATATCGTACGTCAATTCGTTTAGGAGCTATGCTGACCATGTACGCATAGACATTTTATCTAGACAACTTTATTGATATAAGTTGATATTAATAAGCCTTTATTGATAAGCCATATAGGCCCTTTTCATCTTAAAGTTTTATATTTTCCTTTAGTTGCAAAAATTCTCTAAAAAGACGGATTTTTATTGTACCCAACCTGTACTTTAATATAAATTTTGAGTTTGGTTTAACATAACTGTATATTTTCTCTTATAAATATGATTTAAAAAGAACTTAAATTAGGAAAATGTACTCAAAGCCCATCTTAAACCGTCAACACACAAATCACCATAATAAAAAAATAAAAAAAAAGCAGCAGGTTTTTCAAACAATAAACTTAACATTATCTGAAAATTAGTTTGTTTTAACTCTCTGCGTTTTATTCAAAAAAAATTCCAAACTAAATTAGTTACAGCAGGTGAAATTGTAATAATAATAATTTTCATATAACCATAGAACCTGCTTTTTCATCACAAGTAGCATCTCTAATCGGTTACATATTGTGTCTCATATTAGATATATTAGTAGTCATTTACCATCAATTTTGAGTCACAAACACAAAAACACATTTAAAATTAAAATTAAAAAAAAAAAAAAAAAAAAAAAAAAAAAGAACATTTAAAAAGATTTTAACATTAAATGATTTAAATTATTTGTAAGTCATCGGTATTGTTCCTAATATTTCAGTAATTTATACTTAAATAATCAACTCGCACAAAACAATTTTGGCTTTTATTTAACAGAGCAAATAAAAACTGTCAAAAGCTGCGAATGCGCAATATTTACAAATTTGCAATCTAAGCTGACCAGTTTTGAAATTACAATATGTTAAATTACTTGATATTCTAGTAGCAATAAATGTCGCTGTACCGGATATTTCCAGATATTGCACCGGAACAACGTTAAATTCTGATTAGTTTGTTTATCAAGCAGAGAACATCTACCAGATGGTCTTTCAAGAGAAAAATGGACTTCATCTTAAATAAGAGAAACCTCAGAAAACTATCAGGAAGTAGCTCAACAATCGACGCGAGTTTACTCAATTTGACAAGTGTTTACTCAATTTGAAAACAGACTACAGAGAGCCAAATATTGCTCGATCTGGTGAATTTTCGCGAGGTGTGAGATTGGAGCATATAGCAATATTTAAAAACGTGTTTGGCTATGATCCTGAATATTTTGAGAAGAAGTTAAAAGGTAATATGGAACTCACTTTATACTGTTAAGGATAAATTAAATTTTATAATTTACGAAAGCAATTTTGTTTGACATTATCAAAGGGCTTTTATGATTTTGCATATGAAAGGGTGCAGATACAAGGGGTTAATCCAGTAAAACCAGTTTATTTTTACAAGAATTACATATTTTATTATAATCTATTCATATACTGGTGGTATTGAATTGAGAGTTACGTTGATAATTGCATAAAATGCCAAATATGAGTGTATAGTATAAATCACTACTTCTGATTATTCTGTAAAAAATGAAATATTCAAACATATTTAGAAAAAAAAAGCAAACGTCTAAGCTGAAACAAATTGTTAATGAAATATTACATTTTGTAAAATAAATAGTAACATTTAAAAAATCTTATCATGCTTATATATTACTGTCAATTATCTTGCACTGCCATACCAATTGAAGAAACAAAGTCTTGACATCGCACGCACACTCCAACTCAAGCAAAAATGACCATTCCATTCACTTGTCACTTCCACCCAGAGTAGAGGCATTTTAGTAATTTGCAACTCACAATGGTGCAATGTCACGTGCATGGGAGGGGACAGTATGCCCCACAAGTTTTATTGCTTTGTGTCCTTAGTTTCAAATTCAAGGTCAAGAAAGAAGGGGTCGTTTTTGTTGATCTTCTGGAGAGAACGAAGGGAAACTTTTCTTGGTCCTAATTTAGCGATAGCTTCTTCATCGGAACTTCTTACAACCTCTGTAGAATTGCAGTAATGCTATTGTACTGATTTGATCAAAGCTCTTTTTTAATTAGGAATTAGGCATTTTATTTTCCAATTATAATTAAAGGTTCTTGTTTTTTTGTTTTGTTTTTAATATTTTTAGTGCATGATTTTTTGTACGTTTAGGGGGTGCGATGGCACCCCGATATTAAACCTGTATAATTAATTGCCCTCTGATCAAGAAGACAAGAAGTATACCTGCAGAATGCTAATTGGAAAAAAAAACCCTGCCAGTTATTGGTCCCATCTCCTACTCACAAATGAGAAAATCGTGCTGAAATTGAGAAATTTTTTAATGGTATTGTGAGAAAATTTTTTAATTTGAGAATCACACAAGGGATAAAGATTCGTTGACCGGTACATTGCATGTCATCACAATCGCGATCTACTCGTCCCCTCTCAAGCCTATTCCTTCTACGGATTGTGAAATAAGGAGCTCGGTTAGGTGGCTTAAGAATCTGTATTAATGAAACATGAAAAATGTCAGAAAAAGCTTAATTTTGTTTACCCCCTCTATATCCATCGATATTGATATTAAATAAAAAATAGATCTTACAAATATTAAAGAAATGTATTTTTTTTTTTTTTTTTTTTTTTTAATTTGGAGGAAACGGCCATTCAAAAATTATTTTGACGAGATACATCATGGGGGGTGCGGTCGCACCCCCGCACCCCCCCTAAATCCGCGCCTGACTCAGCATAACGTAGTGCTTCAGTATTTTCGAGTGAGTTACCGTGTTGAGGCTCGATAGGAAACGTTATTTTAACCCTTTGCACTCCAGGCCTTTTTTGCGCGGAGGGACCAGCAACTCGAGACGTTTCTCTCCATTTTTGGTTGGTTCGCGGTTACAGATCCGCTTCAAAGAAACTAAACACAGTCATTGGCCTTGCATTGAATTTCCGCATCAAACCTAGTGGTCCTCTTGAGTTGCGGCATCAAATCATGTGGTGAGGGATAGTCACCTCTGGAGTGCAAAGGGTCCTTTGCACTCGAGCGGTGCCTCTCAGGCGCTACACGATTAAATGAAGAAACACGAGAGGACCACTAGGTTTGATGCGGAAATTTGATGCAAAGTCAATGTCTGTGTTTAGTTTCTATGAAGCAAATTCATAAACGCCAACCATTGGCATGGGTGTTGGTAAATGTATGTTGGCTTGTCTAATGACGAATGTTTCGGCGCATTATAGCCCTCGTGTTGCTGACGGCGCCAGATAATCTGAATACAACCAACCATAAACGCCAACCGAACCAAAAATGTTTCGAGTTACTGGACCCTCCGCGCGAAAAAGGCCTCGAGTGCAAAGGGTTAACATATTCGCTGTCGATCACACCCGCCAAAGCGGAATGGCGTGTAGTCTGTAGTAGTCTATCCCCAGTAATCTGTTCTGATCAGACTGAATCCGATAGGAGTTTCCGTTCATGCTGGAATTAACTGAAGGTAACAAAATAATTTTTGTCATGAGACATAAATATCAGATACGTCTTGTCTTCCTCCCTAAGGTTAGCTGGAAGCTTGTGTTATTAAAAAACAGTTTTAGGTAATTCCAGCAAAGAACGGTAACTCTGATCGAGTGCAGACTGATCAAGATCAGAACAGACTACTGGGAAGTAACAAGACATTCTGCGTTTATACGTGATTGGAAGCGAATGTATTAAGACGTAATCTGTAATAAAACAACTATCGCCAAATTTGGACAAGCGCTTGTTTGGCTGTGAGAGACAGATACGTGAGGCTAACTTCTAACAATTACCGCAGCTATTTAAAAGGCATGCGACACATTTTATGAAGGTGACTTATTGTATTTAAAGAAAACAAAACTAAAAAACTTTAAGATTCATTATTTCCCAAAAATACTTTGATGTAACAATGCCCTTTCATTAAGTCCTTCACCTTATCTTCCATTAATCACTTCGATTTCGTTATTAAGTATTAAACCATATCGATATTTTCAAATCGCATCCCTCTTACAGGTTGTGGACAAGGAACCGTCAGAAATGGACGATTACGATCCTTACCGCGTCGGCTGGGTAAGCGGTTCCCATTACGGCTCCCGTAGCTCCCTTCACAAGCCCGGATACATGTCGGGAGGTTCCACCCTCAACTCTACAGCACGGTCGGTGAGCAATGCTAGTGACCACTATGCCATTGTCCACTCCAGACCGGGCAGTAGGTATTCTCAGCATTCCAGCAAAGAACCCCTACACAAGAGCTCTGGAGGATCCATACTATCCAATGGCCACCACAATCATTACAATTCCAGGATATAAGACTGCCAAAGCAGACCATTTTATTCAAATACACTCGTCAGGCACCATGATTTTGATGGCACTATACTGTTCAATGGCTATAATCTTTGTAAGTCCATCAATAGCTGCCAATACGCTTGGTGAACTAAACAATTGTGTTCGCACCACTCAAGTCTAAATAATCATGATTGTTGAGGTCATCAATGGCCCTCATAATCATTGAAAGACAGCTAACACACGTGATGTACCACTAATTCTATTTGAGGCACTTCAGTTTTAATTCAACATCACTGAGGAGACCATCTATGATTACCACCACAATCATTGATATGCGAAGATATCATTCATCACAGCTTGAGTATATGGCCTCCACAACCCTTATAATTTCAGAATATAAGACTGTAAGATTTTTGATAAACTAAAAAAAATGGCATTCAAGTCTAAAGTGTTCAATGTTGAATTGTGTTGGTTCTATACTGTCATCATGCCAGAGTGTAAGACTAGCACAGCCAAGATCGGGATTGTACATATAGGTTAAAAGACACTTGAGAAGGGAAAATTTTCCATGTTCCTTGTTCATGCAGGTTGGAAAATTCCGGAGTGGTCAACGTCTGTAGAATAAAAGAAAAGTGATACGCATGATTGTTCAGTCTCTGTTCAAGACATGTTCAATTCGTTTAACTCGAATGAGATGGCTTGGTGTTTTGTTCAACAACTTTAGTGTATAGAGGATATGGACTGTGTTACTAAGTAAGAATATTTACCGACATGGTTAGTGTGAATATAAAAAAAAAGAATTTTGGTGTGTATCAGAAACGGTACTCTTGCATTAGACGGGTACCATATAAAACGCTCCAAATTGTAATAATTAAGGCCTCTTTCACACGAGGTGGTTTAGTTGATTCAACTAAGTTGCTTGGTAAACTCTCAACTAGTTGACTTGGCACTTTCACACGAGGCAACTTGTGGAATCAACTTCTTATTCCAACGGAATGTCAGTACGATGCTGAGTCAACTAGTTAGGATGAGAACGTTAGCGGCACTTGTGCTGCAAACAAACCGCCTGGGCGGACAAGTTGACTGCATGTGAAAGGATTCAGGCAATTCCCTATCATTTCTTAAATGGCTACACTCCTAATCACCCTCCAGATAAACTAGTTGAATCAACTAGTCGCCTAGTGTGAAAGAGGCCTAACTCATCTAAACTAACAACCACCAAATCATTTATAATTCCTATAGCAAACAGTAAACATTTAGATTTTACGATGCATTTAAACGTCATTTAAATTTCATTCTCTTGGATTTTCAATCTATCAGATGATGCTTTAAATAAAACTAGAGCTCTCGTGAAATTCATTAGTTGTATAGTGAACGATTTATGATTATCTTTGTTTTCTAATATATAAGTTGCTTCAACTCCGGAACAATGAGATATAGCAGCTGGTAGACGAGCAAAAATCTCACACCACACAATCAATCAATCATCATTTAATAGTATTAACATTTAGGTTTTACGACAACTCCGCCAACTGGTACCCGTCTAACGGAAGAGTAGTTCAGAAACTTCTTAAAGAGTAAGGAAGACATCATTTGAGGTGTAATTAAGATTACATTTTCTGAAAGGCATTTATGTACTACAGCTTACGGTTTTAAAAAAAATAACAGGAACTAAAAGATTATGTCGGATGTTAATTAGAAAAGAAGTAATCATTTGTTATATTCTAACAATTCGCCACTAAACTGCTGTTTTGAAAGAATATTTCTGGATATAAAATGTAACAAATCAGAAACCTGGTTCTGTATAAATTTTTAAACAGGACTTTACATAATGAGATTTTATAAGTTTTTATTGCATATTTTTAATCTGAACATAACAAATAAATTAATTCAAATATAATTTGAATATATCCTACTGTATATGGCTTTAAGGGATCTGTCAACTTTGGATGCATTGAAAAAATGCTATTTGTATTATATATTTTTTTTAAGAATACTGTTATGTTTTTGTTATAAAACTTGTATAACTTAAGAAAAACATACGTAAATTACAAAAAAAAATTTAAAAAAAAACACTTTTTTTAGTGTAAAAATGCCAGGTAAACAGGAGTCCTCAAAAAAGTAGATAGGTGTGCACTGTTGAAAAAATCTGAACGGCCCATATGAAACAAAAAAAATGTAATGGTTTTAGGTTTAGCGTGACAGTGGCTGTATCCCGTACCTCTAATATTAATTTCTATGCAAAAATAACAAAATAGCGGGCAAAAAAAAAAAGTTTTTTTTAATGTTTTTGTCCAAAAAAATAGTAAAAATTTAAATTTTGCTGTGATTCTGGTACGGGATATAGCGATAAGTGTACAGAATATGTGGTTAAAATTTCATAAGGATTACTTCAGTAGTTTCTGAGATTTTTTCAACAGCGCAAGCCTACCTTCTTTTCACACTAAAAAAGTGGTTAAAATCAACAATTATTATTATTATTATTTTGTAATTTACGAATGTTTTTGTTAAGCCTAACAAGTTTTATATCAATAAACATAATAGTATTCTAAAAAAAAAAAAAAAAAAAAAGCTTATTTTTTATGCATCATCCAAAAAAGACAGAGCCCTTAAATTTCATACTGCAAATTTTTGTAAGTTTTCTTTCATGGACTGTAAACGTTAAGCGATATTTCTTTAAAAGAAAATTCTTGCAAGTTAGTAAAAAGGCATTATAGCCAAGGTGCTTTTGAGCTTATAGTAAGTAGGTTAATTTAAGTTTTAGGAAACTAATGAATCATTATCATTTTCTGTTATTCATTCATACGCTTCTAACTTGGTAACACTTTTACGCTTTAATCTACATCAGGAATTTCGGAAAGATTTGAAGTATAACATGATGTGAAGAAAAATGACTCAAAGTTTTACGTTTTTCTAACTCTAACATGTGATAAGTTTTGGAATCTGGTTGCTAAGCATAAATTAAATCACCCTGAGTAGTGCTTCAGCAACAATGTATTTTAGAAATATGTATGCTCTTTAAAAGAAAATTTCAGTTGATCAATTTTGAATTGCCTCAAGGCAAAAACAAACAATTAAATAAAAAAAAGTTTTGTTCTGGTTGAAGGAAAATAAGTAAATCTTTCAAAAATGTAATTAAACAACTAATTTTTTTAAAGCTTAGTATATTTTTAAATACAAAATCTTACTCTATTTTTTTTTTTTTTTTTTAAGTTTATTACTATATTTTTAAGCTTAAATTTGACTGTGGTGTGTTTACTTCAAACATTTGAATTAAGCAAAATTTTATTTGTATAAAAATGATTGATTATATTTTACTAGATATCATGTAGCAAAAAAACCGAAATCATATAAATCTTTGTAAATACAAATGTGTTCAAAATAATACTTCAAGTAAATATGACAAGAAAAAAGTGAGTATAAATGTAAATATTTTATTTTTGTAATGACAATAAACAGTTTAATGTACCATGTTTTTGTTGACTTTCAAAACCTTATATTCACACAAACATTCCAACTATAAATCAATCAATGTTTACGTTACAGCGATTTCTTAATCTGTCGTGACGGAGATATATTTCTTAGTTTGTTCCCTTTAAGTAACGTGACAACATCGTTTAATTAGTGTTTATGTAACATTTAGTTTGTATATCAATGTATGACATTGTATTTTGTATATCAATGGTCGAACACTATTTACTATCTCTAAAGTAAGATTTACCAATGCTTAATGTAATAAGGGATGTGGAACATAACACAACTTTCAATTACAGTTTAATACAAGCGACTCAAATTTGATATAGATTGCTGAAAGTTATTTTTGTTTTCATATTTTCATTAATTAAAAAAAAAAGTTTGACGATATTTTAGGCGATAAGAATTATATTGACCAAGAAAAGAAAATACCAAAATGGCGATATGATTTTCATTAATTATAACATCGTTTCTTGTAAGTGAAACACTTGAGAAACAGTCGTTGATGGGAAATGCTTAAAGGAAGAGAACTCTGTAAAAGTTTTTCATCTTTTTACGCCTTTATCGAAGAAAAGAAAATACCAAAATGGCGATATGATTTTCATTAATTATCACATCTTTTCTTGCAAGTGAAACACAGGAGAAACAGTCTTTGATGGGAAATGCTTAAAGGAAGAGAACTCTGTAAAAGTTTTTCAACTTTTTACGCCTTTATCGAGTTTCTACTGGAATTTCGGAGGTGGGTATGCTTAGAGCACCTTAAAATGCATTACCACGGTGACTTTGATCCAAATCGTTTGTTGGGAATTGCTAAAAAATCTAAATTTTTCAATGGCGCAATTTTTCAATTTTTCATTTACAGTTTTGACGAAAACCTTAATGGCAAGTCCCATGGATACTACTTATCTGTAAGCAAAAGCAGGCGCGTAGCAAGGGGGAGGGATATGGGGATATATGCCCTTCCGAAATGTTTCAGTTTACTATCAGAAAGCAAAAACCAAAGAATTTTTTTTTTTATTTAAAATGGTATTGAAATTGAAAATTTCTAAACATACGTTGGAAAAGTACTTGAAGTTAAATATATTGGCCATTATAACAAAAATTATTTTTTATGATTTGCTGCGTTATAATTTTATATCCCCTCCTGAAAAAAATCTCTGGCTACGCACCTGTGCAAAATCTAAACAACGTAGGCCAATTCACTCGAAAGTTATGCTGACCAATTGAAGTTATGCAGACGAAACGAGGCACATTTTTTTGTAACCACGTTTTTCAACTAGCTACGTCCAAAAACGTGTAAATATATAAAAAGTAGAAAAAAATCGATTTTTTTTTTTTTTTTTTTTAATTTTTTTTTTTTACAGAATGCTACAGTTATATTAATTGAAACTAAAGAGTACTCGAAAATTTACTAGAGGCTTAAGCACTATTTATTAGACAGAGCAACAGGAACGTACTGGGACATAAAATCGACCTGAGGATTTTAGATTTATGGTTGCCCAAATTTTCAATAAAATCTTAAATCAAACTTTAATAATTATCGTTGAAAAGGAAATACTTCCAATAATATATTAAATAATTAATTTAAAATTAAATAGTTTTAATAATTAATATATTATTTAATTATTTATGTTTAATAATCAATTTCAAAAATTAAGTACTTTCATTCATTAATCTTAATGTTTGATTTATTTTAATAATTATTTTTATTTAAATCAAATTCTCTCTGTCTTTACTATAAATGCCACCTTTGAGTGAATTTGGTTCACTAAACCATTGATATATTTAATCTTAAAAGTTATAAAATAAGTAAATAGTCGCAATACGATAATATATAAATCTTAGGCCATTAATTTCCTAAATACAGCATAATCTATAAAATTAAACTAATGTGAAATTTCAAGTAAATTTTCAAAATACAAACTATACCTCTGAAACTAAAATAATAGTTCAACAATAGTTAATAGCGTTGGTGAGAGTGATTGGGTTTTGAATGCTAACGTTTGTTAGAAGGAAAAAAAGAAAGGGAAAAAAAAGAAGAAAATAAGAAAAGAAAAAAAACGTTAGAGAGAGCAACTGATTATATAAACAAAAAATAATAAATATATATATATAAAAAAAAGAATTTCTATATTGAACCGGCCCATTTTTTACAGAAACTGATCATGCCGGTGATAGCATCGGCCAACCCCTATGGCCAGTACGTCCCTGTGACCAGTATTTATTAGAAAGCTCTGTAATTCGCGTTCAAGCATAATTTACTTTGTGCTCAAGTACCTTTGATTTAGTACGTTTTAGCCAAATTTTACCACTGCACAAGCAACATTCAATTAGTGCTTAAACCAGTGGTAGAAGTGGTGGAAAAAAAAGTGGGGGGACGCCCAAAATTTTGGTGATAAGTGCACCCCTCCCCCTCTCCCACCTTAAATTTTAATAATTTCCATAATTTTAATAAATTACTTTAATTAATTTTAATAAATTATAATTAAATTTTAATAAATTACCATAAATTTTATAATTTCGTAACTTATAATAAAAATATTAACTAGTAAAGAAATAACTTATACTTCCTAACATTAACATTTAACGAAGGTCCAAAATGTATTGTTGTTTTAATGAATATTCGGCGACTTAAAATTTTTTAACTTGGAAGTAAGAGATAAAATGAAGTTATAATTTAACCTTATATACATAACTGTTTATTTAGATTTAAATAATACTTATAAATGTTCATACTTTCATGAAATTAAATTAACAGAGATTTCTGAAAAAGTTTTTTTTTTTTTTTTTTTTTTTTTTTTTTTTTTTTTTTAAATAGCTTGTCTTTATATGAAACAAGAATAGAAATTTTAACTTAAAAGTAAGTTCCTCCAAAGTTAAAAGTTGACCAAGTGTAACTGTATTTGTTAGTAAAAATACTTTTATCGTTATACAGAGTAGTACAATACATTCTTTTTATTATAATATGATATATACACCATAAATAGTTTTAAAGTTTTCGAATGTAGAAATAAATAACTTTTATCATTTTCACTACATTTAAAGGTTAATGATATTTTTCATTGGTAGTTTTTAGGTGGATTGAGTTATTTTAAAAGTGGGGGGATGGATTTCAGTGGTTTTAGAAGTGGAAGGACGCATGGGTATTTTCTTGAAAAGTGGGGGAACGCGTCACCCCGCGTCTACCCGCACTTCTACCACTGGCTTAAACAGCATTTAATTAATGTTGATGTGTAAAATGTTATGTATGTTTGTAATAATCGGATAACGAATAACACAAGACGATTTCTTCTCTTTTAATTTGGTCTTTCAAAAGCGACATTACATAGATCTATGTTTGCGAAAGTGGAAGAAATTCTTCACATATGTTACAAGTTTCGGTATTTTAAACTAGAATATTTGATATCTCACAACTATTTGCTCTTCCATATTTATTGCTATCAGAGATCTTGTAGCTAAGCTCATCAGATGGCTTAGCTAAGTTTTAGCTCGCACTTTTATTAAAAACAATTTAAGGAGCAATGTACATTTCTTCATTTCTTTTCCCAAGAAATAAAGAATTTCAACGTATTCTGTGTCTTCAGTTAAAGCAGATAATTCAGAATTGGTTCTAGTGACTTTTACAGCTCAGAAGCGAGATGTTAAAAAATTATTGTTGTTATATTTGGTACTGAAATCAGTTAACTCTTGACTTGGCATGTGACCTTTTGTCACACGGTTACTACCTATCAAATTTTGGTGCATTCCATTAAATTCGTGACCAAACTTCAAGGTTGGGGTTTTAATTAAAAAATAACATTGAACAGAATAAAGTAAAAATTACAATTTTTTAAAAAATAACTTGAAAAAAAAAATCTGTAAGAAGGCTTTGGCCATGGGCTACCATCTATTAAGAAATTGATTGCGTAGGACATTTATCAACCGCGCGACTAACCAAGGGTTAAAAGTATTTTGAGTCGTTTCCGAGTTATTTGGAATTGTACTTAACAAATACATAAATGTGAAAAATAGTTAAAGTAAATCGAATTGTGGATTATTCATAAAATTCAATCTAACCAATTCCCATATTAAGTTTAATCTGATTTTTGAATTTATTAATAAGTTTTATCATATTAATAAAAATTATACCATGTTAATAAATTTTTTACAAGTATCCTCTTTTACCGAAATATATTGTGGCAGATTTTTAAGATAAAATTTTTAGTATACACCAAGTGCATATTTAACATGTTCATTGTAACAAATGTCCAGTCTGTATTTTTCTATAATTTTGAAACATTTCACTGCAATTTGACTATTATATTTGCTTTGAAATTTTAATTGTAATTTGTTTTAGTGTGCAAAACTACATAATCCTTTAAATTTCACTGACAAAAGGCTATTCCCTGATAAGTTACACATTTCAGTTAATTATTAGTTTATGGTAAATAAAATTAATAATTAGATTCGCATTTGAAATCGTTTGAGCTACAGTCGTAAATAAATTCAACTATAAAGCATTAAAACAAATAAAAAAATTAGTAAATAAAAATAAAGTCTTGATTAGTTTGGCACTTTGAAGAAAAATTCAATAGATACGAATAATATAAGATATTTCGGGGCTTTCTGCGACAAACTTAAGATCGCAATTATTTCTGGAGGAAGCCATCATAATTTTAATAATTTTTCGACAAATATTTAATACTATAATTTATTTAAACATAAAATCATCAAACAACTCTTTGAGTTCAATTTTAAGTACTATCTTTAGGGGGGTCTGAGACTCAAAATTTAAAAATTCTCAAATTTTTTTATTGTTAAAAATAATAAGTATATTTCTGAATAAAATGGCATAAAATTTTGTTTTTATTATCAGTAGAACTTGAAAAATTTGAGTTTTTGTAGCAAGATGTCTATATCTTGGACTTGCTATCTTGAAACTTTTTCTCGGTGATGGCTTTTCGTTACTTTTTTTGAGTTTAAGGGGATATAACTAAAACCTACTTGTTATAAATATATGAAACTTTCTACAATTATATTTCATTGTCTTCAGGAATTGTGTATTTTGATTTAACTTAAAAAAAAAAAAAGTTTTTGGAACTTAGCAGGGGTTTTATATAGTTTTTGCACAATATATGTATATTTTAATTTTTTCTAAATATTTTACTGAAAAATCATGAAGAAAATTTATGATATGAATTATAAAAAGTAATTTAATTAAAAAAAATGAAGAGATTTTTTAAAAATATTAAATTTAAGAAAAGTCAAAATGATTTTTTAATTTGAAAAAAATATTTTTTAAATTTGAAAATTTAAAATAGTTTTTTGAGTTTCAAATCAGAATTCAACACGGGCATGGAAAATTTCAGAAAAATAATTCTAAAAATGAAGATTTTAGAATTTTAAGTCCTGGACCCCCTTAATGTAAATTAATTCGAAAAAATCCTTTTTGCAGTATGTTTTTAAGTTCTTGCAACAACAGCGCAATGTCGATGTGTTTTCGAAGTGTGAAGTTAATTGTTGTGAGCAATGATTGAGAAAAAAAAATCTTTAAAAATCATTTTTATTTGCAAGTAGTTAACAGCACAATATCAGGAAAATGGCGACACTTCCCAAATGAAAATTATTATCATTTTAATGGTGATATACTTATAACATGCTCTTCCAGTACACTATGTATATGACAGGAAAACATTTCTATTAACTTATATTTGTAGTCTGCTTTGACTTGCTAAAATCATTCTGAAATGTGGCATCAGCCAGAAAGCAGAGTACTTAACGAACAGATAATGCAAATAACTTTTCACGAAATCGATAACAAAATGAAAGTTCTTTGAACTTGTAAATTAAGGGTTAACAAATACTCTCTAAGTAAAATACAAAAATCACCCAACTTAAAATGACGGTTCCGATGATGCTTATGGGGCTACTGTAAAATCCTCTGCTTTTACTGACTATTTGAGCTACAGAATAAGTCGAAATCCCAAATGATACTAAAACATGAATAAATGCAAGAAAGTGTGGATTGATTTAAACACAATGCAAAATACAGCTAGAGACATTACAAGCAAATAAAAATACCAGGTTCGTAGCAAGAAACGGAAAGATTAATTTGAAGCGTTTTAAATTTAAAGGATAATGACAATTGTTCTGAGAATACAAACTTAATCTAGTTTTTTTAGTGAGTCGGTTAAGCCTTAAAGTAGGCGATTACACGATAGCAAACACAAATTGTATGTCAAATTTCAGGTGTGAAAACAATCAAAATGTTAAAAGGTGGAAAATATATGCCGCGTTATTTTGAACTACAAAAATAGCTGAATAAGAATAAAATTGTGAACTTTTGTGCGTACAGAACAATAGTGCAGCGAGACATTTTTTCTGAGGCAAGTTTAGCCTTATAAAGTCCACTAAATATAATAAAATTGTAGAAAAAGCGGAAATCAGCGTTAACTTGGAATTTTTCCCACGTGTAATTGAGTAATAACTAAGCATAAAAGATTTAAGATGGTTAAATATAAGAATGCATGAGTATTATCAGCAATTGGTATTTAAAAAACTTATCTTAAAAGCAGTTTCAATTTGCAGATAAACAATTTGCTTCGGCTGTGCAAGATTAGGGTTTGTGAATAGCGTAAATAAATTTTGGTTATCCTTTTTTTAATTGTACTATTGAAAAACAAAAACAAATAAAACAGCCAAGATCAGAATAAAAACAGCTACCCAATGATGCCAGTTTTTTTTCTTTCTTTTGCTTGTATTTAGAGAGCGTTTTGGAAGAAATTCTATTGCCTTAAGGGGGAGACGCCTAAGTAAAAAAAAAAAGACAGATGATTGGAGGTTGCTACGAACCTGATCAAAATGAAACATTTAATTAAATTTACAGGAACTTTTTCCAAGACTAGAAACATTTAGCTGTGAAAATGAAGACAGAAACAGTATTTTCTGCTTATTGGTAACGTTATTTTGCCGATAAAAATCAGTTGAAACTTCAGAATACAGTGTTCAAAATGTGTTAATTTAAACTAAAAAAAAAAGCCTAAAATACAACATGACACATAACAGGTATAATATCGGGCCTTATGTCAGCAACACTGCAGTTTAAATTTTTAAGAAGCAAGGTTTTTTTTATATAAACCTCAATTTCTAGCAAATAATTTCTACAATTTTTCACTTTTAGCTATTTAAAATAAAAGTTTGTATACTAACACAGAAAAACAGGCACATTAGTTCCTTTGATATTAATTTTGATTTTTTTTTTGTGTAATATTTTATGTACACACGTTGTGCTGGCAAAGGTCCCGATTACTTTTTATATGTCAGTCATAAAATAGGGTCAAATACACTGGATCGCAGGACGTTGTCTGTTATATTATCATTAATTACACAATTAACAAGGGTCATTAGGTTTAAACGACCACTATGACTAATATCTGTGCAAGCTACAAAAATACAATTGTTCAACATGATTTCTACAACACACATTTTTTTTATATAATACAATGCATCAGAGTTACTGAACAAGAAACATTTCTGCTTTATACACCCTACAAGATTCGCTTCCAAATTCTACAACATAAAGTATGAAATGGCAATTTTGGAAGGTTACAGGAAAAGTTGTGCTCAACCTTTTGAACAGTTCAGTTTATGATCGAATCCTGATGAAATGGGGAAGTGTTCACATATTCAATGTTCATAAATTCTCAGGTATTCTACAATTTGCGGAGAACTCAGTTAGCCACCGGTATATATTCTTATATATTATGAGCATACAATTTCTGCTCTTGAAATGAGATTGTTAATTGCACATAAAATAGACACAATTTCGATAAACACAGCAATTTGAAGTATATGCAATCTTAGAAGCATAACAGAATAAAGTTTATGGTCTGTTATAAAATATAATTAACACTTGTAAATCTGAATCATTGAAGAAACTAAATTACACGTTAAAAATAGTATGCAGTAATTTTAAGTGTATAGATGACAACAAATCAAGCTACTTAACATTAAAAATGTTGAAACATGTAATACCAATGGATTTAAGGTTTATAATAATTACTGATAAATTTACAAATTAAAAAAAAATTAAAAAATACTAATTTAAGTATTGTGCTGCTTGAAGCTTAACTTAAAGTAGGTATACATTATACTTAAACTTCAAGAAATCAACAAATTATCAAACTAAAAGTAATAAATAAAAGTTTTATAACTACCTACTTGAAATAAAATAAATGCACAATATTTTCAAAATTTAAGGTTGAAATACATAAAATAAAATTTAGTCATTCATATCCAAAAGATAAATTAAAATATTTAGATACAAGATCTAGCTTAGTAAATAATTATACAGGTAGAGCAAATTAACATGTATGGTGCATATAGAAGCAGCTGATTATAATATTACATGGGTGTATGCAGTAAAGATACTAAAAAAAGAAATTAAATTACAAATCTTTTTAAGATTTATTCTGATATGTTTTGGTAGGAAATTTTGAATCAAATTTAAAAAATGTTTCCTACGGTGATATGTTAACAACCATAAATGTTAATAACTATATGTTAACAAACATTAATAGTAAAAGCTTTGGAAGACTAATACTAAAGAAAAAATCTAGTAATGATATAGTTAAGACAGATTAATGCTTCTCATATCATGGAAAGTATTCACTAATAAAGGAATGTAGCATTGACTTAACTAAAACATCAGTTATAAAGTAAATAATAAAAACAAATAATTGTTTAACAATATAGCAGACAAAACAGTTATTTGTATAGGAAATTAATAGTGTCAATAAGGATGAAATAGTTTGTTCTTTTAGTTAAGTATTATATTTCATATGAATTAAAACATTTTCATTAACTGAAACAAAATTTATAGATTTGCAGTTAATGTTTATGAAATTTCTCTAATGCTATTATACAAATATAATTTTTAGTATTGTTTCACAAACTTATTATATTTGATATTATGTTAGAGATAAATACACATAAAATGTAAATTGCTTTTTACTTTCTGATAGGATTTTTAAATACTACTCAGTGCGAATTTTTCGAGTTAAAAACCATAAGTGCAAATCATGTGTCGATTCATTTTCAAGGGTAAAAAACAATAAAAAAATTTGCCAAAAAAAGTCACATTTTATGCTTAACATGCACTAAGTCATCAATTTGGCAGTTTGTGATTAAACTAACAAGTGATGTTTTATAAGAATAAACATACATGGCACTTAAAATGTTTTTTTGAAATCACATATGTAAAATATGCCAGAAGAAATTTAATGAAATCTATAAGGACAATGGGAAAAAATTAATTATGCAGTATTTCACAAGTTAATATGATTTCTTAAACATTGATATACTCATAATTAGATTTTTAAGCATTTAAATAATAAGAAACAACAACGGCTAGAGATAAAAAAAAAAGTAAGCTAATTCAGCTAAGAATGCTTTTAAGGAACTCAAACCTGGGAAAGTATACATTAACATAACCTGTTAAAATTTAGGTACTTTTGAAAAATAAAAACTTAATATGGCACTCTTCTGTATATCCTAAAATCAAATATTGCTTAAAAAATCTAAATTTGAGAAGTTAAATATTAAATTCTTAAATAACGGGAAAATCAAGGAAAGGAGTCTGAAAATATTATAAAAGTAATCCCGGATTATGAACTGATATATAAATATAAGAAACTCATAAATCAGTTTTCCAATTTTTGTATTATTAGTACCTATACAGAAGTTAAATGAGCTAAACGAGAAAGCAAACTACCTTGGCAACATAAGAGGCATTTTCACTAAATAGAAAATTAGCAAAATACAGGCTTTAAAACATTGACAAAACTAGACATTGACAAACATTGCATACCAGATTCGAATTAAGTTATACAAGGAATGATTTTTTTTTTGTTGCGCTGGTATAAAGTAAAAAGCATATTTCATTTTTAGTCTTTCTACACCTCCATAGTATCTATTCTGAAATCAATAAAAAAAAATCTACATGAAGTTGGATGACATCAGTCTTCTTTATGCAGTTTTTACAACCATAAAACCCAATGTTCTTCTAAAGAGCTAGAATAGCCTAGCTATAAAATCACACGCCGAAAAGTCTTCTTTACATTCTTCAACGAGACAGCTTCTTTACGATCTAAAATGCATAAAACGACAGTTTTTTACTAATTAAGTGTTCCCACTTCCTATCTGCTTTGTTGTTGTCCAGGAACAAGCATTGAAGGATGGATACGTAATGTTATTGGATTGTGAGGTAATCATGCGCTGCAATGTTGTGAGGTATTCTTTATGCAATAGGTTACAACACAGCACTTTTTTTCTTTCTTTCGAGAGCTGATTTGGCCGGATGACTGACTCAGCTACTAATAGCTGTGAAGATACTCTAAGTGGGGCGGGACAGAAGGGACTGAAATACTTTGCCCCACTTTTAACAATCAAAAGTATCAAACTAATTGCAACAATACCTGTTAATGCACTTTAAACTTCAGTATCGCATGATAAAAAATTACAGGAGTACTGAATCTGTCAGATCAGTTGAGAAAATTGACGCCAATATTAAAAACATTATATTATTTTTAAAAATAAAAGATTATTTTAGTAAATTGAAAGTAACTGGAAAATAAAAATAATAATAAGGTGTTTTGATCTAAACATTCATGTAAAAGGAGGTACAGTGACTAATCTGCTTAATTTATTACCAAAAACGGCCAGAAATATGCAAGTCAAATAGTACAGTATTATTAACTTCAAAAAAAGAGATTTCAATAATACCGATTTATTATACAGTTATTTGTATAGTTTAACATTTTCCTAACAAAGAAACAGAATTTAAATTTAGCACAACCGAATTTGCTATGAGTTAAGGGCTCCTTTAAAAATATACAAAATAAATAACCAGCCATATCAATAATTTAAATATCAATCTCTGCCAAGACAAGGTCCATATCAGAAAACTCAGGGATCCATCCAATTTGAAGCACGAATATCAATGCAAAGAGATCCATGTGGGAGGAAATGCATGCAGAGACAACATAAGATCACACAGTTTCCACTTCATGCCCGCCCCTGGTATATTACACAAGGTCTATGAAACAAACACTGAACAAAGACTATGTACCATTGTCAACTCTTGATCAAGAAGAAGTTGCCAGAGGACAAATTTTTCAAGGACAAGTTTCCCAAAGACAAGTTGCTCAAGAAAGAGTTGCTTAAGGACATGCATCTTGAGGACAAGTTGCTCAGAGACAACTTCTCTAAGGGCAAGTTGCTCAAGTATGAGTAGCTTGAGGATGAGTTCCTCAAGAACCAGTTGCTTGAGGACATGCATCTTGAGGATAAGTTCTCCCATGATGAGTTGCTCAAGAGTGAGTAGTTTGAGGACAAGTTTCTTCTAAAGATAAGTTCCTCAAGGAGACAAGTTTCCAAAAAACAAGTTGTTTGAGGATAAGTTCCTCTAGGGACAAGTAGCTGGAGGAGAAGATTTCTCATGGACAAGTTGTGGCCTGTGGCTCAGAGTTTATGGACGAGGACAGAGATAAGTCTTCTGCTTCTTCTTCTTCCATTTCATCCTCGTGCTCATCGTTCATGTCGTGTTGGTCGGAGTTGTTTTCTTCAGAGTGGCGATCCAAAGAATGGCGATCCATAGAATGGCGTTCCATAGAGTGGCGATCCATAGAATGGCGTTCCAGTGAGTGACGGTCATTCTCCTCTCGCTGGTGGTGGATGTCGTGAGTGTTCATGTGCCCTGGTTCGTCAGACATTGGTTCCTCTTTAATGATGACACTTGATCCATTCCTAGAATAATTCAATGTCTGGTTAATTAAGTGGCATTTGTTGATTGGATGGATTTTTCAATGTATAGCAGCTACAGGAGAGCTATATGACGTTAAACCATCATTATAATTTCTGGAATAATAATAATAGATCAATTTTCAAGGAGAAGATTTTATTCTTTAGCAGATTTTTAGGGGAACTAACATACATTTGTGTTTCGAAACAATGTTGTTTGTGACTAGAGTAACACTTATTGGATTTCATATCTGAAACTATTGAGATGAAATTATGCTATATAAGGGTTAGGCATATCGAAAATGCAATTACTATTTAGTTAGATAATGTGATGAATATAATTAATAATTATTAAACATGTTACAAGTATAATAATGCATGAAACACAATATAAACTATGAAACTAAAAGGGACTGAGAAGTAAATTCTACATTATACCAGTTTTATAAATACACTAACAATGAATTATGAATCCTGTTTAACAAATTTTAAACAAAAACACTTAAAAAATAATATATTATGTGTACATTTTTTCTAGTAGGCACAAGAGGAATACTAAAACAATCAGAAGATCTAAATCATTCAGCTTGAACACATATCTGTAAGTGTACATGCATCAGGTGTAACATCTGTGTAAATGTAAATTTACATGCATCAGGATAATTTGATCCACGCTAATTGTCAACATATTAAAGACAGTATATCAACTTAAAAGTGATTTTTGATGCAAAAGCAAAAATGTTTTGATTTCCCCTACTAGGTGGTTAACAATTGCAAGACTTTTATTGCTTTGTTACCTCAAAGTTCTTATTCTCAGTAAAAAAAATGAGAAAAATTTGAGAAAGAAATCAGTTAGATACATTTTCAATATTTTGTGGACTTGACTGTATTTGCAACTGCAAGGTCAACACTGTGCATAAACAAAGTGGAGACACAGAAACTGATTATTCAATACTCACATAGATGAATTGTTCATGCCGTGTGTTATCATCTCCACCACATAGCGCTCAGCCTCACTGAGTGCAGAAGTGGATTGAGAGGTGGCGCCATCTGGTGTTGCAGCTGGAGTTGGTGTGGATGTTGGTGTGTGAGGAGCAGCCCCACTAGCCATAACAGAAGAGCTCAGGAAAGACAAGTTGCTCTCAGCAAGCGCAGCCTGCAATAAAAGATAAGGGTTGATAAAGTTAGTATTTCAAGATGAGGTTAATATGGTAACATTTAATTTTAAACAACACAAATGAGTTCTTAAGTGTTAAAAAGTTTGACGGGAGTTTTTGTTACATATGGGAGTCTTGAAATATTATGTATGTGTTAATAAAGTAAGTTACATTCAAAATCCCCAAAAAGGGTAAAATTTCCCATAAGTTAAAAGGTTCAAACTAATTTTGAATCTTGTAGAAACATTTTTTGAGTCTTAGAAACCAACTTTTTTGTTTTGAATTATTAATGCTATGCCGAACGCACGTCTAAATGATTTTTTGTTTAGCGCTGGTAGGACTGGTTCAGATCATTTTGTCTATCGCCGGTGGTTTTTCGAGGTTTTCGGAAGATCATAAACTGTCAAGTTTTACTTTGCCAAGATTTACCCAATAGTTTTCGTGGGCCACCAATGTTATGTCACCAGCATTTGTCCGATAGTTTTTGCAGGACACCAATGTGGTGTCACAGGGCGGCATAGTGTTAAATGTCAAATATGTGTTACTATATTCTAATAAATATGTTAAAAAGATCATTTTAATCCCTAAATAACAAATATAGTGTTTCAAAATTGAATTCCATACCATGCAATTCATGATGGTTCAATATTCCTAAAAACATGTGCCAATGTGAAGGGTTTGGTTAGTGAAATTTGCTAAGTTTTTTGCTAAGTCTAAAGTTTTGAATACTGGCTAAAAACGATTATGTGACGAAACGACACTTGCATACTCCATAAGTCCTTTTATTCTATCATCACCCAGCTACATTGTTGAAAAGTGAAGGAGCTTCTGTTTTAAGAGTTTTCACCAATACAATTTGGTGATAAAATGTACATGATATTGGTTAGATTCAAACTAATTTTGTCAAAATTAGTTTCAAATTTGCATATTGTTGGATTTTATAAACTTTGTCAGACTGCAGTATGTATTGTATTTTCCCAGTATGATTGCCAAATGCTGTGCCAACTTTGTATATTGTATTATATTATTATGTGTGATCTTGTAACTATTGTATATTGTATGTATGATCCTGTAACTTTTTGAATTAAAATTTGTTAAAAATAATTATTTTAGTATATTATGTAATATGCAATTTTGATGTTTCTATCAGAGTTGGCATGGTTTAAACCAAATGGTTTTTTTAAAGAATAATTTAAAACTGTACTTTTATTTATTTATTTACAATTAGATTTTTCAAATTATTTAATGCTGTAAATAACTTCTACTTTTAACCAAAAGTTTTCCATTCCAAAGATATCTTTTTCAAAAGGAATTTATTGAAAACATAACAGTTAGAGAATGATGGCGAATGCAAGAAAATGATATGTATAGAAGGAAATTTAATTTTTATTGCAAAAACAACAACAGCAAATTTTGAGAAAATATTTTCTATCTTTTTGAAGTTGAACAATTGTTGTGTAATAGACAAGTTTTAGAAAAAGCAGTAAAACTATTTTTATTCAAAATGTTAAATCTAAAATATGTTTTATACGGAATAAAGAAATAAGAATTTAGTTTTCTTTCTATTTTTTAAGATAATAATTCACTAAATAAAATATCTACATTCTTGGTACTATAACACGATTGAGTGATGTTTTAGTAAATGAAAAATTATACTAATACTATAGATAAAGTTCTAATTTATTTTTAAGTAAATCTTGCATTTAAAGTCTACCTATTGAACAATAAATTTATATATTAATCTATATATTAATTTTAAATTATTCAAAATTATTAAACTTAAATTATAGTCTGCATTTTAAATTTGTTTCTAAAATAAAGGTTTTGCGTTTTAACAACTTATTTCTAAATCTTGAAAATATAATTTTGAATAATTTATCTCCATTACTGATGAATCCAAGAGCAATATTCCATGTTTTATTTAGTAAACAATTACCATTGTATTATACTCTAAACTTTTAATTTAAAAAATAGTATATCTAAATAAAATATTAAAATTATGATTTGAATGTCCATATAAGTATCAACAATTATTTATTTACTAAATTTAAATTATTTTCAGAAGGAATATTAATAGTTATTTGAATATTACTTATTCTAGTTAATGTCAAACTTTATTTATAAATATGTATCCATGTAATTAGAAAGGATTAAAAAAAAAAAAAAAAAAAAAAAAAAAAAAAAACTTGGATTTAAGCAGAAGAAAAAAAAAATATTTGTGGGTTTTTTTGGGGGGGTGGGGGGGGGGGGAAATCTTTTTTTTTTCCCAACCCTGGTTTCTATATTATAATTCTACAAATTCTGTATATTCTATTATGTTACACATTGATTTCTGTGTTTTGTATTATGCAAATTCTATTTATATATATATGTATTAAGTTTTTTTACTTGACCAACCCTGTTGGGCCAGTTGTTGGTCTTAAAATTTGTATTTATTTCTATTCATTGTTATTTATAGTCAATGAAAAAGTTTTTTTAACTACGTCTGAGGTGAACTACATTAACTATGTGTTCATGTATTCTAAGTAGACCTCCTTCTAGTTGGTGTTCTGAAAACTATTGCTTCACAAAGTCGTTTATGTAAAAAATGAGAACATTGTCAAAGCTAGTTTTTACCAAGTTTATAATTTATCAGAAAATAAAATTAGCTTTGATTAAAAGACTTTTGGTGGACAGTATCTTCCATGCATAGATCTTGATTTGAAACTATTTTAGATTAACTTACGTGGCTTATAACTAGTGTGATACAGTTTTCAAATTTAACTTTTCACTGGGGGATCATCAATAGACAATAATTGGATTACACTGGCTAGGTAAGTAACTTATATTTTGTACTTATTTAATTTAGGTTATTTTGTCTCAATATTTGGTTACTTATGTTTGCGTACTGTTGGTTTTTATAAAATTTGTCAGCTTGCATTATGTATTGCATTTTTCCAGTATGATTGTCAAACGTTGTGTCAACTGTGTATATTGCATTGTATTATGTGCATTTTATTGTATTATGTATATTGTATTGTATTATGTACATTGTATTGTATAATTCTATAACTATTGTATATTGTGTGCATGATCCTGTAACTAAGCTATATTGTATGTATGATCGTGTAACTATCGTATGCAAATTATTTTCTATTTCTATATACGTGTATATAGATATTTACTCGACCAACCCTGTTGGGCCTTGAGCCTGTCGTTGGTCTTAAAATTTGTATTTGTATTTGTATTAAATCCAGAATAGTGAAGTTATTGAAGTCAAAAAGATCTTAGAGCTGTAACCAAAATGCTACAAAGAAGTCCTTTGACATATGACTTTAAGGACAAACAAAGCATTTGAATTTTAATATTTTTTTAAGATTTTGCAAATGCCACAAGAAAATGCATGCTTTAGAACATTCACACATTATTTAAATTTATACTTCTTCAACATAACTTAAGAAAACTCCATTGCTGCTTTTGGAAGCTTATTCCTCTTCACATTTACTTGTGCAGATGTTAAATTTGGTTAGGAAGTACCAAATGCAAATATATAACAGATTTTCAAGTACAAGCTCAAAAGCCATCTAGGTCCTATTTAACTCTATTTTTAAATTTTCCAATGCAGACTCAGCTGCCTTTTTATGACTGCCATGGAATTTGTCACGATTCCACGGTATGACGATACATCGCGAAACATGTTACTTCTGTCCAATCTACCAAGAGAAGCCAGCACTTTGTGGGGAAGATTGTTTTAAAAATTATCACAAAACATTAAAATTTATTTCCTTGTATAAACTTTTTCTTTTTGAATAAAGTTTGTATACTTGTATTTTCTGTTCATATAAGCCAAACCTGATTTTTAATTCTCTTTCCTGAGGCCGTCTATTCATATTTACACTGTTATGATACGAGTTTCCTCGTAGATGTACAAATATGGCAAGTAATGAAGGGATGAGATAACTCGTAGTAGGTGTTCTGGGCAAGTAAACAACCTATGAGATATCTCATACTTGACAGTCAACGCGTTTAAGTCCTGTTCAATTTTTCAAATCAGTCAAAGCCATGTTGAAAAAAGCAGTTCTAATAACCACATTGAAAAAAGTAGTTATAATAACCACTCTGTAGTTTTATATTGTTTTGTTGGCAAGGTGTTACAGTTTTAGATTAATTAAAAAATTCAAAACGTGCTGGGATTCAACTTGCAGCAATCCCGACCTACCTGTAACGATGCGTTGAGTGAATCCCCATACAATCCAGGGCTTTGTCTCAGGGGCGGACTGCCCATGCGACCATGTCCATGCATGAGTGGAATCCCCTGAGGGACAAGACCCTGAGAGGGCAGAGAGTTGCCTCCACTAATGAAGGGAAAAGGGGATCATTAGAAAAGCTTGAGTCTCTATTTACATCTATTTATATACATAAGTACCAAATACAAATATATAAATACAAAAGTGAGTAGCCACTACTGGCTCTCACAGTCCATATAGGTTGGTCCAGTTAAACTTGTCTTTGCAATACCTGAATGAAGAATCAAGCTGGATTTCAAACTGACTCTTATACAATTATGGTATAGTGGATTATTAGATTGATCAATCTCTATGTACTTAAGAGGATATCCTATAATTAACATCCCCCCAACCTGACAGTAAGTACATTGACGAAAGCACACCATCTGGACAATTTGATTGGCTTCCAAAATTTACAACCAATCAGAACCTTTACTAAATCTGTTTTTATGCGGGAACTTAGTGTCATGTTATAGTCCAAGAGGCGACTGCATATTTAGGTACCCCATAGAACATCATTCTGAATTTTTTATAGAATGTGCAGAAAAGTTAGTAGATTACGAATCCACTGGTCTGCCATGGCAGAAATTCCAAAACTGGTAAAAAATCGACTTTGAATGAATTGAACTAAATCCGATTGCCAAATATGCCATAACTTACCAAATAATTAGCATTCTTTTTTATTTGGTAACCCTTCGTTCTTTATTTTTTAACTAAAAAGGATGCAGACGTTCAGATACCTGGCGACAGCTTTCTTTCATCTTTTAAAAATGAGCCAAGTTGGAAAATAAATATTACGTCACTAATGACCTAATTGATATCACCAATTGGCTTACTTTTAAAACAGGCAAGTGTTCCGATCCAGAGATCAGAAATCGTCTGTGCCCTCCTTCATTGAAAATCTAACTGTGATGGGTTACCAGACGAAAAAATGGGCTTATTATTTGGCAAGCTATGACATATTTGGTAATCGGATTTAGTTCAACTCATTCAAAGTAGATTTTTGATCAGTTTTGGCCATTTTTGCCATGGCAGACCAGTGGATTCGTAATCCGATAACTTTTCTCCACATTCCATAAAAATTTTAGAATGATGTTCGATGGGGTACCTAAAGATGCAGTCGCCTCTCAGTCTATTAGGTTGGTTGGTTGTTTTCAGATTATCTGGCGCCGTCAGCAACACGAGGGCTATAATGCGCCAAAACATTCGTCATTAGACAAGCCAACATGCATTTACAAACACCCATGCCTAACACGGGACTCTCAGTCTATTAGGTTGATCTCAACTATAGTAAGGATCATTCCTTATACCTGGTGTGTTACAATCTTCAAGCCCTGTTCATTCCAAAACTACTTTATATAAAACTTTTGAGATTCGGTGAGTAGGTATGAAAATGATCACTTTATGAAAGGACATAAATAGTTTCCATTTAATATTTTTCCATTTTAATAAAAATTAAAAAAAAAGAGAGACTATTGTAGATGGCGCCATTGCATAGGCAATGACGTAAGGATTTAAATTACAAAACAAAATATAATAAAAACTATTTTCGTGTTTTTAATTTATGCCATTTCATTAAATGATCATTTTTGTACCTACTAAGCAAATTTCTAGTTTTTATAGAAAATAGTTTCTAAATGCTCTGGACTAGTAGATTGTAACATAATGAGTACAGGGAATGATCTTTAGTATGACTTCCTCTTAAAGAAATGTTTCTTCATCTCTAAATTAAACTATGATTCATAGTTTCTAAATTAAACTAGGATTCATCAAGAGCTCTTGCCTTCACCTCTGTTCACACATGTTACACTTTAGGCCATTGAAATCCCCCTGTTTCATAAATATAAACAAATAAATCAAATTTCTTTTAGGTTCTCTGTCCTCTGACATATACAACCCCTATATTGCACTGCAATCTAATCTTTTTTCCTGTACCATTTTTGTTTGTAGAAATATAACAGGGTTTTCACTCAAACCACAGAATGAAAATCAATGACTTTTAAGGACCTAAATAACATTTTTAAGGACCTTTGAAAATTAGTTTTCAAGCATCATGTCTATATATATATTTTTAATAAACGAAATTCAACTAAAAAAGTTACAATGTATGTAGTTTCAATAAAAGTAAAGATATTGAAATAATATTTTATTACAATATGCTAAATATAATAAGAATATGGGAGGAGTAGATCTTGCCGATCGAAATAGGAAGTACTACTATGATATGGCATAGCAAGAAAATCTCTTAAATGGTGGTCAGGGTTCCTACTGAAATCACACAATGAAAATCAATGACTTTTAAGGACCTACATAATGTTTAAAAATTTGATTTCAGACATCATGTCAATAAATAAAATTTTATTAAAGTATATTCTGCCCAAAAAGTTACAGAAATGTTACAAGTTGGAGCATGTATAATACAAATATTTTAGAGAATTCCGATACGGTGTGGATAAGTGGCGGTCACGCAGGGATAGCAAGTCTGAGATGTATTTTTATAAATTTTACAGTTGGGCACACAACATCCACAAAAATTAAGGACTTTTAAGGACCTCTAAGCATTTTCAAGAAATTTAAGCACCTCTAAGCATTTTCAAGGCCTTGAAAACAAATTAAAAAATATTAAGCACTTTTAATGACTGTGGGAACCCTGGTGGATTTACATGTTTTGGTTTTTACTAAATACTGCGGCTAATAATTCATTTATTATTTACATAACTTTGAATCTCCCCTTTTTGAAAAGTCCTAACTTAACTTAATTGATGCATTGATTGATAATTAATTTCAAATACTTTTAAGGATCTCTAAGCATTTTCAAGTATTTTTAAGGACCTCTAAGCATTTTCAAGTAGCTTTAAGGACCTCTTATCAATTTCAAGCACTTTTAAGACCTGGGAAACAAGCTCAAGAATATTAAGCACTTTTAATGACCTTGGGAACCCTGTGTAAAGAGTGCGAGTTTAACCGATTTTGCTTGAGAAATATAAATGTCTCTACAAATTAGTTTTTAAAATAAACTCACTTTTGAACAAATGTGAGGTAATTTCAAAATTTATAATACGACCACTTACAGGGCAAGACCTCATCTAGTATTAAACATGTGCAAACATGAGGGGTTTGATTAGTGAAATTTGCTAACATATAAAAAGCCTCAAGTTTTGAAAACTGGCTAAAAATGATTATGTAGGGCACCTGCGTATTCCAATAATTTCTTTTATTCTATCTTCACAAACAGCCATTTCAGTCGAGTAAATTTTGAAAGTGTGTTTAAGCATCTATAGATTTCTTGGTTGTAAAAAATATTTATTAAAAACAATTAAAAAATACTTTAGTTTTATTGGTAATGGTTCAAAGTTTTTGATAAATCTATAAATTTTATACTTCTTATTTATTATCTCAAATAGGTGAATTTAACTACATCATTTTGATCCTCACTTAGTTTGTTTACAATATTTCAGTTTAGAACTAAGCAAGTCATCTAACTCTTAATTGGTAGTTTCTTAATTCAAGTACAAAAAAAAAAAAATTGGATTAAATTATATAAATAATCATTGAAAAATATATTTTTAGAAATTCATACCATTAACTTTTGAACACAATAAAAAAAAAAATTAAAAAAAAAATACAATACTATGCACAATAAATAATTTTAAGGTTCACTATTCATATTGTTTATGAATTCTTCTTTAATGGCCAAACACATAATAAATAATGTTTACAGCTTCTGATGCATGAAACTTGACCGATTTTGACCTACATTCATGTTTTATTTTTAAAAGAAGACTTAAATTTTAAACATTATTTTCAAAATGAAATATAAAAAATGAGTTATTAACCAATAAAAAAGTTTTATATACATGATTAATCCTTTAAAAATTGTATTTAAACTCCAAATACTAAATATTTTATGCCTTTTTAAATAATGAGTGGAATCAATGATTTTAAGAAAATATATGCATCTACTGTGCGGTTACTTAATGTATAATAATACTTTTCCTGGTTATATGAAACATAATATCAGGACCTAAATAATGAATTAGGCAAATGACTATCACATTATAACCTAGGGGGGAATATTCACAGAGACTACCTTACTATACTATTGTAAAATTTAAAGGGAAAAAAACCCATCTTGATACTAATGATGTTTTTGAGTTTAAGAGATTGCATTAGTTGCACTGTTAACGGATATGTTTTTTGAAGGAAGGCTTTTAATAAGACAGTATAACAAGGAGTTTTTAAATAAATTAAAAGTGATATCATCTGTTTGGTAATAATATAATTGCAGTAAAATCTACTCAAGTAACTTCATCAAATCCCATTTAAACATATAAGCATTAATTTATATGTAAATATCCAGCAAAACAAGCATTTGTAGTAGAAGGCCAAACATTTACTACAAATTCTTGAGTAACTGCAAAGTGATATTTAGATGTTTCACTAAAATAAAAGTTAATTTAAATTATAAATTCAAAATCCATCCCTAATAAGAATGAGTTTATTAATTGAGTTTATGTTTTATATAAGTATTAATTTGTTGGCTACTAATATAAGGTAAATAAGTGCTCATAAATTGTGTTAGCTTAATTCACATTGTACTAGATATTATAATGTAAAAATTAATTAAAAGATAAAAATTGTATTTTAAGCATTTTAATTTTTTTTTAAAGTTGTTTAATATGAAGAAAATTTGACAGAGATTTTCTTACTAAACAGAACTTCAAATTAATATGTAATGAAACTTGTCTCTGTCTTTTTAAAATATATTCGATGACTATATAATCAAATCACTAAAGTAAATATTAATCCAGAGATAGTATGATTTCTAAATATTGTCAACCACCAATTGAACTTTCGTCTGATGAAAAAATATGAAATAAAATGCGATTCTGTGTATTTTACTAAAATTTCAATTGACCTGAATACAACAAGTCTCGGAAACAAGAATGAAAAACTTGTATATATTTCTATTCAATTATTCAATATTATACAATAAGGAATACAATCAACATTAAGTATTCACAAAATAACCATTTACATGTATTAAATGATTACTAAAAACTCTACTAATGCATTTCTATATTATAGGCTACAGAAAGCTGTTTTCAGCTTGGACTACAGCATCTAATGCTACTACTAAACTATATATAAATTCTATAAAACTCATCTATATCAGCATTAGAGTGGATATCTGAAAGCTCAGAAATGTCAAAAACTTAAATACAATACTAAATTGGCATATTATCAAATAAACTTTGCTGAGTAAGGCATCTTTCTACAGGAAGTTATAAACTAGTAAGTCAAAATAAGCTATTAAATTAGTGACACTACATTCATATATCATACAAATACAATAAATCACAAGAACACATTTTATCAGAAAAATAAAAATGTAAACAATCCTTAAAAATAAATTCTTAAGATGAAAATGTTTTAGCTGGATACTGAGAAAAGATTTAAGGATATTTTATAAAATCAATACGTTAAAATTTATTGAATTATTTTAGAAGAAAATTGAATTTCCTCAGTACACATCTGAATATGCTTGATAAGCGATAAGTATAATTCTTTAGCTATAACATAAAATATCCAGCTAAAACATAGCTGTAAGGGAAATCATGAATTAGTGTTTGTATTAAATATCAAGTTTTGAAATAAAAGAATGGCTACAGAGAGGGGGAATGCTGTTAAGCCATAACAGCTGTTAACATGCAAGCAAAGCATGCAAAGGGACATTTGGTTAGCAAAAGAGAAACATGTCAAAAGAAAATAAGTAGGAAAGTAAAGTAATGAAAAACGCAGCACAACTTTGGAACAAACCTTTGGCAGTTTTTTGCAAGCTTTGGCAAAAGTATATTAATATATAGATAAGTATATATTTGAGTTTTCGTTCATTCTTGAGGAAAATCGAAATGTTAACAACCAAATTTTGAGTTTTCACACGATTTTCTTTGTTGTTGAATCAATAAAATTTGGTGGTCGGGAGGTGATAATGTATAAACAAGGTGGTGGCAAAGAAAGGTATAGCATTTACTTGATATACTGAATTTGCTATGGGTATATGAAATAAACTTTTTTTGTGCACTCATGGTCAAAGATAAAAAGCCAAAATAAATTTTTAGTGGCCTAGACTACAAAATGTAGCTAGTTTTGTTATGCAAACAAAATAGTTAAAAAAACATTCAAATACTTTTCTGTGGCATATGCCAACTCAAAATGATCATCAACATACAAAGGCTGTAGATGTAGCTAGCATTATGCTTAGAAAAATGACAAATCTATTTTAATCTTTAGTAAGTCTTTTAATCCTAATTATATTTATTATCTTTATTAAGTCTTTTAATCCTTATTATATTTATTATGAAACTGAATTGCGATTTTATAATGAAACATTTTGAGTAGGAAATTTTTAAAAAGATCATATTTATTATTAAATATGAGAAGCAAAAAATCCATTAAATTTGATGAAGGTCATAAATATTTATTATAACATGAATTCGCTTTTTTTCGTATGACATAAAGTTACTTTTTTTTACAAAACTTACATTTTGTAGCTAACCTTTTTATATTTGAACATATTAGATAAAGATTATTTCATTTGTAAATATGATAACACCAGGAGAAAAAAGCTGCCAAACTTCGCCAAAAGCCGCCAAGAGTTCCTTCCAAAGTTGCGCCAAAAACGAACAGCAAGGCTTACTGTGGAGAGGGGATGAGATCAGTATCAGGGTATTTTCGGGGTCTGCCGCGGCTCAAATGGCGCCGGCGCACGAATTCCTGGTCATCCACACGCCACCACGAACCAAAGTCATCCTCGTAACGCACAAAGCACTTATGGAGCGACAGATTGGTGCGTATTGCATTCTGTGCAGAGAAGGGGGGACGCAAGAGGGGGAAAAAGAGGGGCATAGGGGAAAGGAGGGTGCAAGAAGTACGACACATCGAAGTTTAATAATAACAACATCCATTCCATATGAAAACATACACAAAAAGCGAAGTACGTAGCGGAGGTTAATAACATCCATTCCATAAAAAACATACACAAAAAGCAAAGTACAACAGCGAAATATAATAACATCCATTCCATTGAAAACATACATAAAAAGCGAAACAGGGTAACAGCATTCATAAGGAATATAGGCAATGAAATGATAAGTAAGCAGTTAAGGGAAGGGTGTTTTTGTAAGCAATGTGGGTGTGGGGAAGGGAAAGGGGGTGGAGAAAGAGAAAAAAGAAAAAATTGAGTAAGTACAACGTGTAATGAATGACGTCCAACATGAAAACGTACCCTGTCATGCGTTCTTGGAGTCGTTGAGGACGCCGTTTGTAGAACTCGAGTTCGTCCACTGTCCAAACGGCTCCTTTTACATTTTCAACCCGCATAAAACATTTGTGAAGGCTTAGGTTGTGACGCACTGCATTCTAGATAATTGAGAGCAGCAATTCAACAATGGGGTAACTACAGTTTAGAAACTAATAAACGTTAAAAGTAGCCACCTTATTTAGAATCTTTTGCCTGGGAATGTTTTTGAAGACGTTAGTAACTCAGTCTTGCAATGGTGGGAATTTTTTTTTAGTGCAATTTTGTAACAGGATTCATAAGTTGAGGGACTTGAGCTTAAAACCTTATTTATTTCAACAAATTGTTTAGAGTTACATTGTTTTTATAAAAACTAAGGTAGAATTTAAACACATTAGATATAGTTTTCACTTTCCAGATGATTTTAAGCAATTATTTTATCAAGATGAAAAAATGTCAGCTTATTAATAATGATAAAATGTAAGCTTTGCCTCTAAATCAGTTTTATAAATTTATTAAATATTTAAATAAAATTATACCCTGAGCAAAACTCAATCAAGTGTTCAGAACAAAAGGAATTAATTTTTTAAGTTAAAAAAAGTACTCTCAGCAAAAATTTAAGGGCATTGAATCAATCAAAATGCAATGCTATCAGAATTTATAAGTTTTTCCTTAGTTCATATCAATAAAATATACATATGCACTTTTAAATGCACAATATAGAAATATTTCCACACTAATAAAATGAAACAAAACAGGTAAAATCCAAAATAAAAGTTTTGACTCAATGTTTTGTTAAAATAGGTATCCGTGTATTTCTAGTATAATTTAATACAAATTCTGTTATAATAAGATATTTACAGGTTATTTCAACCCAAAATCAGGTTTTGAAACCTATAAGCTAAACTAAGCATGCAAAATGTTTTACAACAAATTTAAAAACACTTGAAAAATAGGGAAAAAGTCTAAACCTCATTGAAAAAAAAAAAAAATTCTACAAGATACTGAGTAAATTTAAGAGTTTATAAAGGTAACTTTAACTACGAGAAAATTATCAAACATTCACTAGGTAATCAAACATAAACACAGTAGGCATCTACATTCTAATTCACAATGACATCAGCTATAAATACGATACTTACAGATTAGCTTCTCAATCATTTACATCAAACAAAAGTTGTCACTGTGTCCATAACTACATTATATTTTTTTAAAAACTTAAATTGGAATTTAAATTACATCTGCAGTTTTATCATTGAGTGTGTCACTTGCCAATAAAGGAAGAAAAAAAAAGCATTTGATGAAAGAAAGGCGTTAGAGAAGAAAAGTACAGAAGAAATTTGACACAAATTTTGATAACAGGAAACAAAAAAGAATTTTGAAAACCTATCCTGTAAAGTTAGTCTCGAAGAGAACATTCGAAAAGGAAAAAATAATGAGGTATACTTTAAAAGCTTTCTTGGTTTTTACTGTCAAACAGTGAAAATAAATATTTTAAATCTCATCAAATAATCGTTTTTTGGAGTCATTGGAAATTTTAAAAGATAAGAATTAATACGCAAATACTTAAGCATTTTTAAACATAAAAAAATTAACTAAAAATTAGTTAAATTAGCAATTATTTTTCTAATATTAATTGTTTTTAATGAATTATTTATTTTAATGTTTTTGTTATTTTTATTCTTTTTAATGTTGGAGCCATAATAGTTTTGTAAATGATACTGTTTCTTATGCCCTCATTGGCCAATGAATTAGATAGCTGGTATTGCTACTTTACTGGACATCAAAGTTAATTCATTGAGGAATATATTAAAAAAGATTCTGTTGTAACTATGCAAAGCTCTGGCTAAAGATTACTAGCAGTGTCAAACCACTATAGTCATTTTCTGCTATAAAATCAGTGTGACACACCACAAACTATAAATTAATATTTAGATTCACAGATATAATATATTTTAATATATAATATTAAAATATAATATATAGAGCCACAGTTAGTCAAAGGACAGTAGTTTATGTTTCTATCCTTTAAAAACATTTATAAATTATTTTTTTTAATTTTTTTTTTTTTTTTCTTTTTTGATAATCTAGTGTGTGATTTTATCTTGGCAATCCTATCAACTGTTTAATATAATTTAACTTAAATAATTGAAGTAATTTTTCAAATAGTAATTTTTTTCCCCCTATCCTGGTTAATTTTTTGTGAAGTCAAAATTTCCAGATTTTTTATTCTGTTATTTTGATTATACAACATTCGTCATACAACGGTATGTCCATTTGCATAAGCATTCATTGGTTTTTAATTAATGATACCCCAATGTGAGTAAAAAGCAATGACTCAATTAGAGCTAAAAATAGAATTTTGTGGAAGTTTTTAAAAATATATTTCACAATTACCTTATGTAATAACAATCTGTATTATAATAATACATCCAAAAAATTTAGCTAGTATGAAAATGAAGTTTTTTAACAGTGAAGATTTTAAACAGTTAAAAAGAAAGCTCTTAAGAGTATTTAGGAATTTTATAAAATGCAGTTTCGATATAAATTTAAAAGCTAATGTTGTAATTATGAATACAGTTTGACTAACGAACAGCAAGGGATAAACAAAATCACAGGCAAAGTACCTTGAAGGAAGAGTTCCGGAATTTGCCCTGAAAAGAACAATTACTTTATGCAGAAATCTACTATCATGGCCTGCATCAAGCACAGAGAGATCGTTAAAGAGAGAAAAAGTTCAGAAAGTAACCCACTCAATGTATTAAACATGCAGAAGAAATTTAGTTTTAATTGACTATCACCTACACTTAACATAAAATCCTCGCTCATACTTTAAATAACCATTTTCGTCATGGTATATGTGATACTTTAACAACTTGTGTGGGAAAATAAGAAATGCTCACCAGAAATATAAGTCAGAAAACAAAACATAAGGTCGCTAGAAAGTTATTTGTGTAATATAATACATTTTTCTTAATGACTTTAAAAAAAAAGAAATCTTACTACTGTGTTTTCACTATGCAACAAAACTAAAAACGTTTAACAACAATATTACAATTTTGTTTTTTAATCTTTACAACACTGGATATGAAAAATGAAAAGATGTTATAAAATACAGAATTTTGCTTAATACAACAACGAAGCCAAGTTCGAGGCCAGAGGTATTCCTTGTGTTTTACTATAACACCGTCATGTAGAATAATGTGTGTTAAAATATGTTGAGACATAAATTTTCTCTCTTTGGCAAGGCATTGATTTAAAGAATAAGATTCTAACTCAAGAGTAGACTATATATAATTTGATCAAATTCAAAATTGCAAGAAGTATTTGCTTGGCGTAGAGAATTTAATTGGCAGAAATTAGCAGCCGAAATTGACTGAATATATTAAAAATATACTAAAAAAAAGTGACAGAAATGTCACAAAATAACAATAAACTAAACAGCTTTATTGCATGGTGTGAACACAGCTCATTTAAATAAACACATAAGACAGAACTAAAATGTTGATTTAAATTGTTTGAAGTGAATCTTAATGTTTCAAAAATAAAATCCTTAAAATTGTAAAATCATAAATAAATAAAATCATAAATTAAACAAATTTGTTTATGAATTGTAAAAATTAATTTAAAAATAAAATTTTAATACAAGTATGCACCAAAATATAATTTTTGTTTGAAAATACAAAAAGAGTGTCAAACAATATTCAATATAAATATTAATACCTTCCACGTAGCAGCATTCCGCCTGAAGTAGCAAAACGTGTTTTGAAACCAGTTGTATATTTCATTTAAAGTCAGTTGCTTTTCTGGAGCTTCAATTATTGCCTAAACAAAAAGAGAAATCTATTACGGAAAAATGTCAGAACAAAATCTTATGAATTTTTATAAAGCAGTCAAAACATGAGTTTTCAGAAGATTACTTTAGGAACATAATTTAAAAGGAAGTCCTAGTATGGAACATTCCTTATACTTTCTATGTTACAATCTTCTGGCCCAGTTCATTTAGAAACTACTTTGCATCATACCTTGAAATTTGGTAAGCAGTTACGAAAAAGATCACTTAACCTTCTGACGGTCATGCACGTATATATACGTTATTTGATCCCCAGATTTTCCAGCCATACACAACATTTTTAAATTTATAAATAAAATTTAAAATAAAATATTTTAAAAATATTTTTATTTGCTTGATTATATATAACCTATCTAAAACAAAATAAATAATAAATAACTTTAAGAAATTATGTATTTGAATTAGAAATATAATTTAAAAATTATTGCAGAGAAAACAACTGTAGAATTTGGCCCATTCCCATTTATTTGTTTGTTTGATTATATATAACCTATCTAAAACAAAATAAATAATAAATAACTTTAAGAAATTATGTATTTGAATTAGAAATATAATTTAAAAATTATTGCAGAGAAAACAACTGTAGAATTTGGCCCATTCCCATTTATTTGTTTGTTTGATTATATATAACCTATCTAAAACAAAATAAATAATAAATAACTTTAAGAAATTATGTATTTGAATTAGAAATATAATTTAAAAATTATTGCAGAGAAAACAACTGTAGAATTTGGCCCATTCCCATTTATTTGTTTGTTTGATTATATATAACCTATCTAAAACAAAATAAATAATAAATAACTTTAGGAAATTATGTATTTGAATTAGAAATATAATTTAAAAATTATTGCAGAGAAAACAACTGTAGAATTTGGCCCATTCCCATTTATTTGTTTGTTTGATTATATATAACCTATCTAAAACAAAATAAATAATAAATAACTTTAGGAAATTATGTATTTGAATTAGAAATATAATTTAAAAATTATTGCAGAGAAAACAACTGTAGAATTTGGCCCATTCCCATTTATTTGTTTGTTTGATTATATATAACCTATCTAAAACAAAATAAATAATAAATAACTTTAGGAAATTATGTATTTGAATTAGAAATATAATTTAAAAATTATTGCAGGGAAAACAACTGTAGAATTTGGCCCATTCCCATGACCGTCAGTGGGTTAATGAAATGACATAAATTGCTCTCATTTAATTAAAAAAACAAAATATATTATAAATGAAATGTTGAGTCTATTATAAATGAAAATTAAAAAAAAGCAAAATACTATTTATTGCAAGTGGTTCCACTGCATAGGCTTGACATAAAGATTTCAAATATAAAATAAAATATATTAAGACGCAATTTTTAATTTATGTCATTTCATTAAGTGATCCTTTTCGTACCTACTCACCAAATTTAAAAGTCTGATACAAAGTAGCTTCTAAATGAAGAATGCAACATCCCGAGATTAGGGGATGATCATTATTAGGATTTGCTCTTAAAAATAAATACTGAAATGAAGTTAAAAATAAAATATTTTAGTTAGTAAAAGGTACATAGAGGGTATAATTTAATGAGGAACTTGCACAAGTGAGGAAAATGAATATTTTTTATCTTAATGCTTTCAATTAATCAAAAATCGAGTTTGAAATTAGCCGAAATCAAAGCAAAAGTCATGTGACCAAAAATGCATGAAAAAACCGTGACGTGGTTTATGCAGAGATAAAGTCGCAAAACGAAGGAGAAACTACACTCATTCTTCGTCTAAAACAGGTTTTAGACTGGTTCATTATCTGCGCGTTGACATTTCACGCAAAAGTAGCTTTTTCCCGCCAAATCGCAAAGTGAAAAACTAAATATTTTTTTAACTATCTATCTGAGCTCAAATTTTTGAAAGAATGTTTTTCATGATTTTTCTCTACTTTTATTTAAAAATAAAACCAAAAATAGTGAAAGTTCCTCATTCAGAGAAAACAGTATTACTACACCATAATAAAATAACATTGAAAAGTAGTTCAATCTCTATTACAATCTTAAGAGTAAACCCTTAACATACTTGTCTTATCAAAGAGGCATATGTAAATGGCGGTCTAACATCAGCATTTCGGTAGAATTCCCGGTTCCTTTGGATCTCTATAAGTCAGATAAAAGATTCATTTTACTAAATTATACATCTAATTATTCATGAAAAGTCATTGATTTAAAAATGCATTCACAGTAAACGTAATAATTCTGCAAAAATGCTACAAACAATGTATTCCAGTAGAACTTGTAAACAATTAGTTGTGAAAGTTAAAAAGTTTATTAGAAGAAATTTGACAATGATATATAAAATTTTATTTTATTTTTAAAATCTGGCTTAATGTATTTAGTAAATTAAAAATAATATAAATTCAATCAATATCATTGTTGGAATATACACATTTGAATACAGAAATTGCAATTGACCATTATGCAATCCAGGAATATACAATCAAATGTTAAAAATGGATGTGGCACGATATTGCAATGGCAACACTTCTATATAAAACTTACTTTCAACAACATTACAAATGTGGTAAAAATTCCAACTCAGGTGCATATTCTGAGCCAAAAGTTGTTTTCTTACGATCAGCAACAATTTACAGTAACTTTGCACATTTGGGTGCACAGGAAATAATGGTGACTACCATTGTTTGGCATCAATTCCGTTGGCACAGAAATTGCACCGGAGTCAGAAATGCCACCATCAAATAGATATGGTAAACTCTCAATCTTAAATATTTACCTGATTCGCATAAATTTATCGTTGTTACTGTGTACCACATCTGAAATCTAAACTTTTAAGCTGAAGTGATAGTAAGGCTCGTTCCTTACACTTGCTATGTTACAAATTAGTAGCTCAGTGAATTTAGAAACTATCTTCTATAAAACCTTGAAATTTGGTGAGTAGGTGCCAAAAAGATCATTTAATGAAATGACATAAATTGTTTTCATTTAATGTCTATCTATTACAAGGTTCCCACTCAAATCACAGAATGAAAATCAATGACTTTTCAATGACTTTTAAGGACCTAAGTAATGTTTTTAAGGACCTTTGAAAATTTGATTTCAGCATCATGTCTATATATAAATTTTTAATAAAGTATATTTTACCAAAAAAAGTTACAAGTTGATGGATACGTAATACAAATATGACAAAGAATTCCGATAGAGTGCAGATAAGTGGCGGTCAGGCGGGGATAACAAGTCCGAGTTGTATTTTTATAACTTTTGCAATTGGGCCCACAACATCCACAAAAATTAAGGACTTTTAAGGACCTCTAAGCATTTTCAAGGGCTTTTAAGCACCTCTAAGCATTTTCAAGGCCTTGAAAATGAGTTAAAAAATATTAAGCACTTTTGATGACTTTCAATGACCGTGGGAACCCTGATTATAAATGAAAATTAAAATAGTAAAAGACGCAACCAGGTGGAAACACTGCATATGCATTGACGTAAGAATTTCAAATAAAAAACAAAGTATATTCGACTCAATTTTCGAGTTTTTAATTTATATATCTTTTTATTAAGAAATCTTTTTTTGTGCCTATCGCCAAATGTTAAGGTTTTATAGAAAGCAGTTTCTAAATGCACTGGGCTAGAAGATTGTAATAAAGTATAGGAAATGATCCTTTTTAACCCTTCCTCTTAATAAAAGAATGTTCATGTAACATTTTACATACCCTCAGTTATATCTAAATTAGCTCTTTCCACAACTCTCCTTCTGATTGGAGAATCAGGTATTGAAGGAACATCTAAAACTGAAAAAGGAAACAGTATATAATACAACAAGAATTTCAGTCCTTTGAAGTGTTAGTTGCATTGGAATGAAATAATTTAAGTACAGTTTGAGATACAGAAAAAAGCACACACACTTAAGAAAAGATAGAACAAATTAACATTGCATTCAGAACTTGACTGATAATTGTAATAAAATGGGCAATTATATATAGTTTAAATATGTATATCTAAATAAACTATGTTAGCTAAAGTTTCTAAATTGAGCTAGAAATAAGGGTTTATTTTTAATACATATATTTTTAAAAATACATCTAATTAGAAAATAGTTTATTAATAAGGTCAGACAAGTTGACATGACACACAATATAATAGTTTTATAACCAAGTTACAATACTAAAAACAATTTGACAACACAGAGATCAAACGTATTTTAAACATAGTTAACACAAAATATTAAAACGCATTTTCAGAAAAAACACAATTAAAATTATTTTCAATAGGCATAGTTCGTAAAACAAAGCAAAAAATTTTTTAAGCAAATAATATTTGTGTCCATTTTCAACACTCAACGTAAATGTGATGGTGTGTTGTGTTTGAACTGTTTGTTTACTAATCGGTACATGTTTTTGTTTATCATTAGGTTGTGCTGCCATCTATTGTCACATTTTGCTGATGAAATACGAGACATAAAAAAATTTATATTATTTTTTGACTAAAGAAGGACAAGATAAATGCGGCGAGTTCGCCCTATTGTTGCAAGTTAAAAAAAAAGTCTTCCAAAACTATTGCTTTGAAGAGTATAACTAGAAAAGTGTCCAATGGTCTAAATTAGCCTCAGTGGTGTAGTTGAAATGAACAGAGGATTCCTCTGTCTTTTCATAAGAAATACTTAGCAATTATTTCCAATCGGAACTTCAGATTGATAGAGGTAATTGAATAAAGGGACGTCAAAATATATAAACAATACTGTAGTGGCGCTGGTTACAAGCCACACAATTTTGCACTTTAACCATCCAGCAGGACCGATTTTACACTTCTCGACTCGACACATAACCAGAGGGTTGTGGGTTCGGGCCTCCGTCCGCCAAATATCGGAGTGTACCTAATGGGGACTGGTGCACATTAAATCTGTCGTGGCTTCAATGTCCTCTTGTTTGTGTGGTGAGGTCGGAGAGAGGGGTTTACACTAGAAGATTTCGATCTCGTATTCTTCTAGATGCTCAAAATTACGAGATGTATTTGGCTGTGTTAAGCACTTTATAAGTGGCAGAAATAGACAGTCGGTAGTTCCAAAAAACAAAAGATAATTTAGAAAATGTATCTCGAATTTAAGCTTTAACTATTAAATAATTATGTAGATAGAAGAAAGACATCTTCTTCTACAATACTTTAAAATCACAAATATATATAAGAGACAGCATTCCTTAGTTTCATGGATTAATTTGAAATTTTTTTAAAATGATTTACAAAGGATAAAAGACTAAAAACCTAAATCTAGGTTTTAAAATTTAAGAACGAAATTTTTTATAACATTAATAAAAATATTACAATTTTCTACTGCTTTTGACCTTTATAACAAATTGTTGATAAAAATTACCAAATATTATTAAAAGAGACAAATATTTTCTCTCCAGTAACAACCCTTTAGTTCTGTGGGATTGTTAAGTTTCTATCTCAAATTTTACTATTGCTTGTGAATATTATTTTCATTCTTTCTAAAATTATATCTGTATGGTAATAATAACTATTGAAATCCAAACAAAGGCAATTTTATTTGAATTGCTAAATCTGACAAAGAATTACACTATTTATTAATACAAATTTTTCCGAATTTTAATTGGAAAAGTAGTCGTCTAATTTCTCGTCCAAACAAGAACTTTCAATTATACATTAAAATTCAATAAGAAAGTCGATAATTGCACAACTTTGTTCAAACCAGATAAGCCACAAAAGCGTCTAATTTTCCGAAAAATGCTCAATATTTTTTCGGAATGTACACCTGTCGAGAATCATTCTACAGTTTTGTAGCCAACTCAGTTCCGAGTTGTCTGCAAAACTGTCAACTAATGTACATCGAGTAAAATCACTGCAGTTATTTAAATATTACACGATCTGAATCTAATCTTACCAAGACAACTTCGAGCATTTTTTCGCTTAGCTGCTATTTGCATAAACTGACAAAAAAATCGATAAAAACAGTTCTTTGATAATAAATTTTAAAAGTTATTTTACCCACTCTGGTTTTACAAATATCTTTATAAAAAAAAAAAAAAAATGTTTCTCGTCCTTTTAGAAGAGTTTTTCAATTAGAGAGTTAATCTATGCCATTCGGAACAAAATGTAATTTAATGCTAGTAATAAGAACTGGGAAAATAAATGTTATATAGATGTAGTCAATGTTTGAAAGTTCACAGTTCACTTTTGTTATTATATTGTGTGAAGTAGTTCCAAAATTGCATTTCCGCAAATCCCTAAGCACTTTTTATTACACACGTAAGCGAAATATATCTCCAGTAGCATAACAACCCTGGCCAATATCGCACGACAATTGCTAATTCCGATGTGGAACATTGTGAACCGGCCGTTTTTACAGATATTGGCCAATATCTCATCCAGTGTTGGATAAAATATAGTGGAAGTTTTGAAATATTGATGCACTGTTTAACAATTGAAGTACAGTAGAACCTCGATTAACCGTCCCTCCTTTATCCGGAACTCTCTGTTAATCGGCAATCATTTAGTCGACATCAAAAATCTCCCAAATGAGTAATAAATCATTTGTTCCTTTTTAAACCGCAATCTTTTCCCTTGCTCTAAAGTTACATAAGTAATGGTGAGGCTTTTGACTGTTTTTCTAAAGAACTGACATGGTTGGAACGACCTTCGGATGCAGATCAAAATGAACTATTGCCTTCAAAAAGACTCCGGGATAGAGCAGAGAAACAAAGATTATCAAGATTAATGCAACAAAAACTCATTTCCAACAATTATGTCATAAAAAAAAACATTAAAAGCACTGTATTCAATAAATGAAAATAATTTACTATTTATTATTTTTTACAACTCTCTATTATCCGGCATTTTCGCTTATCCGACCTATCTTCGGTCCGAATTAAGTCGGTTAATCGAGGTTCTACTGTATTTTATTTATAAGAAAGGACGAAGGCAAATTATGTTTTGTGACATTTTCGACACGTTTATTTATTTATTTATTTATTTATTTATTTATTTATTTATTTATTTATTTATTTATTTATTTTAAATTGTGTATCTTGGAAGGATTCTAGAGGTTCAGCCAGAATTTATCAATTTTCAAGAACTCCTTTTTCTGACATTGGTCAATACTGCTGTGAACCTTGGAATGTTTCATATACTATAGAGAATGCAATAAAACACCACCAGAGCTTTTCGAAATAAATACTTAAATGTATTTTCACTAAAAAAAAAAGGTATTTACCAAAGCGAGTTTAAAAGAAAAAAAATCGAAAAAATGTTATGTTAAGAAACGAAAACTGGCAAGGACATTTCAAGGAATGATTAAGAGAAAATAAAAGAAGAAAAAAGTACTTTTTTTAGCAAAACGCAAAATAATGCAATAGGCAGACTTTATGAACAGGAACAAATTATAAAGAGTGCCTTTGCCTCTCTGTTCTTGGCAAGGAAGGGAGTAAAAAATAAAACGCAAATTTTTAAATAAACGACATACCCATTACCTATTTGATCAATCACACGTTCATACCATCCCCCTCCATTTCAACCCCACCCATCGAAAAAGGGAAAAAAATCCCCAATTTTTTCCCCTATGGACGTTTAATAAGCCATCAATGCCAATACGAGCGAACTTGAAAAATGGTAATGACTTATTATTTACTCAATATTTCATCTTTTAAATTAATCAAAAACCGAAGAGGTAAAAACAATAAAATTAATAATAAAAAAAAAAAAAAGGAGGAATGGTCGAGACTCGGACTTTTTAAATAATAATAATAATAATCTCTCCAAAAATCTTTTTGTTCGTGAAGGGGGAGGGAAAAAAAGGGATTTTAGATCGATAGAACAGAAGTAATGAGTTCGCAGTCATAAAAACACTAAATAATTTATTGGGCAGATCAGAGTATTAGCGTACACCGCATAAGGGGGACCCCACCCATGCCCAAAAATGAAAAGTTGTATGGATGTGTGGGGGTGCATATGCGCTGGCGTGCGTTTATGCATGCATGCCATTAAATCACTTAATGGGAAGAAAGTTGCTGGTGATTTATAAGTCATCAATCAGGGCTTCGCGAAATTTATAATAATAATGCATTGTTTGTGCCAGCAGCAGATGATAAACTGAGATTTGGGGATTTTTTTCCCTCCCTCTTTCAATCTCATTTACCTTTTTAGAAAAGAAAGGGGGAAAAAATGGTGAAAAAATAATTTATAAAGGATAGATTAATTTTGAGAACTTTAAATCTGTAACTTTCTTAATAAATAAAATATATAGCGGCAGCCGAAAACGTAACGCATTTAATGAGCTTAATGAATTGATTAAAGGTTCTTTTATAATATTATTTTTCACGCGGGGGTAGCCCATTCGTTACGGTTAACAGTTAAAAGAAGAGAATTTTGTCGTGTGTAGAAAAAAAAGCCCGAAAGAGAAAAGAATATTATTGGCTATTATTTTTTTTGAACTGGCAACGCGGCGAAACAAAACGAATATGAAAAAAAAAAAAAAAAAAAATTGAAATGAAAAATTAAGAGAAAAAAAAAATTCTTGTATTAATTGAAATCGCAAAAACACTTTCCCCCCTTCGTTTTTAACCTTTAAGGTTTAAGAAAACGAATGTTAAGTTAGAAAAAAAAATCATTTGAAGAAAATAATTTATTTTATTCACGAACTAAATTCGGAGTAATGAAGAAATATGAGCATTTTTTTTCCCTTTCAACTCAGAGTTCCATAACGTCGTTCATTAATCAGAAGTTTAAAAATAAACGGTATTTTTAATAAATTAATTGAGACTCTGCCTCAGAAGCTACTTCTGTGATTCATTTGACTCGATTCTTTATTGGCGATGCTACAAAGCTACCTTTGTGAGTTTTTTTTTTTTGTTTTTTTTTAATTCTATTAAAACCAAGATCTTTCGTGATAAAATTTGCGTCTTTGGCAATGGTTTGTCAAGTGATTTTCTTGTGTTTCTGGCGATTCCATACATCGAACACATCAAGGAATTTTGTCCGAGTTTTTTAAAAAAATATAATTTTCCTTTATCATAAATTGAAAATGTTGGAAAATAAAGGAGACCGTCAGAAAAAAATGATAGTTTCGAATTAAGAATTGATAATTTAACAAAGAATTTTTTTATATTTATTAAAGTGATCTCCGGTTTGATGGATATATTAGCCGTTTTTAAAATTCGATCAGGAATATTCATGCTTACTTACTCCCTTTTGAGTTTTGGATATACCTTTTACACTATTTTTTCCCCCTTCCTTTTAAAAAAAGAACAATGTGGAATCCTATTTTGGCTTCTACAATACAATGTAGATCAGAATTTTTATAACATGTTAATTTGTCTTTTAGAATTTTTTTTTAACCAAAACTACTAACGATTTTTGACTCGTGATATGTCCAACGAAATTTTTGATCTAGAAAAATTCTATACCAAAATTAAACTGAAAATATCTTATCGTCATTCCCACTGTAACGTCATGTTAGTATCTTATACTATCACTTGAAGTATCTTACACTATAACTCTTCAGGTATCTTATACTATAACTTGAAGATTCTTATACTATAACTTAAGATCCATTTACAACTCTGATGTGACTATGACTGACTACAAATGCTGTCTACTCGCATGCGAGACATATACATCAAGTTTATATAAAGAGTTGAACATAGTGTATAAACAGAACTGCAATTACCATCTTCCAAATAGAAAAGTTATTTAAGAAGGTCGAGCACATCAAAGTCACCTAATGAACATGCTTCCATTTGAAAAAAAAAATTCTTTTGAAAAAAACGGCAGCAGATTCGTTTCACCAAACCGACTTTCCCTGACAGATAATAAGAGAATTAGTTCATTTTTGAACTTGGATGATGTTTTAGGCGGCCTTTTGTTTAGTTCACATAGTTCCTCAATGTGGATTTATTATAGATCGCGCTTTCTAACTTTGTATAGAACTAGACGGTACAGAGGTACATTAATTTGGATTTCACTGACGATTACTCTTATTTTTGACAATGTAGAAATTCATTTTTTTCCTCTCTAAAATCTGTGATATATTACAGAATCACTAATTTCTTAAATAATTCGAGGTTTCCTTTATTTTTCCTGTTGCTAGACACTATATAAGCAGATAAAATTCTCATCAAGTTGGAACCTCAAGTTGAAACTTTGAGGATTTTATCTGCTTATATAGAGTGTTTAGCAACAAGAAGAAAAAAAAAAAAGAAAAAAAACCTAGAATTATTAGAGAAATTAATGATTCTATAATATGTATTTTCTGTCTGTATATACCAAACGAAGTTTTAGTACTGATGCATCGGCCTGGCTATTTGGATCCTGTGCAGAGGGGTCTGAAATTGGTTTTAACGAATAGGTATAGGAATTAAACGAATTGAATCTTTCAAACCTTTCTATAAGCAAAATGTCCCAGGGTCCAAATAACCTGATTCACTGTGTCATCATAAATAAACAATATAAACTCACCGGAGAGTGCACCAGAAAGTGGTGGGCAGCTCTTGTCACTGAGCCTCCTCCGAATGGGGCCCATGGAATTGTGGTGGTTTGGGGGGGCGTGCAATGGGGGAGGGGGCCCCAGTCTCTGGGGGGCCATGAGGGAACCTCCTGCTCCCGACATGCTCGTCATCACGGCTGAGAGAGCGGGTGGAGAGCTGCTCACGACGGGCACCAGCGCCATCTGTGGAGAGGAAGGGGGGCCTGATTTCAGGCTGGACGACATATTCTGCAAAGAAGAGATTGTTTTTGGTTTTCAGTTTAAGAGGTTGGAAAGAAATGGTTGTTTTTGTTATGGCTGTTCTACTGAATTAAGTTGTATATGTCTATTTCTGGCGACCTCGAGGAAACTGATTTAAAAGTTTTTGGATCTGACAGTATCTGCGACAGATGTAAGGTATTGAATGAGAGGGTTCTTAGGAAGATGAGGACGATAGTACCCATAAAAAATAAACAAATATTAGTAAAGGGGAGGGGGCTTAACACTAAATTTGACTTTAAAGAAAAGTGAGGTTACGGCATGGTGGAGCAACAACGCTTTCCAATCTATTTCGGTCCGTCACTACTGTTATATGCTTGAAAACCGAACGGTGGAATGTAAATACTAAACATATGAATTGGTGTACAATACACCAGTTCATATTGAAAATCTTATCGATAAAATCCCTGTTTAAATGGACAAGATCAACACTGCACCAGAATATTCTAAGTGTGCAACAAACTTCTGCTTTGACTGATCTCGGCAATGAAAGAACACCACAGGACGCCACTATGAGCCTTTGATAAGCTAATTCAAGTCTTTCTCTGGATGTGAACCAAATTTTAGTGGTCCTTAATTATTGAATGATCAATCAACGTGGACTCGCAACTAGTATACTGCAATTTTGGTGATGTTAGTGGGATTATTCTCAAGTTCCATTTTGAATATTGTTCACCATCATGGGTACTATCAAATCTAAGTATTTTTTAAAATATTTTTATCTCCTAGTCGGACAAAATAAATGAATAAGTAGATGGTTGACTCACGTTCTCCATCTTGTTGGAGGATGGCGAACTCCGGTGGTTGGCATTACCGTTGTTGAGAGCTGTTCCGTTGTTGTAGGGTTTCATGTGCAAATGTTGCATCATGGCTGTGAGCCTCTCCTTTTCCTTGTTCAGTTGCAACTCCAGCTGGGACACCACCTGCATTTGGACCCGAGCCTGGGCAGTGCTGCGATCGTCCAGATGGTGCTCCATGTTCAGATGTCTGAGGCAAGATATGACATTGTGAGCGTGGCCAGTGTAATAGTGAGAACATAACAATAGTAATATTAAAGAGCAAACATCAGGGCTTGCTATTGAGATCATAAAGAATACAACGTTAAAATGTATTTGAGCTGTGATTACAACAACACATTTATAGAGAGGTTATGAGTTGCTTCTTTACCTCTAAAATTAGTTCAATATCTACCTCTCTCGCAGCTAACATTAGTATAAATGCTGATTGATATATATGCAGAACCTTGCTTCAAAACTGACCTTTGTTTAAATTTCTTCAATTTTGTGCTAAAGTGTGTACAGTATCACAGACTATATGGATTGAAGCCGATTGAATGCCATAATATATGGTTTACAATTACAATTTTCTTCATATCTCATGTCCATGTAGTCTAGGATTCTGTCCGCATTTTAACATAAAATTGAAATTTTTTTAACAAGGTTAGTTTAGAAGCAAAAGTACGAAATGTTAAAGAATACGAGATGAAAACTTGAATGACAACATGACATTCTCCGAACTTGAAATCGATAAAGGTAATTGAGGTCGATATCTATAAAAATAAAAAGTCAAATACTGCATCAACCTTTCCCAAAACAGCATTTTATTCAGCATAGTACTTCTTTTAGGAATTTTTACCCCCTTTTTTTTTAAATGATCTTGATACTTTATAAGGATCTCAGGTAATTCCCTGACAGATTACTAAAAAAATTATCTGATTTCATGGCAAACTTTTTTTTTCCAATTTTCTCAATTTTAAAATTTAAATAGATCAAATAGAACATTAATGGCAAAGAGATAATATGCCAATTTAAAAAAAAAAAAGTTTTGGCTGTAACGAAAAGTTGATATTATACCGTAACATGAAACTTTTAACGATTACCAGAATTCTCCGGGAAAATGGCACCAAAATACGGATGAACGGGGAAACGTACCTTCCAAACAATAGAAAAATTCCCTGATTTCTGCAAAATCTTAAAAAAAAAAAAACCCTAATTTTTGCAAAATTTAAAAAAATTCCCTGATCTTTTCCGGAATTACAAAGCTCCCTGGCATTTCCCTGATTTCTAGGTTCTGTGGCCACTGTGCTTATGATCTCTCTGTATTTTACCATGCACTTTACTTAGGAAAACATTGCATTCTCAATATGAAATAGGGTTTGATTGCTTGTCAATAAGTTAAAAATAATGAAAGTGCTCACTTTTTAAAAGCATGGTAGTCATCACACACGGTTTCACACCCCGGCCACTTGCAAACACCATGGCCATACAGCGCATGCGCCGGGGGTGGGGACCCCCTTTGCTCTTCCTTGGGTGTTGGGGGTAAACTCCTCTGCGACGAAGAAGACGACGATGAGACGGGTGACACTGAGTAGGAATCGTGCTGACCCCCATTCATGATGGGGCGGTGACCACCAGGGGATCCCCCCATGCCCCCATTAAGGGGCGGGCCCCCCTCGTCGCCGGAACCCCCTCCTTCTTTCCAGGCATCGTTGGCATTCATCCCTGGAAGAAGAGATAGAGTATTCCATCAGAAAGCATACAAAAATTACCACCAATTAAAGGTTTAAATCTCCTGTTTAGATTGCTTTGGCTTCACATGCCAAAGGCGCTGGTTTTAATCCCGGGTTAGGCATGGATGTGCGTTGTGGCTCGGAATCCACGTTAAGCTGTAGATCCCGGCCTGATTGGCCGTTATTGTGCACAAGTATAGGTCGTTGAGGGCACAAACCAGCCGATCAACCTGTCTAGATTGATTTTGAATAACATATTTTTAAAATCGTCCTTTGCAGATATAAGTGACTTTTAATACAATTACTGTACTAAATTTATCTTTATGAATTAAATGAAATGTTAAGGAAACAAGTTATTGAGCTATTTCAGTACAAAATAGCTTAGAAATCGTATCGTTTGTTATGGAAAAATGCTGTCGTACTTCAATTTTTTTTTTTAAAGACATTTGAAAGTTTAAAGATTCGGATGTTAATATTAAAGAAAATATATATATATATATATATATATATATATATATATATATATATATATATATATATATATATATATATATATATATAACTTTTCTTATAGTAGGACATTTTTCTTTGTAAAAGAGTTCCAAACGAACGCCGTGATATGATCTATCACTGGTAAAAATTATTTGCAAATGAGGTTTTCTGTGAAAAACTTTTTATAAATTAAAATACAAAACAATATAAGTAGTTAGAAAGTGGGGCTCCGAAGCCATGGCGGTGCCGGTGCAGGGATGAGGGATGATGACGTCACCGGAAGTGGACGTGACCCGGATATGACGTCACCGGAAATCCCGTGACCGGAAGTGGAGTTGAGTTGTTCCCCTCCTGCTGCTGTTTTAGTTTCGGTTTCATTATAAGCTGTTTGTGTATGACGTCACAGTGGGAATGACGTCATAATGTGTTTTATATCAAAGTTTTGAGTGGTGGCAACACTTTTTAGTTTCGGTTTATCTAACAGATGGAGTTGAGTTGTTCTAGGACTGCTTCTTAATAAGAACGTTATGGTGATAGGCTTTTATTGCGTGACGTCACAGTAGATATGACGTCATAATGTGTTTTATATCAAAGTTTTGAGTGGTGGCAACACTTTTTAGTTTCGGTTTATCTAACAGACGGAGTTGAGTTGTTCTAGGACTGCTTCTTAGCGAATAAGTTAGAATGATAGGTTTTTATTGCGTGACGTCACAGTAAGTATGACGTCATAATGTGTTGTATATCAAAGTTTAGAGCGATGGCAACACTTTTTAGTGTCGATTTACCTTTAAGATGGAGCTGAATTGTTCTAGGGCTGCTTCTAAACGAATAAGTTAGAGTGATAGGTTTTTATTGCGTGACGTCACAGTGGGTATGACGTCATTCTATGTTAAGATTTACGTTTTAAGTGGTGATAACATTGGATATATACCAAATTTAGTTTTCAGGTGTTGGCAACGAGTTCTGATCGGTCAGCTAAATGCTCGCTTGTGACTGATAAGTTTTAAACATGTGACCAAAAGTTAACTCCTGATTGACTGTTTGGTTTTCTAGCGAGTTACTTACATATCCTTTAGCCAAGTTAAAATACCTGCAACAAAGTTACACAAAAAAAAATGTTAAATTTGAAAAGTTAATAAAAGGAAGGCCATTTGCTAAGGGTCTAAAGAACCCTAACCCCGAGCTACACGTGACATTTCAATATTTTACCAAACAATTGTTAAAATATTGACTATCGGACGTTGCCTTCATGGTAACTCATCTACCCACCCCCCTTCCCTAACTAATTTTGAATAAGTTAAGACTTTAGAATTACAATTAATAAATTTTGAAAACTTATTTATTAAAGGTGAGGACCCACCTCCAGCCCGATACCTCTTTTAGGAAGAATTGGTACCGCCTCACTCCACCCTAACAAAACAAAAAAAAAATCTTATTCCACAGAACGTATATTTCTTTGAAACTTGAGGTCACTAATCAGCCATCCGATGATATCTTTTAAGAAGATATCTTCACCTCTTAACAATTTTAAAGTTTTAAAAAATCTGAAAAGAAGACTTGTGAGAACGTATATTTCTCTCATGAATTAAATTTAATGATCACATACAAAATCCTAAAGAAAAAAAAAATTAACGTTAAATAAGTTTTTAAAAATTTAGTTAAAGTAATATTTTAGTTAAATTAAGGCTTAAAGAGATAAAAAAAAATAAAAAAATTTAAGGATTAAATGAATGATTTAAGGAATTTTGAAGTGACCATAGGCATAGCTGGTTATGCCATCTTCCAGCAGATACCGCTTGTCGTCATAGGCCGACAAGGCTCTCTTGGTTTGTTGGAGTGAGAAGATGTTTAAAAATTCACTTACCGAATAATCGAAACGAAATCTGCGAAGCTAAAATAACTGTGAATAACTACACAAGTACGAACAAAATCGCGATGAGAAAAAAAACACGGAAGTATTAAACACGTCTTTCACACTCAGGTATCTAAGTAGAAATGGCGAGACGGCAACCGGTAGCGTCTATATATGAGGGGTGATCACGTGACTTCACCGACCAATCAGGTTTCACGGTAGAGGGTGCTACTGACTATCGGCCCGTCAGAAGGGAGGGGAGCGAGACTAGGGATGTTTCAACACGCTTCAACGCGTTTGCGAGTTGAGTTGTTGTGTAACGATCTTGCTTGAAACAGTTAAAGTGATAGATAAATTGTTCGTGACGTCATAGTGTAGCGAATGGGTTTTTAGCGTAGACAGTTGTTGCAATTGGAGTAATTATGAAATTTATTAAATATAAAGATAATATTTAGTAATAATTATCAGATTTTATTATTATTATTATAAAAAATAAACTTATAAAAAAAGTAAACGTGAAAATTTACTTTACGAATAAATATCATGTCTTTAAAATGTGTAAGAATATCACTAAATAAGAGAAAAAAGTAACATACTTAAACTCTTTACGACAAATAACTTTAAAATTAACGAAAAAAAAACTTACTTTACACATAAAAATCACATATCATTTAAAATGTGTAAAAATATCGCTAAATAAGAGAAAAAAAGTAACTTACTTAAAATTTCTAAGATAAATATTTAACCTTTACGCGAAAATTCCCTTCATGTATAAAAATCACGACTTTAAAATATAACATGCAAGAGAAAAGTAACGTACTTAAACTTTCTACGACAAATAACTTTAACATTAACGTAAAATTTTACTTTACACATAAAAATCCCGATATTAAAATATGTAGAAATATCGCTAAATAAAAGAAAAAAAGTAACACACTTAAACTTTGTACGACAAATAACTTTGACATTAACGTAAAAAATGTTCTTCATATATAAAAATCACGACTTTAAATTTGAAATGTAGGATGAAAGTATAACATACCTATAATTTCTACGACAAAGAATTCAAACATTGCCGTTCATGTCTTTAAAATGTATAATGACAACTCTAACTTTTAGAAAAAAGAAACACTAAAAATTTACAAGGCAAAGAATTTAAAATTGAACGTTAAAATTAACTTTACATGTACTATCATACTCTTATATCAACGATAAATAAGATAAAAAAAGAAACTCTAAAAATTTATAAGGCAAAGAATTCAAATAATACGCGAAAATTTACCTCACATATAAAAATTATGTCTTTCAAATGTGTAAGAATAACGCTAAATTAGAGAAAAAGAAATATTAAAAATTTATAAGGTAAGGAATTGAAACAATACGCGAAAATTTATTTCACACATAACATTTTTATCTTTAAAATGTGTAAGAATAATGCTAAATTAGAGAAGAAAAAAAAATAACATACTTAAACTTTCTTCGACAACAATTTAAACAATACGCGAAAATTTCATACACAATTATTTTCTTAGGTTAATGTTAAATAATGGGAAATTTAACAGAATAAAAATTTCAAAGATAAAGAATTTTAACTTTACACGAAAATTTACGTCACATATAAATATCATGTCTTTAAACTTTAATGTGACAATTTACTTCTCATATACAATTAAACTCTTAGGTTAATGTTAAATAAAAGAAAAAGTAACATACTCAAAAATTTCTAAGATAAGCATAACGTAAAAATTTCATATCATATGTTTAAAATGTAACATATAAGAGAAAAAAAATAACATACTTGAACTTTCTATAGCAAAGAATTTAAGCGTTAGCGTAAAAATTTACTTTACATATAAAATTCACGTCTTTAAACGGGATGATAAGCATGTGACGGTAATTAGCCAATCAGGTTAGCGGTAGGTGATACGCCACTTGCCGGCATTTTTAGACCGGAGGATGAGTCACGCTAAAACTTGTTCAAACAGGTCGGGAGACTTGTACAGCAAGAACAACAGCATCGACGCGCAAGCAGCGGGTGATGCTGCGGTGTGTCAGCAGGTCTTCGAGATTATCGTTTTTCTACTTTTCCTTTTTCATAATGAAATGTTTGTGAAAACTTGGAATGAATGAAGTGGATTTCAAAGACACATTAGTAAGTGAAGGTAGAATTCGCATGGACTTTCTTCCAAAAAGTATGATTCACTTGGAGAATTTAAGATCATTTCTACTTGAAAACTTTTCTATTGTCTAAAACATTGAATATTGTTCAAACTCAGTGAGATTATATGCTACAATACGGGTAAAACTTAACAAAATTGTTACATAGAAGAAAAATAGTAAGAGATTTAAAATAAATACTAGTTATAGATACTCCAAGGAAAAAAAATCACCTCTACTTTTCAATCGGAAAATCAATGCAAGTTGGAAACTTATGTTACTTCAAGAAAGACTTAGACAATTTACTTTGTAATAATATACGTTAAGGTGTCGTATTAACTCGTGCAATACATGCTGACTAAGGTTTATTTTACTTATCTAAGAAAGGTGAATTGGGGGAAAATATTAAATAAATTGTAGATATTAAATAAATTGTAGATATTAAATACATTGTAGATATGCATTTAAGTTTTGAAAATCACCTGCAAGACTTTTAAAACATCTTAAGATAAATTGAAAGAAACTTGCGAATTATATGTAAACTATATAACTTTTTATACTCTGAAAGGAAATCACAAGTAATTTAGTTAACTTTTTTCATGGTAACACTCATATTCAACGACATGTTTTTAAAATTTAACCTTCTTTACATGATAATAGTTATAAATTTTTTCAATCTCAGATGCGATATACTATTATTTCTAACATATATGTTACGAATTGTGTAAAGTTTTTAAAACTGTATATGCAAATCACCAATCAGAAACATAAAAATCTAACATCAATCAAACAAACTAAAATAATAAGATATTTTCCTTAGTGGAAATAGTTAACTACTCATGTGATGGAATATACTTAGAAAATTTAAATACTGAAAAAAGTTTGCTAGGCAAACTTAAAGAATATTTTTTTTTTCTTGTGAAAAACTAGCATAAATTTGGAAAATGTAGAGTTTGTTACTACGTAAAATTGAACATCATCTGGACAAACTAAATTATACATGAATTTTTTCTTTTTATTTGAGAGGTGCTGACAATATATCATTAATATAGAGATTTTTAACTTCCACCCATAATTTCTAAATAACTTATACATAAATTTCAGAAAACTGAAACGGAATGTGTTTTACAAGACGCTTATTTTGTAAGATGAATATTCAATATTAATATAACTGAGCAAAGTTCATTCCGGAAAAAACATGTAAAAGATACTTATATTTTGAAAATAGTTTGAAATATCCTTTTAAATTTATGAATGCTCGCTTTCGAAGGACACAAATAAAAGTGATATTACACATGATAATTAACACATTCATAACATTAGTCAAACAAAGTGGAATTTTTATTGCTTGTGACCGATAACTTTTAAGTGAAGTAGAATAACTTACATAGGAAATTTGTGCAAACTTTTTCAACTTTTAAACCAAGTATCATGTAAAATTATAAATTACGATAGGAAATAGCACACTTCAGAATCGGAACAAGTCTTCTAGTTAATCTAAATTTATTTCTCAAGGAATTGAAAGCATACCAGAAAAGTCCTTATCATTTCGCATCTTTTCTCATGTTGCAAGAAGACATACTTTGTAAAAGATCCTCGTAGCACTTAACAAAAATCAGTAAAAATAAATATATTTTCTAGGGCAAAGATAAAACTTCACAACTTAATACTGAAATTTAGCTAAGTTGCATATGGTTTATTCACATAACTCGCATATGCTTCGAATGTTGAAATATATTTGTCAGTTGAAATCAAACTCATCGAAAATAAATGCTATCTACATTTTCAAGTCGGAAATTACTATTAAATAAACTTTACATGTAAAACATTGTCATGTTAAAAAGAAAAATCTACAAAAATGTAAATGATAATTTTACTGTTGGTACATAAATGATGAATAATTTATGATTTTATTCTAGGCAAACGTTTTATTGTCTAACAGAGAACTTAAACTTTAGCAGAAAAACGAAAAAATACAATTTTTAAATCCTATCATGCTTGTTGAAAATTGAGTTTATTAGCTGTTGTAATAGATTTTTATTGTCCAAATTTCTATAGTTTTTCTTCCCAGTGCAATAAAATTAAGTTCATGTGTAATGAGTAGGGTTTTTTTTTTTATGAATCTTATAAATTTAATGAAATTATTATGACCTAAGAGATTGAGTGAACTGAATAAATCAATGATGTAAATTTAAACAGTGACTTGAACTGATACATACTATAACTGTAAAGAAGTATGACAAAGTGATAGATGAAGTGAAAATAGAAGTTGAGTGAAATGTGTTGAAAAAAAGTTGAAGACGACAAGAAATTCGTAAATGAGAATTATCATTGACTTATATTAACTTCGTTTTTCTTGCTTATGACAAGAAAATACACTCTTTCTTATTAAGAACCAACTTGATATCTTATCATAGAATGACAATGATGAAATATCTATACATTAAAAAAAAAATACCAAACTTAGACATAGCAAATTTCTTGAAATTCATGTATAATGTGAGAAGTTTTACTGGAAATATAGAAAATACAACATTGAAAGATGTGAATGTTTCGAAGTACTTTATCAAAAAAAATAAAAAAATGCGCTGAGGTCCGCTACAAAAATTTTTAGGAGAAAGTTTAAACAAAATTTAAAATCAAACATGCTTTTAAGTGGGAACACATATATTAAAACTATAGCACATTAAACAATTTATATTATGTCATCTCGGTATCAAACTGAATAACATGAAAAACAACGACAAACTGAATAAACATGATAATTATCAATATATGTGGAAAAGTTTCCTTTTTTCACATATAAAAAATAACACATTGACATACGTTAAGATCACGAAACATGCGTAATCATATGCCGATAAGAGCAACCAATGTTGCGGGGAGATATTCACTTGATGGTCAATATCCCATGAATAAATTGATTGATTGAATTTCTAATGCTAATTCCAATAGTATTCCATGTAACTTCAACTTGATATGTTACACTATAGATATATTTATTTTTCAAATATATTGACTTTCAAAAAATCATCCTTCAATATAAGAATGATCATAGTAAGAATAAAAGAAAAGATACTAAGCATTGATTTAAAGTGTATTTATTTCGACTTAGCAACAAATCATATGCTTGAAACGAAAATTGCTTCGAACCAAAGTATAACTATCAAATTTCATTGATTCCTACAAGAAAATATTTCTCATCTAGTAATTGAATTTTTTTCTCATACACATTATAAGTTGTTGTCCAATCAGGTGTAGAATAGTTGAAGATATCCGACCTCTTTCTAAATATTAATAAGTCACTGTTGAAAAACTTATAAAAATTTCAATTTAAACTTAAAGTTTTTTTTATATATATATATATATATATATATATATATATATCAAAGAATGTTTTCAAGTCAATATATATATTTAAATACGAAAATTTATTCACTTCAATAAATGTATGTTTAAGTTATAAAACTTGTCGTATGTATTGAAAAATTGTAACTATTCGTCTTATTCGTATAAATCGATAACTTATACCACTAGTTCTTCATCAATTAATCTCCTAAGTAAATCTTTCAAAGGTAAAAACATACTTATAGCTTTTTCTTTGTAACATGTTAAATTTTACATGTTTCTCGTGAAATTAAAATTTTATATGTTTTCCATGAAAATATATAAAATTTTGTAACTTTCACATGAAACATGTAAAATTTAACATGTTACAAAGAAAAAGCTATAAGTATGTTTTTACCTTTGAAAGATTTACTTAGGAGATTAATTGATGAAGAACTAGGGGTATAAGTTATCGATTTATACGAATAAGACGAAAAGTTACAATTTTTCAATACATACGACAAGTTTTATAACTTAAACATACATTTATTGAAGTGAATAAATTTTCGTATTTAAATATATATATTGACTTGAAAACATTCTTTGATATATATATATATATAAAAAAAACTTTAAGTTTAAATTGAAATTTTTATAAGTTTTTCAACAGTGACTTATTAATATTTAGAAAGAGGTCGGATATCTTCAACTATTCTACACCTGATTGGACAACAACTTATAATGTGTATGAGAAAAAAATTCAATTACTAGATGAGAAATATTTTCTTGTAGGAATCAATGAAATTTGATAGTTATACTTTGGTTCGAAGCAATTTTCGTTTCAAGCATATGATTTGTTGCTAAGTCGAAATAAATACACTTTAAATCAATGCTTAGTATCTTTTCTTTTATTCTTACTATGATCATTCTTATATTGAAGGATGATTTTTTGAAAGTCAATATATTTGAAAAATAAATATATCTATAGTGTAACATATCAAGTTGAAGTTACATGGAATACTATTGGAATTAGCATTAGAAATTCAATCAATCAATTTATTCATGGGATATTGACCATCAAGTGAATATCTCCCCGCAACATTGGTTGCTCTTATCGGCATATGATTACGCATGTTTCGTGATCTTAACGTATGTCAATGTGTTATTTTTTATATGTGAAAAAAGGAAACTTTTCCACATATATTGATAATTATCATGTTTATTCAGTTTGTCGTTGTTTTTCATGTTATTCAGTTTGATACCGAGATGACATAATATAAATTGTTTAATGTGCTATAGTTTTAATATATGTGTTCCCACTTAAAAGCATGTTTGATTTTAAATTTTGTTTAAACTTTCTCCTAAAAATTTTTGTAGCGGACCTCAGCGCATTTTTTTATTTTTTTTGATAAAGTACTTCGAAACATTCACATCTTTCAATGTTGTATTTTCTATATTTCCAGTAAAACTTCTCACATTATACATGAATTTCAAGAAATTTGCTATGTCTAAGTTTGGTATTTTTTTTTTAATGTATAGATATTTCATCATTGTCATTCTATGATAAGATATCAAGTTGGTTCTTAATAAGAAAGAGTGTATTTTCTTGTCATAAGCAAGAAAAACGAAGTTAATATAAGTCAATGATAATTCTCATTTACGAATTTCTTGTCGTCTTCAACTTTTTTTCAACACATTTCACTCAACTTCTATTTTCACTTCATCTATCACTTTGTCATACTTCTTTACAGTTATAGTATGTATCAGTTCAAGTCACTGTTTAAATTTACATCATTGATTTATTCAGTTCACTCAATCTCTTAGGTCATAATAATTTCATTAAATTTATAAGATTCATAAAAAAAAAACCCTACTCATTACACATGAACTTAATTTTATTGCACTGGGAAGAAAAACTATAGAAATTTGGACAATAAAAATCTATTACAACAGCTAATAAACTCAATTTTCAACAAGCATGATAGGATTTAAAAATTGTATTTTTTCGTTTTTCTGCTAAAGTTTAAGTTCTCTGTTAGACAATAAAACGTTTGCCTAGAATAAAATCATAAATTATTCATCATTTATGTACCAACAGTAAAATTATCATTTACATTTTTGTAGATTTTTCTTTTTAACATGACAATGTTTTACATGTAAAGTTTATTTAATAGTAATTTCCGACTTGAAAATGTAGATAGCATTTATTTTCGATGAGTTTGATTTCAACTGACAAATATATTTCAACATTCGAAGCATATGCGAGTTATGTGAATAAACCATATGCAACTTAGCTAAATTTCAGTATTAAGTTGTGAAGTTTTATCTTTGCCCTAGAAAATATATTTATTTTTACTGATTTTTGTTAAGTGCTACGAGGATCTTTTACAAAGTATGTCTTCTTGCAACATGAGAAAAGATGCGAAATGATAAGGACTTTTCTGGTATGCTTTCAATTCCTTGAGAAATAAATTTAGATTAACTAGAAGACTTGTTCCGATTCTGAAGTGTGCTATTTCCTATCGTAATTTATAATTTTACATGATACTTGGTTTAAAAGTTGAAAAAGTTTGCACAAATTTCCTATGTAAGTTATTCTACTTCACTTAAAAGTTATCGGTCACAAGCAATAAAAATTCCACTTTGTTTGACTAATGTTATGAATGTGTTAATTATCATGTGTAATATCACTTTTATTTGTGTCCTTCGAAAGCGAGCATTCATAAATTTAAAAGGATATTTCAAACTATTTTCAAAATATAAGTATCTTTTACATGTTTTTTCCGGAATGAACTTTGCTCAGTTATATTAATATTGAATATTCATCTTACAAAATAAGCGTCTTGTAAAACACATTCCGTTTCAGTTTTCTGAAATTTATGTATAAGTTATTTAGAAATTATGGGTGGAAGTTAAAAATCTCTATATTAATGATATATTGTCAGCACCTCTCAAATAAAAAGAAAAAATTCATGTATAATTTAGTTTGTCCAGATGATGTTCAATTTTACGTAGTAACAAACTCTACATTTTCCAAATTTATGCTAGTTTTTCACAAGAAAAAAAAAATATTCTTTAAGTTTGCCTAGCAAACTTTTTTCAGTATTTAAATTTTCTAAGTATATTCCATCACATGAGTAGTTAACTATTTCCACTAAGGAAAATATCTTATTATTTTAGTTTGTTTGATTGATGTTAGATTTTTATGTTTCTGATTGGTGATTTGCATATACAGTTTTAAAAACTTTACACAATTCGTAACATATATGTTAGAAATAATAGTATATCGCATCTGAGATTGAAAAAATTTATAACTATTATCATGTAAAGAAGGTTAAATTTTAAAAACATGTCGTTGAATATGAGTGTTACCATGAAAAAAGTTAACTAAATTACTTGTGATTTCCTTTCAGAGTATAAAAAGTTATATAGTTTACATATAATTCGCAAGTTTCTTTCAATTTATCTTAAGATGTTTTAAAAGTCTTGCAGGTGATTTTCAAAACTTAAATGCATATCTACAATGTATTTAATATCTACAATTTATTTAATATCTACAATTTATTTAATATTTTCCCCCAATTCACCTTTCTTAGATAAGTAAAATAAACCTTAGTCAGCATGTATTGCACGAGTTAATACGACACCTTAACGTATATTATTACAAAGTAAATTGTCTAAGTCTTTCTTGAAGTAACATAAGTTTCCAACTTGCATTGATTTTCCGATTGAAAAGTAGAGGTGATTTTTTTTCCTTGGAGTATCTATAACTAGTATTTATTTTAAATCTCTTACTATTTTTCTTCTATGTAACAATTTTGTTAAGTTTTACCCGTATTGTAGCATATAATCTCACTGAGTTTGAACAATATTCAATGTTTTAGACAATAGAAAAGTTTTCAAGTAGAAATGATCTTAAATTCTCCAAGTGAATCATACTTTTTGGAAGAAAGTCCATGCGAATTCTACCTTCACTTACTAATGTGTCTTTGAAATCCACTTCATTCATTCCAAGTTTTCACAAACATTTCATTATGAAAAAGGAAAAGTAGAAAAACGATAATCTCGAAGACCTGCTGACACACCGCAGCATCACCCGCTGCTTGCGCGTCGATGCTGTTGTTCTTGCTGTACAAGTCTCCCGACCTGTTTGAACAAGTTTTAGCGTGACTCATCCTCCGGTCTAAAAATGCCGGCAAGTGGCGTATCACCTACCGCTAACCTGATTGGCTAATTACCGTCACATGCTTATCATCCCGTTTAAAGACGTGAATTTTATATGTAAAGTAAATTTTTACGCTAACGCTTAAATTCTTTGCTATAGAAAGTTCAAGTATGTTATTTTTTTTCTCTTATATGTTACATTTTAAACATATGATATGAAATTTTTACGTTATGCTTATCTTAGAAATTTTTGAGTATGTTACTTTTTCTTTTATTTAACATTAACCTAAGAGTTTAATTGTATATGAGAAGTAAATTGTCACATTAAAGTTTAAAGACATGATATTTATATGTGACGTAAATTTTCGTGTAAAGTTAAAATTCTTTATCTTTGAAATTTTTATTCTGTTAAATTTCCCATTATTTAACATTAACCTAAGAAAATAATTGTGTATGAAATTTTCGCGTATTGTTTAAATTGTTGTCGAAGAAAGTTTAAGTATGTTATTTTTTTTTCTTCTCTAATTTAGCATTATTCTTACACATTTTAAAGATAAAAATGTTATGTGTGAAATAAATTTTCGCGTATTGTTTCAATTCCTTACCTTATAAATTTTTAATATTTCTTTTTCTCTAATTTAGCGTTATTCTTACACATTTGAAAGACATAATTTTTATATGTGAGGTAAATTTTCGCGTATTATTTGAATTCTTTGCCTTATAAATTTTTAGAGTTTCTTTTTTTATCTTATTTATCGTTGATATAAGAGTATGATAGTACATGTAAAGTTAATTTTAACGTTCAATTTTAAATTCTTTGCCTTGTAAATTTTTAGTGTTTCTTTTTTCTAAAAGTTAGAGTTGTCATTATACATTTTAAAGACATGAACGGCAATGTTTGAATTCTTTGTCGTAGAAATTATAGGTATGTTATACTTTCATCCTACATTTCAAATTTAAAGTCGTGATTTTTATATATGAAGAACATTTTTTACGTTAATGTCAAAGTTATTTGTCGTACAAAGTTTAAGTGTGTTACTTTTTTTCTTTTATTTAGCGATATTTCTACATATTTTAATATCGGGATTTTTATGTGTAAAGTAAAATTTTACGTTAATGTTAAAGTTATTTGTCGTAGAAAGTTTAAGTACGTTACTTTTCTCTTGCATGTTATATTTTAAAGTCGTGATTTTTATACATGAAGGGAATTTTCGCGTAAAGGTTAAATATTTATCTTAGAAATTTTAAGTAAGTTACTTTTTTTCTCTTATTTAGCGATATTTTTACACATTTTAAATGATATGTGATTTTTATGTGTAAAGTAAGTTTTTTTTTCGTTAATTTTAAAGTTATTTGTCGTAAAGAGTTTAAGTATGTTACTTTTTTCTCTTATTTAGTGATATTCTTACACATTTTAAAGACATGATATTTATTCGTAAAGTAAATTTTCACGTTTACTTTTTTTATAAGTTTATTTTTTATAATAATAATAATAAAATCTGATAATTATTACTAAATATTATCTTTATATTTAATAAATTTCATAATTACTCCAATTGCAACAACTGTCTACGCTAAAAACCCATTCGCTACACTATGACGTCACGAACAATTTATCTATCACTTTAACTGTTTCAAGCAAGATCGTTACACAACAACTCAACTCGCAAACGCGTTGAAGCGTGTTGAAACATCCCTAGTCTCGCTCCCCTCCCTTCTGACGGGCCGATAGTCAGTAGCACCCTCTACCGTGAAACCTGATTGGTCGGTGAAGTCACGTGATCACCCCTCATATATAGACGCTACCGGTTGCCGTCTCGCCATTTCTACTTAGATACCTGAGTGTGAAAGACGTGTTTAATACTTCCGTGTTTTTTTTCTCATCGCGATTTTGTTCGTACTTGTGTAGTTATTCACAGTTATTTTAGCTTCGCAGATTTCGTTTCGATTATTCGGTAAGTGAATTTTTAAACATCTTCTCACTCCAACAAACCAAGAGAGCCTTGTCGGCCTATGACGACAAGCGGTATCTGCTGGAAGATGGCATAACCAGCTATGCCTATGGTCACTTCAAAATTCCTTAAATCATTCATTTAATCCTTAAATTTTTTTATTTTTTTTTATCTCTTTAAGCCTTAATTTAACTAAAATATTACTTTAACTAAATTTTTAAAAACTTATTTAACGTTAATTTTTTTTTTCTTTAGGATTTTGTATGTGATCATTAAATTTAATTCATGAGAGAAATATACGTTCTCACAAGTCTTCTTTTCAGATTTTTTAAAACTTTAAAATTGTTAAGAGGTGAAGATATCTTCTTAAAAGATATCATCGGATGGCTGATTAGTGACCTCAAGTTTCAAAGAAATATACGTTCTGTGGAATAAGATTTTTTTTTTGTTTTGTTAGGGTGGAGTGAGGCGGTACCAATTCTTCCTAAAAGAGGTATCGGGCTGGAGGTGGGTCCTCACCTTTAATAAATAAGTTTTCAAAATTTATTAATTGTAATTCTAAAGTCTTAACTTATTCAAAATTAGTTAGGGAAGGGGGGTGGGTAGATGAGTTACCATGAAGGCAACGTCCGATAGTCAATATTTTAACAATTGTTTGGTAAAATATTGAAATGTCACGTGTAGCTCGGGGTTAGGGTTCTTTAGACCCTTAGCAAATGGCCTTCCTTTTATTAACTTTTCAAATTTAACATTTTTTTTTGTGTAACTTTGTTGCAGGTATTTTAACTTGGCTAAAGGATATGTAAGTAACTCGCTAGAAAACCAAACAGTCAATCAGGAGTTAACTTTTGGTCACATGTTTAAAACTTATCAGTCACAAGCGAGCATTTAGCTGACCGATCAGAACTCGTTGCCAACACCTGAAAACTAAATTTGGTATATATCCAATGTTATCACCACTTAAAACGTAAATCTTAACATAGAATGACGTCATACCCACTGTGACGTCACGCAATAAAAACCTATCACTCTACCTTATTCGTTTAGAAGCAGCCCTAGAACAATTCAGCTCCATCTTAAAGGTAAATCGACACTAAAAAGTGTTGCCATCGCTCTAAACTTTGATATACAACACATTATGACGTCATACCTACTGTGACGTCATGCAATAAAAACCTATCACTCTAACTTATTCGTTTACAAGCAGTCCTAGAACAACTCAACTCCGTCTGTTAGATAAACCGAAACTAAAAAGTGTTGCCACCACTCAAAACTTTGATATAAAACACATTATGACGTCATATCTACTGTGACGTCACGCAATAAAAGCCTATCACCATAACGTTCTTATTAAGAAGCAGTCCTAGAACAACTCAACTCCATCTGTTAGATAAACCGAAACTAAAAAGTGTTGCCACCACTCAAAACTTTGATATAAAACACATTATGACGTCATTCCCACTGTGACGTCATACACAAACAGCTTATAATGAAACCGAAACTAAAACAGCAGCAGGAGGGGAACAACTCAACTCCACTTCCGGTCACGGGATTTCCGGTGACGTCATATCCGGGTCACGTCCACTTCCGGTGACGTCATCATCCCTCATCCCTGCACCGGCACCGCCATGGCTTCGGAGCCCCACTTTCTAACTACTAATATATATAAAATGTACACGCAAAAATACATCAGATAAAGCAAAAATCTTAGATAAAACTAATGAAAACTAAATTGAATTAGTTGCATCAATTCTGTTGAATTCTTAGTTTACTAAATATTTGGATAACTCATTAAAAAAACGACATCAATATTTGTCGCATAAAAATTATAAGATTTTTATTTTTATTAAACTTAGTCGTAATTAATGTGACGTTAAAAGTATTAAATAAAACAAAAATTAGTTTTAATGGTTTATACTTAAATTGAACTACTAATTTGTCGAATGGGTCTCATATATCAAGTAATAAAAAGATCTTATCGGTATAATACTGGAAATTAGTCGCAGCAAAGCCCATTATAAAAGACTATTGTTTCAAGAAAAATAAAATTTGCATGAAAATAAACTTTTTGCATCAAGTGTAAGCATTCTACGATTTTTGATTTAAAAAAAAAAAAAGAAAAAAAAAAAAAAAAGGTATACACTTAACGAAAACAAATTAGTCACTCAATTGCTCTAAACTTCAATCCTAACAAATTCCTTCTTCTGAAGAAATAAAAAAAAAAAAAATCTAACATTAAAACGCAACAAACAAAAACGTAAAAAAGTTGTTTAAGAAGCGAGTTAAAAACACAAGAGTAAGAAAAGTTTGAATTTTTTAATGGTAATCGAAACGAGTGTTTTAAGATAAAAATTACTAAGGCATTAAAGAGAAGAAAGAAAATGATTAAAAAAAAATCCTTACGATTAACGATTAAAAAAAAAAAACACGAAAAGATTTTTAGGCTTAAGTCATCTTATCTTCATAAACATTTCATTCAGGGCTTAAGTACAGATCATTAATTGACTTTAAAAATTATTTATTTATTTACAGTTTTTCTATTACTACATCTTTTAAAAGACAATCTTTCGCGCTCGTTTGCTTTCTTTCTTAAGTAAATAAATTAAGTTGTTAATTAAAATCACAATTGATGGTTCAATCTTAATCCCAGTGTTCTCACAAACGTTAAATTAGTGAAGATCGGGTCTTTTTAATTTTAATTTTTCAAACCTTTTAGTAAATTAATCTAAGTGCATTAATTTATTTATTTTTTTGCCGATCGAGGCATCTCGGAATGAGATTTACAACTAAATCCCTTTGCTTTGATTTAAAATTTTAGACTGGTCAAACAACAATAACTAATAAAGATTTTAATGAGCTTTGATTTGTTTCATTAATTTTTTTTTTCAGCATTGTCATCGGTAATTTCCCAGTTTGTTTGATCTCCTGGATTTCCGAAGATGATGTTTGCTAAAACCATATACCTGAAACCTACGCTATAATTTACTAATGTAAAATACACAACAAGTACATCTCTATAATCCCCAAATAAAATATATCCATAATTCCCTTATTTTTATTACGGCGAAGTAATTCCCTTAAAAGGCATTTCGATATGTTTATTACATTAAAAGACGCTTTTTCAACCGTGGACCGAAAAAAAAAAAAATGTCCATCTTTGAAAATATAATTCGATGTCTGAACAAGTGATTAATTTTTTCCCCAAGTCTTTTAGGAAGAAGCATTAATTCCTAATGAACCTATAATTCGTCGTGATTTTTAATAAATACGAGATAATATTGTCGAACTTTTTTTTTTTCCGTTGACGCCAGTTTTTCTTCACAAAGGGTTTTCGAATTAAGGGGAACGTATCCGAATTATTTCAGCGGTATTATGTTGCAGGCTTAAGTAGAGCTTAAGTAGAATATATTTATGTATTATAAATGCTTTTAAGGAAGAAAGAAGTGCATAAAAACATCTCAGAATGTGCAGGCTTTAATGGGCAAAGATTCGAAAATGAGCTGTTAAAACGTCTGAAGGGGTGTTTCTTAACGTGTTTTTTTTTTTACCCTCGAAAGACAGTTCAGATACATAAAAATAATCTAAGCCTTCTGCAGTTAATGTATGGAATCGGTATTATTTATTTCTGATTGAACTATAAAGAAACTTAATTAAAATGGAGACAAGGATTGTAGGAGGATTAGAGTTTCTTGAAAAGAAAAAAAATGGCGGTAACATTTTATGTACTTTTTTATGTAAAGATTTAACTAAAATGATCTTTTATAAATATGTAACTAATACCCCTGTTTAGAAAAATTATTTTTCGAATATACTTTAATTTTTTTTAGATACTATGCTTTCCTGAGAATAATATGTTAGCTAAAAATAGTAGAACTCAATATTTAATCAAATATATGCGAAAATAGAAATTCGTTGTTTTTGATTGGTAGCTCTGCAAATTTGGATAATCATCAAACTAATTTTGGGGATTGTAGACTAATAATTTGGTTATGAAAGAAAAACAACATAAACCCCAACTAAGTTGGCGTTGGCAATATCATTCAAATTGATTGGTGTCGGGCCAAAAGGTAACTAATAGTTGTAGAATGCAAATGCATATTTTAACCTACAAAAAATTACAATTTTGAGATGATAAAGTAAATTCTAAAGGAAAACTCGTATTTTTCAGATGAATGTTCATTTGTCCATGTTTTGATTCTATATGCACGAAAAATATCACAGCATTGAATAGTACGGTATACTTGTTGTCTATCTGTCAGGAAAATAGCTCCTGCCAGATAAACTGAATGGTGGCAGTCACTATAGAAACAAGACTCGTCGATTAAGAATAGGGGCGATACATACAGAAGATTGGAGTTCAAAAAGATTACATTACGACAAATGAAGATGGCTTTCACCAGGAATCCATCGTTGAAAATGGGGATAGTCTCGTTATCATGGCAACACCAAAGCGAGACAAACTGGAGTGAACTATTCTTATGTCAGACAATACTTAACATATTTCAAACTGTTTCATGAGAGTGTCAGCTCTACTTTAATGTCCTCTGCAACTGTACTATTTCGTTTAGAAATGCCTATTTTCATATACAATTGACCAAAACTACTATATGAGTAATATCCCACACACCTTGAGGAAGCATAAAGGGTTGCAGGTTGATCATGTACTGCCTGTTGCTGAGCTGCAGCTGTTGCATGAGCTGGTGCTGCTGCAGAGCCAGTTGTTGCAGCTGCAGCTGAAGTTGCTGTCTGTTTGCCTTCTTCTCGGACGAGGCAAGACCAGGAAGGCCGTTGTTGAGTCCGTTCAGCTGGTGGAGAATCTGGCTCTGCTGCATGATGTTGAGGTTGATCTGTTCTTGAATGTGCGGGATCACAGATTCCAATTGCTTCAGCTGCTGGTGTTGCTGGTGCTGTTGCTGAAGCAAAAAATAAGGGAAGGATGTATTAAGAAAAGGGATTGAATAAGGTGTGTATTGACATAGAGCGTTAATGTTTTATCTTCTGTGTGTGGTTTGACAAACTTTATTTGTAAGGTTGCTGTATTAGAATTCAATATTGCAATTGGATAATATTATTTGTTATTGTTTGATATATTGCTTATAATTGATCAGGTTAGCGGAAGATCATGGAAAACGAATTAAATGAAATTTTTTATCCCTTACCCAAATATCATGGAAGTTTATGTAAACCTTGGCGTTAGCTTGTCAATAGACGTGCAGTGACAAGGTTGTAGGATAACCTCCCAGAACAAGGGTTTTGTGGAAAGGCTTACTATAGCAACCTCTGAAAAGGTTAGTTCTAGATTGGCGCACATACAATGTAAATCTTGTAGCAACCTTATCGTAAAAAACGTTGCGAAGCGATTTTCAAATGTGAACTAGATCCCTCTGCCTCCTTTAAAGCTTTTAGTAAGTTTGCATATTCTTCGTTTAGGAGGTTCACACAATGTGTAGAAAGGTAAAAATGCCATCTGGTTGGCTCTTCAAATATTTTGCCGAGTATAATATAGGATTACAAATTGAAATTACAATAATAATTACAAATTAGAAGAGGGATTAAGAGGGAAAACATTCTAAATATATCATATATTTATATACATTCTAAATATATCACAATAACTGAAGTATAATGTGATACGTAAATAAAAGCAATTTTTATTACACTGTTTTCATTTGCTATTAATGGATTTCAAGAAATGTTTTACTCGATTCCCGTAATTTTATAAACTAAAGTTAACTATAAATGTGTACAAGAATTATAAATATGATTAAATAACTAAAATTAATTAAATAATTAAATAAAATGTTATAGAATAGCGTTTAAAAATCAATTTAATTCGATGTACTTATTGAGATTAAAAATTTTATTTGATTTTAAAACGACACCATTTTTATTATTATTATTATTTTTGGGGATGGGGAGGAGGGATTTTTAAGAATGATTACAAAAAAAAAAAAAAAAAAAAAAAAAAAAATGCATATAAAAAAAAAATACAAGAGATTCCTATATTATGCACCCAAAAAAACGAAAGAAAAATCGTAGCAGTTATCATTAAGAAACATAACTTCCTTGTACCTGTATAAGAAATAGGCATGCATAATAAGTGTATCATTAAATATTTGTGTTTAGATATTTGCTCACAGCTAATTTTGAATGCAAAATTTAATGAAATTTAACTTTGGAATATTAAATATGCATAAGAAAAACTTATTTAAATATTTAAATACTAGCTTGCGTCTTTAAGTATTTACAAACGAATATCATATATTTACTATTATCAAATAAGCTTGATCATTTTGGTTCAACTACTCACAATAAATTATCTCGGTGTTTGATTACATCCTAACATGGTGCGTTATTTATATTTATCATTATTTATTCACACATATTTCGAAAGATTTTAAAATAAGATTTATTGAAGGTGTTTCCAAATTAAAGATATAGTACATAAATTGAAAATATCTTTTTTTAAAACAAACAAGGTTTATTTCTACTCAAATTGATTAATTTTTAAAATTTATTTTTTTGAAAATGAGATTAAAGTTAACACGCAAATAACTTAAAAAAATAATATAACCCATAAAAACAAAGGTTCTAATACAAATCCTTTATATGCATTGCCAATTTTTATATTCAATAACACAGGACCGATTCTGTGAGCGCCAATCTTTGCATCTAATTTGAAATATCAAAATCATTTCTATGATCTTAAATGTGCGGCAAACTACGTTTCAAAATTTATTTATTAAAAATGAATGTAAATTTAAGTACTCATATACAAATATCTTTTTATCTATTTTGTTTAAAACGATTTTATTATCTATTTATTAAAAATATTTTGGCATCAGGAAATAGTTTCTTCACTGGTCGGTTAAATACTATTTTAGTGCGATTAGATGAAGTCAATTTAGTTTATTAGTATTACGTAAAAGCGACCTTTCAGTAACAGTTACAGGAACAAAATTTGATAGAATGCATTGTCATCGACATCGAATCTATCTGCCAAGTTGCAGCCCGATTGGATGAAAATAAGAGGGCCTCCGCAAATTTTCCCGCCATTGAAAAACATACATACACACAAAATCCAAGTTAATGCAAAGGATTTAAAAAAACAATTGAAGTTTATTTGAAGCCAGATTTCGGAAGTTTGCAACAAATGCTCTTTTCTCTAAGGTTTTTTTTTCCAGTTTAGCTTAAAGATGACTTTACTAGGTAGATCTTGTAAAAGTTCTGCATTTCTGCCACACCCCTACAATTCACATACCACTTTTTCTTAATCGATAATTCAAAAGTAAGTTTTCGGTGCTTCAACTGCTTTAATTATTTGGATCTGACTGAAGATCCAATTAATTAAAGCCTGATTTACACGCTACCAGTCAGGGTTCCAATTTAGATCTCCAATTCTGTGACGTCATCAAAGCAACCACTGTGCCGCCTTTCGGTGGTAACGTTGAGAGCACGTGATTGGATGATGACAGTCGCCGCCGCCAGTAAATAGAAAATGTTTGCTTTACCGGGCCAGTGACCAAGTGACGTCACAGGCGGATAATCTCAACAGGAACGGCGACTGGTAGCGTGTTAATCTGCCTTAAGAGTTCGCATACCAGTCTGATCCGCCGATTCGTAGCTTTCAACGTACTTCAGACTATGCGACTTGGCGTGTTGCCTATCCTCACTAGTACGGATACCTGATGAGAGTGCCGATCAAACGGTATAGTGGTTAGCGTGCTAGCTTCAAGACCGCGAGGTTGCGGGTTCGAGTCCCGTGTAAGGCATGGATATTTGTAAATGTATGTTGGCTAGTCAAATGACGACTGTTTCGGCGCATTATAGCCCTCGTGTTGCTGACGGCGCCAGATAATCTGGAAACAACCAACCTGATGAGAGTTTCTAAAGTTCTGTTGCATTTGCAAAGAAAATACAGATCCTTTTTCACATCTGGAAAACTACAAAATCATCCGGCAAACATACTCCCTTTGCACAACTGACTGCTTTCTATGTCCGATTATGTCGTTACGATGTCGTGGCTCAGTAAGGAACCCTCCTGCACTGACCTCAAGCTATAACTTCTAGATAAGTGGTTTCTGCTCTGTTTTCATCGTATAATTCTCTGTAATAGAAAACCCTCAGTTACCAATAGACGTTTTCTAGTTTCTAGTTAGAATGCAGGCTTACGAAAACCTTATAATTTACTAGTCATTACTTGCAGCGACGACGTTGCACGATAACCCCGAAGACAAGGGTTTGGTGAAAAGGTTTACGATGACAACCTCCTTCCGAAGAAGTTGATAGCAATACTGTGCAAACTTAGTAGCAAGCTCGTCATGAAACGGTTTACATAAACTTTTACACTGTAAATCTTAATGATAGTTTGGTTGTTGAAATGTTACGAAAAGCTTGTCAAATGTGAACTAGGACCCCTCTTTCAAGCTTTTAAAAAAGTTGTATGCATGTCATCTGAACCTTGAAAAGGTTAAAATGCTTTTTGGGTGTGAAGAAGACTTGCTTAGGTCCATACGGTGATTGTTAAGTCTTCTACAACTTCGTGTTAACAACCAAGTATGAGTTATCCTGAAGTTCCAGTTGTTGCAGTTAGAAATTAATGGTATGGCCCTTGCACTACAATACAATCTAATTTCCAGTGCCTTACCTGCTGCTGCTGTAGAAACATGGACTGTTGCTGCTGCAGCAATTGCTGCAGCTGCGTGGGCGAAGGTTGCTGCAGCAGCTGTTGCAGCTGGTGCTGCGCCAACAGCTGCGAGTTCATCATCAACAGGGGTGGGATGTTGGAATCGTTTCCCTTGTCGTTGTTGTGGTTGTTGATCGGCCGGGACTTGCTTTTGAGAACCACAGCCTTTGAGCCCTGGATAAGAAATGAATATCACATTTAGATTACAGAAATATAATAACAATTATTTAATACATGTTAAGCTGACCAATATAGTGCAGTGTATACGATGAAATTCAACCGACTGTTTTTTTGGAAGGGAAACGAATTGTTATTCCCTGATATTTTTCTGCTACTCGTACATTTAGAATTAGTTACAAACACAATAGAAAAAGAAAAAGGGTCGAACACAAAAGTAAAATATATATATTTTTTAAAAAGTATTAAATTTTTTTAATTAAATCAAAATGTAATTAAAATAAAATTTTATTGAAGTGAATTATACTATGAGTATTTGGATAATCTGATTAAAGTCATTCGATTTTGCTTTCTCTTGTAACACACGTCGTTATGAGTTCTGAGTTCTTTAGTTTATTAATAGTTTGTGGAAGTGGGAAGATTTATTCGCTCAGAGAGTGACTTCATTAGTGAAACTTAAGGAATTGCTTTTGCACCAGAATTGAAAATTTCCCTAAAGTCATATTTTCTCCTGTGCTTGATACACTAAATTGTGTACTTTTAAGAAATCCCCCCCCCCCCTCACACCAAAAAAAAATCCAATAAAGTTGTGTTTCTGAAAAGGCCTGCGAAATTAATTTCGACTGCCTGTATAAAAAGTCGAGTTTGTTTTACGCAGGAAAGCAGATAAAAACGCGCAAGAGCGCAATTTTATAAATCGGTGCGAAACAAAAGTTTTTGCAATTAGTGTGCCTTGTTATAACTGTGTAGTTAAAAGTTATATTCTCGACTGTCAAATGTGTGTGGGAAGTGCGAAGGAGTGGGACAAGTTAAAACCCGGATTAGGCAAGGTTTTTCTTTGTGATTCAGAATACATGTTAAGCAGTAGATTACAGCCTTATTAGCCAGTATTGTACATATTGTACAAACCAACTACATGCTACGTGCACCATTATGGTAAAATTATAATGGTTACAAAATAATTTTAGTATATGGTAAAATAATTATTTTTTCCAGCATGTTTAAAATAAAATTGCACACTAGGATTTAAAAATGAAGTTATTCTAAGTGGGTTAAATGAAGGTTTGAGGAAGTATACAGAATTTGAGAGAAGAGTAAGTTGATATACTTTTTAAAACATTTTAATTAGGAAGAGTGCGCATGTATGAGATGTTAATAGTTGAAATTTTTTTAAGAGAAGTTTTGATGAAATTTCGGAAAAAAGGGAAAAAATAAGAGTAGAAAAAAAAAAAAAAAAGAAAAAAAAAAAAAAAAAAGAAAAAAAAAAAAAAAAGGAAAGGAAATAGCAAAACCACTGCAAATATTAAAATAAATATTTTAAATACATATAACTTTCTATACGTACTGTCAAAACCAAAAATCTCTTTTTCTAACACAAGATCTTTTTTGTAGATATTAGTGTTCAAATAAAGGATTAAATTATGATAGAAATATTGTGGGAAAAAAATCGCTGGATAACGTAAAACATCAACTAATGCTCAGCCTTCTAAACGTTTTTTTACTTAAAAAAATTTATAAACACAGTACTTTATATATTCAATTACAAAAGAAGTTAATCGAAGTAAATATGTTCAGTATTCAGCTTGTTTACTTTCGCAGGATGCAAGTCAAAAAATATAACAGCAAAAAAAAAACAGCAAAGAATATTAAAACACATATACAAGCAACAAGGTTATTATTATCATCAACGCCGAGGAAAAAAAAAAAAAAAAAAACATCAACCAAAAAACTATCACAAAAGCGAAATTTTAAAAAATATTATTTTTCAACCACTTTTTTTTAAGGGTGCTTCCTTTTCTTCAACGCATTTTCAACTTTAACCTAGCGATTCATGTGCAAACAAGGAACATAATCCAAGATAAATATTGCCTCGAAGCAAAACCAGAATGACAAAAAAAAAAAAAAAAAAAAAATTAAAAAAAAAAGTAAAACCTCTTTTGTTCTCTTTTTTTTTTTTCCCTTGACAAGCTTCAAACTTGAGTAATATTGCAGGTACGGAAGAAGAAAAAAAAGTGAGGTTGAATTTTTCGACGAAGTGCACTTTCTTGCGCCGGAAGCCGAGGGTCGAAATACTACCACCTTAAATATTAGGATGAAACTGTGAAAAAATAAAAAAAACCAAAGTGGCTAAAAGATAAGGATGAGGTTTTTCACGTATATTTAACAGTTAAGTGAGTAAAAGAATGTAGCTGTTATTTCAGTAATTCAAGTGTTTTGGAGGGATATAAGTTTTGACCTTCTCTGTAAATATGGATACCGTTGTTATTTCTTGCAGGTTTTTACCATTTGCCATGAGTATAAGAAAAATTTATTCAAGATTTGACTTATGTTTGGTAAACGTAGTTATTGGAAGTACTTTTATTTCATGAATTATACGGAGTTCGAATTAAACTGGGATATATGTTTGGCATGATATGTTGTTTTTGTGTTTGGTACCTCCAGCCACTAAATCTTTTTTTCACTGACACATAATTAATTGCTTTTAAAGAATTTTCGGAAAATTATTTACTGTATTAAACTAATAAAGTTGAAGAAATATTCCATTGAAATCTAAAGAGAGAGAAAAAAAAAAAAAAAGCAGCAACAAAAAACACGAACATTAAATTAAATCTTATCACCTATGACGAACTGTTTCTAACTTATCCTTCGAAGTGGAAAACACATTATACACTTCAATAAAAAAATACAATTTAAAATTTCTCTGTTAAAAACAAAATAATATTTTTAATGGATATTCTGCGTAACGTTATTAGAAGTGGTATTGCATCCAATGGCAACACTTGCGATGTTACTTGTGACCAATCCCAAAACATCTTTTAAAATAAATTCGAATTTTCACATTCCGTTAGCCAATCACAATGTGTATTTTACTCATTCCCGTGCAAAAGGAACTGACTACGACGTCGCCACGTCCATAAAGAAGCCAGAACCTAAAATAAGAATATTCAATCAAAACTTCGTCGATAATAGACACTTTTTTTCTTCAAGAAACACAGCTATCTGAGTATGGTTTCAAATAACATCCACTGAAATCTATCAGACCGAGGATGGCCGATATTGAATCGACAGATATAAATTTTAGATGACAGTTTCAAAAATAGCGATGCTATCCGACTAGCCATGGGCAGTTGTCGCCTGCAAGAATAGAACAGTGGCTGCCGGCAAGCTGTGTGAATAACACCCTGACGACAAATTGTCAACCGATCACAGATACTGCATAGAGCAGATAAAGAATCGCCATTTTCTTGCGACGACATCGACATGGATGTTTTAAAAAGTGATTTTTTTTCCCCTTGCGATGTTTGTAGCTTCAAGGTGGGGTTTGCTTCCAGGGTTTTGTTATGATTAATGGGAGGAAATCTTGCGGAATATAAGGAAATCTTTTTCTTTATTTCTCGGAAGGATCGTTTTCTTCGATTTTCGAACTTTAGTTGATAGCTGCTTTTTTTGTTTTTGCTTTTTTTGATGGAATGTGATGGAAGTTTTGAAGAATGACGACAAGTGTTGATAGTATTATACATTTTTTTTTACATTCCTATCTTCGGGCTCTGTAGATTATGATCTAGTTTTCAGAGAATCGCAGTTTGTGTCCGAGATAGTCTTTGGTTTGCTGATATAGAATAGCGTTAAGGTTTGTGACCACAATTTAACCTTAATATGTTGTGTTTTTTTACTTAAAGCAAGGGAATCACAAATGTATAGACTTTATTGCTATAACTAATTGAAATTGTTTTTTATAAATGATAAGTAAAATTGTCTGGAAAACTATCAAGAAAGTACTTTGAATTTTACTTAAAGTAGTGAAAGGGTTGTAATTCAAAATTATAGGATATATGAAAAGAAAGAATAGAAACTATACCTCGATTTTAAACTCTAATGACTAACCTGTCAAAAGTTGTACTGTTGCAACTCATCTTTAATTCTATCGAACTTTACAACTAAGTCTTCGGCAAGTTTCTTAAAAGATATGCGTTTGTTCGAAAGTCAGAGGAATCTGACACTAACGGTCAATAATTCCTACAACATTACTGAGGACAAAATAAAGTTTGGATTTACCAGAAATTCGTAAGGAGTAATATAATGCGGACTATGATCAAACTATAAAATTATTATTAATTTTTGTTTTTATATAATCTCTTTTTATTATAAAATTTCTGCCATGAGACATATAACATAAAGCTACTACGAAATTAGCAAATGACTTCGACAAAGGCACTTTCATGTAAGACTGTTAAGATAAAAGTAAATTCTAATGCTACCAGGAAATCAACAGGCATCTCAAATAGAGTCTTTTTTTGCAAAATAAAATATATTCTGAGGAATGTTATAACTTCTAAAGTTACAAAAAAATCAAAAAGCATCTAAAACAAAGGCACATTTCTCTGTATAGCACTATCTATGTTATGAGAAATATAACTTATAAAGCGAAGTTTTGCAAGCGACTTCGACAAACACACTTTTATGCAATACCTGAGACACTTTTATGTATATACAATCACATTTTAATGGATGCTACTAGGAAATCAACAAATATTTTCAATAAAGACACTTTTCGGCAATACAAATACTGTCCTGAGAGATGTTATAACTTCTAAAGCTATGCAAAAAAAAAAAAAAAAAATTAATATTAGTAATAATAATAATAATGAATCTTAAACAAAGACACGTTTCTCTGTGTAGCACTATCCATGACCTGAGAAATATAATTTCTAAAACGACTTTTCGGTAATTCAATCACTGTCCTGAGACATGCTAAACAGGGCCCGATTTAGAATTTTTTTTATTGTAGGCCCAACATTCAGAGAGGGGCCCCCAATAGAAAATATTTATTTCCTTACATCACAATATTACCAGATCAATCTACATTCTTTAAGACTAACTTTTTACAATTAAAACTCATAGTTTACTTTCACACGATTTTTTTGTTATAATTAGTATGATCTTGATTTCCTCAAAACTTTTGAATTAATCAAGACCCCCCATGAACACTGATTTTAAAGCACACTTTCCTGTATTTTAAACTTACATTTTACCACAGGGTCCACAAATTATATAATAATAAAGATTACTTAATTTTATAACAATAAATGTAAATAATACAAAGTAACCTTTCCACTGTTTCCACGATCTCACCAAAAAGGAGGGCCAAAAAAGTCCACGGAAAAGCCCGCAAACCAACCAATCATAAAAACTCTTTCATTTCATAATATAAGAAGTTGTATATGGTTGGTTGGTTGGTGAACACAGCTTTACAAGAGGCGAGAGAAGGAGAACAGCGGCGTAAAGCCCTTGTCTCCGTGTACATATGAAGAAGTTGTATATGATTGGCTGAACCGGAAAGATTTGCTTAATTATGTTTTATTAGGTTAATCTATCTAACTTAACTCTCTGTGACTATAAAAAATATGGAATTTGCGGATGTGTAACTAAAAATTTTTTATTATTTTTGTTCAGTACTTCCCATAAAAAGACCATTATATTTAAAATTTTCAGAAAACTTTCAAAATTTGGAGGCCCTTAAATTTGGGGGCCCCTAGACCCGGGTCTAGTATGCCTAATGGTAAATCAGGCCCTGATGCTAAAACTTAAGACAGCTATACACAGAAATTAACAAGCATCTTAAACAAAGACACGTTTCTCTATATAGTATTATCTATGACCTGAGAAATATAACTTCTAAAACGACTTCTACAAAGAAAGTTTTCGGTAATTCAATAACTGTCCTGAGACATGCTAAAACTTCCGACAACTATACAAAAAAAAAAAAAATCAAATTTTTTTTTAAAAAATCAAAAAAATCAACAAGCATTTCAAACAAAGACACGTTTCTATGTATAACAATGCCCCTGCCCTGATAAATACAATTTTTTTTTAATCTACCGAGAAATTATCAAGCATCCTCCACAAAGACATTTTTCTATAAGTAATAAGACCAGACACTCCCCGAGACATACAACTTCTACAGCTACCAAGAAATCAGCAAGCGTCTAAGTGACACATCGATTAACGGATAACCCGTTGTGACACATGTCATACAGGGTAGCGGAGGGTGGACAATCCATCATGATCTGTGTTTACCGAATCGTTTGAGCGTGGTGACCGCGAGAGTGAGAGTAATTGGTGATAATTACCAACACGTGGATGTGTGACAAGAAGGTTGGTGAGTAACAGATCGGTGATCGGAAAGAAGAACGGAAGAAACCTTTAATAAGGGATAGGTTTCGCTTTCTTTTTGAGATCATTTATGAGGTATTGGGTTACGGTAAATTTAAGCCTAACTTAAAAAGATACAATAAAATTCAAAGAGTTGATTTACTGAATATTTATCTGAATTCTAAAATGTTCCCAGCAATGTCTTTTTTAGTATACAGAATAGTCACTTTTCGCGAATCCTTTTGAATTGGAATTGTACTTTTTTAGCGGGAATAGATTAAAAAGAAACTCAATGTTCTTTAAAATAGTTGGATTGAATGTTATTTTGGTGTCTGGATATTCAATTTAAACGGTAGATTCTTGCGATCTGACATAGGTCGTGCAACAATACAGGGTGTTCATAAGTTAGTTGGGTAATGGAGTTCAAATAGATCTGCATAAATCTTAATTACTAGGCATTATAAACCCTTCTTTTTCTCAACTGATTTATGTTCACCATGTCATTCTGTAATCAAAAATATTACTTATTATGCTTGGTTTATACAGATCTATTTGAACTCCATTGCCCAACTAGTTTGTGAACACCCCTATATACGTAATCTATAAGAATTGAAAATTCTTCAAATGCATGTTTATCATAACCTTTAGAACCTATTCCTTGGTTTGAGTTCGACATTATCTGGCACAAGAACTATGCTTTGCGAAACATCGTTGACAATCCAAAATATCACAGAGATTCGCCTTCAATCTTTAATGATACGAAGCCCAGGAAACAACTACATGAAAATCGACACCATATTTTTATTTTGCAATGAAGCAAGAAGTAAGACAAATCCACCGTTTGCAATGTTTTCACATCCGTAACCATAAGACACCGAAATAAGGCCAGAAGCAAATAAAGACGTACAGACAAACTTCACGTAAACACACTCGTATATGCATCAGCTGTTGTATATAATAATACTTCTGCTCTTAAAGAGCCGAAAGGCAAACAAGATGCTAACATAAGAGACCAATAAACTCTTTCCACGATCAGTAATTGTTTAGTCTAAAATGACGTTGAAATTACAAACATTGATAAATAGAAGCAGATGCTCTCCGATGAAAAGTTGAACCAACCGATTGTTGTGACTAACCATTGTCTTCTTCTTAATGTACAATTAACCCACACAAGAAAGATACAAAACTCTTAAAAGAAGTCTTAACATGATTGCATAACATAATTTCTTTAAAATCATGATAACTGATAAGCAAAAGTAATAATAAATCGTTGTAATAAATGGCAAGGAAAAACTATTCTATCTCTATAATTTACTTAAATCTTTCATACTATTCAAATACCCATAGAAACAATTTCAGGATAAAAAACACATTGCTAAGTAAAAGCTCAATATTATAGTGAACATTAATGCAGCTTATCGAAAACTTTTGAGTTTAGATTTTTAGAAAATTTGATAGTTCAGTTAGTTACATTTAATAATGTTGCTGATACATTTTTGGGTATATGGTTCTGGATAATTTTGCATAACATCCTTCCAACATATTCAAATACTTTAAAACATATATTTCTTATCTTATAAATTAAAGAAACTTTTAAAAATAAAATAGTATTTCTCAGTTTACTGTATCATATAACACCGCAAAGCATAGTATTAAGTATCTTATATTTTGGCACCAATGTTTTTAAAAAGCTTAAGCAGATATATTTCAATAAAAGTTTAAATTAGTAGTTTCAAGCACTTTTCAAATGATTCTGTATTAATATCTTTTTTTACCTTTCTACAAAAAATAAAGTTAAAACTTCTCTTAAAGCTGAATAGTACATAAGAGTATTTCTAATAATCTAATAGTACAAATTAGGTATGACTTTCAACCCCACAGCACACACAATTATAAAAAACAAATAGCAATTAACACCTGGCCGTTTAAATATCTTAAAATCCCTCTCATGCCAGAATTACCAAGACCCTTAAAAAATACTTAAGCTTTCCACAACCTGACACCCCCCCCCCCCACCAGCAACAGGTAGCACACTCACCTTATCCCAAGTCCACGCCATGTGGTCCAAAACGCGCGTCCATTGTCACACAGCATCCCCAGTGGCGGTCCCCAACAACTCACCAAAGAGGAAGGATCCAACTCCCAGCATGTCCGCGCCAAATGCTGTGCAGTGTCACCTATTCCCCGAAGGCCTTCAGCGCCACTGCCCCCTCTCCCCCCCAAAAAAGGACGGAAAAGGGGGAGGGGGAAGGGAGCCAAAACCAACACCAAAAGAAGCTGCAGCAGATTTTTCACCATCACTCTTGCACGTATGTATGTATGTATGTATGCGCGGCTTGATTCTTCTTCTCTAGACAAACAATCCCCCCTCCTTCTACGAACCCCCCCTCCCCCCACTCCGTTTACATTTTCTCCAGGACGATTTTAAGGGGGAGGGAGTCCGAGCTTCGTCATCGTCACCCCCCAACAAAACGTTCCACCCCTTTGTTTACACTCACCACCCACCCCTCTCTCCCAAGTAACAAACGTCCGCGTTGCTGCCATGGCAACTAATGGAGTACCCAATCAAGTTTGTATTTATTCTTACATAATACACAATCACGGGGTGAGTCCTCCCTCTCCCATCCCCTCTTATTCCGTCCGTGTTATGGATTATGCAAGCAAAGAAAGGCGGAAAGCCCCCCCCTTTCCCCTAAAAGAAGAATATATATATAGCCCATATATATATATAGATGGATAGATATAAATAAAAAGAGGCGCAACTCTCCATTCTGCCTGTTCGCTGGATAGACCCAATATTTACCGAAGCCTCTTTCTCCCGAAACAAACAGAAAAGGGAGAAGCACGAGAGAGCCCTGGACCCCTCTCGGGTTGCATGTCCTTGGGACCCCCAGCACCCTGTCAACCCCTCTCCCCCACCATTCAATATGGCCGCCACATAGCCCCCCCCCCCCCTCCTTTTCCGCTACTCGTAATTCAGTCCCCAAAAGCCATGGCAAACAAAAGATTCCCGCCTTCGCACGTGAAAGGTTAGATGCTGCTAGCTTTGGTCCCGGTTGTTTTAGGGGGGGGGGCTATTTTTTTGTTTTTTGGTTATTTATTTATTTTATACAAAAGGGGAGGGGTAGGAACTACTGGAAGTGTCACTATGGTAGGCATGGAAACGCGTCGTGGCATCTAATTCTTTATTGTCGTATCAGCCGTTTTTTATTCATGACTTTTTTTTTTGTTGCAATTCTGAGTCCTTCTCACCTTTTAAATCTCTCTAGGACTAGAGTAGGAACTATTTTTTTTTTAAATAAAAAAATTGCATATGGAATAGGGTTGTGAAAAGGGTTGCAATTTTTGGTTACTTTTGGTACTCTTGAAAGATACATGGAAAACTAGAAAGGAAGCATCTATGGTGTATGAACGCAGAAATGCTGACAAACTAAAGACTCAACAAGAGATGAATACATATGCGTTATTATAAAGGCTCAACCAATTTGATTGGGAAGTGTTTAAAAGCATTATTTAATGATAAAAGTATGGATACTTTCACGTACGGAAATTATTAATTTATATTTGCAATCAGTTTTAGTTAGACTTGAATTACTTTAGGTGCTTACTTTAGTTAGACTTGAATTACTTGAATTTTTTATTCATACTTTTAAAAATAAACACGAATTAAAAAAAAAAATTATATATTGAAATGCAATAATATATTAATATATTATTTTGAGTAGAAAATATTTTTTATGAACTCGTTGCTTCTAGAAGTTCTTCCCTTTTAATATGAAATAAAGAGGTTCTTTTATAATAAATCAGGTTTTTAATAATATGAATATTAAATTTCGCATTTATACAGTACGAAAGAATATTTTAAACTTGAAACTTAAAGACACAATATGATTTCATAAAACAACTTGTATATTTTACTAATTTGATGACAAAGATCAAGTTAGCATACCTAATTTTATGTCATAAAAACTGCTACCATGGCCTTATTTTCACAGCAAAAACTCGGAATTTTTTCCTAAACCATTTAACTAAAAAAAAATTAGGAATTTTAATTGTAAGTAAAATTAAATATTCCCTGAACTTCGCAAACACATAATTACAATTACACTGAAATTTCTCGGCACACAATTTCCACACTCATTCACTTAAACTATTACCCAACCTGGCAAAATATTCCACATTCCTTATTCTACCAGACCTTAAAAGCAATGTTTATTCAGACTTCCCCTTTTACAACAAAACCGGAGAAGGTGTCCCCAAGAAGTTTCTGCAGACTTTTCACTGCGGAAACAAAGATCACAAAGGAGACTCCCGGAAGAAAACCAAAGACAATCCCTACAAGGAGCCACCTTTAATTCACAGCGAATTCCCAACTTGAGAAAGGCGTCGCAAACATATATTTACCGTGTCCATTGCACCATAAAGACCCATTGCAACCGTTTGTTGTTGTGTCCTGGCGTAATTTAGGACTGACTAATGTTTCCGGTCCCGGGAAACTTGTAAACTCGGCAGCTTTTGCAAAAGATTCTTTTCAACGTTAGTGCTGGCTTTTGTTTGGAGGCTCCATTCCTCATCTCGAGTTTGCGTTTGGAAGATAAAGTGACGTAAGTTGGGACTTTGGGGATCTCTGAGGTGTTTGGTACTTTGGGAGAGGTGTGGGGGGGGGGGGGGTGATAGGGTTTGGAGAGGATGGATAGATTTGATTTAAAGTTGTTGAGACTTGGAAATACGTTCTACTCAGAAGTGGTAAAACATTAATTAACACATTCTAGAATAGTATTTGTTACAATGGTTAATTACTCAAGAGTGTGAATACTTTGTCACGGTCTTGTAATTTATAGACTAAAATATTCTTGAATTCTAAACTTATCAACATCTTGGGAAGCTCATATTTAAGAATTTATTTCAGCCTTAAGCGTGTTGAACAATAAATGTATTACGAAATTATATAAAATCATTTTTTATATGTTTTAAATGGTTAGAGTATAAATATGGATTAAAGAAACCTATGTTTCAATAGGTTATTCGAATTTTAATGTTTTTATTTAGTTTTAATTTTTATTATTCTTTTATATCATTGTTCTATGAATTGTATGATTTGTAGATTTCTACATGAACGAGATTGCTAAAAAAAAAATGTTGTTTTAATTAAAGCCAATTAATTATGGTGATTTTATTTAATAAATAATTTAAATTAAATCAAGAAAATTGAAGTGCCACTCTGTCCCAGATTTCAATATGTTTTCTGCAACTAAAAAACAGGAGTTAAGCTAAGTGCGATCGTTTCTCAAACATTCTTAGGATAGTTGTTTATCTGTTAGATGTTTCCATAAGCAGTAGAAACGCATTTACAGTATCATTTAGCATGATCATTCTCCGTTAGATATCTCTGTAAGCAATGGAAACGTATTTACAGTATCATTTAGCATGTTCGTTTCTCTGTTAGATATCTCTATAAGCAGTGGAAACATATTTACAGTATCATTTAGCATAGTCGTTTCTCTGTTAGATATCTCTATAAGCAGTGGAAACATATTTACAGTATCAATTACTATAATCGTTTCTCTGTTAGAGATGCCTACTAGCAGTAGAAACGCATTTAAAGTAACAATTTGGATGTTTGTTTTTCTGTTAGATTTCTCTATTAGCAATATAAATGCATTAACAGCAGCAGTTTTCCAAATGAGACAAAAAATAAAAAAAATAAAAAAATAAATGGATAATCAATAAAAAAATAAAAAATAAAAATTTTTATGTTCAGGAAGAACATTACATAAATACATTTTTACGAAATAGTTTACGCTAGAGAATATTTATTAATTTCTAGTAAACATTTCATTGCTAAGTTGATATGAATTATACCAGTTTAACTTCAATTCCCTTAACTGAGGATATAAAGATGCTTTAAAAGTCTTGAAGATGTTTAAATAACTTCTAATTAACTTAGGAAATGTCAGTGTCCAAAGCGGGTCTCGTCTCTGTGTTAGGAAGACATTTAGTGAACTTCGCTTGGAGAGGCCAGGCTAATTGGGTTGCTTGCAAAGCATTTTCGTTGGAGACAGTTGTTATTTACTCTGTCTTCATAGGAGTGATATAAATACTTTGCCACAGTGTAGAATCATACATCTTAAAATAAATATGATGCTCTTTTCAGAGCAAAACACATTATAAAAATAATTAATGATAACGAGTTTAATTAAATTTAATCACAAGATTTCCGTTATTATTATTATTATTATTATTATTATTATTATTTAAGTCAGAAATTGAGAGAATTGAGTAAAAATCGTTTTATATTATTTAACTAAACACAAATTTTATATCTAATAACTTTTAAATAGATTAAAGGTGTCTGATTGCAAATTATGGTATTTTAGCATCAACATAATGTTTTGGCCAGTATATTAATTAAAGAAATTTCTTAATATGTATAGTTATATCAAGTAGAATTAACGAAATAAATTTAATAGTTTTTGTTACAATTTGGATTTTTGCTATCCATATTCTTTCTGATTCTGAAATGTTGTTTTTAGCTTTAACACAAATTGGTCGAATTCTTATAAGTATCATGAATATAAATATTGTTTTAAAAAGGTACCATAGCTTTTCTAATTATAATTAAAAGCGCAATTTTTTTTTTTCAACGTTTAGTATTTTTTAGGATACTGACATTTAAAATTCTCCTTAAAATGAAATAAACTAAATTTGAAAAATATATTTACGACCTCAAGAAAACTTTAAATAATTTATTGTTGAATATTATTACGTTTTGAAAAGTATTAGGCTTGTTGGAATAAATATCAGTCTTTTTTATTTTAATGGTTGCAACTAAATGCGAACTTAAAATTATTTTTAAAAAATTGGCGAAACCTAAGTATTTAAATTATTGTAATGATAAAGGTTGCATAAGTTAAGTTAAATTTTTCAACACGTAGATATTTACTTTTGATTTAACTTAATCAATTCTTCATAAAAAGATCAAATAAAGAGTACATAATTGTCAGATATCAATACTTTATATTATAGAATAACTGTTAACATTAAAAAGTAAATCTGAAAAGAAAGGATATTATGTATTTTTAAACAAATATTTTGATTATTCAAATGAATTTTCCATAGCAGAAACGTAAACAAGATATTTTTGATAAATATATTATGAAATACTTCCACGTCCTTAATACTTAATATTATTTTTTCTCTACACAAAAAAGTGTTAAAATAAAAAACATGTATACTTATCGTTTAACACTAAAATACATTTTCGCAATGGTATTTAAAATTATTTTGCGAATCGAAAACGCTAATAAATTACATACTTTTTATCCACTGCCTCAATTCCACGGGGTATTTCCCAAGTCATAATAAACAGAGAAATATTATATTAAAACAAAATAACTCCATTTTCGAATAAAAGATATATAAAGCATCTTTAGAATTGTCTGGCAATCAAATCTTCCATTCCAGGGTAAGGCATACCAAGAATAATTTCCTTTATACCTATGTATTAATTACTCAATCCTCACTTAGATATCCCGCTTTTTAAAATTTTATGTTCGAACGCTTTGCTTCTAACTCCAACTACTCCCAGAGGCTTTGACTACCAAACTACTTTTGAAGCGCCTTCTTTCGTTTTCTAAACAATGTTTTATAAAGAGAAGTGAAGAAATGTAAACAAACTAAAGAATGGTATTTTTTGCATGTGTGGTGGGGAGCGTTGAAAAGATAATTTTTTCCTTCCCTAGCGATACAAAAACGTTGCTTTTCAATTTAACACTGGATGTATTTGCGATCTTTTGCTTTCGGTAAGGACTCTTTTTTATACATGGATATATTTGTACTGAGAATATTTCCTTCTTTTTTTTCTTTTTTTTTTTCTTAATCGTCACTTACTTTATTTTTCATGAAGCCGAAAAAAAAAATCCCACTTCTTTATATTCTCCTGGGTAAACACGTTTATATGTACACACAAACGCGCGCGCGGAGAAAATACGTTTAAAAAACTTTAACTTTAAGCGTTTGGAGAAGAAAAAAAAAATCATAGAAAAAAAACTTAACTGAAAAGTTAGTGAAAAACGTTTACATTTCCTGTATGTTTTCCTTCAAATGCAGCTTCGTTTTTCTCACTTTGGCAAGAGCGAATAAATAAAATCACACAGACACAACCATACGATTGGATAATAATAATAACACAAAAAAAAAAAATACATTTTAAAAAGCGTTGAGTTTTTCCAGAGAGTTGGGACACTTGATTTCTGATTTTATTTTTTTTTATCTATCTATATTATTTCCATTCAACAAGCCCCCTTTTGTGCTGCTTGAAAAGAAGAACACTTGAATACACAGCAAAAACTACTCCAGGAATCTGTTTCACAAACACAGTGCTGTTTGCTCCCACTAGCACACATACATATGCTTTTACCATAGTCCCGTACAATGGGCAGTGGGAACAAAACGTCTGTAACTGCTGAATTGAAAAGTTTTTTTTTAGGGTGTAGAGTTATTTTTTTACAACTCCCTCCCTCTCCAGTGTTTTTACGTTTTCTTGAAATTTCGAGTTATTTTATTTGTTTTGGGGCTAACAAGGGCTTTTGAAATCTTTTAAAATGACACCTTTTTATTTTTTTTAGAAATCTTAAAAAAGTTTTCGGCTTATTGATGGATTCCTGAACTTACAATTGTTTGTTTTGTATTTGAGGGGACACTTCGCGAAAATTATTTTACTTCAAAGGAAATATTTTTTTTTAAAAAAGGAGCATGTCTTAGACTATGACCGAATTTCCTTTAATGTGCCAAAACACACTTGTTTGACTAAGGTTTTATTCGTAAGTGCATTGATGTGTGACTTGACTGTTTTCCTTTAATTTTTAATAGCTTTATGAGCAAAATAACTTTATTTGAAAAAAATTTCCATGCGAAAATCTCGAAAAGTAAATACTTTAAAAAACTTTCAACTGTTTTTAATAAATTTTTTTAACACGTTTTAAATCCAGATTATTTTAAATTTTTAAATTTGATTAAGATTAAGTGATTTCATTAAGTGAAATTGAGTTTGATAAGCAAATAGATTTCCATTTGAACTTTAAAATTATTATCAATAATATTTAGCATTTTTCTTATTATTACATAGACATAAACCTATTATTAATTTAATAGTATTCAGTAATTTTTTATTTACCTTTACTTTTTCAAATATATAATTTGTATGAAACAAAATATTTAATGTAGTACTGAAGTATTTGGAATGCCGATAAAATATACTTGCATGAACTTATTAAACTTTACTCAGTCGTTTGACGTCATCGATATAGATAAACAACTGGATAGACTGCTTAAAGCTGGGAAAATGAAGCCGTTGCCAGATGCCGTTGGTGGGATAAAAAATACGGATTGCCGAGGATTGAAAATAAAATTTTGGGTTGCACACAGCAGAAATGTCAATAGTAGACCTTAATTAGTAATAATGTGTCAAAAAATATATACTCTAGTATTTTACAAAGTTTTTCGCATTTCCATCCAACTATAAAAGTGAACCGTGATTGGTTAATCTTCCCACCAGCTTCGCAATCCCCGGCGCATTTTTCTCTTTGCATTGACAATGGAGCAGTCTATCCAGTTGTTTATTTATATCGATGTTTGACGTAGCAAAGAGCTGCTTACGATTCTCTAGTATATACCTCAGTCAATTTTTATGTACAATTGCAACTTATTGAGCTTAGATCGAGTTTTCATATATTTTGTTCGCTACGAAAAAAACATCCATTTCAAATCATTAGCCAACTGTTTTTTGTCTTAAAACTTAATTGCATACATTATCATCCATAAAGAGTCCATCTGCCAAATTTTACCTCGATTGTATGAATTAAAGTGTTGAATTAATCCTCTGAAACAGTAGTAGCGTGTAAAAGTGGCCTTTTAGTAATTGATTTCTAAACGATGGAAGGTATTCTCATCGACAACGAATCTATCTGCTCATTTTCAGCTCGATTGGATGACGGCAAAAGGTATAATTAGTCCCGCGAAAAATATAGAAGAGCGTGTGCAAAAACGGCTTTTTAGTAACAGCCATCAAAACTTTATAGAAGGCATTTTCATTGACAACGGTTCTATCTGCCTAGTTTCAGCTCGATTGGGTGATGGTTAGTGAGTTAATTAGCCATCCGCAGATTTTCCTGCCACATACACTTCAAAATAAAGTCAATATAAAAGATCGAAAGAGTATTTTTAATTTTAAATCATAAGTTGATCATATAATTAAAAATATAAAGTATATATTTAATAAATATTTTTAACATATTCAAGATATTGATAGGTATATTGTAATCACTAACTTTTCATGGCCATTACAGAAAATAAACTTTAAAAATTATTTTAGTGCTTGAAAAATCTGTACTTAAAACGCGTTTCATAGTCTTTCATTGTAAAATGATAATTTCAAATAATTAGCTAGATTAAAATATGTACAATCGGTAATTGATGGAAAAATGAGTATTAACGTTATTATGTTCGTAATTCATCATTAAACACAATTTTTTTTTTAAAGTCTTTTTAATAGTATAAGGGGTATCTAGTTATTTTTGAATACAATAATACGCTTCAAATTTAACTCAGTTAAAAACTATTAGTTTTAGTAAAAACTACGAATGCAATTAAAAATCTTCAACTAGATATAAATATGCACTTTACATCAATAAAGTATATGACATATGATTTTAAATCCCCCCCCCCCCCTCCACACAGCTTCATACGACTAAATTCTTTTTTAATAACCATGTGTTAGTCTATAAGAACTAAGTACAAACTAAATAATAAATCCTTTTTGAACTCAATTTTTATATCTTTCAATAACAAAACACACATTCTAAAACAAAGTTAAAAATAACAAACCCAGAAAACACAATAATATTCGATCGTTAAAGCGTATTGAGACCCGCAACACCAACATTTTTCTTAAAACTACATCTGGGAATTTTGTTCGTGGTACATTTCCCTTAAAGATTTGTTCCAAAGCCCACGGCATCTAAATAAAATTTGTACCAATTCAGATCCATCTACGTACCGCCTTCACCAACTCCTGAAAAGAAATTGACTCTAACATTAAAAAAGTAAAAAAAAACCTTAAAAGCAGGCATATTACACCCAATAAAACGGTTAGATGTTTATCGCCAAGTATTTATATTTATTTTACTCCTCCACCATTTATATACACGCGCACGAGAGAATTGGGTAAGAAAGAATATCCATGATCGAATTTTAAAGCAAATTGTGTTTTAACTGTGAAAGGGAATGTCAGGGGATTTTTCCCTATTTCCCCCTTTTTTCTTCAAAATTCTTTCCCCTATCTCAGGGGAAGGGGGAAACCATCGGGACAAATATGCAGAGACAATCGCGACAGAAAGAAATGCGGATGATTAGAACACAGTTTTGCAACATAACGATATAAATATCGATATTTATATCGTTATCGAAGAAAAGTTTTTTACGGTAATGTTTGATGGCAAGCTCAGGGGACGGTGGTGGAATATGTTTTGTTTCGAATTGTTTTGAGCTGAGGCTTTTGAAGGGAAGACTTTGGTGTGTAAGTAAGGATAAAGACTGCGTTTTGGAAACTGAGTGTTTTGCGAACTAGGTATAAGATGCTTAGGTGGCAATTTACTGTTTATTAGTTGTTGAATGGGATTTTCTGTGGTTGGGGGTTTAAAAATTGAAATAGCATCTTATGCTTTATTGTAAATTTAATTTGTGAGTTGCAGATGAAAATAGTTATAGTGTGGTTTATTTCCTCCTTTGTAAAAGTAGCTTTTTATGATAGTGCACCATCTAGAAAATATATGACGATGTAAATACGATAAAAATTGTTTTAATTTTATTCGGAAGTAAATATTCCGTGATAGTTTATTAAAGTTTATTTAATAGAAATTCTACTAAATCGTAAAAGTTTTTTCGTAGGTATTGACTTATGTAATCCTAATTGCATATTCATATTAAAACGTACAATAATTGGTTGGGGAAATAAAATATTATTTTTAAGGTTACATAGCAAGATGGTGATTTTAAGAAATGAAAATCAAAGTGGGAAAGAACGGTTTAAGTTTAGTGATAATAGATAATAGACCAATGTCACTGTATTGCAATCTGTTGGTATATCAGCAGTCTTAAACAATGGTAGGACATCAAGAGGGGGGAAAGTTCGAGAAATAATTCCCAGAAAAGACTAAACGTTTTAACGCTCCCAGGGGGCGCAGCAAGTTTTCTAAAAAAAGCAGGTGGGAATTTTACGGCTAATTCCAAAAATTTCAGGAATATTTTAGGGATAATTCGAAAATTTTCAGGGGAAATTCCAAACATTTTAGGGGAAATTCCAAATATTTTAGGGGAAATTCCAAATATTTTAGGGGAAATTCCAAACATTTTAGGGGAAATTCCAAATATTTTAGGGGATATTCCAAACATTTTAGGGGAAATTCCAAACATTTTAGGGGAAATTCTAAACATTTTAGGGGAAATTCCAAACATTTTAGGAGAAATTCCAAATATTTTAGGGGGAAATTTTAAGTTAGGGATATTTATTTTAAAGCTGACATAGACTCGTAGCATAGACATATTTTCAAAGCATGTTTCAATACTGGCAAAAAAATGACAATTTTCAAAAAATTTAATAATTAATATCTCGGAAAAGATTCTCGTCTGGAGAATTATCTAGATTTTTTTTTCATGGGTTTTTGGATGAAAATCGGAGAATTTTCTAATTTTTAAAAATTTTTTTTAGGCATTATCTAAAAATTTAAGTACAGTTTTAGCAAGAAACAATAAATTTAAAGAATATTAAACATTTTAGGGCGAATGCGCTTCTAATCACGTTTTCAGACGATTACTGGGTCAATAAAAAATCACATCTTAAACTTTTACAAACTTTTTCTTCGAACGTCTTCAAAATGCGTCTTTATGTTAAAAATGTTTTTGTCACATTAATTAGACAATAAGCCGATTTATGTCTTCCCAAATACTGTATGCTAATTTTAATTCTCAACCATTTATCGTATAACATCTGTGAATTTAAACAAGAATGACCAATGAGAATATTATCAAATTTTGTCGGGAAATCTCTGTTCTTTTTTAATGCCAGAACAGATAAAGTAATGGATGTGTTAATTTTTAAGTTATTTTGAGCCTTGCAAATTATTTACATTGGCACCTTGTATATAAAAACTAATATAGTGACATAAGTTGTTCTGATTACTGGTATTTATATTTAAGAACTATATAAACATGACTCCGCAATTATATTCGCCGATCAAATGGTATAGTGGTTAGCGAGCTATCTTCTAGACCGCGAGGTTGCGGGTTCGAGTCCCGTGTTAGGCATGGGTTTTTGTAAATGTATGTTGGTTTGTCAAACGACGAAATTTTTCGGCGCATTATAACCCTCGTGTTGCTGACGGCGCCAGATAATCTGAATACAACCGACCGCAATTATATTCTAATAGATCATTATATGTAAAAATTTATTTCTTGGGAAATATTATTATACCTAACTAACCTATAAGGATAATAAATATATAGCTTAAAATAATGAATAATGATTTTCCTTTCGTAGTTTTTTTTATTTATCAGGGATGCTTCCTGTTTTTCTGAATTTGAAGCTACAACGGACAATTCCCGCCTTTTTTAAAAACGAGTGAAATTAGTTTATATTTATGAAGAATTTCTATCCGATTCCAAATATTTGAACAAAAGTTCTTTAAAAAAAATAAGTTATTTTAATATTAAGAAAAGAAAATGCTCCAAAATTGAGCCAGAATCAGTCCGATCAAAACACACAACAAAATCTGTGACGTCAAGAGTTCCTTCCGTTTCTATGGTTATCGTAAGGTTTCTGCAAAAATAGTTGGCGTTGATTTGATAGACCATTGCCATATCCCGTACAGGTTGGCACGATTTGCGAGAAACTTGCAAAACTGGTTTCCGTTGCTGCATTTCAAGCCAAGATGCTTGGGATCTCTTGAAGTCACATTCAATTGGAGCCGAATGAATCATTTTCTCGCCAACGTCTAATAGGAGAACTTTGATAGCAAATTTAAAAAAAAAAAAAATTTAAAAAAAAAAAAAAAAAAAGCGCATTGAGCAGGAATTTTGTGTTTATGGCCTTTTCGAAACATTTAGAATTGAATAAAAAAAATTACAAAAAATAATGCGGGAATAATCTATTGAAAAAGTGAGCAATATAAAATCTTTTTGAAAGAGACGAAAATGCAAATTTGGCACAGTGCATCATTATTATAGAGCAGCCAAATACAAGCAATTTGGAAAAAGTATCCAATTAATGGTTTATAATTTTTCAAAACAATCCATTACGTCTATCATTTAAAAGGTAATTCAATCAACAGAGCGAAATCATGAAATACAACTAGCTGTCGCCAAGTTGGCAAAATTTGTGTTTCAAAATGTGTCCGAATTAGTAAGATTATTATAAAAACAGTAACAGAGTGGCAACAAAACTCAGGAAAAGAGTTCCCTGATAATTCCCTGATTAAGCGGCAAACTTTTTTTTTTCATATTTTCCCAATTTGTCCAAATGTGTAGATCAAATCAAACGTTTATGCCAAAGAGATTATATGCCAATTTTTAAAAAATAGTTTTGTCAGTTATGAAAAGTTTAAATTATACCGTATCATGAAATTTCTAGCGATTACCACAATTCTCTGGGAAAATGACATCAAAATACGGATGAACGGGGAAAAATCGTAGAAAAATTCCCTGATTTTTACGAAATTTAAAAAAATTCCTTGATATTTCCCTAAATTTTTCCCGATTCAGAAAGCTCCCTGACATTTCCCCGACTTCCAGGTTTTTTAGCCACTATGAGTAATTTTGGACCAATATGGATAAAAAGTGGTATTCCAAAATAGAATTTGTTAATTGAAGCAAATGCAATTCCAATGTTTTTCTTTCATATTTATAGTAATGGCACAGAAAAGTAAACGAAGGGTGATTCATCAAACAAATTGTACATCAATCGTTTGATGTGATACAGATTACATCTAATTTTAAATATTAAAAACATTTCTACGGATCAAAATTTATTTATTAAGAATGAACATCTTTAATTCATTCTGATTAAAATAATTTTATTTTTTATTTATCAAAAAAATGGCAACAGGAAAAAGTTTCTTCAATGGTCGACACACACACACAATCGATCACACAATTCATGTATATAAAGGATTTAAAAATCATGCATGATTCGCCATTATTTCACTATTAACCAAACGACGATTCAGCAAACTTATTTTATTACATATTATTCAACAGCTTTGGTTTAAATTCGAAATATAAATTTATAGCTTTTTTATTTGAAACTCCACAACTATAGTAAATATAAATTCATCCATAGATTATACATAAAAAATATCATTTAAAATTAATACTAATAAACGTCATTTAGAATTAATACTAATAAACATCGTTTAGAATTAATTCTAATAAACATCATGTAGAATTAATACTAATAAACATCATTTATAATTAATACTAATAAACATCATTTAGAATTAATACTAATAAACATCATTTTGAATTAACACTAATAAACATAATTTTGAATTAATACTAATAAACATCATTTAGAATTAATACTAATAAACATCATTTAGAATTAATACTAATAAACATCATTTAGAATTAATACTAATAAATATCATTTAAAATTAATACTAATAAACATAACTTAGAATTAATACTAATAAACATCATTTAGAATTAGTACTGGTAAACATCATTTAGAATTAGTACTAGTAAACATCATTTAGAATTTAATGCTAATAAACTAGAACTAACCTCAAAGCTTCGAGTAATTTGAAAGTATAAAGTACTTAAAAATTGATATTCAATTATTGTTAATATCTACTACAGAATAAAATATTCCTATGACACAAATTTATTGAAATAAGCCCGTTTTTATTAAATATACTGCATTTTTAATTTTTCAAAAAAATTTTATCGCAGAGAAACACAGATATAAATTAAAAGTCTAATAAAACTTAAGGATATTTTCTATGAATGACTGCATTACTATTCATTGTTTTACGAGAACAACTTAGATACGTCATCTAAAAACCAGAAAACTCTCGAGTTACTGAAAATAATTAATGCCCGATAGATCAGATATGAAATAATAATGTACATTTTATTTGGTGATTCAGCAGTCACAAAAAATACTATAAAATATTACAGCCTTACTTCGAAAATTGTGATGGAAATTTTTACTTTTTTTCTTAACAACTTAACTTATACTGACTTTTATTTGCAAAGAATGTTTTTCAGTTGTCTAATTAACTGTATTCAAACCATGTGAGTGGGCCTAATTTGAAAGGACACAGAGCAGTTGATCAATCAAAATTTCAAATCTGACTAATCACTAAAGTAAGTGTTTAAGTCTCAACACTTAGAAATATTTACTCAAGTATATTTGCGGTACGAAAATAATTTAACATACGAGTAACGAATGACTTGTCATTAAAAAAAACAACACTTAGTTTAAGAATTTAACATTAAAAATATAACACTTAATTTAAGAGTATAACATATTAAAAATATAACACACTGTTAAGTTAACACAGTTTTAAAATGTAATTTTTTACACTCTATGAATTCTCTAAATTTCAAAAAAACATGACAAAATTATTGATTTGCATTAATTCAACTGAAAAATTAAAGTACTATAATTATTTTTTTTTTCTAAAATGTACGATAAATAGAAGATATATAATTGTCTACAAACTCATAGAAAATAGGATTCCAACTTCAAAATACTTGTTGTAGTATTTTAATTTAGCTTACTGCCTGTATACTTTAAATTCCCGTGTGTACACTTCCCAATGCCCATGTAGGGGAAAATTTCACGTATGCATCATATTTAATATTTCAATTTTTGAGATCTTTTTATTTTCTTTTAATTTTTGTACAGATTAATAAACTAAGTTAAGTATAAACACGCTTACACTCTAACTTGTCAATCTTAAGGTAGAAATATATACATTTGTTTAAAGGTCTACAAGTATTTATATTTATGTGGAATTGATTGCCTGAATCATACCACTGTAATACTGAATTACTAAAAAAAATTAAAATTTTTAAAATTTTTAAAATGGAAGTATTACTATAAAGGTTTATTAAATGTGTATAACCATATAAAATTAAAGTACTTTATTAAAGGAAATAGCTACAAAACATTATAATAATATAACAGAAATATAAATGAATGTTTTTTAAATGGAATTTAATCAACACATTTCATCTCATAACACATTTTTATCAATGTTACTTAAGTTATACATACGAGTAACTAAAATAAAACAAATTAAATTAAAATTTAAATTACTCTTAAACTATCTACTATAATTTAAGAATAAAATGTTGTTGAAAGTCCTCAAAGACGAACTGTGACAACGTCGAAGAGTGAGCGACTCTATGCTTATAAAACCATGTTAAACACATCAAACACTGCACCATGTCTTCCGCAGCGGCGTGTAATAAAGCATTGTATCATTTTCAATATATATGTACTGATGCAGATGTACCTTTTACTTGAACCGAAACCGTCATGTGGACGGTTTTGTGATATCAATTGAAATCGTTGACCTTGTCGTTTTCTTTGACTTTTGCATGGACATTTTGACCTGGAACATTTTTAAGCTGTGGGCATAGCAATTAAAGTTTTGGATTTTTTTTCAATTTTGCCTTTGTGAGTTGCAACTCTTTTATTTTACGTAAACTGTTATAAGTGTCTGCTTGTCAAAATTAAAGCTCGTTGAGGTTTCTCCTCTGACTTTTATGTTCTGACCCAAGAAAATGGTTAAATGTCTTCATGATCTTACGACCCTTTGTATGGGTATATATTTCCTTCTGTGGGAGAGGTAGGGGGGGGGGGAAGGGGTGTCCACACTAACGTTTTCATCTTCTTCTGCCTCGTTAAAGAGTGTGGAAGGTAAGAAGTCTTGCTCCTAAATTGTATCGGTAAAATATGAGAAACCCCTTGAGGGACTATCATCAGGTAGCACAGCGGTATTGGCCAATGCCGGTTGGTTGGTTGGTTGTTTTCAGATTATCTGGCGTTGTCAGCAACACGAGGGATATAATGCGCTCAAACATTCGTTATTTAACAAGCCAGCATACATTTACAAACACCCATGCCATACACGGGACTCGAACCCGTAACTTCACGGTCTAGAAGCTAGCACGCTAACCACTATAAAGTTTGGTTGGCTTGGCCAATGCCGGAAACTGGGGTGGGGTTCTAGGAAGATTGGCCAATGGTTGCCGAATCTCGAACTATGTCTCAAAATACGATTTAAAAAAAATAAATAACCATGTCCAAAAACATCATAATATATATATATATATTTATCTCTCCATCATTACTTATAAAAATATATTTCGATTTTAAAAATCTGCACCAACATTTCAAAACTTAGAGTATATTTTATCCAGCACTGGGCGAAATTGGCCAAGATCCGTAGCAAGGCCAGTTTACAATGATCCACATCGGAACTGGCCACTGTTGAGCAATATTGGCCAGCGTACTTGCGTTAACTGTGGTTATGGCAACTTTAAGTGTACCATTCAAAAATACTATTTTTAACTACCAAGCGGACCTAAAAACACTGGTCGCGTTTTTAAGCAAAATAACTTAAATACAATGTTAAATTGTACTATACATGTGTTTATGTTAGACAGTGTCAATTCTTCAGCAATGAATAAAAAAGAGTTACTTAATCGAATTTTTTTTTTTTTTTTTTTTTAATTTAGTTTAATTGGAAAGCTGTCCGTTCATTTCTGCTATCTAGGACTGTACACGTTAATGCCACCAGAGGACATAACTATCTCATTTTGTTTTTTAAAAAAAGTGGTGGTACAGTTCAGAGAGTGGTACAAAATAGTCAATTTGCCCTATCTCTTTTTGACAGGCCAATCCATAATTCTAATACTAAAACCAGGATCGTTAGTTTTAAACGTACCAAGGACGAATATTCCTTATTATTATGACATACATTAAATTAAGAATGAACAAAAATTTATTTCTTTAACAGTCAAACTTTAATTTATTTAAATAAAAAAAAATATGATAACTTTATAACTTATTTGAATAATTATGTAAAAACAATGTGGAATGCTTTTTAAATACACAAATTCATATAACTATCTTTCTGTAATGGTTATGTAATGCAATACAATTCACGAAATAGAAAATATTGCTTACTGTATTCCAACTCTCTCTCCCCACCCCCTACCTCTTCAAACTATATGCATAAAGTTTTACCGCCATTCACCAACTATTATCTGAAGGTATCTTTATATTTTTATAACTTATTTGCTAACTTATATTATTTGTTAACGTATAACTTATATTATTTGTTAACGTATAACTTATATTTTCTATAACTACTATCTTTATAATTTGAATAGTTATGTAAAAACAGTGTGGAAGGCTTTTTAAATACACATATTGATATAATTATCTTTCTGTAATGGTTATGTAATGCAATACAATTCACGAAATAGAAAATATTGCTTACTGTATTCCAACTCTCTCTCCCCACCCCTAACTCTTCAAACTATATGCATAAAGTTTTACCGCCATTCACCAACTACTATCTGAAGGTATCTTTATATTTTTATAACTTATTTGTTAACTTATATTATTTGTTAACGTATAACTTATATTATTTGTTAACGTATAACTTATATTTTTTATAACTACTATCTTTATAATTTGAATAGTTATGTAAAAACAGTGTGGAAGGCTTTTTAAATACACATATTGATATAATTATCTTTCTGTAATGGTTATGTAATGCAATATAATTCACGAATTAGAAAATATTGCTTACTGTATTCCAACTCTCTCTCTCCCCCCTCCCCCTCTTCAAACTATATGCATAAAGTTTTACCGCCATTCACCAACTACTTTATGAAGGAGTTTGAAAATTAAATTATAATTCTAGGAAAAATTCTTCATTGAAAAAGTTAAAAGTTATGATCAACTGAAACATGTAAAAAAATATTTAATTTTCTAAAAATGTTAAAGAAAGTAATATTGTTACAAAAATATAAAGCTACTCTAGCTATATATATATATATAAGCTGCACGAAGATTTCTTGTTCACATAAAAGGTCGCATGTATTTAGAAAAAAATATTGGCTTAGAAAAAAATTCAAAAGTTTTATTTCTTTACAAATCGTATGAATGAAAGAATGATTCGCAATTTAAAAAGAGATATTTAAGAATTTTTTTAAAGTTCAGTGCAAATTGCCTTTTGATGCATTTGATAATTTTACAAATATATTCTTTGAAAATATTTTTTTCAATTCAATATAACGAATGAACACAATTCATTACAGAATCACACAATATAAATTCTTCGCACTAAAATGCGAATATTTTTACGCAGAAAATATAAAAGAATTTTAAGCAAAACAAAATTAAAATAGTTATTAACTGAAACGTTTATTAGAATCATTTAAAAAGTTATATAATCATCACAAAAGAAAGTACTTCTACGTAATAGATCCAAAAATATTTCACCAATACAGTTTAAAATAAAAATAATAAATAATTCCACACTATATTATAGTGATGGTAAAATCATTATAAATACTAGTTTCAATACAGTTTAGCATTGTAATTCTAAATCATTAGTAACAAACATAATTCATTAATTATGCCTTTACAACTAAGGTTATTTGGCGTGTATGGAGTTTACACGGTTTCAGTTAAACTTCAGTTAAAATATTCAGTTTAAAGTTAAAATATTCCTTGTAAATAATATGTTCAAAAATAATGAATACGTTGAAGTAAATATGACAAGGAGAAATATCAAAATAGTTTTACATTTAAATTCAATTATTAAACAATATGTCCTTTGTGGAAATTAAAGTTATTGATATTTATGCTAAATATTTTATTTTTTAATGATTTTAAATAACCAGCAAGAAGGATATCAGTGTTAAAATAACAGAAAATAAAAATTACAAATACCGATTGCTGAATTTTTTAGGAAATGAGAATAAGCACTAAATATTCTCCGAACGACATCGAATTGATCAATTACTTATCTCGAAACTAAACTCAGAAAACGGAAACAAAAATAAAGTTCACAAAAATTGGCGACAATTCCAAAAGCCCTTAACACACCGGATTAAAAATTCCCCCACCAAAGAACTTTTATGTCCAATGAGCTCTTCGAGTAGGCGTGGCGATCAAAATTTGGCTTCGAAAATCTCCCGCCAAGTCCTACGATCCACTATTCCACATTCAAATGCGATGCAAATTTCCCATCCACACACACATGCACTACAGAACACAATAAAAAAAACGCAACAAACAAAGAAGAGAGATGTTTTATATATATAAATATCCAAAAGTTAAAAATAAAAAAAAAAACTCACTGACTTCTCTTCGAAGAGGAGCAAGAGCTGGGAGTCCAGAGGATGATGCTGAAGAGGATTTTTACGGGCGAGTTTACGGTTGGCAGAGCGGAAAACACTCGATGACGGCCTCGGCGAAAAATGCATCGGCGCCCCGGCGTTGTGTCAACACCGCCCCGGCGGATAACTGAGGGCCGGGCGCAAGAGAAGAAAGTAAGTCAACACCTCCACTAGCCGATCCGAGATTCGAACTCTCCCTTCTCTCTATCACCATCAACCATGCGGGCATTTTTTTTTTTATTATTCCAGTCTGTTTTTTCCGATACTTTTCCTCGCTGCCTTCACATAAGCAAACAACTTCTGATGCGCGCGTTGATTTCGCCAGCCTCCCCCTTTTTTTTTTACCAAACGAATTTTTTTCTTTCTTTTTTGTAACTTTTAAGATTTTTTTTATTAGTGGTATGCGCGGGTAACTGGCCGCCCACTGAGCACTTCTGCGCACCATCCTGCGCGCATTTGGGGTGACGTAGTGGATTAGGCTCCGCCTTCTGGTGTCTGTGACGGTTGAAGTTAGGAGAAGGGGGTGGGCCAAGGGATGTTCCGGCACGCGATCGTTTGGACGTGAAAGGGGTGGAGAAAAAGTTGCCAGGATGTGGCTAGGTGAGAGGAAAAGATCGCCGGTTTTTATTGGGAATTTCTTTTGCGGCGCGGTAGGTAACTTTTTTTTTGTAGTCGGTTTTGGAGATGCTTGTGAGAAATAAATGCATGTAGTTGATCGCTCAAAATATATATGGTAAATCTCGTTAGTTAGTTATTTGTTAAGATGGTGTGTTTCTGATTTAATTTAGAATGGAATTGGAAATAAATTTATATCGCTGAGCTACATCACACTTACAGAAACATAATTTTTTCGATGCAAATTTAAGTAGTTTTACTACATGACTCTAACTGAGATATTAATTGTTTAAAACGCACATTTTCAATCTACATTTTTGTTTTATATGTTTAATGTATTGGCAATGTGAGCATTCATTGAAATGTTTATTTTTTTAGATGTAACGTTCATTCTTGTTTTACTTTTATGTATTTCACTCTAAGAGGATATAAATTTTTTAAGTTTTAGTACAAAATTTCATCAAATCAGTAAATATATAGTACATTAAAATGTATAAAAAATATGTCATAATAGGTTAATAGAAACATTAAAACATATTTTGAAAAATCGACTTCTCGGTAGATTTTTCGTAAAAATATAAAACTTTATTTCAATGACAAGCGTTGTGCTTTATCTTGACAATTTTTATAAATATAAAAAAAGGCATATGTAGTTTTGCACAGTTAGTGTTTAATTTAAACAATTTTACGGTGTTTGAGTTATGATGGAAGTTTCTACTTTCATTGAACATTTTAACAATGATATGGAAATCAAAACTGAAGATTATTGTTTTAACGTATTTCTTAAATAACCTTTTTTAAAAAAAAAAAAAAACGGAGCAAGACTTGCATGAGGGCTAAACTGCACCGAATATTCCTTAAGAAATCTGAATTTCGAAGGAAATTTCCCCGCATTTGAAAGTCGTACAGAAGAAAACCTTGAAAACCACCGGGAGACAACAATTGAAGTGGGAATCAGCTGGTACAATCAATGTCGATTTTACTCAATTTATTAAACATGCAACACGAATATTAGGCCTCTGTTCTCAACCCATGGAAACTATTAATAATAAAAAAAAAGAGGTAAAATCAATTCCTGATTTTAAAGAAAACCACTTTATAAATACTACGATTTAATTTTTTATCAGAATATCTGCAACGTAAATGCATTCAAAATTTACCCAAAAGAGATTGTGACTTTACGCAATAACAGGCTTGGCTCCAGAACGGGGCGTTAGGTAGGAAGAGAGAAGGGGTGAGAGGAAGTTCTAGTTAGGTTGGTTGTTTTCAGATTATCTGGCGCCGTCAGCAACACTAGGACTATAATGCACCGAAACATTCGTCATTTGACAAGCCAACATATATTTACAAACACCCATGCCATACACGGGACTCGAAGCCGCAACTTCGCGGTCTAGAAGCTAGCACGCTAACCCCTATACCGTTTGATCGGTGGGGATTTGGGAGGAATGTGTGATACCTCCGTACATGTAGAACTGCTGTACTTGCATATATATAAAAATAGTGGCACTTGTGTTTATCAGGGTTCCCACTCACATCACAGAATGAAAATTAATGACTTTTAAGGACCTAAAAAATGTTTTTAAGGATTGTTAAAAATTTGTTTTCAGTCATCATGTCGATATATAAATTTTTAATAAAGTATATTCGACCAAAAAAAGTTACTAGTTGGTCGATGCGTAATACAAATATGTTGGAGAATTCCGATACGGTCACGCAGGGATAGCAAGTTCGAGATGTAGTTTTATAAATTTTGCAGTTGGCCACACAACATCTGCAAAATTTAAGGACTTTTAAGGACTTCTAAGCATTTTCAAGAACTTTTAAGCACCTCTAAGCACCTTCAAGGCCTTGAAAATAAGTTTAAAAATATTAAGCACTTTTAATGACTTTCAATGACCGTGGGAACCTTGGTTTATACAAATGATGGTTGATGGTGAATGCAAACATGGTCATATGTTCTCGAATTTCGAACTTAAGTTGAAATTAAGGAATGGTATAATTTCTGTATACTACTATGCACTTCTAAAACTTCTGGTCAACATTACCTGAGCCTTGAGTATACGTATGCTGAGTATACGCCTTGAGTATACGCTGTAGGATGTATCCTTCCGCGTAAAGATATAGTTCCGGACAAATCACAACTTTTATAGTAATATTGATAACCCGCGCACATAATTTTGTATTAAACTTAAATATATGTTGATATCAACAAGAAAATAAGCGCTTTTAAGTTTAAATTTTGATTAATATTTTACTTTTCTAACCACGGATACTAGGAGTTTTAACGAATCGGCCACACATCATTACTTGATCCTTGAGTATACGCTGTAGGGTGGATCCTTCCGCGTAAAGATATAGTTCCGGACAAATCACAACTTTTATAGTAATATTGATAACCCGCGCACATAATTTTGTATTAAACTTAAATATATGTTGATATCAACAAGAAAATAAGCGCTTTTAAGTTTAAATTTTGATTAATATTTTACTTTTCTAACCACGGATACTAGGAGTTTTAACGAATCGGCCACACATCATTACTTGATCCTTGAGTATACGCTGTAGGATGTATCCTTCCGCGTAAAGATATAGTTCCGGACAAATCACAACTTTTATAGTAATATTGATAACCCGCGCACATAATTTTGTATTAAACTTAAATATATGTTGATATCAACAAGAAAATAAGCGCTTTTAAGTTTAAATTTTGATTAATATTTTACTTTTCTAACCACGGATACTAGGAGTTTTAACGAATCGGCCACACATCATTACTTGATCCTTGAGTATACGCTGTAGGGTGGATCCTTCCGCGTAAAGATATAGTTCCGGACAAATCACAACTTTTATAGTAATATTGATAACCCGCGCACATAATTTTGTATTAAACTTAAATATATGTTGATATCAACAAGAAAATAAGCGCTTTTAAGTTTAAATTTTGATTAATATTTTACTTTTCTAACCACGGATACTAGGAGTTTTAACGAATCGGCCACACATCATTACTTGATCCTTGAGTATACGCTGTAGGGTGGATCCTTCCGCGTAAAGATATAGTTCCGGACAAATCACAACTTTTATAGTAATATTGATAACCCGCGCACATAATTTTGTATTAAACTTAAATATATGTTGATATCAACAAGAAAATAAGCGCTTTTAAGTTTAAATTTTGATTAATATTTTACTTTTCTAACCACGGATACTAGGAGTTTTAACGAATCGGCCACACATCATTACTTGATCCTTGAGTATACGCTGTAGGATGTATCCTTCCGCGTAAAGATATAGTTCCGGACAAATCACAACTTTTATAGTAATATTGATAACCCGCGCACATAATTTTGTATTAAACTTAAATATATGTTGATATCAACAAGAAAATAAGCGCTTTTAAGTTTAAATTTTGATTAATATTTTACTTTTCTAACCACGGATACTAGGAGTTTTAACGAATCGGCCACACATCATTACTTGATCCTTGAGTATACGCTGTAGGGTGGATCCTTCCGCGTAAAGATATAGTTCCGGACAAATCACAACTTTTATAGTAATATTGATAACCCGCGCACATAATTTTGTATTAAACTTAAATATATGTTGATATCAACAAGAAAATAAGCGCTTTTAAGTTTAAATTTTGATTAATATTTTACTTTTCTAACCACGGATACTAGGAGTTTTAACGAATCGGCCACACATCATTACTTGATCCTTGAGTATACGCTGTAGGGTGGATCCTTCCGCGTAAAGATATAGTTCCGGACAAATCACAACTTTTATAGTAATATTGATAACCCGCGCACATAATTTTGTATTAAACTTAAATATATGTTGATGAAAAAAGAAAATAAGCTCTTTTAAGTTTAAATTTTGTTTAATATTTTACTTTTCTAACCACGGATACTATAAGAGTTTTAACGAATCGGCCCAACATCATTACTTGAGCCTTGAGTATATGCAGTAGGATGGATCCTTCCGCGTAAAGATATAGTTCCGGACAAATCACAACTTTTATAGTAATATTGATAACCTGCGCACATAATTTTGTATTAAACTTAAATATATGTTGATAACAACAAGAAAATAAGCGCTTTTAAGTTTAAATTTTATTAATATTTTACTTTTCTAACCACGGACGCTATAAGAGTTTTAACGAATCAGTCACATATCGTTCCAACCAGCCAATCAGGGCGTGGTAAACCGATTCACACATCGTTGTAGCGTATTCAATGACCTCAAGTAAGCCTGTCTCAATGTTAGAGCTGGATATTCCATGGGATATTAAAATTCAAATAAATGACACATCATTCTTTATTAATGAACTATGCAAAAGTTAGATGATTGTGATACTTGTATATAGTTAGTAGATATTTTTTTGGTTTTCTGTACTTTTAAAAATCTTGGCGATCAAAATCGGGGTGATAGCTGATATTGTTCCCAAATATTGTCTTTTATTAATAATTATTTTGATGATACCCCAGCAGTACAAAAAAGCTGGCAAATGTTGCTGGTAAGTGGCCAAACCCTATGTATAACATTGTAAACCGGCCACTGTTACAAATATTGGCCAATCTTGCCCAATTCTGCATAAAATGTACAGGAATTTTTGAAATGTTAATGCAACAGTTTTAAATTTGAAGCATTTTATTTATAATAAAAAACAGAGGACAAAAAATATTTTTTTAATATATTTGACACATTTCATATTTAAAAAAAAGAATTCACGTATTTTGGAACGATTACCGTGTTTCGGCCAGAATTACAGAATTTTCAATCTTCCTTCTACCTGGAAAAGTTGCTATAAGAAAGTTTTCTAATAGCTATACATTAAAAATTTACGCTCATGCTAATATTAATTTTATTTAAAAAATAAAAGAAAAAAAAAGTAATTTTCTACTTATTCTCACATACACAAGAAAGTAATATACTACAAATCCCCACAAAAGGAAGTAAAATACCTAACATTCATATTGTTAAAAATATTTATTATATTCCCACTCCTTAAAAAGTAAATTTCTTGATATAACCACCTTCCAAAAAAGCAAGACTCCCTACAATCCAATTACCCAAAAAGTAATACTTATTGTATTACCCCTTCCAAAAATATCATTCCTATTCTCAAAAATATTGTTTTTTATATTCTCACGCCGAAAATAGAGTAAAATTTCTTATATTTCTAATATTAAAAGAGTAATATTATTAAATTCTCATTTAAAAAAGATTAACATTATTTTAAATTCCTAAAAAATGTGATAGTTTTATATTGTCATCTACAAAAATGCAATATTCCTTATATTACCTCTTCCAAAAAAAAAAAAGTTACATTAATATATTTTTATATATAAAATATAAGAATACTTATTACCAAAAAGTATTGAAAACACAAGATACAACATCGCAAACGTTTTAAGTCGCAGGTAAATAAAACAGCAAAAAAAAAAAAAAAAAAGAATCTCAACACAATCAACACCGACCTTCCATTAAACAAAAGAAGTCCAACTTCAGTAAAAAAATACAGAAAAACAACACCAAAACCACCCAAAAAAATAAAATCGCATCCTCCCTCCCCTCCACCAAACAAAAAAGAACTCCCAAACTTCTTTCGAACAATCGAACAAAAAGTACTACCCAGAGTCGAACAAAACCAGATCCCATGGTGGTCCCCGATTGAGACATGGACACGAAATATGATTTTGCTTGTCAGATTTCTTTTATCCACTCGCCTCCTTTTGCCAAAACAAAAGAAGGCTTTAGTGGTGTAATTAGGGTTCTTCCACCAGGGGCGCATCATCCAACGCCACTGCCTCGGAGTCTGTTAGGGTCCAAATAGCCCTATAGGGACCAGAAGAGGGGTCGCCGGGTCCGAGGGACCACCGGGGACCACTTGAGTCCGGCAGCGCACTTAATCCGGGACATCCGGACAGATAGGTCCCTGCTGTGCTGTCAATCAAGAAGGGGAACTCCTCCTACTTTCTATTTTGCTCGTTGTGATTCCGGTTTTTATGGGAAGTTTGGAAGAAGGAGTTTGTGCTATTGTTCGGAGAATGTCTCAGGTTTGTTGTAAGTTAGAAAGAATTCTTCTTCATAAGAGACTCAGATCTAACATGTGTACGATGGAAGAAAACTTTAAATGCTATTATTTTTTTAATTGGGTAATTTTCATATAACTTTGAAACTAAGTTTCAATGTTTTTTTATATTTGTGTTTACGTTTGAAATTGTGTAAGTGAGAACGTTTTAAAAATGTTATAATCTTTTGACTACACTTCACATTTAATTATTTTTAAAGGCTTTATGGGTGATGCATTAAAATGTCTAAGGCATTTTAAGCATAGAATAGTATTTTAGGTTTATTTCATTAAGGAGGTGAGCAATTTTAAATTTTATCTATACCTAAATTTTTATAGGGCATTTGTATTCATCTTTAAAACTTTCTATAAAATCTCTCCATAAAATATTTATTTCACCCTGTGTATTTCTGGTTTATTGGATGTTTGGAAGAGCGGGCTTTAGTATAAAGAATTTTGAGGTTTCTTTTTTACACCAAAAATATTTTTTCTAAAGTGAGTGAGTAAAATGTAATAAAGGATATAAAAAAAATCAAGGTTTGTTAATAACTGCATAATTATAATAATAAAATGAAAATGCGACGATTTTCATTTAAAATAATTGTTTTTGTGTTCCAATGAGAAAGCAATGCTAATCTTTAAGCTAAAATTCTTTGATTTTCATGCAATTAATATTTATTATTAATTCTGCATAAATGCATAGTAAAAAAAAACCTTTGTTTTCGCTTAGAAGTCTTTCTACTCATTTGTATGGAGTGTTTCGTAATTTATGTGTGGTATTCTGAAATACGTTGTAAATAGTTCAAAAAAATTTGTATACAAAATTTTCAAATGTTAATTTATATACTATTTCTTAACAATTTTATAAAATAATAATTTGGTTGTACTGTCTCTTTTAAATCTGCATATTACTTCAAGTAGTACAAGTTTCAAGAAGATATGCAACTACGTTAATGGTTAAAAAAATGTCCAAAGTGAAACAATTATATGTACGATAGAAACATCATTTTATACAGTATCTAACGCATATTGACTTTTAACATGCATTTATACCAGTGGCCCACAAATTAAATTTCATTTTTTAATGTCAGACGATATTAAAAAACTGTTTTCAGAAAGATAATTTAAATGCATACAAAAAAAAAATACAGTAATATCAGAATTCGACTGTGACCAGTACCTTGACGGGTAACTATTCAAAACTATCTCTTTAAATTACTTTCGCTGCTTCCACCAAATCAGATGCAGTTTTATAAAAATAACTCGCAATACAAAGAGCCAAACCACATATTTGGTGGAAAATAAATCACCTCGCGTTCGGTTGATATACGGTAACCCGCTTCTAACTGGCAACTAACCAATACAAAATATGAAAAACACATTCGCCGGAGCGTAATGTAAAAAAAGTGTTACGCTTGCCCGACCTAAAAACGCGAACCTCCCACTTGGGCCAAATGAAAGGCTTCGGAAAGAAGAAAAAAATAAAAACATAAGGGAAAAATGCCGACAGATCAAAAATCGCAATGCTATAGGAGAAGGGGGGGAGGGGTGAATTATAGGTTCATTGTTGTCCAATGAACAACGGTACAATAATACTAATCTGTTTTCTTGTATCTCTTCCCTTAGAACCAACGGTATGGAACTATATTTAGCAGCCAACCCCTTTAGCATTTCGTGTTGGCTTTGACAAATGACAAGACCATCTCGTTTCAATGGTCATTCCGCAAATGACCGCTGTGTCGTTTAGAATGCGAGTAATATGATCGGCGTGAATAGATAAAAAGAAGGTATAAAAGAAGCGGAAAAAGGACAAATTTAATTGCCTCGCCGGGGTTACGAATACAGATGGATACTGTCCAGTTTCGGACTAGGGATTACGTGTTACATTTTTGAAACACACTTTTTAGTAATGTTAGGTTTAGGGAAGAGGTAGTTGGACCATTTATATTTATTTCGGAGGTTGGTTTATGAGGGACGGTGTAGTAAATTTATGATGTGTTAAATTTTGATCGACTAATAGGTAATTCTGTTGATTTTGTCTTTTCACGTAAGTCCAACAGGATAGGAACGGTATAGTGGTTAGCGTGCTAGCTTCTAGACCATGAGGTTGCGGGTTCGAGTCCCGTGTTAGGCACGGGTGTTTGTAAATGTATGTTGGCTTGTCTAATGACGAATGTTTCGGCGCATTATAGCCCTCGTGTTGCTGACGATGCCAGATAATCTGAATACAACCAACCAACAGGATAGGTTAGCCAGGATTTCAAAACTTTACATGTTGATGGAGTGTGTTTGTTAACACGTTGAGCTCCGTGTCAGCCATCGATGAATTACAGTACGCTGTTGTTTTTCCTACACCTATAATTTGACATAGTGCCTTTCTCAGTACTTTTTAAAATGCAGGAAGTCTTAGTTTTTGAAGTACTATTGATATTTCAATATATAAAAATATTATTAAATATACTATGTCCAAAATGCCCTAGTGAAAAATTGCCTACCTAATAATTTTAAGTCCGAGGTCTGGCAACGCTGCGTAAAAGTGTGGAATGAATGTATGTAAGCATTTCATTCTAAACGTAAATATCTTCTACTGCGATAAGAAACAATGCACCTAATATATTTACTCAACTGTTAAGAGTAAATTTCAATCTGTTAGCAGAGATGCGCTGGTATTGCGGTAAAACGATGCGAAGCGCACTACTGCGTGTGGCCTGAAGGGGATTTCCTTAAGAATTCGTGTGCCGCTCAATGTGTTAATAAAGTCATCCTAATTAACCTTTAATTGCTCCACTACCCAAGATATTTCATCTTTGACTTTTATATTAATTTTTCTGATACTATGTTTCTTACATTTTAAAATGATGCTCACAAATTTGTTTCAAGCAATATGGACCAGGTGTTGCCCCTTGTGGCAAAAATATCAAACCATCCATTTACAGTAGTTAAAGGTTAACCGTAAAATTTACGAGTCTAACGATACTTCACCGATTTTGATTTAAATAACTTTTTGTTTTGGATAGTTAAATTATTATATGTACGTATGATTTATATAGATCATTTAAAGTACACCAAGAAACACAATCTATTCAACAGTCTGAAAGTTAAATCTTGCTGTTTTTTAATAACTTAGGTAATTGACTGTAAAAGCAGAAAAAAATCGGAATGGAATTATTTCATCTGAGAAGACTTGTGTCCTATCATAATTGACCCCGTTAAATATAAAATTGAATATTAAAATTTTATAAACCAATCATGAACGTGTGTTTCATTAGTATTGTCAGGCACTGCGGAAATTGATTGTTTGTGTCATTAATAAGTTCGATAGCATGATAAGAGTAATGAAATATAAACACAATTGCTTTCATATTTTAGACATAAGTTAGTAAATAACGTTTAAATCCAAACTAGCTCTGGTGAAATAAAATTCAACAATCTTGTAAAAATTTCTCTTGAAGAATTCGACACTATATTTTTAAATTTAAAATAATCCGAATTAACTGGATATAATTTTTAATTTTTATAAAAAAGTTTTCTACGTTATAACTTAAAATTGCAACTGTTACACAAACTTATTGATGAGCAAAGTTTTTTTCCTAACGAATTACATAAAAATATCATACACTGCATAAATACAATGTAATATATATATATAAAAAAAAAATGTTTTAGGGTAGGTTCAAACTAATGAACCAAATTAAACATATTTGAATTCAAAATCCAACTTAACAGGTAATCACTTTAAACTTTTATAAATAAAATAAAATAAATTTAGTCTATTCCAATTAATTTTTTTTTACATTCGCATATAGTGCTTTCAAAAACATATACACTCAAAGTCATCATAAAAATAAAATTTTACAAACTAGTGACTTTTTTGCATAATCCTCATTAAACCAGAAGTTAACTATAGACTCTTTTCCATAGTCCCCATTAAACTAGAAGTTGCAGTCTCCAGCCGCATCGCTATTGACTACAGATACATAATCAAACATATACATCAAGAACACTCAAAGTCATCATAAAAATAAAATTTTATAAACTAAGGACTTTTCTGCATAATTCCCATTAAACCAGAAGTTATTAACTATGGACTTTTTTCCATAGTCCCCATTAAACTAGAAGTTGCAGTCTCCAGCCGCATCGCTATTGACTACAGATACATAATCAAACATATACATCAAGAACACTCAAAGTCATCATAAAAATAAAATTTTATAAACTAAGGACTTTTCTGCATAATTCCCATTAAACCAGAAGTTATTAACTATGGACTTTTTTCCATAGTCCCCATTAAACTAGAAGTTGCAGTCTCCAGCCACATCGCTATTGACTACAGATACATAATCAAACATATACATCAAGAACACTCAAAGTCATCATAAAAATAAAATTTTATAAACTAAGGACTTTTCTGCATAATCCTCATTAAACCAGAAGTTAACTATGGACTCTTTTCCATAGTCCCCATTAAACTAGAAGTTGCAGTCTCCAGCCGTATCGCTATTGACTACAGATACATAATCAAACATATACATCAAGAACACTCAAAGTCATCATAAAAATAAAATTTTATAAACTAAGGACTTTTCTGCATAATCCTCATTAAACCAGAAGTTATTAACTATGGACTTTTTTCCATAGTCCCCATTAAACTAGAAGTCGCAGTCTCCAGCCACATCGCTATTGACTACAAATACATAATCAAACATATACATCAAGAATCCCTCAACTAAAGTAGATAGACCGCTACAAAAATAACAAAGAAAGAAAAAAAAAACATCCCAAAAGAAAACTCACCGATGAAAAATAGCTTTAATCGTCATCAAAGCCGCTTTACCTAATTCCTCCACGACGCCAGTTCTTGCAGTCCAGCACCGCCATTTTTTTTAGCTTTTTCATTATCTCTCATTTATTATTGTTATTTTTTTGCTGCCCTTTAGTGGTTATATCTCCCATGTTTGAAAAGTTGCGCGTGACAAGGCTTTATAGAGGACTAAGGTATATGAAGGCGATCGCCCAAAAGCTCTTGTGCACGGTAATTAGACTTAAACATGACGGCCACACCCTGTACAATACCAAGTACATGGTCCAGATAGGAATATATATTTATATATACACTTTTTACACAGAGGCGGCGAGTTCTTTATTTTTCTCTTCCGACAGACTTTTCGTTCGTTTTATTATTGTTATTATTGGAAACGCGGGGTGTGTGGGAGGGGGGAGCTAGGTTTGGGCGTGTGTGGGGATCGGCCCCCTCTCTCTCTCCCTTGATGTATTTGTTCAGACGACATGGAAATGAGTCATAGTTCTTAGAAGATAACTGTCACAGGTTGCACGCGGAATGATTAAATATAAAAATTCTTGTAATGGATATATAGTGTTGTCATTTTGACATATTGGTTGAAGATAGGACTGTGTATTTTTGCTTTTGGTAACGTAAGTGGTTTGGTTGTAAGGAAAGGGATTACAGTTTGAGCTGATGGTTATCAGCATTTCGCATACTGGTGTCCTTTAAAAGAAAGTCATAGTAAGAATTTTTTCCTATACTCGCTATGTTACAATCTTCTAGCCTAGTTCATCTAGAAACTACTTTACCTTAGACTGAGAAGCGACTGCAATTTTTGGACCCCATCGAACATCATTCTGAATATTTTTCAGAAATTGGAGAGAAGTGAGTAGATTACGAATCCACTGGTCTGCCGTGGCAAAAACGGCCGAAACTGGTCAAACATCGACTTTAAATAAGTTGAACTAAATGCAATTTCCAAATGCGCCATAACTTAACAAATAATGAGCATTTATTTTTTATTTGGTAATCCTCACTCTTTAATTTTTAATTAAGAAGGTTGCAGACGATTCAGATGTGTGGCTATGGCTCACTTACATCTTTCACAAATGAGCCAAATTGGCAATAAACATTACGTCACTGATGACGTAACTGATGTCGCCAATTTGGCTTACTTTTAAAAGATACAAGTTTTCCGAGCCAGAGATTAGAAATCGTTTGCGCTTTTTCTCATTCAAAATCAAAATGCAGTGGGTTGCCTTACGAAAAAGTTTGTTCTCTTTTTGGCAAATTATGACATATTTGGCAATCGGATTTTAGTTCAACTCATTCCAAGTCGACTTTTGATCAGTTTCGGCCATTTTTGCCACGGCAAACCAGTGGATTCGTAATCTACTAACTTTTTTCCAATTTCTATAAAAAATTCAGAATGATGTTAGATGGGGTCCAAAAATTGCAGTCGCCTCTCGGACTATTATGTAAAAGCTTGACATTTGGTGAACAGATGCGAACATGATCACTTAAAAAAACCGACATACATTAAAAAATCGAAAATAGCGTCTAATATATTTGAAACTTCCTTACGAAATCCTAACGTAAATGCCTATGCAATGGCACCAACCTAAAATTAATCTTTTGCTTTTTTTTAATTTTCATTTATAATAAATATACATTAAATGAAAACAATTGATGTCATTTCATTAAGTGATCATTTTCGTACCTATTCACCAAATTTCAAGGTTTTATAGAAAGTAGTTTCTAAATGCACAGGGCTAGAAGATTGTAACATATTGAGTATAGGGAATGAACCTTCCTCTTAAGCCCCATTAATGACCAAAAGACATTTTGGAAATTAAAAGAAAAATATGTACGATATTGCAGCACTTGAAAAGGTAGACGGTTTGAGTGGTGCAATGAAGACATATTGGAAATTGCAATGATTCGTAAGCAGTAATGGCCACACACTATCAATTTCATGGTGTGGTCTTGAAATTGTGAACATCTGAATACCAAACATCTTGGATTGCTATCTTGCTGTTGATACTTTATCTCTCTCCCCATATTTATTTTATTTTATTTTAAAGATGCACTGTATAGGGATGTGGCGTATATATTCTTATACGAATTTTAAATTTTACAAATAAATCCCTTCGTCTTATAATTATTAGATAAGTACATACATTCAATCAGATTTTTATTTTTTATTACTTCTACCACTTAATAGAATAAATGTATCTGAAAAATTATAATTGTTGTTTCCAAAACAAAATTAAATTTTAACGCGAATGTTCAATTATTTATGAGATTACAAACAATCATTGATTTCACAAAAAAATCAACTATCAATAATCAAAAGCAATTTATCTGAATAATGCTTAAAATTTTCAACAGTTTAATCAATGTTTTCCAAAATAAAAAATACATATAATTTATAGTTTGAGCACTTTTTGCAAAATAAAAAGTTATGATTTTTCCAAGTATACCACAGATGAATTCAATTGGAAAAAAAAAATATTTCTGCACAAAACAGCATAAAATAAAACTATCCGTCACGCACCCAAAAAGTAACTCTTTTCATAAAATATGAGAACAATTCTTTGGCCATGACAATCCCTTCAATCCAATTGAAATTCCGGATCAAATGAACTGGATATAATACCTCAGAAGTAAATGCTTCAACACCACCACTCAGAAATCCATCTATACTCAACAGCAGGCCATTTAAACACGCGTTGTTCTTCGATAAGACTCTTCAGGACAGCATCAGGGAAACGACAAGACACCATCCCACTTGGAGTAACCATCTATCAACAACCCCTGACAACCCCCCCCCCCCTTGGAAGTTCACCCCTTCTACCCATACCCAGGAGAGAAACCCAACCCCTAAATTTTATTAGCATTTTTTAAGATCATCGCCTTTTAAAAAACATTTAAAAACGAAAGGGGGAAAATAGGGGAAAAAAAATCGGCCCAACCCCCCCAAGTGGCAAGGAGGAAGAACTTAGACCCGGTGTTTGAAGAACGATAAGAGCAAAAGAGTTGATTTTTTTTTGTGTTATTATTAAAAAAAAAAAAATAGGTGTGATAGGTTCGAGAGGAAAAAAATCTTTTTTATAAAAAAAATATGCATAGCTGCTTCAATTCCCCGACCGCATAGTCACCATCAAACAAATGTTGTATTATTTAAATCCGCTTTTGGTCTGCTATGCCTCATTACCAAAAGTTATCGGCGGGACTGGTGGTTTGTAATGCGCAAAACGGGGGGGGGGGGGGCTCTGGACCGGGAGAGGACGCCAATGCAAAAGGCACACGCTTCGCTAATCCTTCAAGCCCCCTTCAAATATTAATGCACTATCTATTTGAAACGAGTCTAAGTCGAGACTGCTGAAGGAATTCTTCGCTTGTGGAGGGGTCGGCTACAAATTGCACGGATGAAGATGGTCATTGGATATCAATACGTGAAGTAGATGTACCTTCTGTTGATGCTCAAAATTAGGTTGGTTGTTGGTTGTTTTTCAGATTATCTGGCGCCGTCAGCAACACGAGGGCTATAATGCGTCGAAACATTCGTCATTAGACAAGCCAACATACATTTACAAACACCCATGCCTAACACGGGACTCGAACCCGCAACCTCGCGGTCTAGACGCTAGCACGCTAACCACTATACCGTTTGGTCGGCCTCAAAATTAGGAGATGTAGGGATGTGTTAAGCACTTTATAAGTGGCAGGAGTAGGCAGTTGAAACTTGCCAAACCAAATCTTCTATTTTCTGAGTAATAAAAATGCATTTTACAGTGCATTCTCAAAAATATTTTAATACCTTGTTAGCATAATGGAAAAGATTTTTTAATTTTTTTTGGTAGACATTTAAGAGATTAATAAATTTAAATTTTATAGCTTGTGACTCAATTGCTTAGGTAAAATTGTACTTTGTGGTGCAATGTTTCAGTGATATCGCATTTGGATTTCTTAGAAAACGTTGTATGCTTAAAGTGATGGACATTAGAGCATTAGAGATTCATATTAAAAAAAATATGGAATTTATATGAAAATAGTTTCTTTTTATTAATTTTCTATTCCAAGATACAAACGCGGACGAAACGCCCTCATTTGTATATCGAAAGGAAAACGCTTAGCGACTAACCAGAGACCGTTTGTCATAATAGCCACCGTGTCTGCTAAGTGGCTAGAGAAACTGTATAGAGCCGTCATCGGCGAGTCTCGATTTCAGGACATTTTGCATGCTAGTCGACAAGTCTGCCTTCAAGCTGAGAGGTATACCAATTTTTAAATTCCAATTAAGATTTGCAAAATATTATTTAAATCAAAACCTTTCTTAAAAAAAATTCATTGAATGAAGCAAGTAGAGAATAAGGAATTATAAAATAAGCGTTATTAAAATTTTTATATCTAACGAACGGAGCCGAAAATTGCACCGATCAACAAACGCAAAGGTGATTTCTCTGCCTATAATATGTATACAAGGAAAAACAACTTTTACAGATTTTTTTTAAGAATAAAAGCGAAATATACAAGGCGAACAAAAATGAAAGCACAATAGTTAAGTATAACACTATTCAACAATGCATATAAACTAATCTTTCTGTATAATTAAAAGAATGGTGAAGATAAATTAGTTTCCGAAAAGAAACAGTTTATTTTTAAATCCTTTATATTAACTTCGACTTTATGTGTATGTTTGTGGGTTTGTCGATGGTAGAGAAATCTGCGGTGGTCTAATTAACTACCTTGCTGTCATTCAGTCGGTCTGAAACTTGACAAATAGATTCGATGTCGATGATAATGAATTGTATCAAATTTTGGGGCTGTAACTGTCACTAAAAATCACTTTTACGGACTACTAATAAACCAACTTGCCGTCATCCAATCGCGCTACAATAGTATTTAATCGAACATCTCTTTCCTGTTGCCAACACTTTTAATAAATAAATAATAAAATCGTTTTAATCAGAATAAATAAAAGATATTTGTATGTGAGTGCACGTTCATCTTTCATAAATAAATTTTGAAACGTGGTTTGCCTCATATTTTCCTGATAGAAATGTTTTTGAATGGTTTATTAGCATTCCGTAAAAGCTATCTTTTAGTGACAGTTACAGCCCCGAAACTTTATAGAATGTAATGTCATCGACATTGAATCTATCTGCCAAGTTTCAGCCCAATTGGATGACGGCAAGGGGGTTAATTAGGCCTCCACAGATTTTCCTATCATTGACATACCCAGTCACATACACGCAAAATCGAAGTTAATATAAAGGATTTAAACATATAGTTGTTTTTAATTTATAATCGAATGTATGATCCGAATGATTAGTTACAGAGTAACACTGATTTAAGTTTAGTTTTCAAAGGTTAATTAGAAATAAAAATTCAACCTTCTGACATATATTTTGCCCACCTGATAGCTGTGGGGTTAATGCTCTGTTCTCGCATGCCAAAGGTGCCGGGTTCGCTTCCCGGGTTAGGCATATATGCTCGTTGTGGTTCAGAATCCACGTTAAGCTGTGCATAAAAATAGGTCTTTGATCATACAAACCAACAAACCAAAAAATATTCAACGTTGAAATTAGGAAATATATTTTTAAGAGAAGACCGCAAGATCCCCGATAATTTGGAAACCTATAACCAGCCCCTTTAGACCGCAAGCAAAAATGAAATGCACATTTCGACCCAAGCGGTCTAAATAATTCACAGTTATTAGCAAACGGATGAGGTAGCGATTACAAATGCCCAATGCAAGGAATTATAGAATATTCCCATTCCCCCTACACTCAAATTGTATTCTAGACGAAATAAGGAAGATTTATATTCGATTTATACATTACCGTATCATACTTTTAAATGCCATCAAGCAATAAGTTGTTTGTTAAAGGTTTTTATCCACTTCGAGGAAAGGAACGCAGTTGATGTAATTCACAATGTATAGTGTTTTATTATTGCTAGATATTAAATCAAATTAAAGAAAAGGGGGTTATCTTTCTCTCGGTACGGTAGTTTTTTTTTAAAAGCCTGTACAATTAAGATGAAAAATTGGCGGAATGTGTAAACTTCTTAGGATGTAGTTTGTTAGGAGCAAGGCTAGGATTTCCAATTGATGTATTTTTATTGCTGAACTATTAATAAGCGGAAAGAACGAATTGTTCTTTTTTTTGCGGAATATTTGGAGATTTCGCTCTTGCTGGTAGTAATGCGTTTAAAAAAAATATGCAAGATATGTGTTGTGTAAAATATGCAAGAAAATGTTTGAGTGTTATCGATAATTGCATTTGTGTTCTTTAAATATTAAAAGAAAAATAATAAAATTTCGAATCGTTTTAAATCAAACAAAAAAAACTATGCAAATTTTTTTTTAGAATTAGTTTTTAAAGTTTAACCGACAGTTTAATGCAATGCCTATAACATAAACATTTAAAAATTTAACAATATTGGTATTGTACAACTTAGAAGAAATGCATATTGTTTAGAGACTGCAGTTTTATTTACAAAGGCAGAAAACGATTAAACATTTTTAACAGTATATTCAAATATAAGATCGTTAAAAATATTTAAAATACCCAGATAACACAGAGGCATTGGCTAATGTCAGAAACAAGAATTCTAGGAATATTGTCCAATCCATAACGAAACTACAGTATTGTTCCAAAATACACGATTTTTTAAAAATGAAACTTGTCAAAACCATCATAAAACATATTATTTACTCTTCAGTCCTTTCTTATAAAAATATATTTCAATTTTAAAAACCTACATCAACATTTCAAAACTTATTTAACTATATTTTACCCAATACTGGTCGAGATTGGTCAAGATCCGTATCAACGGCCAGTCTATGACGGCCTACATTGGGATTGGCCAGTGTTGAGAGATATTAGCTAGAGTATTTGTGCTAAGCTACTGAGGAACATGTAAATTATTTCACATATGCCTACTCGATATTAGAAATTATCACGTTGTAATATCTTTACGTAAACAATAACACGAAAATTGAGGATATTAAGGCGTCTTCTCACTTTAGGCACCTCGAAAATAGGCTATTTTCGCGATTTTTTTTCGAGGAATTTTGCAAACAATCACGGGATAAAATGGATCCTATATAATAAACACATCTTTCAAGTACAAGAAAAATTTTATTTTTTATTTTTTTGAACAATTATTATAATAAAACAGTAGCATCGAAAAACCCGTGTAGAAATGTAATGTTCGTGGCTTGTTGATGAAATTTCGGAAACTATCCGGCCGATTGTCATGAAATTTGAATGACATATTTTTCATAGTTATGGCTATAGCGCATATCATCAGATTTTTGATATTCGCGAAAATAACAAAATGGCGCACGTTTTTCGAAAAAGTAAAAAAAACGCGTTTTTTTGCAGTTTTTTGTAAAAAAAAAATACTTCAAATCAAAATTTCAAAAATCTGATGATATGCGCTATAGCCATAACTATGAAGAATATGTCATTCAAATTTCATGACAATCGGCCGGATAGTTTCCGAAATTTCATCAACAAGCCACGAACATTACATTTCTACACGGGTTTTTCGATGCTACTGTTTTATTATAATAATTGTTCAAAAAAATTAAAAAAAAAATTTTTCTTGTACTTGAAAGATGTGTTTATTATATAGGATCCATTTTATCCCATAATTGTTTGCAAAAATCCTCGAAAAAAAATCGCAAAAATAGCCTATTTTCGAGGTGCCTAAAGTGAGAAGACGCCTTAAGTTAAGTTATTGGATGATATTTTATTGATGCTGTGTGAGCATTTGTTGACGAAAACATGAAATAAAATGAACAAAAAAAAAAAAAAATTGAACTGAATAAACAATAATCAATAAAAATTCCTCAACATAAATTAAACCTAATCTAGTCACAAAACCATATTTGAGAAATAAATCTACGCCGATAAATGTTTTCGAAGAAAAAATACATTAAAAGAGGATAATTAATTGTCAACCATTCCTGAAAGTTTCCTATACAAACCTTGAACGATTCTAAAGAACAGTTATTTAGGCAGAAGCATCCAAATTGGTCCCACTTCTAATACGCCTCCAGAAAGAACAAGAATGCCGTCATTGTGATTCGAACCAATCATTGCTATAGGACAACAGGGAAATAAACCGCTGGCGGAAGTTATTTTTCTAGTACCAATATGGCGTAACTTGGCGGCAACCGTAACGCACGGTAGCTGCGTTATTGGGACTGGGATTAATAATCCTAAGAAAAGGTCCCCTGATTAGCAAATGGAACGGTAATTCTTTTTTAATTAGAAAAATAAAGCACGGAATAAAGAAGGTTACAAATTATGTTTTCTGTTTAGCTGATGAATGGTTGTTTTATGGTAATATTTATTGCCTGACAGATAAGAGATAAGTTTTTTTCTTGATTAACAATTTCCAATACGTAAGTTCTTGTGGAGTAAATTGTGGGGGGTATTTTTAGTGATGAACATGACTTGTTGATTAAAATATAAGCACGGAAAAGGGACTGAGTGCATATACCAATCAATTATTATATATATTTTAAGAAGTATGTTACTATGTTCTACATTTATGCAGTCAAACCCTGTTAACGCGAAATCACTTAACATGAAACCCCGTTTAAAGTGAAGTAAAAGCAATTCTCCGTACTTAAAACTTAACGTTAATTTATTTGTTTAACACGAAATTCGGTAAACGCGAACAATTTCTGCGGCCCCATCGAGTTCGCGTTAACGGGGTTTAACTGTAGCATTTTTGGACGGTGATTGTTGGTAATGATACTGAAGAGAATACAAGGATCAGACGGGAATCGAACTCGAGCCTTCCATCTTGCCAGGCCGAAACTATAACTGTTAGACAAAGGTGATCTCCTATCTCGAAGGGAAGTTTAAGGGTTTTGAAGTGTACACTACAGTACTCTTCTCGCAGTGAGTCGAAAGGGAATATTTCGGAAAGAAATCATACGTCACGTGGGTGCAGCGAAACGTAACACAGTGAAGTGCGTTGTGTAGTGGCAGAAGACTTCTGTATGCGTGTTCAGTCCAGGTTCACCGGGTATCGAACTCGAGGCAACCAGCATGCTAGGCCGAAACTATAATCGATAGACTATAATCGAGTTTCTGGGTTTTGAAGTGACCACCAAAATCCCTTTTCATCTTTATATAATAAAAATACTTGTTAAATGGTGTACTAAATTAAAGGCTAAGACTTCCTGATGAATAACTTATTTGCAATTGCAATTTATGTTATTTGTTTGAAAATCGAAGAGAAAAAAATCACAAATAGCCCCAAAATTTTAGTGACATTCAGTAGATGACAGCACAATAGTAAAGAGAAAACAGCAATTTGAGCACGTCAAGGAAACCTAAGGAAACTTATATCTCTCAGCAATGGAATGCATTATATAACTTCCAAATGAACTTTCAAATTATCTTTACTTTTCTATGCAATCTTAAATGCGCAGGCGCCCACTAGTTTTTAATAACTAAAAGTATGTACCAAAAACATTATAGTTTTGAGACTTTCTAATTGTGAACAAGTTGAAATATAAGGATGCATTCGAAATTAATACGTAATTTTATCATTTCTACACTACTTCTTAAAGTACAATTAAATTCTTTCAAATTTAATTGCTTATTTTTTTTAAACTTTAAACCAGCATTATTTGTAAAGACATCTGTAAGTCCCACTAAATAAAACTAAATTTAACCGATGGCGAATAGCAAATTCTCGTGTAAATGAATGAAATAAAATACTGCAGTACAAAAACTGCAAGTTTACATAGAAAAAAAATACGGAAAACGTTTTTTGAGGTATAACGTTTTTAGAAGTCACCATACTCAAATTTCCCACCAAAATCCAAAAAATAAAATTTTAATAACTTAAATTAATCTCAATAGACAATTATTGTCTATCTACAATTATTGTTTATCTACAATTATTGTCTATGCTGAAAAGCCTTTTTTATATCGTGCCACTCGGTTACCTATATATTTACTACCACCATTACTTGAAACAACATTTAAGCTCCCACTCACTTATTAATTGCACACCAGTTTACCATCCGTTAAAACAAAAACTGCAATAAATAAACAAAACTATAACCATTCATATTTACCATCCCTCTAAAACGTCTCAATTTCACCAAAACCATAACCCAAAACGACCCACGCTTAACTCCAAACAGTAAACACACATACTTACCCCACGTGCATTGACTATAGTACGAGCGAGCAGCCCTATTTAAAAACATCAAACTATCACTTTTCTCAATGAATTCAGTTAATGGGGGGAAAGAAGAGGGGAAAGCCAGAAGTCATCAGCGCCTATATCTATCACATTTCCGGGTCAGCCAACCCCCTGCCATTTGCGCCGTTAATTAGTTGCGGGCCACGCTAATGAGCGCTAATTGGCGCCGTTCAGCGCATATTTCAAGTGCTCTTCTTCTAAGGAGGGTCTGGGATGATTAAGGTCTCCGAGAAAGGTGAGTTTGTTTGGAGGAGTTTTTCGTTTTCGCGAAGGGTGCATCTTAGGGTTGCGGAGATGGCTGTAATAAATAGGGGGGGGGGGGGGTATGTGAGTTTCGAATTGTTTAGAAATATGCGGTTTTTGTTAGAGTGTCTAAAGAGAAAATACTTTTAATTTCCCAGAGGATTTCCGGTGTTTGTGCTTGTTGGGTAACGTCAAATAGAAATAAGAAACTGATTTATAGAAAACAACAACAAAAAAATATGTAAATAAGTACTAGTAAATTAAAAAGAAAAAAATTAAAGTTGGTAAGGGTAATTTAATGTGCAATAGAGATTAAAATTAAACGATTTTTCAAAATATTATTAAATAGAAATTGAATTTTAGAGAAACTTTATGATCATAACAAGTTTAAGAAGATATGACTTTTCTTGACATTTTTTTAACGTTGTTTACCTTTTGAATAAAACAATTTCAAATATTGATTCATAATATTTATATGCTTAAGTTCCTGAATTTATTTATCAAAAATAATCATATTAACTCATGATACTTTCAGAATCGTATTCCTCATTTCTATATCCCGATTTCTATAGTTTCCTTATAGCTGGACACCATCTTTCAAAATGTCAGCCTTGGTTAAAAAAATATATAAATTAATCTTATGCATCTATTGGATGGAAAATATTGCCATATCCCTCAGCAATATCATTACACAATAACGCATTAGATAGTTGAAATTAGCTGTCCACAAAAGTTTTTATTTTATCCATCTAAAAACTTTTTCTCCACATTAATGCTGTAACATTCATGAATTGCACAAAATCAGGTATCTAGCTTCTCTTACATATGATTCAATCCAAAACTTGAACAACCTTTTTTTTATAATAGAACACTTCTAGAAAATAGCTTTGATCAGTCTGGAGATGCATAGCGCATTTAGTCATAGAGATGCTGTTTCATGTCGACTAGCGGGTATTTTCCTACATAAATTCTGTACAATTCCAGCTCGCACATAAAGTTAGTAACCGTTTTACAAAAATATATTAAAGGTTGTTGAGTATTGGTATTCAAATGTTTTTGTTAACCAACTTTAATAAAGTGGAGAGCCAGAATTAATGAATTGGAGCGCGAATTCAGTGCAAAGGATTAGGAAATAAATATTAATGCTGTCGAAAACAGTGATTACAAATGAAGTCATCTAAATGTCCATTATTTTTTTCCTTAGCGTTTTGAAAACTATATGGAAAGTAAAGTATACTTTCCTATAATAAAAAAAAAAGACAGTATTTAATAGTTTATTTGTAAAATAGTAATTTTTAAACTCCCATGCATTCAAAAAACCTTGCTCCTAAACCAGTAAAAGCAGACAATAAAATAAGTTTTCAAGACTTTAGAATTGACAAAAATAAACACGCAATTTCAATGCAGGAAATCCAAACAATTACAATACAACTAAATCTGAATAATATTTAGCCTCTCTCAACGAATTAACAAGGCGGTAACTAGAGACACTTCTTTAATAAAGACAGTATTTGACAATTTACTTGTTAAAAATAAAACTTCATATAATCTTGGCCTTAAAGAGATTAAAAGCAAACACTTTAAAATAATTAAGAATAAAAATAAAAAAAATGAATTTTAATGCAGGAATCTAAACAATTAAAACCCGATAATCCAAATACGCGTTTTGTACATCAACCTACTTTATTCAACGAAGTATAAGCAGCGCGATAACAAGAAACACAACGACACTAAAGACTGTATTTGGCGGTTTATGTATCCCTGACAATTCGGTACTCAAATAACCTAGGTCTTTAAAGGAGTAAAAAATAAACACTGAAAAAAGTTTTCAGAGAATTTATAATAATAATAATAATAAACAAAACACGCAAACATCCAATTCAAAAATCCAACCAATTAAACGCCATTATCCTAACACGCGTTCGTACATCAACCGGCCTCTTTCAACGAATTATAAGCACCACGATAACTAGTGACACCGTGTTACTAAAGACGATATTTAATGATTTACTTGTAAATTCATTATTGATAACTATCACTCAATGAACACATGCAGTCAATTCAAATTCAGCAATCCAAGCAATTAAAAACCATTATCCAAAACGTGTTTGCACATTAACCGGTCGCTTTCAACGAATTCTAAGCACTGCTATAAATAGAGAAACCGCGGCACTAAAGACGGTATTTAGGGGTTTATGCATCCCTGAAAACTTAGTATTCAAATAAACTCGGTATTAAAGGGGTAAAAACGCACACTAAAACAAACTTTCAAAGAATTTATAACTAAAAAACATGCACTCAATTCAAATTCAGCAATCCAAACAATTAAAAACCATTATCCAAATACGCGTTTGTACATCAACAGGCCTTTCCTCTTTCAACGAATTCTAAGCACTGCGATAACTAGAGGAACCGTGTCACTAAAGACGGTATTTGGGGTTTTATGCATCCCTGAAAACTCAGTATTCAAATCAACTCAGTATTAAAGGGGTAAAAACGCACACTAAAACAAACTTTCAAAGAATTTATAACTTAAAAACAAACACTCAATTCAAATTAAGGAATCCAAGCAATTAAAAACCATTATCCGAATACGCGTTTGTACATCAAACCGGCCTCTTTCAACGAATTACCAGCACCACGAAAAGGGTTCCGATCAAACTTTTCCAAGAGCAAGGATGAACAGAGATTACCGGTGAGTACAGATAGGTGGAAAGAGAGTAAAAGAAAAAAAGGAGGACGGGGGGGATGAGAAAAAGGTCGTCGAAAGACACTCATGACAAATGATCCTTCAACAAAAAGTCACGGGGAACTAGATAGGCCAAAAACTCTCCTCTCTCTCCCTTTTTTCTTTTATTACCTTCTTTACTCTTTAAACTAGAGACCCAATCAAGTGGAAGCAAGAGACTCTGAGAGGCCGGAATGCTTGGGATGGAATTCGAGGGGGGGGGGGGGGCTATAGATATATAGAGCACACACATGGCTGTGTGGAGATGTGCGGCTGTATCGTGTGTGGGGAGTTGAAGGATAAAGTGGTATATGCTTACGAAAATGATTTTGAGAAGTTTTAAAAGTTTTCAATCCGCGTTACTTGGTGGAACTTGTACCTCGATGGGAGGGTATCGTAAGTGAGCATTTTGCGATGATTGAAGTTTTTATCAAAACTAATTTGTAAAGATTGATAAGTAGACAAAACTGTTTTAGATGTAATAGTGTTACTTTTAAATACATGTAAGTACTTTGAATAGTTACTGACTTATCGTCAGCCGTGAAAATTTTGCCAGTTTTTGAACAAAGTAATATTTGGTGATCTGTTGAGTTCCTGAACTAAACAACATAGGCTGACAATCTTTTGGTTGGTTCTCCAACGAATTAATTAATGTTAGTTTGGGAACTAAAAAAGGCTACCCAACTTTATTTTGTTCAGAATCTAGCAGAGTTGTCCTGGTAGACAGTACTTAAAACATAGTGTTTTTTATTACTCTCTATTTAATTAAAAAAGTATCGATTAAACACTTCAGAGCATAGAAATTAGATTGTTTTGAAAAAATGCATAAAATTATACATCAATATTCTTTGAATTTTACAAACCATTAAAACGTAAAAGATCCAAAATGAAATATTAAAAAAATAATAATAATAATAAGCATAAAAGTGAAATTTATGCTTCATATTTTTTTTAAAATTATGTCTTTATAGTTATAGAATTACCAATATGAGAATTATAACTAGTACACATGCATCATTTACTTCATACATACGGATACACGTCTCTTTGTTCCAACAATAGGGAAAGTTAAAATTTCTGATTTATACCATTTTGGCTATAAAATCCTTTATATATCTATAGAGGGACTGTATGTGTGTGCAGAGATACCACTTAAAGTATGAAATCAGGGGGAAGTTTAATAGGCTCTGGCAACACTGTCAGTAATCGATGATAAACGATTGATCGATCAGTAAAAAAAAATATATTTTTTTACGTGGGAGGGTTGGGATAAAGTTAAAAAGGGTTCATGAGGGGTCGAGGAGGGGAAAGTTAGAGGGATTTTCAAGACACTCGAAGTCAGTTCAACCCTCTCGAAGTTTATTATCAAGGTGTGGGCCGTGACACGTATGGGGTGCTTTTTGCTTCTTGATGGCTTCTTTGGAAGTTAGAGGAATTCTTTATTTAACGGTAAGCGATTACGTGCATTGGGGGTGCTTAAATGAATGATGAAATGAAATGGGGTTGAGGGGTTTTTTAGAGGGAATTTAGGGGATTCTGAGGGATAAGGAGGATTTAAATGATGGTCTTGGGAAAGGGTTTGGACCTGATCGGTGAACTGGTTTACTGGGGTGTATACTAGTTGGATGCTTGGCCCCTTATGAACAGCACTCGTAGACTTATAGGAAGTTGGTACCTTAAAATTTATAAATAATCGATTTTGAGTTTATTATTGTTTATCAAAATTTAAATTCTCCCTTTTAAAAGGATATCGCATTTGTATTACTACCTCAACTAGAAGTATTTTTAATAATTTTTTGAAGACAAAATTGGTTACTGTTTGTGTAAGTAAAGTTCTCTTTAAAATGTGTTTTTCTCATAACAACATTTTTCATTATTCATGTACCTTTTTCTCAGGAATTGCACAAACTATCTTCCTAAAAATTTTCCACGTATTCCTTCAATGTATCTGTATATACTGAAGAGAGATTTTGCTGTTATTTAAAAAATATTTGTTGTTTTGGCTTATTCCGGAAAAAAGCTTTTGATTTTTAACAAATTTTAATGACCTTTATGAAAATTCGTTAAAAAAAAAAAAGTAAATGAATTAGAATCAAAAGCTAACTTCGGTAGCATAACAAGTGTCTGATAAATGCACCGGAAAAATTAGGCTTCTATGTCAATTACTTTCTGAGGAAAAGGTAGATAAAATATGCAAAATTAACATTATTGGTATAGAGTTTATCAACTCCCCTTATGCTGATATTTGGATACTAAGTTGGGCTATTCTAATGCAATCTAGAAATTATGTTGATGCTTTTGAAAAAGGTTAAGTGTAAAAATATCCACCTTCTACTACAATTTAACTGTCATCTAAGAACGGTATTGTGTTGCAAAGAGCTACTCTCTAATGCATTTAAATTATAATTGCCATATAGAAATGACGTTGATGTTTAGTAAAAGGTTGAATGAACCTTCCAAAACAATTCAATAGCTATTGTCATCTAGAAATGTTGTTGATGTGTTGAAAAAGTTACAATGTAAAGCTATAATAATGGTGAATCTTAAAAATTTATTAAATAATCATACCGAGGAAATTAAATGTATATATTGCAGGAAATAAATGATAAGTGATGTTTGATTATTTGAATTTATTGAACAAAGTAATTGTATGGAGACTAGAATTTATTCCATAAATTTAAAATGAAGGGTATGGGTACATATTTTATAAATAATTTAGTAAAAATACTTTTTACTAACGTATTTAATAAATAAAGTATATTGCAATACAACACAAAAATTTCTGGTGGATTAACAAAATTTCTCAAACTTTTTAAACGATTTGAAAGAATTTAAATTATATTAAGACATAGGTTTTCAAAAGAAACCTCTCACATGATGACATTTGGTAAGCATATTTTTCCTTTCAAAACCAACCTAAAAGAAATCAAGATACGGTGCCAACATGATCTTTCGACAACGACCATACTTTGCAAACACGCATCAGGGACAACACAACAGAAGTACAGGTAATTTCCTTTATATTTTTGATTTGAAAGAATTTAAACTACATTAAGATACAGGTTTTCAAAAGAAACCTATTACATGATGACATTTGGTAAGCATAACTTTCCTTTCAAAACCAACCTCAAAGAAATCAAGATACGGCGGATCTTTCAACAACGACCATACTTTGCAAACACGTATTAGAGACAACACAACAGAAGCACAGGTAATTTTATTTATATTTTTGATTTGAAAGAATATAAAATATATTATGATACAGGTTTTCAAAAGAAACCTATTACATGATGACATTTGGTACGCATAACTTTCCTTTCAAAACCAACCTCAAAGAAATCAAGATACGGCGCCAATAAGATCTTTCGACAACGACCATACTTTACAAACACGCATCAGAGACAACACAACAGAAGCACAGGTAATTTCCTTTATATTTTTGATTTGAAAGAATTTAAACTACATTAAGATACAGGTTTTCAAAAGAAACCTATTACATGATGACATTTGGTAAGCATAACTTTCCTTTCAAAACCAACCTCAAAGAAATCAAGATACGGCGGATCTTTCAACAACGACCATACTTTGCAAACACGTATTAGAGACAACACAACAGAAGCACAGGTAATTTTATTTATATTTTTGATTTGAAAGAATATAAAATATATTATGATACAGGTTTTCAAAAGAAACCTATTACATGATGACATTTGGTACGCATAACTTTCCTTTCAAAACCAACCTCAAAGAAATCAAGATACGGCGCCAATAAGATCTTTCGACAAGGACCATACTTTACAAACACGCATCAGAGACAACACAACAGAAGCACAGGTAATTTCCTTTATATTTTTGATTTGAAAGAATTTAAACTACATTAAGATACAGGTTTTCAAAAAAAAAAAAAAAACTATTTGATGATGACATTTGGAAAGCATAACTTTCCTTTCAAAACCAACCTCAAAGAAATCAAGATACGGCGCCAATAAGATCTTTCGACAACGACCATACTTTGCAAACACGCATCAGAGACAACACAACAGAAGCACAGGTAATTTCCTTTGTATTGATCACAAAACCCATAACCTCAAGTACACTAACGGTCATCGCATTGTCAATACTCCGATCAACCGGATACAAAAAGAATAAGCAGACGCACTAATAATACAGGGAATCATCATTTCTACAAACTCAAATACACTTTTTTAAGGAAATGGGAGAGAACAGAATTGAAAAAAAAAGAAAGAAAGAAAAAAAGAATGGAAACCACCAATGAAAGAATACGTAACAACAATATATGTGGAGTCATCGAATCATCTTTAAAAATTCTCGATGTGTACCCTACCTTTAATTACTAGGTGCGCTTTCAATACCATGGTATTGACTGGTCGAGTGGTCAAAGAAAAAACTCCAGTGGACGATCACTTAATAAACAATGAGGTAGAGGCTGTTTGATAGGAGGATAGTAAGAGATCGTGGTATAAATTATTTACATGGATATGAGACGCGGGAGTTACGATATCGGTTTTATTATTATGTACCTTTGGTGGGACGGAAGCGCTCAAATAAATACGGATGAAAAAAAAAGAATCGGAATTTCGATTTGATGGCTGGATTTTTTTGTGGAAGGTTTTTATTCGGTGATTTTTTTTGTGCGTCGATTTTTTTTTTGCATTCTATGTCCCTACGGAGCGATGGAATGACATAAGAAACATTCTTAAAAAAAAATTAGAAATATATACGTCATTAAAATGTCTAAAAAAAAAAAAACTTTTGGGGCAATACAGTGTAAGTGTTCATTATAAGTCGTATTGTAGTTAATAACAAATATTTTTTTGTATAAAATCTAAGTAAGTAGATATATTTTTGAAGTTAAATTCAAATATTCATGAACTGTTTATTAATTTTAATATAATAGGTAGTATGCTGGTAATATGGAATTACTTCTAGTTAGAAAATTTAGATTATCAAGATAGTAAGCCAAGATGTCTTTAAAAGAAATCAATGATTGACAATTATTCAACATTTAAAAAAAGTACATAAACAAACTTAATCAAATAAATACTAGACACACTTTCCTCTCATCATATTTTATTACTTGATCAAACTTTAACAAAAATTTTTGATACCTTTCCCACATAACTCAACTGTTAATCAAACTCTAATTATAAATAATAGAAACAAAACAACATTTACAATAAATGCACAGCACATTTATTTCGCACACAGAGAAAAACCTAGAAGAACATTAAAATCATCCCATCCTCCCACAACTTTCTTTTCCTGCATCTCTTGATCATTCTCTCTAATCATCTGCTATTAGGTGATCAATTAAATTTAAACTCTGTAGCAACTAATCTCCTTTAATAAACATTTTTAATAATCTTCATACATAACTCTACTGTTTCACACACTCTACTCATAAATAACAGAAACAAACAACATTTACCATAAATGCACAACACATTTATTTCGAACACAAAGAAAAACCTAGAAGAACTTTAGAATCCTCCCATCCTCCCACAACTTTCTTTTCCTGCATCTCTTGATCATTCTCTCTAATCATCTCCTGTTAGGTGATCAATTAAATTTAAACTCTGTAGCAACTAATCTCCTTAAATAAACATTTTTAATAACCTTCATATACTCTTTGTTGTAAAGTTTAACACACTCTACTCATAAATAATAATAATAAAAAATGTACAATAAATGCACAATACACCTAATTTTGCTCAAATATAAAACCTTGAAGTACAAGGAATTATCCTACCCTCCCACAACTTTCTTTTCTGCATCTCTTGATCATTCTCTCTAATCATTTCCTATCAGGTGATCAATTGAATTTAAACTTTCTAGCAACTAATCTCCTTTAATGAACATTTTTTTATAACCTTTATACATAACTCTACTGTTCAACACAATAAATAATAGAAACAAAAAACCATCACAACAAACCCAATTTCCAAAAGAGAGAAAAACTCCATGTAAATGAAACCCTTCCCATCCTCCCACAACTGCTCTTCCGCATCTTGGGATCACTTCCCGCCGATCATCTCCTATTAGTAACTGTTCGATTGTGGGGTGGTGAGAACGAGTGCCTTTATCTCGGGAAAGGGGATCCGACAAAAGGAAGATCGTCAACCGCTGGGGCTATTAGGAGGGTGAATAGGATAAGGGTAGTGCGTTACGGTAATTTACTTGATGGCAGGGAAAGGATGGGGATGCTGGGATGGTGTTGTGTTTTATCGGATAAGAAGGGATGCGAGTGGATTTGGCGGTCAACAGCTTGTGACTGTTTGTTTCTTTTGTAAGTCATGGTGGGAGAAAAGAATAAGCGAGAAGAAAAGATATATTTTTTTTTAGATTTTGAAAATGTTTGGAACGAATGGGAGAAACTAAATTGTTGTTGTCGTTATATATTCAATAATATATCATTGTTGCTTGTTATATATAGTTGCTGTTAATTATATATAATTGTTGTTGATTATAAATAATTGTTGTTAATTGAACATAGTTGTTAATTATATATAATTATTGTTAATTATGTATAACTGTTGTTAATTATAACTAATTGTTGTTAATCATATTTAATTGTTATGGTTGTATAATTGTTGTTATATTTATATAATGGTTGTTATATTATATAATTGTTGTTGTGGTACACGATTGCTTTAATAATACGCCATTGCTGTTATACGTTTCTAAGATTTTGATTTGCAATATACGTATAATTTGGACTATTGCATTGATTCATCGGTTAACTAAGAAATACCGATGCTTTGTTAAGAAATTTTTGTAATTTTAAGAAAAATGCTTTACGAAATATTACACTTTTGGAATGTTTCATTCTCTTTCGAGCACTTTAAGGTAGCATGCCAAATAGGGGTAGCTTAGTTGGACTATATATAGTTTTGAGATCATGCCTATTTTCATCGTCCAGGCTTTATAGTAAATAAGATATTGGAGTATTAAACATTTTAAAGTTTACACGCATTTCCTACAACTGAAGGATTGCCATTAGGAATTGTGCTAGTTCAGTTTTTTTATGTATAGATTTGGGACCATTTATTCCAATTTCAGAGGTCAGGATTTGTTAAGAGTACAACATTGAATTATTCCACATTTGGATCTTTATACTCTTTTCTGTCCTTTGAAAGGCGATTACTTTTTCTTTGTTACTATTTTTAGAAATTTATACCAAATTTCAGAGTTTGGTTTTAAGCGATGTGAGAAAATTAATGACGAGTCAGCCAATCAGTAAATGTTTCAGTTATTGCAAATAGAGACAATGGTGAACGAAAATTAATTTTATAAACAAGTGTAATTTGAAAAAAAGGAGATAATTATATATGCATTACTGGGCTATATATTAGCTCGTATGCTTTTAATTAAAAGAAAAGCATTAATAGGAAACGTATATTTAAGGCATAATTATTACATTAAAATCCACCCATGATATTTAACGTGAAGTGTAAATAGAACAGTCAATATACGTCACACTTTTTGTACATGCAATTAACATTTAATTTCAGACCAAACATCTAATTCTACTTAAACAACAGAAATTAATAGCAACAAAACAATGAACAAGTTGCATTATAATTCGCTCTTGTATCAAATTCTACTAATTGTCGATACGTTAAATTTCTTACAAAGACTGAGGTATTTTAAATTGTTACCACGCAGCAAGAACTTGCACTTACTACGGGAAGTTTAAAAGACTTGCGGATATCCTAGTTAACGGATACAATAGAAGATACCTTTTAGCTTATATTTATGGGAAAGGGGTGGCAGGGAGGGGGACGATTTCTGACATTTGCTTATTTATCATGTAACGGTGTTTAACAGACAAAGGGACTGTTTTTGTTCTTCGTAAACCCATTGCATTCTGGGAAAGGAGGACTGTTTCGTTTGTGTTCCATGTATCTATGGCGACGAAAATGATGCTTATATTTTAAGTCTTGATTTTGCCCCTGTTTGGGCCAACTTAGTAGAAATCCACACCAGTACTTCACTCGCGCCATCATCAATTTCAACCAAACAAAAATTTTGTATCCTTATTTATTTATAGATGGCATTATGCGATTATTCCTCCTTTTCTCAAACCCCTTTTGCATGATATATCGATGCGGTTCGATTACGAAATAAGTATGGGAAATAATCGATATTTTCAGAATCGGTGTAACATGACGATGTTGTTGACGGCGTTTTTTAAAGATATTTTTGCCGGTGTATTGATGTCAAAACAATCGATCTGTTTTCTAATGAGCCACAAATGTCATTGTTCGGAACGATCAATGAAGACAAGATGATTGGTAGACAGAAATAATAAAAAATTAACTTTAGAAGAAAATGGGAAAACATTTGTGGGAATAAACAGACGTGCTTTTCAAAGTGTAGTATATATTGTTTGCAAAATGATATAGAGTTGCTGATGTAGTTATTGAAACTGAATATTTATTAAATTTAATAAAGTGATAATGTAATAAAATTTAATATTTATTAAATTTAATCAAGCAATAATGTAATGAAATTTAATAATTATTAAATTTAATCATGACAAACCACTGAAACTTAATTACTAACAAAGTATAGTATATATTGCATGTTCATTGAAAAGGAGTTGCTTATGTATTTAATGAAACTTAATATTTATTAAATTTAATCAAGTGGTAACGCAATGACATTTAATATTTATTAAATTTAATCAAGTGGTAATGCAATGACATTTAATATTTATTAAATTTAATCAAGTGATAATGTAATAAAATTTAATATTTATTATATTTAATCAAGTGATAATGCAATAAAATGTAATATTTATTAAATTTAATCGAGTGACAATGTAATGAAATAAAAAATTTGTTAAATTTAATCGTGAAAATGCACTGAAACTTAATTACTAAATTTAATCAAGTGACAAAGTATAGTATATATTCTATGCTCATTGAAAAGGAGTTGCTTATGTAATTAATGAAGCTTAATATTTATTAAATTAATCAAGTAGTAATGCAATAAAATTTAATATTTATTAAATTTAATCAAGTGATAATGCAATAAAGTTTAATATTTATTAAATTTAATCAAATGATAATGTAATGAAATTTAATATTTATTAAATGTAATCATGACAATTAACTGAAACTTAATAATTATTAAACTTAATAAAGTGACAGCCCCCCCCCGTGTAGTATATATTATTTATTCAATGAAATGGCGTTGCTTATGAAATTATTGCAACTTAATACTCATTAAACTTAATCGTCATTATGCAAAATAACGTCGAAAATAGATTTCCTATGAATATTCATGATGCTTTATATTACTCGTGATAAAATCCGAATCAAGGATCGGGATGAGTAGTTTTTTCCCGGTTATAGTTTCAAATGGGGAAAAGTTGTTCATTGAATGATCAAGAAGGAGGTTCTCCATTACAATTGGAGCGATGTAATGGTACAGATTAATCTCTTGTATTGCGCATATAACCCGAACAAAATTCCCCACAGTCAAAGAACCTAATTGTTGGATTACGTTTTATTTGGATTTCAAACACAAAACCCATAAAATGCAGAAAGATTGCACAATTAAATCTTGGTATAGTGATTCAACTGTTGAAATTAAGACTTACGATCAGGTAATGCAACGACAACTTTTTTGTTGTGTCTTGTTAGTTGAAGAGCTCGGTAGAGAAACATGTTAAGAAACAATTTATAAAATTTAAAAAAGTAAACATACCATAGTAGTCAACTTAAAACTTGATGTGTAGGTTGATTTAATTGGTTTATTAAATTTAATTGAACAATAAGAAGATTTGAAAACATTTAAAAAAGTTTTATAACATTCAAATTCAAATTTGTTATTTTTTATTATTAACCGCTTTGATATACCGCTGCAGCTAAATAAATAAACTAAAATTATAAAAACTTTGCGCAACTTGCACTACACTAGTATATTTTAGCTGATGTATGTAATGCATCATGACAAGTTGATTAGAGTGAAAACAACCAAAAATTCAACAATTCAGTAAACATTAGTTTAACTAAAAATACTAAAATCTAAAATAAAAGATATGATCTTCCGAATTACGTCATAAAAACTTACAAATCTTATTGGACCGAAATAAACAAACCTTTTCAGATAGTTAAATTTAAGTCAAAAATCACATTCTATCTGTTTATATTAGTATTTTATTAGAATTTTTACTCTTCGAAAAATATCTACAAGATTACTGCAAACAACACTTATTGAAATATTACTTTCTTATCTGTGATAAATATACTGCAATATACACTTACTGTTTTTCATTTGGGAATGTTTGCAGAAAATTTTCAAATGCAGATTTTCCAAAACAAAACCGAAGGGACTTAGCTTAAGTCAATAAGGTATAAGTTGAAGAGGAATGAAAAATTGTCTATAAGTAAATGCGAATAAATAAAGTAAATAAAAGACGGGCGTCGCTATTAATAAAAGCTCCTAATCACAGCTATTCTTTGAGCTCGATTCAAGCTATTAGGAAGGATTAAGACGAGCCAGAATTTTTCCTTCGAAAAGTCGAAAATTTCCAACCTGGTGGAAATGACTCTTAATAACTTAAATAAACAAAAAAAAAAAAAACGTCGTTAAATATTTAACGAGCACCACCAAACAAAAATGGCGAGAGGCAAGCCTTCGAAGATGATAAAAAAAATAAATTAGAGAAATGCCTAGTAAGAAGGACGCACAATATAAAATAAGTAAAGAAAAAAAATATATCAAACAAGGGGAAGACAAAATTAAACAATGCTGCATTTCCCCGTACTGGCTGTTGACACAGCATTTGAACAGTCGCTGGGCTTTAACGTGTAATTAAGAAACGGTGGTTATAATTAAGTTAAATTTATAAAAAGGAACGCCTTGTTCTAAGCGTTGCCTAAAGTGAAAATGAAATTGGGAAGAAAAAACTGTGCATAGAATCGGAGAAAAAAAAAAGTTGAGTACACAAGTAAATATCGTCTGCTTCTAGTGTGATAGACTTCGGTAAGCAAATTTTGAAGTTTTTTTTTGTTGTTCTTCTGTTATTATTTTATCAGCCTAGAGGCACGTTAAAGATGTTTTCGCCATTATATCATGAGCTCTTTTTCGATTTTTACGACGGAATAATTGACGCTAATGTTTTCGTAAATAAATAATGTCCTGTGTTTGTAGAGGGTAAGACGTTAGGGCGCATTGAAGCGGCTGTAATTTGATTACAAGTGACGTAAAAAAATGCGTGACTTTAACTTTGTTTACGGATTAAAATCTTTGAAGCCTGAAAGTTGGTAAGTTAAAAACGTGCCGTGGTACTTAAAGGGGAAAATGTCTCCAGAAAAATTGACAGATCTGAAGTGAAATCAAGCTGTTTTCTTTTCTCTATTAAAAATGATTCAAAGTAAAAAAATTAAATACATTTGATACTTTGGTTCGTTATTGTACACAATATGATCATAATATAATTCATTAAAAAAAAATTCAGTTCTTTAAAGCGGCTTACAAATTGATTTAAAGTTTATTAGACATCATGAGAAATGTATTTATTACAAATAAATTGCTTATTTGTAAACACTGTATGCTATATCTAAATATGTTTGTTACTTAAGTAATAAATTGTCTTAAAAATAAAATTGAGTCACTTTTAGAATTAAAATTAAATTTAGTTGCTTTAAAAAAAAAAGAACGCTTGGTAAATTTAAAATCTGCCATGATATGTAACATAAAAAGAGGTCATAAAATTGTTGAAAGTAAAAAAAAAAATCTTAAAAAAACTTAAAATCTAAAATTTAATTATAAAATATGTCATTAAAAAACACCGATCACGGCTTTAAAACTGAAAAATCGATATTATTTAATAGATAAATTCCAGAGGATTATTCTTAGGTCGATTGTGCTGCCATCTAGCGATTCTTAAGTTTAACGACGTTCAACTAATACTCTCCTAAGTTGAATAGTAAAAATTTATTTTATTTCTTCTTTTATATCCAACAAAAATAGAAGCAAGTAAACCTAATATTTTCTATTAAAGTAATAAGAATCAAAGTTACACAAGGTGGAATATTATTTCCAAGTCTAACTTCAATCAATCCAAATTATGAAAAAAATCATTTAGTTTTGCAACTGATTTAAATTAATAAAAGAACTTTGAAAATAGTTTAAACAACAAAAAATAAATAATATTTAAGTGTATAACAGAGATAACGAGTTACAACACAAGTAAAAATAAAATGTTCTGTAAAACCGGTTATACCGCTAATAAAGGTTTCACACAGTGAAACCAACCGTCATTGAAAAATTGTTCGAAACAACGTAGATGCCGAGAAAGATATTGTAAACAAACAATATTATTATTTAAATTAAATAATTATATTTCTTAATTTTTTATTCTTCAATTTAACAATGTTAATACTTATAGATCGTTTAGTATATTTAATATAATGATTTCAAATAAGGAAAGGACACTTTGTTATGAAAAGGAGAAAATTGCTCTCTGTAAAACTGGTTTACCCTTGCATTGAGTTTGTATACAGTGAAGACAACACTCTGCATACGCGAATGCAAATAATCGTTGAGTAAAAAGAGTATACGGAAAATGTAACATTAAAATCGAAAATACATGTCATCCAGGATCACACACTATATCCTATATCCTTTATCCTATATCCTTTATCCACTATATCCTTTAAATACAGTATGTATTATATTTTCAGTTACATTAAAACAAAACAATAATGGGAAAGTATTTCTGATCTAGATTTTGTGTAGATGCACGGAATTGTATTAAGGTATACATATACATTAGGAATCGCGAAATTTGACTCAAGTTTGCGTTTTTGTTTTTTTGTTTTTAAAATATTCCCGAATTCATTACCATTAAAATGATACCATTTTCTTTCTAATACTCAAATTATTTTTTAAATTACAGTAAGTTTTGTGAACCTGTTTTGTATCACGTTCATTAGTGTAGTAAACTTTAAATGCGTTTTCTCAAGAATGACATTTTGGTGTTATATGACTTATCGCCAACGGTCATAACTTCATAATAAATGGTCCGATTAACAAAATTTTAATTTTGTTTCGTAGACAATAGTTGTGAATGTGTTTTCTATGGAGAATCAAATATATATTGTTATAAACACATTTTTATGCAGATTTTGATCTTAATTTTTTTGTTAAAAACTATGTATTTTTTTTAAACTTTTTATTTAAAAACTTATAATTAAATAAATATTGAAGAAAAATTCAAAACTCTCCATAGGAACATGCGTCAATATAATATCTCTTATTTACAATAAAAATAATACCTCTAAGTTAATTACAAGTTTATTTATGTATGTTCTAAAAATTAAAGAACATTTTCTCAATTGTATATGTATACCTTAACTAAGGAGAAAAAAAAAATTATAACTATTTCGTTGCGTAATTATTCTTAAAGGAAAAATTCCAAAACAAGGACAAAACTAATTTATTTCCTAAACAGACTATAGCAATTTTACTTTTTAAAGTTTTGAGATCACAGTTAAATTGTCCCAATTTTTACAGAGAAAGTCAACTCCTCAAAAGATTTACCACCAAATCCTTTCATATATATTATCTATGTTTAAAATCACACGCATACACAAAATTTGGAGCATTTATGAATCTTTAAAAAGATCCAATTTATGGAGGATATACCGAACACCACGAAAACATATCAACTACTACTGTTAAGGGATATTTGTAACATCAAAAACCAGCGAAACCTAATTCTGTTAAGAATGACAAGCTCCTATTTTTTAGAACCACAGAATAGACATCCCAAAGGAAGGCAAAAGAGGAAGCGAAACCAAAGTTTAAAAAAAAAACCATTCATCAAAACAACGCTTTAAACTTCACACTATCGAACACATAATAAATAAAAATACACAAGCACGGTATTTCTTTTTGAAAAAAAAAAAAGAAAGAAAGAAAAAAAACCTCAAAAAGGAGAAAAAAAATAATAATAAAGAAATAAACAAACTATGACATAAAAAAAAAAAAGAAGAAGCGGAATTTATTTATACCCCGCTGAAGGATTGAGAAATTTGTCAAATAGGGAGTGGAAAGAATACAGGGGTGCATTGATACTCGGCAACAACTTAAACGGCTTCTTTTGTGATGCTGGGGGGGGGATTAGGGAGGGGGGGGAATGAGTGAAAGCAAGAGAATACAAAAAGCTACAACTTGCTTCCGCCAAGCCGTGAGAAAAGTTGCCGGGGAAGACTCGAAAGAAGAAGTTGAGAAGTAAAGAGGTATGAGTTGTTTTTTTAAGAAAAGTATAGTCTTTTTATAATGTAGGTATATAAATGTATTATTTTAAGTTGTTATTAATTTATACACGATGTACTTTTTTTCATTTAATCACATGCCTGTGATGAGATAGCTTACGAAGGAAATGATGTATTTTTGTTATAATTGGCACGACTTACATTCGAAATTCGCAGCATACACTATTCGAATTTCGAATGAACACTGAGGGGGTGATTGTTTTATTTTTAAAATGCCAAAAGATACTAAAACTATAGTGTTTTAAATTATAGTGAGAAATTCGTTATTGCTTGAAAGCTAACTTATAAATCATATCCTACTATATAAATTATACTAGAAAAAGGATTGCCTGATTTGGAGTAAAGTTTAAAAATAATACAATTTTTTTACATTTGGTTTTCAGTTTTCTTATAATAATAATTATGATTAATATATTTATGTTTTAAATTTATTAAATTAAAATATATTTCACCAATTGAGAAAGCAAATACATTACTTCATGAAATGATTATCATGTAATTACGTGATTATTTATTTTCATCTCAATCAAAATTGCGCCCGAGGTTTGTTTCAACAATTTAATTTTCATTATATTTCAGCAATCCAGTTACAGTTGTTTTTACCTTTAAGTTTCAATGTATTGTAGTTCACCTATAAAATTACGCAAAGCAGAGCTTACTAAGAATAAATTCTAGTATTAAAATATATAGCACACAACAAGATATAACGTTAGACTGTTCCAAAATCTAACATTTGTACCAAGTGCAAAATATCAGTACACATTTCTTTTCACAATTGATTTAAAAAGCATCTACTTAAAAAAACAAAAGCATAAAAATACATTTTGATTAATTATATTAGAAGATTCTGAAAATAAAGCATGCCTTAAAAATTCTTTAAGAACTCGAATTCATACCACTACGTCCCATAAACTTCCAGACAAAACAAAATATATTTTTATTATGACGTAACATTTTTTTTCCCACCTCTTTCTCCACTTTTATTATTGTTGCCATACTGGGTGTATAAATTGGCCGCTTATAATTTCCTGTTCCCCTCAAACCTACCCACTTCCTTTTCTTGGGCGTTATTGTTATTTCGCACTGGTCCACGCATTTTCCAGCACAACACGGATGTAACTATATATATATATATATACAATCTCTCGATTCTCAAACAAGATCAATGGTTCATCTTTGTTGCTGTTCTTCTTATTTGTTTCGTTTTCAATCGAAGACGCCAATCAATGGGCTGTAGTCGCAAAACGCTTGATTGATGAAAAAGTACTGGTACTGATTCATGGTATTTGGAGAAGGAGGAAGACAGGCTTGATATTTGGTGTGAAAAGATCCGAGGGGATGGGTGGGAGTTTGTTTTTTTATTATTTATTTTAGAGGTGGGGGACTTCGAGGGTGGGTGGTATGTTTCGGAATTGATGAACAACAACGAGTGGTGCGTGTGGGTGGCGAGAGATTTGGCGTCAGTGATGTTCAATTCAGGAGGAAAAATCAAGGGGCGTTTGAAAGGGGATGTATAAAATTAAATTTGTTGAAATCTGATGTAGATGTTCTGTGTTACAAGGACTATTTGTAAAATTAACTAGAGCATAAGCGCACTTCTTATTGTATTGTTATATAAAATCTTGAGATTAATTGTAATGTGGTAATTATAAAGTGGGTGAGGTTTTTTTTATTGCTAAAGTAAGATCGTAGAAAATATTTTATTGTCATTAAATTAAAATAAAATAAAATAAATAAATCAATAAAGTAAGATCGTACAAAATATTTTATTACGATTAAAATAAAATAAAATAAAATAAAATAAATAAATAAATAAAGTAAGATCGTAGAAAATATTTTATTACCATTAAAATTAAATAAATAAATAAATAAATAAATAAATAAATAAATAAATAAATAAATAAATAAATAAATAAATAAATAAATAAATAAATAAATAAATAAATAAATAAATAAATAAATAAATAAATAAATAAATAAAAACAATATCTTATTTATTTAGTCAAAGATCGTAGACTAGGATTAAAATACTTGGTTTGTACAAAAAATTGGTCTTTAACGATAAACACAAAAAGTAATAGCGTTTTCTGAATGAAAATGTATAAATATATAGAAAAAAATTCATTTTAAAACTGAATAGAAAAGCACATGTTTAACATGTTTTACAGAAAGTTAATTACAACTATAACAAAACTAGAAACTGAGTTTCGACTCGTAAATAAGACTTTGTTTCCCCATTATCTAAAAAACTTTATCTATGCGGACAATGTTGTTTGGCATTGAGACACCAATACACAGGGTGTCTATAAATTAGTTGGGCAATGGATTTCAAATAGATCTATATAATTCTTAAAAAATAGGCATTATTAACCATTATTTTTCCCTCAACTAATTTATATTCACCATGCCATTCTGTATGTATTTTTTTTTTTTTTTTTTTTTTTTTATTATGCCTAGTTATGAGTTATACAGAACTATTTGAGGGCCATTGCCCAACTAATTTATAGATAGCCTGTATATATTTTTGATAATTTTTATAACTATTTATTAACTGTGAGAACTTAGATCCACAACAACAGAATGTAAATACAAAAATTCTGGCAGCAATAAGAACGAGACACGACAATTACATAGGAAATCTGCCGATCATTGCATTCAAAATTAACAATTTAAAGGTCAAAGCTCTGGCTGTCAAGGGAGCATTTTTTTCAGTGATAGCACAAAACATACTACAACATAAAAAAAATAAAATTCAAACCTTTATTATTCTACGCTTCTCTTTCATAAACACCCGAAATTAAAAATAATGCCTTTTTAATTGATTCTCAATTTAGCATTATTTTAATAACTTACACATTGTACAATAAAGTTCAATTACTCTACAGTGAAACTGCCAAACACAAACGAGGAAATACCATTTAAAATACCCCATTCTTTCCAACCACCATGATACAAATTGCAATGTTTGTACGACCCCCTTTCTCCATTCCTCATACGCGGGATCTGTCGAAAGTGCATTTAAGTAAGCGAAATAAGAAGGGGGCGTGGATCCCAAGCCAAAGTGTCAGAGTCATAAAACAAATCTTTAACGCAGTTACCGCTCTACTCAACTCCGATACACTGCAAGCCGATGCCACCGTTTTTGTAACAATTCTATCGACAACAACACAAACAACGCCTTTTTTCACTCACATCTATTTATTACATTTATTTATTTGCGGGAGCATTTTTTTTCCACCCTCAATTCCGGAATTTTCTTTTGCGCTTGTTTACTTTTTTATTTATCCCTTTAACTGTTGTTGATTCCGTCGATTTTTTGGAGTCCTTTTTTTTTTTTAGTTTTATTTTATTTATTTGCAGTTAGGTATTTTTTCTTTTTGTTATTTATCTGTCTCCTTGCCTCGTTTTTATTTGTTGTATTTTGTACTCTGTTTTTTGACGCATTTACGAAGAGTTTTCGGAGAGAAATGATTTTTGTACGTTGTCCCGATTTGTTTTAAACAAATAGAGGGAATTTATTTATAAACGCGAGAGTTCGTGGTATATTTATGGTTGCTTTTCAACTGATCTTTTTTATCGAGTTAGTATGAAAAGATGTTTCAATTTCTTAGATGTAGTAAAGAAATGTTACCGACTTCCGAAAACCTGACAAATTAAGAAACATTTAAATCCGATATACTTTTTCTTTCTTTATTTATGTTTAAAATATTGCAGTAAAATAAATATAAATCAATGTTAAATCTCATTCTATGTTTATGGTAATTAGATAAAAAGTATTATCAGAATAAAACGTTTCGTCTATTTGAGTCTGATTGGAATAGAAAATATCGATACACATTTTAAGGCTTCTAAAGAGGTATTTTTTTTACATGTAACTCATTATTTCATACTGAATCGAGAATACTCTATAATTTTATACTGTACTCCATTTTTTTTTTTTTTTTTTTTTTTTTTTTTTTAAAGAAAGAATCTCTAAATTCCATAAATCACCAATAGAGGTGATACAGTCATTCTTAACAAAAAAACGCAAGCCTCGTTTTACTGTTGTATCACAACTTTTTCTTTAAATATGACTTGAGTGTTTACAAATGTTAGTTTGTAAAATGTATATCTGCTATTTGGAAAAAGTGTGATACATTAAAACATTTCAATTTTCACTTTTATGCATTAGGAAAACTCAAAATTCTAATACTTTTAAATTAGTGCAACATCGCAATTTAATTTCTACAACTAGACTCAAAATTAAATGTTTTTAGAGGAAATATAACATAGCTTAATGCAAGACAACGATATTTATCAGCCCACCTGATGGATGCGTGATTAACGTTCTGACCTCGCATGCCAAAGATGCCGGGTTCGAATCATGGGTTAGACTTGGATGCCCATTGTGGTTCGGAATCTACGTTAAACAGTATATCCCGGTCTGATTCGCTGTTATTGTTCATAAAAATAGGTCATTGAGCATAAAAACCAACCGCTGTGTTTCTTGGTTGAAATTTAGTGTTTTTTTAACAGTACAGTTTTCTTGAAAACATGCAATATTTTATCTTAAGTCTTTAAAAAAAAATGAAATAGTTAAGTTGGTTTATACGCTCAACGATCTATTTTTATGCAGAACGACGGCTAATCAGGCCAAGACCTACAATTTAACGTGGATTCCGAACTACAACGAATATCCATGGCTAACCCGGTATTCGAACCCGGCACCTTTGGCATGCGAGTCCAGAGCTCTAACCACACAGACAAAGGTGGGATGTAATAGTTAAGACTTATGATTATTGTTGTTTTAAAAAACATAATATTATATGGCCGTAATTTTTAGTTTCCTCTCTTTTTTTTATCAAAATATTTTCGTAATTTATTTTATCATATTTCACTCAACACACGTGAACTAAAACGAAGAGGAACACAACTAATTAAATCGGCTCATTTTCAAGAAGTAATTAAAACGCAGGTATTAGATGAAGCTATACCGCCCACATAAAACACTCATTAAGGCACATGAACAGTGTAATAAAACGACGCCTTCAAAAATAACACCCTAGAAAAAGCACTGTGACTTTCTCTCCCAAAAAATGATACCCCAGCCGATAAACACAGATGGGAGGGTGAGGATGGGGGCAGAGAACACATAACGCATTTTTTAACATCTACATTACAAAAAAAAAATACTCTAAATCAGATATAAATACACGACAACCAAACCTCCAAATTACGGCTGACGACACACAAAAAAACGACAAAAGAAATATTTAAAAACACATAAAAAGAAATCTATTTTTTCTCTTAATATATAAAAAAAATTCTAACTTCCTTTTTCTATCTTGCGACTGGCGTTATCTCCGAAACGGTAAACGCGTTGGAGATGCGTTATACGCACAACGCTACCCTCTTCCGAATATCACGTGTAAAAAAAACTAACCCTAACAGGGAGGTGCGTTGCTCTTCTACGGTCATTAGTGGGCCATCAGTGCCGTGGAAGAGGGCTCTCGGGCCCGACTGATGGCCCCTAATTTCCCCCATTAGGTGCCCAACAACCCATTTTTAAACGCGTTTCACAAGATACCCTATCTGGCAGCCTTGACGTGAGCTGTCTATGTATATGAATAGGGAGAGTGTACACATCAGGCTATGATAGGAAAAGTGGTACGTGTTACACTAGGACCGTTATGAGAAACAAAGTCCTTTTAATATGGGGGAAAGAAAGGATTTATTCATGAACAAAAAATTAATTCTTTAAAAAAAATATATAAACTAGGATTTTCTGCAATTAGTCTAGATATTTATAAACATACAGTACATTTAGTACATTACTCAATACATTATAGACATTACAGTATATTCGTTTTTATATATACTGGAAATGGAAGATGCGCGCTAAATTCAATAAAAAAATTTAATTTAAAAACTTCCCACAATATACGTTAAAATTTCTTTCTTTTTTCTTCGACAATTGCAATGTACTTGACTAGTATTTTCCCTTTAAGATAAAAAAAGTTAGAAAACATCAAAGATCTGCTATAAAATCATGATATGATATATATTGTTGAAGTGATAAAAATTGGAGCGAGTTTCAATTCTACATTTTACCGAACTCATCAGCATTCTACAAGGAACAAAAATTCTTCTCTTCTCCCCCCACCCCCCTCAAACCCTACAAATGTTTATTTATAAAAATGAAAATAATACTGGCATTTGTCTTTCCAGCACCATTCCTTTGGTACTCTTCCGTTAGACGGGTATCAGATAAAAATCGTCAAATTGCAACGATAACTCATCTAAACTAACAACCTTCAATTCATTCATAATTCCTATAACAAAATGTTGTAGAGTTACAATAGCAACTCTGTAGAAAAAACAATAAACATTTACGCTTGGCAATACATTTAAGCGTCATTTAAACGTGCAAACATTTAGGCTTGGCAACAACTGTGCCAACTGGTACACGTCTAACGGAAAAGTATCATTCCTTGTAATCCTACTGTAAACCTTAATGAAAACGAAATAATTTTAACAAGTTATACATATAACACTAGACTAATTATGACCTTCCATCCACAGTTCAATTTCCGTATTAAACGGAATATTGCATATTCTAAAGTTCCATGGAGCCAATAACTTAGAAAAATAAAATTTCTGACTTGTACCATTTCTACAGTTCGTGACATGTACCAGTATGCCCTTCAACAGATCTGACACGATACGGAATGCAGCAAGTCTTTCGGAGGTGTTGCCTAGCTATGATACGGAAAGAGTTTTAATGTCTTCCTCTAAAAAGTGCCGAGATACGGAGGAGGTCGAAAAGTTAAGTCATTGAGTGGTGTAATTATTTAATTAGTTATTAATATTTGAGGAGATCGTTTGAGTGAAGATGAAGACGAGTTTGATGACGATTTGGAGAAATTGAAATGGACATTTTCTTTTTTAAGTGAAATTTAGTATTGGAGCGTCTTTCGGTGATTACTTTTGGTTCTTTTCGATTGGCTAAAGTTGGTCTCACTTTTTTTTTTTTTTTTAATTATGATGTTGAGGATTGTTGTTAGTGAAATTTATTTATCGGTTATTTTTTTATGGAGAGTGAAAAGTTTAGAGAATTTGTTAGATGGGTATTAAGCGTCAAACAAATAAGGCAAATGAAAATAAAAAAATATCTAGATTAAAATCTGAAATAGCATGCCTATTTAATTATTCCGTGAAATTTATAAGAGGAGAGCGTAGTTTTAGCTGATAATAAAGTGAGAATCTTCATTAGTACTCAGCTATTTTTCCACTTCCATAGCTTAACAAAATTTACATTTAAATTATTCCATAAAATTTATAAGAGGAGAGCGTAGTTTTAGCTGATAATAAAATGAGAATCTTCATTGTACTCAGCTATTTTTCCACTTCCATAGCTTAACAAAATTTACATTTAAATTATTCCATAAAATTTATAAGAGGAGAGCGTAGTTTTAGCTGATAATAAAGTGAGAATCTTCATTAGTACTCAGCTATTTTTCTACTTCCCTAGCTTAGCAAAATTCACATTTAAATTCCTGCAATGTTAAAAATTAGCTAGATTATATAAGTTCCAGAAATATTAAAAATTATCTGGATTATATGAGGGTATATGTAAGGTTATATTCAAGGTCTATGTAAATATGTCTTAATTGTACAGCATACATTTGAAGGAATAAGTTGCCAAGATAGAATAGCGTTATGGTAAGTTCAGTTGTAACTCAAGTTAAATTTTTTCATCCATTCCTGCTTGTTGGCTTCTTGTTTATATATAGACAGTAAACCTGAAGCAACTTTTACAGATTTTTCTTACAAAGTGTTTTTTTTATCTCTAAGCATGAACGGCAGTCAAAATGCCGCGTTCGATCAAGGAATATGTTTCTTGAAGTGGTCTTGTACAAATACAATCAAACTCTAAAAATTGGTCAAACTGCAAGCAATTAGAATTGGTCAATTGGTCAAAGTTCTCCCTATGAATATGCATAACAATAAAGACAAATACAATTATAATTAAATTGCTACGTATAAGTAGAATCAAACGATCATCTTTTCCTAGTGAATATAAAAAGTACAGTACAAACTGTAATATACAAGCACATTCCAACCGACAAGCTTCTCGAACTAATATGTTTCGTGATATATAAGTACTAACTGGAATATGCAAGTGCAAAGTAATACATTTCGCGATAAAGACAATACAATCAAACTGCAATATACATGCATAGTCAAATGACCTGAGTTCTTCTAATGAACAAGTTTCGTGGATAAGTGTTTTGAGATGAGAATGCGTCTTACCTGCGGTTCTCCGTCCTCTGGTTCAGCATTTCCGTTAGGTATGTCCGCGGAGCGTGGCGCTTGGTTTTTGGAGAGGTTGATAGCAACGTCTCCACCTTCCTCAGCGTCCATCATGCCATCGCCCGAGGCAGGAACCTGGTGAACAAAGACACAACTTCAGAACACAATACGAACACATGACATCAGAACATAATCACAATTCAAACACACATCACAACGCGATTCGAATACATGGCTTCAGAACACAATTCAAACACTTGGCATCACAACGCAATCTGAGCACATAACTTTGGAAGAAAATGCGGACACGAGATATCAGAACCCAATCACAATTCGCACAATTCGAACACATAACATCAGAACACAATTCGAACACATGGCATCAGAACACACTCACAATTCGAGTGCACATTATCAGAACAAAATTCGAATACACATTTGCAAATGTTTTTGTGAATAAATGTAGATTTACTTGAGAAATGGATATTTTTTTTTTATGGATTTAAAGGAAAAGATTGTTTTTATTTTATACGTCATAATATGGGATTTTAGGAGCATCGATTCAAAGTTCGTAGTCTTAAGAAACGAATGCAATGTATAGATGCCTGATGTGAAAGAAAGTAAAAAAAATGTGTTCAAATAATTTGTTAAAAATAAATTAATAGAATTTTTGTAAATAATAATCAACACAATTCCTTTTTACGAAAGATAACGCCATATTTTTACTAGACAAGAAAATTAAGTAAGTGCAAGTTTCAATTAAATATCAGAACATTCTTTGATTTTATAGAGTAAGAGAATAAGTATTATATCCTTATAAATACTCAGGAGACCTTAACACCTCAATACAAGAAGATAAACTAAAACAATATAAATGACAAACATAACTAAAAAATTAAAAACTAGCTAGTTGCGTCAGTTGGATTACAGGTTTGAAGGATAAGGTTCATTGAATTCGTAACTCTGCGTCTGCTATTCGTTAAAACCTGTTTTGAACCAGCCTCTTTATTTACAAACTAGCAGAGTCATCCAATGAATAATCTTTGTTAAAGTAAATAGAAATTAAAAAATACAACAAATAATAGATGTTACATATTGGTATGTACAAGAAAAATGAAAATAAATTTTTCCCAGACAGGTTTAGTTTGACGTTTACAAGTTAAAAAAAAATTTAAGAAATTCAAGGTTTTAAAGTAACAATTTTGAATAAAAAAAGTTAAGGCTGATAGCAAAAAAAAAAAAAAAAAAACCTTCTAATTAATATTTAAAAATAAATAACAGTTTTTCTAAAAAAAAAAAGATAATAAATTGAGTTTATAAATATCAAATTGTTCATAACGTTATGAATAATTTCAAAACAATTTCACTTTCCCTCAAATACAAATAAAATATGTTTGAAATATTCCTTATTTAATCTGATTCCCTTAATTTTTATTCACAAAACATAATACTCTAAACATAAAAAAATTTAAATTAATATTATAATAAATACAATACACTTAATAAAAATTTCGTTGATGACTCTAATGAATGAATCACAGCTGCGATGAAAACGCTAATTACTTCAGGTAATTTTCTCTCGCATCCGTCTCTAATTGCAATTACTTAATTACTACCCCTAAGATAATGCATTTGATCTGCGATTTTAATTGCACAAATACGCCCCCACAGATCTATTTCATACCCTCACCTTCATCGATTAAAACTTCTTCATTTCAGAAGTCAGGTGTAACCAATCGTTTGTAAAAACTAATTCCAACCCACCAAAAAAAATCCACGAAAAAACCTTCTAAAAAGCATACAGGTGTTACCGACATTCATACCTTCTGCGAACACACACCTCAAGATCAAGAAAAGTTAAACCTCTTCACTTCTTTTCATCCATTTAGCGAAATCGTTCGGTCTAGGGAGTTGGGGGGCGAAAGAACTTTTCCCCCGTTTAGCGTCAATTAAGATTAGCCCTAATCAACAATGGTGTCATTAAAGTGGTTGCAATGAGCTATAAATTTCGATAAGCGTCCGCCGTCTTAAAGTTCATTAGGGACAGGGTAGTTGGAGACGATATATCGCTAGACCCGTTTATCGTCAACAGGGAACGATAGAACGGTTCTCGTTAAAATACAGTTAGGGTTAATTTTTGGATCGTTCCGGCTGTGATGGGATCTGATTGATTCCCGGCAGTTATCGTCTGCGTTCGGTGGAGTGCGGTTGAGTTGTTTGGGGTGTCGGGATGTATTAATTTGTTGGAATGGAAAGTGTTGCGGATGGATTATAATTGAGAATACGGATATAGTAAACATATTGATTTTAATTTGATTTGCGCATTTAAAAATAAAATGTATAAAAACTCTTCTTCTTTAGAATCCATCAAATTCACTTCTTCTTAAAACTAATTTATTAAAGAGCTGGTTTAATTTAAACACACACACTCACACACACACACACACACACACACACACACACACACACACATGAAGAATTAGATCTAAGAGTTCATTTTCAAGATAATAAATACTATAAAACCACCAGTTAATGAGAAAATTAAAAAATTAACTACAATGTTTTCTTAACAAACAACCCGTTTTTACCCGTTCCCGATAAACGTTTTTCCCAGTTAAACGTTTAATACTAATTATTAGAAATATTGGGGGGAAAATCAGTATGTAATCTTAATGGAGAAACGTTCGTGAGTTACCATACAGAATAACTCTAACCTATTCAGATTTATATCAGAAAGTTTTAATCACTGGAGAATTAAATCTTCCATTATAGTCCGAGAGGCGACTGCATGTATAGGTACCCCATCGAACATCATTCTAAATTTTTTACATAATGTGGAAAAAAGTTAGTAGAATACGAATCCACAGGTCTGCGGTGACAAAAATGGCCGAAACTGGTCAAAAATCGACTTTGAATGAGTTGAACTAAATTTGATAGCCAAATATGCCATAATTGGCCAAATAATGAGCACTCTTTTTTATTTAGTAACCCTTCTCTCTTTAAATTTCAATTAAAAGCTTCAGACGATTCAGACATCTGGTGACGGCTTACTCGCCTCTTTTAAAAATGAGCCAAGTTTACTATAAATATTACGTCACTAATTACGTAACTGATGTCACCAATTCGGCCTACTTTTAAAGTATACTAGTTTTCCGACCCAGAAGTCAGAAATCGTCTGCGTTTTCTTTATTGAAAATCAAAGTGCGTTGAGTTACCAGACGAAAAAGTGAATTCATTTTATGGCAAGTTATAACATATTTGGCAGTCGGATTTAGTTCAACTCATTCAAAGTCGATTTCTGACGAGTTTCGGCCATTTTTGCCACGGCAGACCAGTGGATTCGTAATCTACTAACTTTTCTCCACATTACAACGGTATTGGCCAATGCCGGAAACAGGGGTTCTGGGAATATTGGCCAGTCCATGCCAAATCTCAAACATCGTTCCAAAATACACGGTTTAAAGAAAAAATAATACAAACATGTTAAAAACATCACAGAGCATACTTTCTACCCCTCCGTTCTTTCTTATAACAATATATTTCAATTTTAAAACTCTGTGTCAATATTTCAAAATTTCCAGTATATTTTATCCAGCACTGGTGAGATTGGTCAAGATCCGTAGCAACGGTCGGTCTACAACAGTCCTCAACGGTTCAATCGTTATTGGCTAACGTATTTGTGCTACTGGGGTATTCGTTTGATTAATAAGTATATACTTAATATATTATCTACTATAATACGATAAATGAACATTTAGAAGTAACCAAGCTAATATAATAAGTTTTTCTCTATAATTGATCTAAAATTTTTAAAATCTAAGGTACTAAAATGAATTTTTAAAATCTATAGTACTAAAATTAAGATACATTTTACTAAATTTAAAATGTAGATAAAGTAACTCAATTAGTATTTTCAGTTCAACGTCAGCAAAACGTAGCAGGGTTTTTTTTAATGCGAAATAATGCAGAAATGCAAATATTTACAGCATTCTTATTTACTTGATCGCTAATAACTATGTAATTTATTGGGAATTTACTGAAAATTTTATAACTTTTGCATACACTAATTTATCATTACTAACACATTTTAAACCTTGATATTTAATCATCACAATATACTCTTTATTAAAAGGAACTAAAGCTCTTTTCAACTCAAATAAAAAAAAAAACTGGTATCAGAAGTTTATTTGATTCAACATTAACACAGCAGTTGTTATTGAGAGCGTATACGAATCAGTAAATAATACGGAACATTTTAAGAAAATTTAAACGAAACGTTGCTTTTGCTAATAATTTCTCCGCACTTGTTCTGTGAGGAAATAAGTTTTAAAAAGCAAGTAGTTCGTAAGACGATAGTAAAATATATTGAAATTTTATACAAATTATGAAAACCTCGTAATATATATTTAAGTACCAAACAAATTATTTTAAATCTTTTGAATAAAATACAGGATTATCTGCACTTTTAAAACAAATTCAATGAAAATATAAATTACGGAAGAATTTAACTTACATGGCGTCCATTTGTAGAAACACGTTGACGATACAAAGCCGGATACATTTTAGACAATAGCTTTTTCAATAATGCCTAATTTTAACACAATGTAGTGTCTACTTATATACTCCTGATTCAGTCTCCTCCTATCATCCTTAAATACCTCAGGTACTAAGCACACCTGGACCGCCATTAATGGTCACACAAAACTCAATGTTATGTTTCCCGGGAACATCGATATAAATAAACAACTGGATAGATTGCTCCAATGCCAATGCAAGGAGAAAAACGCGCCGGTGGTTGATGATGATGAGTGGACAATTAACCAATCACAGTTCACTTTTACTGTTGGGTGGGAATGAGAGAAACCTAGCTAAGTGCTAGAATTGATAATTTTTTGCACATTATTACTAATTAAGGTCTACTATTGACAGTTCTGTTGAGTACAACCCAAGATTTTATTGCCAATCCTCAACAATCCGTATTTCTTATTCACCCAACAATCTGGCAAAGGCTTCATTTTCCTAGCGTTAAGCAGTCTATCCAGTTGTTTATCTTTATCGATGCCCGGGAAGAGACAGTAGGCCAAACATGGCGCCCAGACTGGTCTTGGATGAGTGGTGTTTCCATAGCGATGCTATGACGTGCCATCGTCCTATGATCAGGAAATAGCAATCCACGTGAGGGGCTGGCCTTGTTATAAAAGTATACCCGAAGCTGGAAGCAGTGAACAACACTTCTTTTGAACTCAGTAATTGATACAAGAGATGGTTATGGAGGAAAAAACACGTTTTCAGGACACAAAACTACCTTTTCCCAAAATGGGAAAAGGTGGGAACTGATATAGTTCTTGAATGTTTTTATAGTCTGTAGCGATGTTTTATTTAGAAAAAGCTTATAGTTAGATTAAAGATTGAATTAGATTGGTTAAAATATTCTATAAAAACGAATTTTATTAATTTAAACGCTGTTTTGGTTTTCTGAAAAATGCTTATTTTTAAAATTATACAAAAATTATAAATAAGAAAAAAACTTTCTTGATCCGAAAAACTGATATTGAATTGAAAAATATGAATAGTAGTAATAGGTATAAATGAATTTAGATTAGTAAAAAATTTGGTTAAAATATTGAAATGCGATGACAAATACCTAGAAGTTAGAAACTTGTTGGAAAACGCTTAGCATAAATGTTCATTAAAAGTGTATTATAAAACATTATTTTTTTCCACGACTAATTTATACTAACCATGCCATTCTGTATGAAAAAATAATTTTTTATTGTACCTATTTAGAGTTATACAGATCTATATGAACAATGCCCAACTAATAATAATAATAATAATAATAATAATAATAATAATAAAAACACTATTTAAAACTTATTTAAAAATTGACGGATAGTCATTTGTTATCTAAAAAAAGAATCTAAACAATAACATGAAAAATATATTTAGAATTACAAATCGAGATAGATTGTAAATTGAAATACCGGAAAACGACATTTTCTCGTCAAGTTTGTCTACAATCTCAAACATTTGGTGTCATTTTTGTTAATAAGAAACAATTTATTTTCAGGTAATTGTTATCATATGTCGTTGACCTTAACAGGGACATTTCAGTTATGAAATCGCATAATCATCAAGGTTGGTACAGTCATTTAGGTTAACTTTGATTCCACATTTTCTGTATTTTCATTTACCCCGATTATGATTTAATAGTATTTTCAGACCTATATATAATGGCATAAAATGGAAGAATAAACCTTTAATTATAGCTTAATTGACACAAATTAGTAAATGAAAATGATAGAAACCAAAAGTTATGTGCAATTTACCTGGTGCAAAATTATCCTACCATTTGGGATAACTTTGAAGCAGTATCGGAAATTCCATACAAAATATTTTGTTTTATTCAATTTAGAAGTGAGGACAACTTTACACTAACTAGTAAAATTAAGTTTTTAAAACTTTGAAACATAATCAGCTGCAGTTTTCGACAACACAAAGTTTGGATATTTTAAATAACGCCACAAATAATATATTAAGCAGGAACAGTAGAGGAAGAATAGTATGCATATACATTGCAAAAAACCTTATTTACTATTTAGATTAGAAATACCAATATATCGAGAAAACAATTTTCAGTTCATTCACTGAAAAACGAACACAGTTTATCAATTCAGAAGAGTAAAGAGAAGTAGAAAATTATAAAACTGAGTTGTCGCCATTACCCTATTCGTTCAGTACATTACAAGTCACAATGTGGCACACATACATATATTCTACTCTTAATACTAGAAAAATTACGACAAAATAAAACGAACACACACACTTCATAACGTTTTTACTTTAGTATTCTTTAGCTCAATAATTTTGTACCTCATAAGACATCGTTGATCTGGAAAACACCTCGATAACTAGCTGCAGTAATATTTTCTAGCGATAATTTTTTTAAACATATCACAGATCATCATTGTTATTGGTTCATTTCCAGTATGTACCAGCACCATACTTCTTCATGCATCTCGCAAGAACATATTGTCTTTTAAATCAATTTAGTCTGGATACGATTCCCCATAGTATTGAATAATTACGTACTCAACTTTGTATATGCCAAAACTCAAATATACAACGCTTGCATGTCCTGTGTATGAATTTCCTGCCTCATTGATGACCAAACGGTATAGTGGTTAGCGTGCTAGCTTCTAGACGGCGAGGTTGCGGGTTCGAGTCCAGTGTTAGGCATGGGAGTTTGTAAATGTATGTTGGCTTGTCTAATGACGAATGTTTCAGCGCATTATAGCCCTTTTGTTGCTGACGGCGCTAGATAATCTGAAAACAACCAACCTGCCTTATTGATGTGTTCAATTGTCACCACTTGGACAGTCTCTGATTCTTCAGTACCATTCTCCACATCAATTTCAGCAGTGTAAATCCCTGTAAGGTCCCCATAATCTAACATTTGTTATGTTTTCCTTTCTTCTGAAAATGACATATTAGTATATATGCTGTCACCTGAATCATTTTTTTCTCTCCAGTAGCGGGCCCAAGTGCTCGCAGTTACTTGGCTACTACAAGACAGGTAGCGATGGCCACTTGTGAAGGGGCACCCAGTAGGAGAGCCATCGTTGCCCCTAACTTTGGACATCCATGTCTTACCCCGGATTCAAACGGAGAACCACCAGGGTAGTAATCTGATGCGCTAACCACTATACTGAATACATTTAATTCAGGATTTTTATTTTTGCTGTCTCCCAGGAATTCGTATGGTAGATGAATTTGGACGATCCCCTCGCGTTTTGCTCGACCTCTTCCTTACCATTCATTATTTGTGTCTCTAACTTTGCTTTTATTCATAGATTTTTTTCCCAATTCCTTTACTGAAACGCTTTTTCCAGAAATTACAGGTAGGAAGATTTTTTAGCTCATTGAATAAATGTTGGATCATTATTTCTGTTGTTTTCTAAGTACTTTTCGAATTCACTCCAAATATTTTCATTTATTTCATAGATTTTGCAAACAAAGGAAGATATCGTAAATTAAGTTGCATTTGTATGTATATGAATTTATTTAAAAGCAACTAGAAATAAACTGAATGTTAACAACTACTGATTACATGTGTAGTGTATACAGTGTACGCGGAAGTCATCAGCCTAGCTTTGTCAACAAGTACTAAGTACAAACTGTCATCAGCCTAGCTTTGTCAACAAGTACTAAGTACAAATTGTCATCAGCCTAACTTTGTCAATAAGTACTAAGTACAAACTGTCGTCAGCCTGATTTTGAACTGACTCTAAATTATATTGAACAAGTGGTAAAATGATTTCGTGTTTTTCTTTTTATCAGATATTAACCATTATAAATAACCGTTTGCCACTAACAAGTTCATCATTTTTAAAAAAATAATGTATTTGGTAGAGTGGTAAGTTGATTCCTGCAACAATTAATGGATTTGCATCAACTGCATTAAAATAGAACTTGCGCACTTCTGAAAAACAGCTGAATGACTAAATAAATCATATACTATGTTGCCAATATATTTACCAAAATACAGAACAGAAGAAAAGTTTTTCAGTATGCAACAGTGAACCATGATCAGCTATGTAAAATAAAATATACTGATAACAGGAGGTGACACAAAGTTACCCCTATGGACAAATTTACCCTGAATGACTGTATCGACCTGATTCGAAATAAACATGTGTGTAAAAGCTGCAGTTTAAGGCAAGTTGTTGCCACCCTACCTAGACTTGTTTAAAATTAAAAAAAAAAAAAAAAAACCTTAAAATTCAAAATTGATTTAAGGATCATAGTATTTTAAATTGATTAGACTGCTAAATTTGAAATACGTAATGGATATGATGGAAAAATAAAAATAATTAACCCCTTGGGTACAGATTTATTTGAGAAAATTCTTACGTTTTGAACGGTTGGTTCAAAACAATAAAGGAACTTTAAACAAATAATTTGTTTGGCTGTATTCCTTTAAAGTATAGGTAAACCAACCGATGTTTGACTTAACCAATCATGGCTCTTGTGACATTAAAATCTATCCAATCAAACTAGTTTGAATGACGAATTAGGTTCGTCATTATTAACAGGCAAAACAAGTGCATGACGAATCTCAGCCGTCAAATGTACCCAAAGGGTTAATTATAAAAATAATAAAAATAAAAATTGATATTTATTTATAAAAATAGTTATTTATAAAGAGTTATTTATAAAAATAGTTATTTATAAAAATAGTTATTTATAAAAATAGTTATTTATAAAAAGTTATTAATAAAAATAGTTATTTATAAAAATAGTTATTTATAAAAAGTTATTTATAAAAATTTAAAAATAAAAATATTTAATAATTATAGAGAACGTGTAACCAAAAATGGTGCGTCTGGGAAAACACGTTTTTTAAAAAAAGAATCAGTTACATTAGTGAATCCTCGTGACGTGTTACTGTACAGACAGAAAAAAATCTTCGTTTTTTTCTTATTGATGTTACCGATAAAGATTTGCTTACTCCCATTTCTTTTATCCCTATTAAGGATAATTAGGTCTTCTCCTTTGCTTACTTGAAAGAACTTTTGTCCGGATTTGCCTTATTGGAACCAAATATAGAAAATTGGGATACGTGTTGTTTCTATATTTATTGGCTTGTTGCAGTCACGTTTTCATCTATTGACGTCACAGTTGTTGCAACTATACTTGCGATACGTTCACGGAGTGTCTGTGTGTGTTTATTTATTTTTTTAAAAATTATTTTTTTGCACTGGTGATGCACGTTTGTTGCAAAAAACGTGTGGTTAGTAAATGCGTGAATTTAGCATGTGAAAAAGTATATCAGGTATTTCCATAACTTTTCTGGGTGAAAGGACATTTTCCCAGGATTGATATTTTTTTGCTGGAACGTTTGTGTCTAGCCCTGTTTGTATGCACGTGAATTGCAAAAGCGTAGCGTAGTACAGAATAACGTGTAACTAATATGTTATTCGAGGAAAGTTTTTGATATGCCTGTGTTTGCTTACATGTGAATTGCGAAAATGTATAATTCCCAGTACAGAGTACTAGAAATAATATATTAAAAATTATATATAAATATAATTGATTATTATCATACAAATTATTATTTTTTTATTACTTTTATAAAAAATACTGATTAATATTATTATCATACAAATTATTATATTTTTATTACTATTATAAAAATTATTGGTATTGTTGTTATTATTATTAATACAAAAAATATTATTTTTATTATTATCATAAAAATTACCATTATTATTATCATCATCATCATAACAATTATTGTTGTTATTATTATTATCATCATAAAAATTATTGTTATAATACTTCAATATTTGTATCATCATGTAAATCAGTGCTAATAATTAAAGGTCACGGTTTAAAAACTCCACTCATATTACAGTTAGAGATGAAGCCAATAAACACCAGAGGAAAAAACACACTTCAAAAAAATTAATGATTTTTAATAAAACCTCAACAACGTAAAAAAGCTTTCTTTAGTCAACGAATATCCCTGAATATAAATCTTCAATAAATGCTTGTTAATTAACAATTGATTATTTGAAATTATTACAGTAAACTTTGAAACTAGACATACTTGCATGCTGAATTTATAAAACCATTTAAACATATTTCATAATTGTAACCTTTAATCCCTTTTTCACTACACTTATAAACCGCATTAGTAATCTCAACACGGATTCCCAATTTAAAAACTGATAAGAGTAATTCTCAAACAACCAATCCAAAACATCCACACCATTCCTAGTTAACCTTATCCACTTCATTAGCACCACCCTTCCACCACCACCACATTGATTCCCTTAACATTCACTTTCTCCAATCACCACATTGATCCCCTTAACATTCACTTTTCTCCAATCTCCAGGTTGCACACTAAATTAGATACCATCCCAACCGCAAGCGAGCAACAAAGCGTCTCTCTCTCTCTCTCAAAATAAGAAAGAAGCATAAAAAAGGCTCTTAGCCCCTGGGTCGGTGAACGCCACATTCGCAATAAATAAGTCTTAGTCCCTCGGTTTTGTCGCTGAAGTCGAACGCATTAATTTTGCTTCCGAAGCATCATGAATTTCATAACAGTTTGGGCATCTTCTGAGCCCCCCATTACTCCCCCCCCCCATTGGGTGGTGGGGGGCAATCATGACTGCGACCCCCCCCCTCTCTCTTTTCCGTCTCATTTTTCTCCACCCCAATGCCTTGATAATACCAAAACTGTGAACATGAGATAGCGCCTCCAAATGACGACTCTAAGGCATTTCTAACCGTAACCGTACATATATAGATATACATTTCTCTCCGTTGCGTCTATATATGTATATATAGATTTCTACCATTTTATGGGTATTTTCTTCTTCTTTTTTTTTACCATTTCTTCCGAAACCATTTGTTAGACGGGCGATTTCGGGTATTTCTCTTAACTTTCAAAGCCCGGTGCGTGAAACCACAAGATAAAAATTTTGAGGCTCCGGTCTGGCTTGCTCCGCTTAACCTCCCGTTCTCCAATTTTTAGGATTTTTGTTGAGGTACACAGGCCTGTTTCGTTAAGTCCATGAGTGATGGACGAGTTTGTCAGTCGTTTTGTGTTGGGAGATTGGGTGCTTATTCCCTTTGTGTGATATATGTGTTGGATTTATTTTCGCTCAGCAGGTGTTGATGTGAGTATTGAACCTGTGGATGCCGGATGGGAAGAAGAGTTATAGGGATGATTCAACTTCTGTTAAATATTTGCGAAGACCTGTTTGATTTAGGAGAAGACGTGTTGAAAGTTTTTTTTTTAAGAGTTTTCTTATTTTTAAATCCTTTATATTAATTTCGATTTTGTGTTGGTGTGTATGTCGATGGTGAGTCAAATTTATGGACTAGAGGTCGGCGATACATCGATACGACGATATTTTTTGAAAAATATAGATATTAAATGTATCGATAAAAGTCACCGAATCATCGATATTTTCAAACATTTTTAGTTTTTTTGATGATCGTTTTGTAGTTCCATGTGTTTTTTCAATTCTCTTTATTCCCTTTTCAAAAACTTCAAAACTAAAGCTTGGACTTGTCTCAGAGACAGTTAAAATTGCACCAATTTAGTTGGAAAAGTAGTCACCTTACAAAAAGCAATCATGAAAAGTAGAAATTTGCCCCGAAAAACTTCCTTTCTGGCAAAATTGAAAATCAAATGAAAAAAAAAAAATCATGTATCGATATATCGATATGTTATCGATATTTTTTCTATGCAACGATATGTTATCGATATTTATTTTGATCGATATTTCCGACCTCTATTAACCCACTTGTCGTAATCTAATCAATGCATTTAAGATATTCACAAATTTAAACAAATTAAAAGTAATATTTTTTCATCGATTTTTTTACCTATTAAAGATTAATAATTCTGCACATCAGAGGAAAACTATAATACAATCCATTTAAAATAAAATGTGTTTCAAAGTTTATCTTTAAGATTTATAAGAGTGAACATACAGCTGACAGAAATTATAGTAAAATAAGGATTAATTTATAAATATACAGATAAAGAAAAAATAAAAACTATCTACCAGTAGTTTTTTTTTTAAATTCATTTATATTTTTAACTCATATTTTTCTCATTTATTGATATTTTTCTAATCGTTTAATTAGGTCTTTGTTCACTTGCATCTCCTAATTTAATATTAATAGTAAAAGTCGATTTTATAAGAACACAATATCATTACAGTTAGTACATTGAAAAGTCAAAATGGCAAACAGCTGATAAATTCTTTTTTGTTTTACATTTCCAATACCATACATATTTTAATACGAATATATACTTCCTACACGAAAGAGCCTAACAATTGTTGAGACACTAATAACAGTGTCATCCTCTAAACTTCTCAAAAATAGTATCCCCATTACCTTATTGAATAGAATTGTCAAAAGAGAAAGCATCAAGTGCTTCTCACTGCCCCAATGCTCACTGGACCCAACCTCAAAGTTTTTCCCTTCTTCCAGCTCCAAGAAAAGAAATGCATTTCCCACTTTTCTCGCGGGAAGAACATTCAATAACTTGTTTCGTTTTGTCGCTCCTTTGCCTTTTTGAGATGTGTTTCTGCTACTGTGTATTTGCGAGGCGTGACTTGAAATGTGATGCCTTTTATTCAACGTCATTCGTCATGATTTGACATCGTATGTAATTGAGTTTTAAAATGGAATGCCCGTTGTTTCGGATAGAACGTATATTTTGGTATTGAAATATGTATAGTGGTGAACATTATAGTTGGAAATTGTAAAAAGTAGGATATATATTCAGTTGTTGGCCATTTTAACTTTTCAATGCATTAACTGTAGTGATATTGTGTTCTTATAAATATATATTCGATTTTTACTAAAACTGAATTAGTAAAAGCGAATTAATGAGGATAAAATTAAATGAATGGGAAAATATAAATTAACTAGCTGTGTGGCCCCGCGCTGCTGGGGACCCTTTGAAGGACATCTTTCAGTTCTGTGTTACTAAGGCACGTAATTTCTTCGGATTAATTGTTGTTGGTGATCATTGATCAGCTTCATACATACTATAACAGATGCATGTTTTCGTTCATTTTGTTATAGCTCGCTCGGTCATTCTCTAGTCGATGCTGTTTTTGCAGCGGTGATGCCCTAGCTCTCTTAGTGGCAGATACTCTATACTTAGCATTTATATTCTTTCTTTTCTTTGGCGGCATATTAGTTAATTTCGAAATAATTTGAAAGTTTTCAGTGAATTTCAATAATTTTCGGTGAATCTACAGTTAAGGCTGCAAGTATTGAAATCAAATTGAGTCTAAATAATCTGTTGCTATGCTAGATTCTATGTATATTTTGACTCACTCTCATCAAATGAAATTAAATGCATAATTTAAATTAATCCAGCCAGAAAAATTTGACCATTTAAAGTTTTGTATATTTTTTTAATATGTACAAAACACCTGTAAAATACTCAACAAAATATGTCAGGTGTCAATAGTGCGGCTCTAGCCTCCGTTTCAAAAATAATTAAGAAAATATATTGTAAATATATGGTTTAAGAACAAAGAATAAGAAAAATATAAAAGGACGAAAAAAATATAAATGAGCGAGAAAAATATAAATGAGCGAGAAAAATATAAATGAATGTGAAAAATATAAATAAATGTGAAAAATACAAATGAACGAGGGGAAATATATATGAACGAGTACAAAATAAATGATTGAGTAAAGCATGACTATATTTTGCAGAAAGAAAAAGTGAAGTCAAAATTCGCTAACTGAACAAGAACAAGTATACATAAAGTAAAGAAAAGTCTTGGAGTGGATAATATATGACCTAAATATTTTTTCTCTATAATACTTATATCTTATGTAGTTAATTTTACTTTAAAAATACTTTACAGCTTTGTCAAAGTTAAATAAACTTGTAATAAGCGTTTTGCATTTTGAAAAGAAGGATATTTTATTAAAAATTGAAAAATTAATTTGTTATTATTAACAACAGAGAGACAAATAGTGCTATCTTTATAGAGAAGCGTTAAAGTTGTTTTATGTAAAACTTGTGCTATCTTTATAAAGAAGCGTTCAAGTTGTTAAAGTAATTTGATTTTGTAATAAATTAGGATAAAATTATACAAAACATACGCAAACCCTTAGGAAAAACAGCTCTTGACACCTATACATAACATCAATACCTTTGATAATCACATATAATATATATATATATATTTATATATATATATATATATAAATAACAAAGTAACAAAAATGAAGTTATAAATGTAAAATCAAAAACATGAAAACAAAAGAAATACAACAAATTATCAGAACTTTTCCTGTTTCCTGCATTTTGGTTCATAAGTTTTTAGCATTTTCTTTTTCTTTTTCTTTTCTTTCTTCTTTTGAGCTTTTGGGGTTGGGACATTCGAAAGAATATCAACAGAAAAAGCTCTTGGTTTTAAACGGTTTTGGAAATTTGGGTCAACCCCCTGAGGAAATTCCAAATTTCTGCCGTTTCTTTTCTTTATATATATATATATATATATATATATATATATATATATATATATATATACTCATCTTTAAATTTCATAAAATTTTTTAAATGCTATTTAATTCTTTATTTTGTATTAACCTCCCTGCATTCTTTTTAATAAACCACCAACAAAAAAAAATCATTCCCCACAACTTATAAGTCTGTACTTCTCCTCTTGAAAAATAATCAGAAAAGGGTGAGGGGGTGACGAAAATCCTTCTCCCTCCCCCCTGGAGTAGTATCTTCTTAATGCGATTGTCATTTGCGCCTGAGGATTGTGGCAATTATCGGCCAAATTACCGCTATTGAGACACCGCACTGATCGGACTGCGATGCTCTCAGATAAAGGTGTTTCGTCCTGCTGTGGAATTTATTTGGGGGGCGGAAACAAATTGAGATATGTTTCATTTAGATATCTTGTTGGGAGACACTGCACTTTTAATATTAAATATGAGCTTGTGGGTATTCCCTAGGTCATGTAATGCTATTTTCTATTTTATCGAATTGGAAATCTTTAGTATTATACAACGGGTGTTTATAATTAAAATTCTTCTGTGTGTCTGAAACTTGAAGTAATATATCATAAAATTTTGAATTTAAGTAACAATGAAATCATGGAAAAATTATATTTGAGCTTAAAGTTTGGTACATAAATTTTTTATACAATTATAGTATTACTGGAAAAGTGATCGTTTCATCTTTTAAACGTAAGAATATTTTTGGTTTTTGATACATATTAAACTCTTTTTTTTTTTATATGTTTTTTTAGATTTTATGAAATTATTTTCACAAAAACTCTTTTTATGAATTGCTATATAGACATACGAACAATACTTTCAAACTTTGTATGAATAGTATCATACTTTGTATGAATAATATCATAACTTAAGAAAAAGGTACATAAAGTTGAAAAAACACGTTGTGAGATGCAGGCATTTAAAGTTTTGGTATTGCATAGCAGAAAATGAAAAACAAACACAATGAAAAATGTTTTAAAAGATATTTAAAAAATACTTCGACTGGTCTCATTTTAAACAAAAACGTTTGAATTTTCAGAAAATTTACAAAAAAAAAAAAAAAAAAAAAAAAATGCGAATTACCATATTTGTAAGTGTACTTTAAAATTATTACACTTTAACTTGGCGAATTAATCCGTTTGTGCAAACATAACTTATAACAATTTATTTTGAAACGGAATAAAATTTATACCAATTTTTCTCTAATAAATATATTTTATAAGAAAGAAAAAAAAAGATAAATATTTCACGCACCACTTTAATTTCACTAAATCCATTCATAAAACCGCATTTTCTCTTAAAAATAGATACATTGTAAAGAACCTAAAGAACCATAGATTAGATCGGTTCTCTACAGGTCAAACTTTTAATACCAAAGTCCACATACGTTCATACATCTCCAATAACAAAACCTAAATATCTTTAAAGTCATTAACTTATTTCAAAATCAAAACTCCTTAAACACGAATACGAGAAGCATCAGGCACCATTCTTAACTGTTGCCTTCCTCCCTCGACGAAAGTCCCCAAAAAGTAATAAAAGCGAAACGTCAAAAAATAAGCCCAACGGATAATAATAATAATAAAAATAAAAGCCCCTCCACAAAAATAAAAATGGAGGGAAATTCTGAAATCGCATCAAAGAAGCGGCGGAGAAGAAAACGATTTGTCACTAGAGCGCCCGCAGTCATTTATAAAACTGGGTTCTCCCTGATGCGATAAATTCTCGGAGACCTGCTTCTTGATAGGTCTACTTAGTTAGGCCCCACCTTTGGTCAGGAGAACTTTTTCACTCGGTTCTTTTGTTCGCATGCTATTTAAGATGGATTGTTTGGGTTAGTTACCGATATTGCCAAGATTTGCGCTGTTATCTAATAATCGCTTAAGTTATTGAATAAATAATGCTTAATTGGTTATCTGATACAGTTCAACTCTTTCTATGACCGTGGGAAGTATACTAAGCATCAACTTTATAAATTATTTTACCATATCTGATTATACAACCACCTATTAAATAACGTCATGAAATGGAATATATACAAATGAATGAATGAACAAATAAATAAATAAGTCTTGGGTAAATAATGTGCTATAAAGAATAGGATGGAAAAAGAAAGAGCAACTCTAGGAAGTTATATTTTTCTGCAATTAACATTTAATTCATTTCATCGTTTCTCTGCAGTTTATTTAAGTTAATAAATACAGAATTTACAGATTTAGTGATTTATAAGCACACAAGTTAAAGTCTTTGAATAACCCCGATAGGTGGTTATACCCATAAAAAAAATAGAATAAAAATTAAAAAAAAAAAAAAAGGATTAAAAAATTAAATATATTTATCTAAATGGGTATCTTTTTTTTAAAAATAATCTTCAATCTCAAAAACAGTTTAATACACCATTACTAGGGGGGAAATGAGTTTATAAAAGCTTAATGCATTAACAGTCTATTTAGAAATTTAATTGTTTTTGATTCAATGCAGGATATTTTAGAGTTTTTGTTGTTTATTATTTTTTATAACCACACAAATTGTTTTATAACAAACACTATATAAATTTATTAACGTGTAGTTTATACCGAATTAAACAAAGTTAACATGCTAAATCAATATAACCCGATATTACATTCTAAATAACCTTTGTAGTGTATGTTCCTGAAGTAATCTAGTAAATAAGATACTGTTTCCGAATATGTAAAAATTAGAAACCATGTACCCTGTATCAATCATTCAGTTCATGAATCAATCCTATATTCAATAAATCAGAAACAATTATAAACATTTAAAGAAATTTAATCCCCTATGTTTCACATGTATGATATGCTCTAGGAAAACTTCTTCTTGAAAAGCCTAGTTAATTAGGACTGAACTTTTGTCAAAATGACATTTTCGACATCTCTTCGCCTTTTCGTTCTAGTCCTATGAGATATTTTATATAAGATGATATATTTTGTTTTGATAATGACATGTTAACATTGCCTTAACTGTGTTTGTTTTTATCACAGTCGTAATGTTCATTCAAAGCAAAGGGTTAATGTTGTTTGATTAAAACTTTGATATTAGAACACATCAACGCGCGACCTTATTTAGATCAGAAAATTGGTCAATTTTTAAAGTTTTTTTTTTAATTATTTTTTTAATTAATTATTTGTAAAATAAAGAAACACATATAATGTATCGAAAAACTCCATTACATTAGAATTTTAACAGTGTTATTAAAATAATCAAAAAAATATTATACAAGCATCTTTTCACTCAAAACTTCAATTTTTAGAAATTACTAATACCAATTATTCACAAGAATAATATTTATTCTATTCAACCCATTATATATTAGTTACTTTACAAAGACATTTGAAGTAATTAAGACATTTATTTTCCCTAGAACTACTTACAATAAAAGCATTCACCCGAAACTTAAAAAAAAAAAAGTCATTGCGTAAACCACAATAACCTTCCAACCCCAATAATTAGAACGACTCAAGCCACCCAAACAACGCCTCTGAAAGCAGCATTCTTCAAACAACTCAACCCGACTCAGAACATCTTCATTTACTTCGTCACCCTCCTTAAAAGAACCCCTCCCCCCCAAAGGGGTTTTAAAAGTAACCCAACAAAACAAAAACCTGTCGAACCAACACCTTCAACCTCCTCAGCAATCAAAACTACGTGTGTATTATTGAAAGCAGCAGGCCACAGTTACAGCGAAGCTACAAAGCACATAACGACCCGCCTCAGCGCCGAACCCCCAAAACCGCTCTACTTTCATTCTAAATTTCGAACGCGTGCTACCTCACCCCCCCCCCCCTCATTCGACTGTCTTTAACTTTAATCCATTGGACGCGCGGGGGTGCAACAATACTTCTATTAAACAAGGGGGGCTGCCATGGACATTAATTAAAACTGCTCGACATCTGTGGCCGGTTACCATAGTTACCAGGGGGGGAGCATGTTGATGTTTGGCGCGCGGACAAACATCTCGCTGCAGGGGGGAGGGCCTTGAGTAAACAGAGCAGACGATGAAGGAGTGTTTTCTTAGATTGCGTTTTGTTGTTCTTGGCAACAGTGCGCAAACAGTGTGTTCAGCACCCCTCCTCCTCAACTCCACTCGGGTAACACGTGATCTTTTCTCCTCCGCTGCGTTTGATGGGGGGATGCCCAGTTGCATCCTGGGATGATTTTTGTTTCTTGGGGGGGGGGGGGGTTAGTAGTGATCGGATATACCCCAACCTCTTCTAGATCATACTGGTAACAAACCGGCATCTGGCATTGAGTTAAACAGAAGAAGGATCAATACGAGAAAATATAAAGGTTTATGTGAAAGTGAGTTGGTATCTGTAAAGATGGATATTTAACTGATATAATGAAAACATTTTATTTAGCAATAAAATATTTAACAGACATAGTTTCGTGTACGATTGGATTGTCATAATTTTCCAGAATCAATAAAATTGAACTATTTAAAGCTACGCGCTTTTATTCTGAGAAAATATTATTCGACTGAGAAACCTGAGAATCAATGCAAGAAAGCGAAATTTCACTTTGATTTTCTGGGGTTGAAATATTCAACAAGTTTAATACACTAATTTGAATACAAGCGAGATGCTAGTACAAGATCCTTTTTTTCTATGGTATTTGTCTACAACAGAATACCTAAAAGAGAAGTTACTAAAGCACATATGTCTCAGAAACTCTAAAAATGTTTTTCTCGCATTAATTTATAGCAAAAACACAACGCTGCATAAAAAAATTGTTTTACAATTTACGAAGAAGATGTATAACAGTCTAGCCACTTACGAATTTTACAAAATGTGACGTAAATCAGATGCTGGGAAGAAATGAAGCGGCGTAATTATTAGCTTAAAATGCGTCATGTTCTAACATATCAATTAAGAACACCACGTCGCCTATTGAGTATAGTGGTTAACACATCAGACTACTACGCTGATGGGTCTCGGTTCGAATCCGGGGTAAGACGTGGATGTCCTAAGTTAGGGGCAAAGATAGCCCACCCACTGGGTGCCACTTTACAAGTGACCATCGATACATGACTTGTAGTGGCCAAGTGACTGCGAGCACTAAAAAGTGACTGTAAGTAATTGGGCTCTCCATTAAAAAAATAAATAAATAGCAACACAGCAAGTTTATATACTTCATCGTAATATAAAAAAAAATTCTTGTAATTGAAGAACTTATTATATAGTAAATCAAGATTATTGTATTAAATATTTTTAAGTTACTCACAAACCAATTATTTAAATCATTGTCTTTTAAAACAGAACTAAAAGCTAATTCAGGGTGACCACATAATTCAGGAAAAAAAGTTCCCTGATAATTCCTTGATTTCCCTGACAGATTTCTAAAAAGTTCCCTGATAATTCCCTGATTTCCCTGACAGATTTCTAAAAAATTCCCTGATTTAGGGTAAACTTTTTCCAAATTTTCTTAGGTTTTCCAGATGTCTAGACACCCTGATCAGATAGAACATGTATTCTAACGAGATAATATGCAATTTTTTAAAAAATAGTTTTGCTGGTAAAAAAAAAGCTTAAATTATTCCGTAACATCAAAATTCTAATGGCTTACCACTACAAATCTCCATGTAAATAGCGCCAAAATATGGATGAACGTGCCTCAAACAATACAAAATTTCCCTGATTTTCATGAAATTTAAAAAAATTCCCTTACATGTCCCTGATTTTTTCCAGAATCAGAAAGCTCCCTGACATTTCCCTGATTTCCCGGTTTTCCCGGTTCCGTGGCCACACTGTAATTAATAAATATACTAGTATCTTGCCATTGACAAATATTCAATCATTTTCATAAAACTTTTGAAAAATAAACTTATCGTTTAGCAACGGATTCGATGGTAAAAACAAAAATATACATCTAAGATAGACAAAGATGTATCACCTTGGAAAAATATACGTTAAATAAACGCATCACATCATTCACAACAAAGCGTTTCGCTCCCTAACGTGAAGCAATATGACAAAGCACTTCGCAGGGAGTCATGTCAACGCCCATTTGCAAACAGTTTTTGCACGCTATGACTACAATGCGGTTGAATTATCACTGGTGAAATTAGCAGGTACTTAAAAAGGCTTGTTTGCAAGATATTTCTAACTGATGCAATAAAAGTGAACGGACTTTTATTGATGCAATGGATTATAAACCGATATTTGTGTATTTTGATGAAAATGTAGCTATTAATATTTTTTGTTTGGTGATATGGATCGTTAGAGGAAGGTCTTTGAAAGCTTGTTGAAAGAGAGGTTTTAGATTTTTGTAAAAAAATTACAAAGCTAGGCATGGCTGACACTTAATGTTTGTATTCTATGCATAAAATTTCTTTGCAAATTGTATACCAAATTTCCTTTTAAATGTCGATGTTGGATCAAACACAGGGAGGGGTGAGAAGGTTACTGATTTTATATAAACTTTAATTTTTCGAAAATGGTAGTTATATTTTCGACTGAAATATTAATTTATACTTTAAGCACTGATTCTTTGTGTAAATGAATAATTTAAAACCTACTTTATACTTCTTTTACCTATAACTATTAAAACTTTTGCAAACGCTATTTTTAAAATTCAAATGATATGGGATGAACTAGCTACCTCTTGACCATCATTGGCGACCTCCATGTTGTGGTAAGTTACTAAATAAGATAGTGAAAAGTATTTACTTTTTAATTAAATACCAATACTTTTAATGTATTTATACAGTTACAAATTATTTTAGTACATATAATAAGAGTAATGATAATAGAATTTAATTTTAAAAAAAAATAGCAATTTCAAAAAATACATCTTTAACAAACGACAAAACACTTCAAACGTCAAAAGTAGAATGAAATGCCAACCCAAATGTAAAACCTTTACTCATATTTATAATGAAATTAAACACAATGAAAACATCAAACTAACCACAATTAATAATTTGCCATTTTTTATTAAAAATTCATTTCTAACTCAAAAAAGGAGGAAGAAAAATTACCTCCTCGCAAAACATATTAACCTCATAAAAATTAAATTCAACTAACTCACTAGGTAATTACAATTCCATCCGATCCAATCTTTTAACACTAAAATAATATCCCCATCGAATAAAAACTAACAAGAACTGAAACATAATAATAACGACTGCCAAATGAAAAGGAAATACCACGCGTCTAAATTATCCATCTCAAGCGTTTCTATGGACATAAAACACTAAAAAAAAAAAAAAAAAAAAAAACGAATCTACGTAACACCAGATACATAGATACACTTTCACACATTTTTCTCCATCTCTCTTAAACGAAAAGTGCGATTCAGTACAAAGAGAAAAACGCCCATTTAGTATCAGCAAAGAAATAAAAGCATTAAAAGGGGACGAAAAAATATACCGCCTTGTGGTTTTACGAAAACGCTTTCGTTATTAACCTCCTGTAATGGTTCCTGCCTTGGATATTTTCTCAATTCTCTCCTCCACCCCCTCTCTACATGTAGAAAACTATATATCTAATACGAGAAGAAGAAAAAAAAATTTCGTATCTTATAAGTTTTTGGCATTCCAAAAAGTTTTTGTGTGCCCGTATATATACGGTTTTTTTCCCGAATATATACGGCTTTTTTTTCTCTTTTTTTTTTTGGACGTATATATTCGTCTTTCTTCTCCCTCCTTTTATGTATGTATTTTTAGTATTTTGTTTCGATGGGAGAAAGTCACTGATGATACAAGCCGCTTGATATTCTAACGCTCTTTTCTTTTGGCGTAATGGTGTCATTCCTGATAGGATAGCGTCCGAAGATGACGACCGGAGTTTGAGTTAATATGGTTCCGGGGAGAGGTGCAGAAAGGTCCCAAGTTTTTACGGGCGGACAGATGAGTAAACGAGTCATTTGCGGACAAAAAGTATAAATTTAAACAATTTTTAGGAGTAATGTATGAACTGAACTTTTGTGGGGTCATATTGAAGGTCGGATCTTAAAATTAAACTAATGTTTACTTTTTATAAAAATTTTAAGGTCTTTAGTTGTTCATGAGCATATATTAATTATATAAGTATTATTTTTAAAAGGGATAATTTAATAAGCTTATAACGGTTTGATTTTTAATTTTATTAAAGTTAAAAGGACGTTTTAGAAAAAAATACCTTTTTTAAACATACATTTTTTATTAAAATATATAAATATAATATTATATAAGCTGAGATAATTTAATAAGCGGATAAAGATTTGATTTTAATAACAATTTAAGATAAAAGACGTTTAAAAAATAACTTTTTTAATAACTATAACTTTTTTAACTATAAAAGTAATAATAACTTTTTAAACATAAATTTATTATTAATATATAAATATAATTTTATATAAGTTATAATTACTTTAAATTTAGATTCAAAATTTGTGTTAGTTACATTTAAAAAAAAATTATAATTAAATATTGAAATAGACTTTCATTATTTAAATCTAAAAACGTAATTTCAAAAATATATAATTACTTCAAAAGACTTTAAAATAATACTTACTTAAATTTCACCTATTTTAAATGGCTTTTAAGTCTTTTAAAATAACAAGTTTTTTAAGACTGTTAAAAGACTACATCAATTGTCTCACATAAGTGATAGAAAGAAAGAAACCAATTTTAATATTATAGAGAAATAATTAGTTTTTTGTTTATAATTTTAAAAGTACTTATACTATTTTTCTTTCATGAATGCCATAATTAAATTACACTCTCATATCTATCCATTTCAAGGATTTCTGTAAATGGGTAATGTATCATATCACAATTACATAAACAACTTTAGTTTATTATAATCATAATTTACAACTTTAAAAATAAATCATAGAGTAATTGTGGAGTCAACGATGTTAAATTAAATTTTAATTTTTTATTGAATAAACAATACTTATTTATGTGTAGAATTCTGATTTTTTTTTTCTTTTTCTTTTTTTGTAAAATTAAAAATTATTTTAATTATAACTTTTAAAATGAGTTAGTTATAATAAATTGATACTCGAATTTTTCAAATAAAGAGAACAATTAAATTAAAAGAGTATGTATGAGAGCGTATCTTTTGCGTGTAAAAAAAATTTGGAAAAAACAACATTTACACATAAATAGGTATACAAAATAGTTCTGATCATTTCAGAACAAAAATCAACATTTTATAAGTTAATTTTACTAATTTATTCACTAATCACAAATTCCAATTATAATTAAAGGTCTATAAGTATTAAAATAACAGCCTTAAATTTATCGACAAATGGTTTCATTTGTTTCATAAATTATGTATCTAAATATTTCCACAATACATAAAAAAAAATTATATTTCAATCACAAATCATTGGTACGCACTTAATAATTTTGTTTTGAAATTCAATCTATTTTTTCATACGTATAGACCTTACATTTTTTTTTTTTTTTTTTTTTTTTTTAAGAATTAAAATGGTTGATTCCTTTATACAAAACGAGTAGAATTTACCGTTATCTGAGTTGTAAATCGCTTCAGTAGCTATTACAGATGATTGATGCTTTTTGATCGAAAATCGATAAGTTTTCCTTTGAGACATTTCGTAGGATAGTCGATAGACCAGAATACGAATAGCATGTATGTATTTTTGCATAAGAATTTAATCTTTCTAAATCTATCCGCTAAAAGGCGTTACATATAATTAACCGGAAATCATAAAAGTCCAAATATTGAACTTATTTGTAAAGCATAAATTTTCATGTGAGGAAGTAAGTTGATGATTTTGAATTGTTCGAATAAGTATTCTCGGAGGCTTACATAAATGATAACATGAATGGATGCTTGGATAGTTTATTTGATAGTCATAACTGTTAATGTTAAAATATAAAAATGTATGGATTAAACTAAATAAATTGTGAATATTTTGAAAGTAAAAAATTAAATTGTATAAAAATATTGTTTCAATTTACTTTGTTAAATAATTCAATTTACTACTTTGAATAATTTATTTTATTTCGTTCAATAAATTAGTTTTGACATTCTTAAAGGTTCAAAGCCACTTATACAGTATAGTATAAAATACTGCGAAGCGTATTGATATAAATAACTAAAAGTAAACATAAAGATTTCTCTCTTAGAGCAAAATTAGTACCAAACTGAAAAAAGGATCTCTTTAATGATTAATATAAATTGTAACTGAGTCACAAAATTGAGTCGATTAACTTTTTTAAATTCTTTATATTAACTTTGATTTTGTGTGTCAATAGAGGCGGAATTTGCGGAGGCCTAATTAACCCCCTTGCCCTCATCCAATTAGGCTACAACTTTGCAGATAGATTCGATGTCGATGACAATGCATTCTATTAAATTTTGGAGCTGTCACTAAAAGGTCACTTTTACGGAATACTAATAAATCAAGCTGCCGTCATCCAATCACGCTATAATTGCATTTAACCGACCAGTGAAGAAACTCTTTCCTGTTGCCAAAATTTTTTTGTAATAAATAAATGAATGAATGAATGAATGAATAATAAAATTATTTAAATCAGAATAAATAAATGATATTTGGATGTGAATGCATACATTCACATTCATTTTTGAATAAATAAATTTTGAAACGTAGTTTGCCGCACATTTTACTGATAGAAATGTTTTTGATATCAGCTCTGTGTTAAAGAAAATAAAAATTGCCAATGCATATAGAGTAATTTTTTAAATCTTTTTTTTTTATTTATTTTTTTTTTTTTTTATGGCTTATTTTATTTAAGGCCTGCGTTTGATTCTGAAATATGATCTTGACATTGTAATCTAAAGTGCAAAATTATTCAAAAATCTATTTATGCAGAAGTTTATAGAGTTGTAAGTTTGACCAAAATAATGGCATTAACTCATGTTGAATTCGGAATTCTCCCTATTGCTAATTTTAAAACGGAATTTTAATTTCACGCTCTGAAACAAACCCACTTCTCCATCAGAAACAAAAACACAAGAAACCTCAAACTAAACCTACAAAACTTTACCCACCAACATCTTAATCTTCCAAAGACAAACACAACACCGCCAATAACCCTTTCTCTCTCTCTTCTCCCCACACACATCCAACCAAACAATCACCTAAAGCACGAAGACCCCAATAAACCATCAAACCACAGCTTCCGTTCCTTATAGCCCGAACTCCAGTACGAAAAAAACACCCCAACTTCCCCCGCGAAATACCCTGTGGTAGTAATGAGCCCACTGATTGCACGACATGTGGAGAAATAATACCACAAACAAATTGTCATGCCCCGGACAATTCAACTCGGTCTGTATTTACCGTCTGCGGAAAAGATAAATAAAACGACTGCTCGGTTTCATATTAAACGTTGTAGTCATATAAACCGCGACACCCCCCTGTACGCCACTGAGAAATGGCCGTGACAACAATTCACGGGTCACGCTATTCGCCACTTACACGCACGTCACGAGAACTCGAAAAAATGGCAAGAGAATTAGAAAAAAAATACATTTGTTTTTTGTGGGGCGAAGTGAGGTATGTCGTTTTATTTGAGGATGCAATTAACAATATGTTATTAGAATGCAATTTTGTTTTTAGAAATATATTGGAAGAGTAATAAAGGTTTCAGTATCTTAAGTAAGAAACATTTGGACAGTAATAAATATTTTATGAGATGTATATTAATCCAATATTTGTAATATTTACTATTACTAGAAAAATGCCCAGGGTTCTTATAACAGAGTTTAAATTTCAAAAAGCTGTGAAGGAGAAATAGTATGACGTAAGAAAAATACTATTTATATAATTTTAAGAATTAAATTAGCGTACTACATTTAATCTGTGAACTGCACTTGGATAGCATACTAATTTTTGCTTGCATTGTAATAGTCATTGGCGTTTTATATAGTAATAGGTATGACAATAAAAGTTTCAGTATCTTAGTAATCTTAGTAACTTATCTAGAGTAATAAAGGTTTCAGTATCTTAAGTAATAAATATTTTATGAGATGCATATTAGTTCAATATTTGTAATATTACTATTACTAGAAAAATGCCTAGGATGATTATAACAGAGTTAAAATTTCAAAAAGCTGTGCTAAGTAAATAATATGATATAATAAAAATACTATTTATGTAATTTTAAGAATTAAAGTAAAACATTTAACCTGTGAACTGCACTTGGATAGCATACTGATTTTTGTTTGCATTGTTATAGCCATTGGCGTTTTATATTTTAATAGGTATGACAGTAAAAATATATTAATTAAAAGTACATTTCTATACTAGTTAAGAACTATGTATGAATTATTTAAATATTTTAACTCAAGTATATTACAATTAAATTGTTTAAAAAATGATATATTTTTTAAATGTTAAGTTGATAAAAACCGAAAAGCAGTTTTTTTAATGTCGTAATTTTTATCCTCAAAACTGAAAAAAAAAAATAATAATAATAATAATCTAAAATTAAGTATTTTGCAGTAGGTTTTAAGCATTTTACTCTCAATATTCAACATGTTTCATCGATGTTTCTCACATACTATTGTTTCATGTAGAGATTCAAAAGTATTTAGAATCGAATAGCTCGAATCGAGAATCAAAATAGCTGCCCATTAAACAACGACTGCCCATTAAACAACGACTGCCCATTTTGAAATTACGACTGCACAATTAAACTACGACCTTCCATTTTAAAATTAATACTGTCCAATTTATACACGACTGCCCATTTTAAACATACGACTGCCCAATTTAGCCACGACTACCATTTTACATTTTGCCTACCTTTAAAGCCCATACACTTACCTATAAAGCCCATTACACGAGGCTCCGGGCACACATACACCAGAAATCATCACAATTTCACTTCTCATCACTCCGATTCTAATAATGATCTGCACCACTATTTCCATAAGATCATGTGTGTTTGAATGCAAAAGGTGCATGTATACAAGCAGATCGGGGTGTGGCTTTTTCGGTGCGACCAAGTAAATAGTTAATTTGACTCGCCACGCCGCAAAATCACAGTTTATCGTGCGATTAGTTTCCATATTTTTCTCTTTTCCCGTGGCGGAACACTGATTCCAAGTGCTCTTTTGAACTTATAGCGTGTCAGGTGACTGTAAGTTGCATCGTGTAATGCTTTTCGTTTCCGCAAGTTTAAATGACCGACGAGGCGATGTATGGGCTAAATTTCATTGATTCAAACGCTGTTATTCTATTATTTGATATTTTATTTACATTTATTTATTATTTTAGTATTTCATTAAGAGTAGGAAAAAATGAGGTTTTGATATTGATTAGGAATATTATTCGATGTTTAAAATAATCTCGATGTATGTGTTTCATAAATAGGAATAAGCAATTTTCATACCATTTTAGCCATATTAAAGTTATATGGAGTTTTTATTGTTGTGATGGTAAGTGGTTTTTAATGAATGAATGAAATATATTTGATTTTTTAAACTTCAAACACACTGTATTAACACTTCAACATTATTTGGTAACTGTAATACCTAAAATCGCTGTATCATATCTATTTAACCCAATAGTGCATAGTGTAGCATATATGCTACACAACTTGAGAGAAAAGTTTAATTAATAATTAATGCATTTTATTGCAGTGTGAAATTGCAGGTAATTATATCAGTTATAATGAGATAGTTTTTGCCTAAAAATTAGTTTAATTGGTGAGCTTTTTTGAAATAAATATCAATTGCATGACCGCTAGTTGAACTACGTAAAACAAAATTGTGTACCACCAAAGTTAGCTATCTTTTTAAAATTCATCATCATTGTATTGAATCACTAAGTTTAAAAAGAGGTCATGTCCAATTGAAAATTGAATTGAAAATTGAATTGAAAATTGAAAATTGATCTTCCTTTTTTACATTTAACGATTCATTTATTATAGTTCAACTTAGAGTTCAATATTACACTAAAAACAATATCAACCATTAAAAATTATAGTATGAAAAAAAAAAGTTTAATTAAAACTTTTTTTAGCCACCCAAATAAGTATATCGTTTCCAATTGATATATCTTCTTTCCATAGAGAACCCTTTCCAGAGCCGTGTTTTAAAGAGGCACCAATAGAGGGCGCTGCGCATTCGAGCGCGAACAAAATAAACACGTGTTTGGGGATCACCAAGAGCAGTGCAGTTGGCCTTGGGAGTCAGGCGAGACCTAAAGATACATTCTTTCTTCTCTCCTCTTTTCTTTTCATCTTCGTCTGAAGAGCGGGAAGTAAGAAAAGGGGAGATTCTTATAATAAAAGTCGTTAAATATAGATCGTTTAAATTAGAGGGGATTGTTTATAGGATTTGATTTAAGTTCAGTTAGACAAGAGGGATAGTGTTGGAAATTAAAAAAAAAAAATATTTTTGCAATAAAATTTTGCCTTGCGACAACTGAATTAAATATGGAATGATATAATTGTTATAATAATTAGAGAAATATTTTTGCAATGAGTTCGTTATAAATATTTTGCCAAATTAAACAATGCGTTTTCTTTAATATAGTTTGCGTTTATTTGTTAGGACAATTTCGTTTTATTGAATCACAGAAATTTTGAAGTTAAGTATATTAAATATTCCACAAGAAAAGTAGAAATATTAATAAAAAATTACTTTAAAATTTTTCAAACATATTTTCTAAAACTTAAAGCATTCAAAGTTCAATAATTAAATGGTAAATTTGATGTATAAGCCCCTCAGTAATATCTTCCAAAAGAAAAAGTTGGTACATTTTTAAAGTAATTATTGAATTTTCATGAGTGTAATAAAAAGTTTATCATTGAAGATAAAAGAAGAAATGTGTTTTTATTAATCTATTTAGTTGAATAAAATAAATAAAAATTGAGTTTTATGTTTTTATTCGATACACAGATTCAGTTTTATGTATCTTATAATATCGATCACAATTAGCAAATTACTTTTTTCAAAAAATGATTTTTTAAACTACTAAAATGAGATCAAACCACAATTTATATTTTAACAGTGAAGGGCATTTAAAAAACGGCAATACCTTTGAAAGTCATAACAACTATTACATGTATTGGTGCTTTTAATTATATATAATTTTTAATATATAAATAACATAAGAGTATAACAATGAGATTTGGTTATTTGTGTGGCTAAATTTGTACAATCGGACAGAATTAAAAAAAAAAAAAAAAGGAAAAAAAAAATATACAAAATTAAAAATTAAAACTTTTTTTAATGTCTTTAAAATATTTATATTTTCAACTTCCGTTTCGCATTCATATAAAAACAACATCAATCAAAGTTTCACTCATTTGGATGTAAATACAAGTATAATTTAAATATAAAATATATTTCACAAAGATATTTAAAAAGTTAGTATACTCAGTTCATTTACAGGAGAAAATAAACCCACAAAATATCTTTAAAAAAATATACTTGAGGAATTTATAAAAAAATTATTGATTATATTCAGTAACTCTCAATCTTATCCCCCCCCCCCCTCCCTCCTCTCCAATAGGAAGCATTGCTTTCATAACAAAAAAAAATGGAAACACAATAGAAATCGAGAGTGTCAGTACACAATACGCAACGTTGCAGCGCATTCATACTTACAAATCTTTTCATTCCTTGCATAACATAGATAAGAGCATCTCGATGGTAAGGGATCACAGCCGTGTAACACAATGGGCAATGTCCGATACATGGACAAAGCAAGCCACATTTGGAGGAAATAAAAACCAGAAATGAAACGTTATTGATAGCATCCACAATACAACAAAATTGAATTCTTTTGAGGATTGAGGATGAATGCTAAGTCATTCTTATGGGGGGTGAAGTTTGTTTATTACTCAATATAAAACATTCTTGGGGGAATATATATGGATAGTATGTATAATTACAATATGTATAATAAAATTTCGGTTTTTAAAGTAAAAGACTTGTTTTGTAAGAGCTTTGAGTATTATATAATATTTGTTGACAAAATTTAAATATTAGTAATTTTTATTTGGGGATTTTGTATAACAAAATATATTCTTGTTCATATTGTTTATAGAAATCCAGATTAAATCCTTAATATTAAGCTATTTTGTGATTAATAAAGTGTTCTTTTCAATTTTTCTAAGATATCAGATTATTTATATTTCAGGAACTGTGAATATTTAGTACTATTTTAGGTCGAACATTGAATTAATTTTGATTTGAAAAAAAATTAAAATTATTAAAATGTCTAGATAACTGATTATGAAAAGGTAATTGTTTACGCACGTTTCGCAAATGTATTAAAAGAATTGTTGTTTATTAAAATTTACAAGTGCACATTCCTTTGAACAGGATTTATTTCAGGATTAGCACAAACTACGAAACAAATTTGAACATCGTAAAAATCTACATATTCACATAAAAAAAAGTTCCTCAACAGATATAAAGTCAACACAACATCATTCATTTTCAGTATCGCCAAAAGTAATTAAGCCATACCATCACAAATTTATTTTACAGTATATTAAATACAGTCTCTAGTTAAATATTTATTTAAAAAAAAAAATAGTTTTTCAGTCACTCCCACAAACTCATCGAAACTCTTTTCATGCCATCAAGAGACACCCGAAAAATCCCAAGCAAATACCCCGATAATGACAACAATCCAAACCCCTCTAAACCAGCAAAAAAATCATTCACAGAAAGCAAAATACCGCCAGACTGCAACTCTCCCAAAAGAAACATTCTGTATAATCTCCTCTCTAGACGTATTGCAAATCACCCAAAATCCTTCTTGTGTCTTCGGAATACACTGGGCAAAACAATGGATCCTTTAGTTCCTAAGAAAAGTCTTCTAGTTGACGGTCTACTCTACCACCAAAACGAAAAAAGCCCTGACTAGGACTAAGGCTAAAAGATAAAAGGGGTAGTAATCTCATAATTTCCCTTTCTGGTCGTTTTGAAGCAGCATTCGCCGATATGCGATTCTATTGCAGCATAGAAGAACAAAAATCAAAATTCGTTGCATGGACTTTTTTTAAAAATGAATTTTAATTTATCTAAAATAGTATGTGTTTACCACAATAGCACAAATACGCTGGGTAAAATCGGCTCGACACTGGCTAATGCTGATTTGGACCATTATAGATTGCCCGTTGCTACGATTTTGGCCAATTTCGCTCACTTCTGGATAAAATAAACTCGAAGTTTTGAAATCTTGATGAGTAGTCTTAAAATTGAAATATAGTGTTATAAAAAATAATAGAGGGGCAGAAAATAGTTTTTGTGAGGGTTTTGATATGCTCATTAAAAAAAAAATCTTTTATTTTGGAACGATGTTTGAGATTTAGCTTGCACAGGCCAATCTTCTTAAAACCCCTGTTACCAACATTAGCCATTATCTCTGAGTTACCTGTTTGCAACCTGTAACAGGGTTTTCTAATACGTGTCCCGGAGAAACTATATCAGGTAACTTTCAGCAAGATGGTTTTCATCAAGATTAAATACAGGAATAACTTAACCGACGCTCATTTATACGATTTATTACTATTAGCTGCGACAAATACTGCGACAATCAATTCTATCATTTAACTGAATGAATTCTACTATCATCAGCTCATAATTGATATTGACTAACACCAGGAGGTATGGTTTAAATGTCTTTATTAAAAGTTAGGTTCAAGTAACGTTGTAATAAAAGATTACCAACTTTTATTTTATTTCGATTTACGTAATAATGAAAGTAATTACTTAAAAATTATTATTAAAAAAAATATCAAACGTTCATTGTAATTTCATTACGGCAAAAAAAAAAAAAAAAAAAAAAAAAACCTTTTTTTTTTTTTTTTTAAATTTTCAGAAATGTTTTTTTATTGTAGAATATATATTAAAGATACGTATTGACATATTCAGTATAAGTCTACAGCTCTCCAACGGTCCGTCTCTAAAAGTTAGGGGCGAATACTGTTTTAAAAGAAGCAACTAAGTTCAGAATTCCTCATGTGTAACCAGTAAGATAATGTGTACGGTAGTCATGCGTTGAAGCAGTTAACTAATATGACATCATTCACAACATAAACGTAGTAGTTAAGAGGATACCTCTTTCATCTAATATCCTTGGTATTGGCCCTTTGTGGCCAGAGCGTCTGTGATAACCATGGCAACTAATCCGCTTGAGACTTTGTGTTTACTGACGCTACTTGGGTTACGTGTTTACATCAACTGCATCAGAATCTCCTCCAGAATCTTCGGAGAAAACCACACTGCCTTGTTTTCTTGAACGTCGATTTTTTCTTTTTTTTAGATAGTGGTGGGATTTGGTGGTGGATTAATTTTTAACGAGGGTATTTCCTTGAGTAATGGTCTTGTTAAAGGTGAGGTTTGGGGATAATCCATTCAGGGAGAAGACTTGGGAGGTTTTTCAGGGAGAATAGGAAACAAACGTAAAGAATTCGGAATGGGATGTCTAGAACAAGCAATGTAAAACTGAATTTTAAAGGGAATTCAGGACTGGCATGCATTTTTAAAAACTTACAAATGAAAGAACCCTACCAAGGAATGTAAAAAAAGGTTATTACTTTGCTTTGTAATTTTAATGCAACTTAAAAGAATCTTATTGTAATAATTAAGGTTGAAATGAATGAAATAAATATAATCTTATTACTAATCAATCATTTAAAAATTCACAATTTTTTTATGAAAGGGGTTTACCAAGACATATAAGAAGTTTGTATGAGTGTGCGTTGGTTTTTGAAACAAATCTACAGTATTAGTAAGAGCGTAGGAAATTTTTCACACTTGACCTTCCAAACAAACTAAAGGTAACTTTCTACTTGAATTCCACAAAATATCCCGCATTCCCCATTTCAACTCCTTAAAGCCAGAAAGAGCCTCTAACCTCGCCCTCATACAATAATATTTTTCAATGTGGAAGAAGCACATATGTTACGATCAATAATTTGGATTATGAAATTAAACTGGCACCAATAGAAGTTCAAATAAGCACGCTTTTTCTTAAGAGTATACTTTGTTTGGTACGTCCTCGATTCTTCGTTCGTAAAGGGAAAGGAGAAAAACCGCAGCACTGAATTATGACTAATTACAGAAAAGGCTTTTTTAAGTACGTGCTAGAAAGAAAAACAAAATATCCAGAAACCGAAATAAAGTTTAAACATTTATTTCACACAACTCATCAGATTCAAATTTTATAAAATATTATCTAAAATTAAGAAAACCTTAATGCCAATGGTACCACCAAGTCAAAGCATAAGTCCTTACCGGACCTTGAACTATGAGCTCTTAGAAGCAGGAAGCAGAGGAGAGAGAGATATTTACATCGGGCAATTTAAAGGTTTCTATACTACATCCAGTAACTTAAATTTACATAAAGAATCAGGTTGATAGATAGGAATTCTTTTGTTGAGAAGTTCTCCATTGAAAAGCTATACCAGCAGTCACTTAAGATAAGTCTGATCAGTCTTGCTGATGCCAGCGTTCATATTTGACCCTTTGAACATGCACTTCAACATCTGGTTCCTACACCCGGTTCATTTTAAAGCATCCACCATTGAATGGAGTCACTATGTAATGCCAACAGTATGCAGGGTGTTGCATATCAAAGATTCAAAACTGTGCATGAAGTTTAGGAGCATTATATCGAGCAAGAATCGTATTTAAAGATATGAGGACAAGTATCCACATGCGCAACCCAGACGCTCCAGAAGGACTGTCTAGTAGCAACCCTAGTAGCACAACAACACCGTCCAATATTGCACGACATTGGCCAATTCCGATGTGGACCGATGTAAATCTGCCATTATTACGGACCATGGCCAATCTTGATCAACGCTGAATAAAATATACTGGAAGTTTTGAAATATTTTATTTATAAAAAAACAGAGGACAAAAAAATACTTTTTTTGATGTCTTTGACATGTTTCTTTATTATATTTTTTGACATATTTTTTTTTTTTTTTAAATTTTATTTTGAAACATTTCTCGAGTTTCGGCCAGGATTAGCCAATTTTCCAGAGTCCCTATTTCCGAAATTTGTCAATACTGTTGTGCCACCTGGAATATTTCTAAATTTTTTTTAATACGATTTTTGTCCATTATCGTGTTTCTGACCTTCATGTATTTCTGAAATAGTATTCTGCAATACCCAAACTAATAATATTAGGCACAGGAAACAACTTCCAGCCATTCTGCGTTTTCTATCACAATAATACTTTTCCATCCCATCTAACTCGACTTTTATCAGAACCCTGCTTATGTTTACAGTGGCACCTCCTAAAAGGCAATCGATGGAAGTTTATCCAGACACTAACTCAAAAACAATGTCGAACGTTAGGGAAAAAGAACCGTGTTTACTCAGCACCGGGAATAAACTAACAGATTGCCAATATCGTCGAAGGTGGTACTTAAACCTAGCTGCTTCAGAACAATTCCAGAGAAGAAAAAAAAAAGACTTCTAAGGAAAAGCTTACTTCAGCGTCTTTTTACAAACACACACACACAGGGCATCTTCACACATGGACCGTTAAGCCCACCCTACCACCCCAAAACAACTTAATAAGAAACAAAGTTAAGAAAATATCCAAGGGGGTATGTGAGGGGTTGTGTTTCCATGGCAACCAAGGATCTCTCTTCGCCCTGCTCTAAAGTAAACAAGGCTGGACAAACAAACATTAAGGGCTTCAAGTATTTGCGAGTCCAGTAGGTTGCTATAGCAACCGTTAGATAACATCAAAGGACGCGTGAAGATAAGAAGTTTTGTTCGAGTGGTTTATTTATTAGAGTTCATTTTTTAATGTTAACTTCAACCACCTGGTGACAGAATGCTGCAGCAGATAAGGTGGAACTGAAAAACTGAAGGGTTATTCCGAGGTTGGTGGTTTTTAATTGCACATCCAATTTGAAGCAGCGAACGCTTAGATTGGGTGAAATGCGTGAATTTTCATGAGGTTTCATTATGGAAGGGGATAAATGAAGATCTTAGTGGATGGACATGTTAAGGGACATTTTGGACAAAACTGGAGGTATAAAAACGAAGGTCTGCTTTAAATGTATAACATTAAATAATTCCATCAAGCCCTCTAATAAGATGGATTTCAGTGAAAAAAGTTGAAGTAATATTTCAAACTAAAGTTTCTTAATTGATATGATTAACAGAAGGAGGCATTTTTTTTCTTCTTGTAAATATGAAGAAAAGAAGTGAACGACATCTAACAAAAATTTTGTAATTAAAGTGAGTTGTTTAATATTAATTTAAAATTTAAATTTCACTCTTGGTATCATTTCATACACATACGAATATTTTTAAGCATTTTTATTATTTTTTTATTTTTGAATACAACTAATTCTTTCCAAGCAACAACAAAAAAACGAAAAAAAAAATTCTGATTCATGCAAACTAAAGGTGCAGTGCATTTGTTCAACACAAACAAGTTATTAGACAAAAAACAATGAAAGGTGCAAAAAAAAATACTAACTTCATCAATTGCTATTAGACAGTTTTTATCCCGACTACCGTCCGTCGGGTCGGAAATAATCGCTATAAGAGAATAAAAAGGGTACTACGATTATGATAATTCCAAACGATCTATGTGAAAAGGATGAATGACAAACGATTTTGTTTGGGGGAGGGGGAGGGATGATGATTACAGCCAAGTTTCATCATTACTTAAGTACGATGTGGCTAAGATGTTCATCGGAGAAAATATTGTTTGCAGAATTAAGCAAATAATTCGTGGATGAAAAATACATCAGAAAAAGTAAATGGTATAAAAAAAAAATGAGAAGTGGGTATTCAAATTAAAGACAAATAAACGACATAGTCAGAGGCGGGGGAATTAGAAAAAAAAAAAGTTTGATGAGGGAAGATAAAAAAAAAAAGCGTTTTTATTAATGAGAAATTTAGGGGCGATGATAGGAAGTTTTTTTTTTGTGACGGCTTGATTAGACATAAGGCAATAATGGCGAGAAATTACGGAGCATTTGGTGATCACTTTTAGTTTTTTTTCCACACTTATTTTCAGTAACGGTCGGGAGGTGGATTTTTTCCCCACTTTTTATGGAAAAAAATAGTGTGGACACAGGATGCATAAAGAAAAAACTAGATATCTTAATAACATTTCCTTACCTTCAGAAAAGCATCAACGCAAATGATTGGGACTTGTCTTAATGCAGAAGGGAAATTTGCACCTGTCGGTCCGTTGAAAAATTACAATCGTAAATGTTTATCGACATTGAACCCTAGCCAACGCAACTGATGTAGTAAAAAAAAAAAAAACATATTAGAAAACCACAAAATAACTGTAAGATGAGAGTATGCAAATTACTATTTGTATTGATCGGAAAACCAGTAACATATTATCTATGCTTTGTTATTGGAAATAGGTTAAATTATGATGTTTGGTTTTGAACTTGGAGTTGTATTTCTTACGAAGTGGTATTGGGAATGCGTTTTCGTAAATTTTTGTCGCTTCATGGTATGTTGAGATGTGTTAGATTAAGTGCGAATGAATAGAAACCATATTTCGAAAGAAATAAAGTATACGAAATGACATTTCTATTTTTAACATCAAATGATTTCTGAAACTCTCAGTAGGTGGTGCAATTCTCCAGTCCATAATTATAGGTCATCTTCTAAAAATGATAGAGCTTTCTACTAAACGCGTTTTCAAAGAATAAGTATATATATTTTTTATTATAAACTGTTTGAAGCACTTTCTCATGTCATATTATATAAAATTATTATTCAGCGGTCATTGGTTTGTACGCTCAACTATCTATTTTTATTCACAATAACAGTTAACCAGGACGGGACCTACAGCTTAACGTGAATTCCGAACCACAACGAACATCCATGCCTAACCCAAGATTCAAACCCGGCAACTTTGGCATGTACGACCAGAGCGTTAACCACACAGCCATCAGGTTTGCAATGTTCAATAGTCAAAGATATGGGAGGTAAAATAAACTGCAGAAAATACCTTTAATACCGTGCGATACATTAGGCTTTCGAGTTTACTAAATTGGCATTCTTTTACATCTGTTTTATCAAGTAAAGCTTTTAGATAATTTTTCATTCAATGACTATTTTATAGTACTTTTTATTTAGCGACTTGGGGAAAAACCATCAGCATGTAATTACCTGTTCAAATATCAGTCAGTATGCAATCAAAATGATTGCATACTGACTTCAAATAACAGAACATTAACCAGTCTACTATTAACTAAAGGTATATAGAAAAGACATTCAAATCCTTTAACATGTTAAATCTTTTAGAATAGTTTCATAACTCTTTTATTGATTTATTCAACATCTTCTTTTACTATTACTTCCAAAACTGCATTATCCTTCCACTCGAACAAACCCACTCGTTTCGGAACTCAAAACCCAGTATTTATTCTTTCTCAGGTGGCATCACCAACCAAAACAAAAACTATCGTCAGCAATCCGATGCACTTAATAGCCGGAGCACCCCATTCCAACAACAATAGCCAGAAAAGCCATCGTCTGTAGCAACAAAAAAACTGGCAACATGTCGCGGCAGATTTCAACAAATTAAGCGAAGCTTAAGATAAAAGCCGCTACCATTATTCAATATCGGGAGACTTGACGAAAAGAATTCACAAATAATATTTTCTAATTTTCCGACAGATTTCCAGTTTGCTGCACCTTTTGTTGGTGTCTGTCCGATATATCGGTTTAAGAGTAAAGAGGTGTTGACTAGAAGGAAGTAAGGCTTATCCGAAACAATGGCTTTCCAACCCTCTCAGTATTGTTTGGAACAAGCGTCCATTGTTTGGGCACAATATTGAGTGTTAAGCGTTCTGTTTTAACTTTCCATTATTAAGTGATTAATCTCAGATGGGATGGCGTTTTCAAAAAATGCCGCCATTTCGAGATTTGATTTATAGCGTATGTCCCAGTGGGTTGTTCTCTTTTAAAGAGGTGTTAGGTTGGGGGAGGGGGGAAGGGTGTTATTGGTCCTCGAATCAGGGATTCTTCAGTGAGAATTCGATGTGGGTGGGAGGGAAAAATTAGTTGTTTGAGGTTGCTTTTTAAAATGGATCTTATAATTGTTTGTGGAAGCGTTTCGAGCCTTGTTGAAAAGAGGTGATTTGTTTTTTATAAATCAATCGAATTGTCTAAGACATTGTTGCATGAAATCTGTTTTCTTTTTTGAACCGTCTGTAAACATTACAAAATTTAATACTAAATTTAGTTAATATTTTAACCATAGTATAATAGTAAGACTTTATAGGAATCTATATTCGACTCCGTACGATATTACACAATGAAATACTTCAATTATTAAAAAAAAAAATACATGATACTTGATGTAATCATGTTTAACATATAATTAAATATAACCTAAAGTTGAAAAATTATTTAAATATAGTGAATATCTACTTAATAAAAAATGTAGATATTGGTCAACATTTTGATGTTAAGAACTAATTTAACTTGTATGCTTAAAAAAAGTTTACATACTTCCTAAAATGCCATAACAAGTTAATTAAATAGAATAATCAATAAATTTCACTACATGTGTAAAGTTAATAAAATATTTTTAAATTGTTACATTCATTACTTTAAAAATACGTTAATGATCGTTGCATAAATAAAGCATCAAACAGTGTAACAATTTTTAGTAACAGTGAGATAACACTTAAATTGTTACCTACTTATAACTACAAAGAAATTCGTAGCTCATTTACTCATCAATCAAAATATAATCGACAAGAAACAATCCAATCGACTTTATTAAGAAACTACTCCAGTGTATCAAAGCGCACTGAATAATAATTTATGACGAAAATTTAAACTTGATGTAACACAATTCAAAACTTGTCATAAAACGACGAACAAAAGAGTGCATTACAAAGCTAGAGGACAAACTTCTCAAACCCTCCATTTATCAAGAGAGAGGGCAGACATCGATTCATAGCAATGTATCGATTCAATCGTTTAATCGAATATCCCATAAGGCAAAAAGGTGTTAAAAGAATTAGGCAATCCATCGGCAAATATCGATTGCAGGACAATAGCGGACGACATATCGATAAACACAATGTCCCTTCGATTAATCAAATGCTGCAAAGTCGATTCAATTTCTCAATAGAGTGGAAAGGGGTGGGGAAAGATTAGAAATGAAAGTAAAATTCAGAAATACACTCGGATGGGGTAGTTGCAAAAGTATCTGAAACAAAAGGGTAGGAAACGTTGGGGGAGGTTCCTTTTTTTTTTTATTGCTGAAGCCAATCTGACAATTTGTTACTTGGCTTGTGTTTTGTAAAGGGGGTGAAATAGAAATGGATGTGTATAGTTCCCGGACGCGGTGAAAAAAGTTTAATTTCTAAATTGGACGGGTACGTGAAGAGTTGATATTGCTTTTGTTTTGGGCTGTCGATCGGGTTTGGCATTAATTCTGAGCTTTTGTTTTCATTGGAGCGATTTGTTTAAGTTCCATTGATCTTTAAGGGGATTTTATCCGTTATTCTATCATTCGTTGCTGCTGAGATGGGATGGTAAATATTAATCTTCTCTCTTCAGCGGACTTCATCAATGCATTAGATATAAAATAAAGAAATAAGAAGATGAAGTTTATCTCATGTTAAAAGTACTAATAAAGAATTATGGATGTTTTGAAAGATGAAATAAATTAACGCTTCATAAAATGTTTCGCAAACTCAGTTAGGGACTTACAGAAAAATAAATTAAAAAGAAGGAAAAAAAAAAACAGAGCTTTTATTTTTAATGACGTTAAATGTTTTTATTGATGTTCATAAATTTTCTCTTCATATAAGCCATTATGTTTTTATGTAAATTGAATTACTAAAGCACGTATACTCTTAATATAAATTAAATGGGAAGATTTTTATTTATATTGTAATATGGGATTATTTCAATCATATAAACAAAGCTACAAACTAAACTGAATTCAAATATAATTTATGTCATAACTTCTATCTGATGATTTTCATCCAAAAAATCCAATTGTTTTTTAAATAAGTCTTTTGAGTTTGTTTACTGTAAAATAAAATTTCCCTTCATTATAAAATTGTTTTCCATACATTCAATTTTTTTTTTTTTTTTTTTTTTTTTTTAAACTTTGGTTTATAGAGATTTTGCATTTTAATAAAAAAGGAAATCCTTATTTTACTATTATACCAAATTTTTCAATTTATTACTATTATGCAGTCAAATATTTCGACAGAAAAGAATTACATGACATAATTTTCACTTTAGTTTTTTAAAATAATATTCTGCAGAAAATCCAAGCTATATTAACTTAATACATGGTTATAAATATTTACTTACACGCACATCGTTTGTAAAGAAAATTGTATGAACTTTACGAAAGAATTTTGGAAAAAAGCAAATTATATGATAATGTGTTCAAATATGTTTCAATTCAATTATTATTCAGAAGAATAGGGGAGACCTGTGTATCTAGGGCCGCCTTTTCTCCATGCACAAAAAATAAGCCACTGAACCGTTTAAAAATAAGAAACTGATATGCATACATCTTTATAGTAATTATTTCCCATTGGGATTAATATAAATACTTAAAATAATAGATTCTGTCAAATAGAAGGTTTTTAAGGAAATTTCACAAATGGCCCTAGGAACAAGACCTCGTTGTACATAGGGCCAGTAGCTGATGTACCTAGGGCCATTCTTTTTAAGTGAGGTTTCAGTCCATAATGAATAGAAAACAAACATACACAAATGAATTTTATAAAAGAAACAATATCAAGTAATTATCAGTCATTTGTTTATCATATAATAACTTTAATAAATTGCAATGTGTCAAATTATTAGTGAATTACAGGTATTTTCATAACTTGAAAAACTGATTCCAAAAAATTTAGCTGCATGGATTATCTCTTTGAAGCATCTACAGATTTTGGTTTGGGCAATTTGAACATAATAAGCAAGGTACACGACTTGATAATTTCATATAAAATGTCTTCTGCTAAAAATGCACTTGGAGAAAGGATTTATTTAAACAACTCGTTTAGTATTTAATCTTACAAACAAAATTATTTACTAGAATTCAAAGAAAAGTATTTGACTTAACTTTGTAAAACAATAAAAGACATGAGCTACAAAATGTTACTGCAGACCATATAAAACCGTTTTTCACTTATGACTTGTCACAGCTTTTTTCTCATAGATTTCAAAATGGCTGCCAAAAGAGCAATTGAGTGTTGCCACTTACCCAAGTGAGTAAAAAAACTTAAAACTCAATTTCCCCTACTGTTTCAACATTTTTAGTCAAATTCTAACTTTAATTTTTAGTTCTTTTATGGACTCAAACTTCAAAAATTAAAATTGTTTTTTCACAACTGTATAGCACTTACTTTTAAAAAAAATTTTATTTAAATTTTCAAAAACCAACCAAATTTAACTGAGTATATATTCAACTTTTTAAATTTCAAATGATAATTTAATTCTAAATGCATGCCTTATTTTCTGCATTCAAAAGCAGTTTGGTAGGAAATTATTATTAAATCAGAAAACCTTTTCGAATTTTCCCACTTCCAAAAAACGGAACTTCCATTCACGACAAACCTGTCTTTGATAGATGGTATCTCAAACCTGCCGAAGATGGACCCTAACCAATTTACTTAAAAAGTTTTCGCTCCAATCCACGACTTCCCAGGAAAACAAATTGTTTTGTTGCCAGAACCCCCACTTTCTCGTCGCTAATAAAAAATAATTCTTTTTCCTTTTGTTTCTTTTCGCGCCGAACAACTTCCCGCCTCAGTTCCGATTGTCGAATCGTTCGCAAAGATTAATCGATACGAAAAGGTGTTTATCGATGTGTCGTTTCCGATTGTTCTTCTGCCTTAGCGCCGGTTGATGGATTAGTTAATTCTTCTAACACCGTTTCCTTTAACAACTTTTTTTTTTCTTCCTTCTTGTCTTTCGGGGGTGTTTGGGAAGTGGGAAGTAAATGTGTTAATCTGGGGATGACGTTTTTCGTTTATTTAATTTTGTTGGAGGCAGTTTGTGATTTCTGACTCGATGGATTTTTGTGTTATGCCGTTTCTTAAGTTATTCTCGATGTCTGGATGTAATTGAAGTATCATTTTGTGTTTGGAAAGTTGTTAATTTTTAGTAAAAACAGTATTCGAAACAATGTAAAATGTCTTAAAAATTTCCAAAAATTAATCACATTTTTGGAGTCGATTTTGTACGCGAATGATATGCAAAATAGTGTAAGTTGACCTGCTGAAAATTTTCATCATTAGTGTATTGCTTTTTATAGGTTTTATCTCGTAACAGAACTTTAAACTTTCTTATTAAAATAAGTACCTAGGTATTTAAAGCTGATATTTTTTTTGTAATTACACATTTTTTTTTTTTTTTTTACGATAAATAATTTGCACTTACACCAAAAAGTAAAGAAAGATTTAAAGCAAACTCATAAATTACAACACGAATATTGAAACTCAAACGTAATTTTATACTCCCAGAATTTTTTATTCCCAAAATTAAAACTTCAACACATCATTTTTTATTGAGTTTCTTAGCACTGCCAAAAACCTATCCAGACAGTTGAATCCATATAAATTTAACGCATAAAGAACTAAACACAATTTACATTACTAAACTAAACACCACCTGTTTTGCACTGGATCATTCAATTACAATGTCTTTGCATGAATTTTCTTCATACAAATATTCAAAAAACGGTTATCAAGAGCACACTAGCTTAACGATAAGAGAGCGACAAATATAAGTTTCATCACGACATCTTAGTTCAAAACCATGCATACATCAAATTATATGCATAAAAAAACCAGCATCATAATCCACTTCTCTATAAACGAATTCCTCTTCAAACGCGTCATTCCCCCCCCCCCCTCACATTTTTAAACATCCATCCGAACAATTTAATTGCAACCACGCTCTACACCCCCCCCCCCCCCTTTTCGAAACTCTTTAATCTCTTCATCCTCCACTCATCGATTTAAGATCTTTTTCGATCCAAACACCCTCTAACTTCCGCAATCAGTTTACTCGCAATATTGAATGCAGATGATTCTTATACCCCCTCCCCCCCCCTTCTTTAAAAGACTTCGGGAGTCCTTGTTTAGAGTCTCGCATACCCCTTTACGTCATTCGAAATTTCCTTCCCTTCCCCCTTCCAACCCCTTAATGGCTAACTAGAGAGGGAAAAGGGTAGAATTTTTGTGCGGACCTCAGCAGTTTTGCTTACTGTGCCTTTGCATCGTTGTTAGCCAGTTAAGGACTTGAGGGGCCGTTTAGATGTTGAGTTTAGGGAAATTTAAAGTGGGTAGTTCATATATTTGTGTCAATGGTGGTTTTGTTGGAGATTCTGAGTTTGGGCTCTGTGACGAAACGTTGAGAATTTAATAACAGTTTTTCCTGATATGTTAAAGATTTTTTTTTTTCAAGAACTCTTTTGATTCTCAATTAAATTAAAATCTCACTGTTGAAAAATTATTCTGACCATTAATACTGTCACACAATCTTTAAACAACAGTTTTGTGGGGATTCAGACTTTTGGCACTGCGACGAAAGGTTAAGAATTTAATAACAGTTTTTCCCGATATGTTAATGAATTTTCTTTTTTTCAAGAACTCTTTTATTCTCAATTCTATTAAAATCCCACTGTTGGAAAATTATCCTGACCATTAATACTGTAACACAAACTTTAAAAGGCGGTTTTGATAGAAAGGTTGTGACTTTTGAGTTAAAACCGAATTCGTCGAAACGGTATTCCGAATTTTGGCTCTGCGACAAACCTTTAAAAGTTTGATAACTGTTTTTCCTGCTACGCTAATGAATTTTTCTTAAGAACTCTTTTGATTCTCAATTCTAGTAAACTAGCAAACTTAGAAAAATATTTACATCATTAATGCTGTAACCCAATCTTCAAATAACGATTTTGTTGGCGATATCTTATTATGAATTTTGGCTCTGCGACAAAACTTTAAAAGTTTGATAACTGTTTTTCCTGCTACGCTAATGAATTTTTCTTAAGAACTCTTTTGATTCTCAATTCCAGTAAACTAGCAAACTTGGAAAAATATTTACATCATTAATGCTGTAACCCAATCTTCAAATAACGATTTTGTTGGCGATATCTTATTATGAATTTTGGCTCTGCTACAAATCTTTAAATGTTTAATAACAGTTTTTACTCATACGTTAATTAATATTTTAAGGGGACTCTTTTGATTCGCAACTCCAGTAAATTAACACTCTCAGAAAAATATTTATACCATTAATACTGTTACACAATATTTGAATGGAGGTTTTATTGGTGATATTGTATTCAGAGTTTTTGGCTCTGCGACATAACTTTAAATATTTAATAACAGTGTTTCCTGCTATTTTAATGAACTTTCTTCATGAAGTCTTTTGATTCTCGATTATATTAAAATAAAAAAAATAAAATATTTAGACCATTATATCTGTAACACAATCCTGAAATCATGAAAAGTTGCGTGTAATATAGTTGTACTTCGTTGCACATCAGATTTCAAGTAACTTAAAGCAAATAATTGTTTTAAAATACTGTTGCATTGAGTTATGCGTTAATACAAACAAACTTTGTCAGTGTTTATTGTAGAAATTTCTATAATTGTTAAAAATTTAATTGTTTAAAAATATTGTTGCAATGAGTTATGAGTTAAAACAAATAAACTTTGTCAGTCTATTATTGCAGAAATTTCTATAATTGTTAATAATATAATTGTTTTAAAATAATGTTGCATTGAGTTATGCGTTAAAACAAATAAACTTTGTCGGTGTATTATTGTAGAAAAATCTATAATTGTTAGTAATCTATATATATAATTCTCTTGCGTAACGTCCAAATTCGGCTGTATTTCTGTGAGCAGAATGGCAATGATCTTCGAAATGTACTTTATGCACGAATTTCCAAATTCAGCAATCCAGCCAATCACAATATCTTTTGAAATTTGACTAATACAACTGGCAACAGCAACAACTTGGATTCGTCTATATTTTGTTTTTCTTATTTCAGTTTACATAGAAATTATTGCCTATTTAAAACGTATTGATTTAATAGTTACGATGATGCAAGAATAAATAGATCCAAAGTGTGTACATTTCTTTTGGATTGGAATTCCGGATAAACCAGACTTTTCGGAAAAGTTATCTGCTGAACATGTTCCGGAGGTCGCCGGGTTGCATTCAGCGCTAAATCGCCAACTTTCAAAAAGTCGCTAAGAGGCATTGTGCAGTAAATATGAACCTATATTTATTTCTAATCAGTGCGAATTCAGCTATCGAATTGAAAACTATCAAACTAACGAATAAAACCATCCACTCAACTTCAAAATCTCATATGAAATAAAAAAAATTAAAAAAAATAAAAACTTTTGGCGAAATAGGGCTAATTTTCTCGCCAAATTTGATTTTCAAAAAATTCCTGTTGATTGAATGCCGGATAATTGGCTGTTTATTTTATTTTCTAAGTATCGCAAAAAAGATTATGCGAACATTTGATTGCTTTGTTAAGAAATTTCGATAAACAATTTTAATTATTTTAGCTCTTCATACGATACCAGCCTATAAATTTTAATTGTTCAATAACCGATCTTTTTTAAATATATGTACGGTACTTTTTATTTTTGTTGTTTTACAAGAACTTTCTACTACGTTGCCACACTGTCCCTGCTTAACACGTCTCGACAGCAGTAGTATAATGGCGTGGCAAGTATTCTGGCTCTTCATAAATAACAAAACTTTTCAATTTCATGGCATTATGCAGCTGAAATAGCTTTTTGCTAGGGCATATTTTAATGCTTCACTTTGAGGCGAGCAAAGCGAGCCAAGGGGATTGCATAGCAATCCAGGGGGTTGGCGAGCGTCAGCGAGCAGGGGGCGGAGCCCCCTAGTATCTTATAATTCTTATTTTGGTTGTTAGTGTAAATTGGTTGATTCCCGAAATTTCCGTTCGCTATAAATTATAAGGCCACGCTTTATTTGACTTTGTTGAATTTCCAACAAAAAAGCGGCTGAACTGAATATAGAAACACTTTTTCAGTGGACATAACTTGTACTGGGCATGTCAATAAGCATTTTAGAGTGTTTATTTCAATGAAATTATTATTTTAAATTGTATCTTACTAAGATGCGATCAACTTTTCTAAGACATCAACTTTGAACCTACCTGCAAAAGAGGAAATGAAATATATATTAATAAAAGGCTTCTACTAAACTTTTAAGGAAAAATGTAACGTAAAACAGCAAAACAACTGATCATTTGAACAATAAATTAAAAATAGGTTACAGAAGATACAGAAATTAATATATTGTGATGCAACAATCAACTACAATATCTTAAGTAAAATTTCAATGAATTAAGCAACGCAACATTTAAAATCATAAATTCAAAAATCGTACTTTTTGTGACATAGTAATTGTAATATTAAAAAACATCATTTTAAAAATTAAAAACAATATATCTTACGAATAACTCAATGCATTTAGTTTTTTTTTTTCTTTCTTGAAAAGTCAATAGTACGACTCCAACAATTTTATAAATCAATTATAAGCTTAAAATTCCCCCTTTAATATAGCACTATCAGTATTATTCATTTAAAGCGCACAGCATCAATACAAAAATCTTATTGTTTGTGACAAAGATGACATTTTTATGAGCTATAACCATAAACAAAAAACATACTCTTTAAAAATCAAAGGGACTAAATAATTATTTAACAATGTGTCACTTATGAATGTCCCTGCTATGTCTTACGAGGCTCAGAAAACACCTTAATTATTTACCATTACCAATAAAATATCAAGTAATCTTCCCTTTCGTAGTAAATACATCACCCCAATTATTTGCGCTGCAATTTATAAAATAAAACTAAAAAATTGAAAATTTTAAAGAAATTGAGATTTTCTAAACATGATGTGTTGTGCAACAAGTAAAATTTATAACACATAATATCTATCTTACATATTACGTAAGTATATACAGAATTTATTTTTTAACGATTAAATTGATCATTTTTGAAAAATAAATTATGCTTACAAAAATCACCTCTTTAATAGCAAAATTGCGACACTAAATATTTTAAAGTCGGCATAAATTCTATTGCCTTCAAACTTAATATCAAAAATCAACCTTACAAGTTTCTAAAATAAATTTAAGAACCAGCTCTTTATCTTGCATAGGAATAAACTTCAACCTAATTAATTGCCACGAAGTTTTAAGACCACAAATAGAATCTTCAGCTCAAGATATCGCACATCCAATCCGAAATTCAAAAATCCTCCCTTTAAATGCATAAACTTCAGCCTAATTATTTACCATACCATCCCCCTCCCCAAATAAAAAGACAAAATAATACATGGCAGGAAAATTGTACCGGAAGCCGCACTTTTGAAACGACGATTTGTGGCGAGCTGTCAAAAACCAGCTCATTTCGTTCGAAAGGGCCTAATACAGTGCGGCTCACCGCTTCCTGACGCGCGACAAAACTGGCGAGACAAATAGCTCAAATAAGAAATAAGCGGGAAGAACAAACTTATTCCACACACACACACAAAAAAAAGAAACACAAAAACGAAAATTCTATTTCGCCTTCACTTTGAAAGATGGCGAAGAAACAGTGGGCAAATAAATTCTCCAGCACACAAAAAAAAAGGGAGATCACCAAACGACAAAAAACATACAAAAAAAAAAAAGAACGAAATGTAATACCTAATGACTCCAATATGTGAGAGGCAAAAGCCCGGGAAAAAAAGGGGGAGAGATGTAGGGGGGAATCAAATCTTCCTCTAACCGGAGCGTTTGAATATTAAAATAGCTCCCACTTAAAATCGGACTCTGGAAAAATCTTTGGGGCAAACGACTCGGTCTTAATACCGCTCATTCATCACCCCTTACCGAGGATTCCAAAGGGGAAAAAACGATGAAATTGGAAGAAATCTAAAGGGCGTATCGCACCCGCGCGGTATTTGCCCGTCGCGAGGGCCTATAACGATAACGGAGTATCCCTCCGCGCTGGCGGAAGAAAAGAGTTCGGGATCAAAACCCGATTTTCCGTGAACTTTGGCGGGATTTTCATATTTTAGTTCTTTTGTGACTTTTCTTTCCCCACTTATGGACCATGACGCAATAACCCTTTCGCTTCCATAACTTTCAAGTGGGAGAGAGGTAAAGTTTGGATTCCTCCTTTTTTTTTCTTCTTTTTTTTTCTCCGTCTTTAGGTACTATATGGTGAAAGTTTTCGAACAGGAGATGCTTTTGCAATGTTATGCAAAAAGAAAATGAGTCATTCGAGTTAAAAAATTTACTAATGAAGAATGTTCTAGAATGCTAAATAATGTTCTAAACACTGAATACTCAATTGACTGCGTGATTATGTATTTAGAGTATGCAGAGTAAAAGGTATTTAAATTTTCTTATTTCCCGAAAATACAAACTACTAAGAGAGATCACCAAAATGTCCCCACCTCACAGACCTAATGTTTCATATACAATATCTACATTTTGGCTACAATAACTACATTTTGACTACAATAACTGCATTTTAGCTACAATACCTGCCAAAGTATAGCTTTAAAATATGTACATATTTATACTAGGAATAATAACAGTAATAAACATTTATTAACAAAACTTGAAAGAAATACTACTGGGCGTTTACTTATTACACTTTAAAAAGCTTGCATAAGCTGGCTTCTAAAAGAAAAAGATTTTAAAAAATCATTTTTTTTTTTTTTTTTTTGTGTGTGTTTCAAATTCTGTTAACGATTTTTTATTACTGTGACAGAAACATGTTGACGATTCTACTTACAACACAAAAATTAAGAACATTTATAATAAATACCATTGAAAAAATACCACAAGAAATACCATCAACATAAAAAAAATTCTCCAGTTCACTTATAATTATTTTCTTTTATATATCGCTTTCAACATAAACGCAATAACATTAAATATCTGTTCTTACGCAGGCTATTTCCAATATAAAATGAATTGTAATAAAAAGCACGAAAATTGATTCTATTGATTCTGGGTATTGGACAGTCAAACCAATTTTAATCGCTTTGTTGTAACTTTTTTTCTTTGATTTTTTTATTTTAGTTTTGGGAAAATCAAACGAAAAACAAACAGAATATTTTCAAGAGAACAGATTATAACAAAAATATTTAAGAATTCCTGTTCAAAATCAGACTTAAAGGGGACATTTAAGTAAAAATTAATCAATTTTTATTGATTAATAATTGAATTTTTATTGATTTATTAATTGAATTTTTACATTGATTAGATATCAAAAACATTGAATGCAAACATTACTCAAGAAATAAATATGTAAGCAAGAAGAGTCGATCTAGTGGGTCATGAAATAATTGCTTTGGAACTTAAAAAAAATATGTTAAAAAAAAAAAAAAAGTGGTGACTGATACCTTTTGCACAGAAATTGAAATCATCAAGTTATTTCAAAATGTGTATTTAAATTTTATTTTAATTTAGAGCTAAACTATGCTACGGATCGTTTCGAGTTTATAACACAAATATGACTTTTTTATTAATATTATTCAGTATTGATAGTGCCCAAACAACTTAAGTAATATACTTTATAAGTTAAAACAATAAATGCGTTAAATCAGCGATTAATGCTGAAACAACTTTTTTCACTACTGTATGTATACTTCTCACCAAACTAATAGTATGTTTAAATAACGAATATATATATAAATAAAACATCTTCTTAGAAAATATAATATTAAGAGCAACGTTAATTAGATTTCACACCATTTTTGTGAAAAACTTTTTAGCCTCGGGTATTTCACTTTTTAAACCAGAAACTGTTAGTTAATTTTAATTAAACAGAATGATAAAAATTACCAAAAGTCACAAGTAGTTTAAAGGAAAAATTAGTTTCTATTAACTTAATTGTTTTCATTTAAATAGCGTTTCACACCAAGAACATAAAGTTTAATGAGGTTATCATCTAAAAATTAATTAACATTTTAATAACATTTAATTTTTTAACATGACAAATTGTCTAGGATTTGAAACAGAATTGCTAGAATTTCCTGTTACTTTCAATTCAATTATTTAATTTGTTTCATATATATATATATATATATATATATATATATATATACTTACTTTTTATAAAACCTGATTGATAAAAATCCTAAATACAAATTTGTCTGTATTTTGTTTTATTTCTAATATCAACGTAATTAAATATTCAATTTTATCACCTGAATAGTAAGAAATATATTCTTGAGTATACAGATTTTTGAAATATAAATATCAATTTCATAATTTATGTATAAAATAAAATAATAATAATAATAATAAAACATTATAATAGTTGTAAGATAAGTAATTATAGTTCAGTAAACACCATAAGTGATACATAAATTAGTAAAAATAAATATAATTTATGTTTCTTATTGTAAAATAATAAATAAAGAACAAATACCATTTTCAATCAAAAATATATTATTTACAGTAACTGGTATATTTAAGGGGGTCCAGGGTCCAAATATTTTCAAAATTCCCCCCCCCCCCCCGAAAAAAAAAGAAAGAAATAGCTTTAAAAAATGATATGTTCAATTACGATCATTTTGAAACCTCATTTATAATGCTACCCCTTGTAGTTGTCAAATTAATGTCTGACTGCTGACTTAGTTTCTGCATGAACTTTAACAGCTTTTTCTAACTGATGATTTTTTTTTTTTTACATAATTGAAAATAACTCCATTTCTAAGTATGTAACATACACCAAATTTCTAATACATATTGTATTAACTCTTAAGAAGATATTTACCAAACAAAATTTTAAAATTTTGTTTTTTACTCTAGATATGATTTTTCTTTTAACTATGAAAGAAAAAAAATGAACTTTTGTAGTTAAATTTTTTATTTTAATATCCGCTATAAATATCAAAATTGTGTTTGATAAATTTTCTTGTTATATATTTGTGAACACATACGTATAATTTTTATGTTTATTAAGATATTTTTATTAAGTTATATCAAAATATTTAATGCATTTTTTTATAGTAGTTATAAAATTTCAATAAAAAAAAATATTTTTTAATAGCTTTTATAGACCAGTTCACTGTTCTATAGTTACATAAAAAATTGTGATAATCTAACAAATATTAAAGAAATTAAAATTTTGGGCCCTGGATGCCTTTAAAATCTCAAATTCACACAAATGTGGATAACTTCATCAGAAAGTTAACTGATTGTTTAAATTACATTCTGAAATAAGTTAGATACATTAAAGTTCCATTCGAGATATTTAGAAGCATTTATCTTTAGGCCACATTTTTTTAATTATTTTTACCCTTTAAGGAAATTTAAATACTTATTTTTACATATCCAGGTCTGAAAAACATTTGCAAACTCTGGTGATAATTGAAGTAATTGCGTCTTTGAATCATTGTGTTTTAAAACTTTAATTTTTTTTTTTTTTAAATATCAATGATATACCTCTATGATAAGACCACAAGTCGCTGACATCTAACGCATTGGCATCAATTAAAAAACCAATTTCATTATTTATATCTACAAAAAATAATCTCCTTAAGGTGGGTGGGAAATTAAAAAGTATCATCACAGTCAACACATCCACCCCACGAAATTTAAAAAAGAAACACATTACATAATAATAAACCTTACGTCTTTTAAGGACTACCCACTTAATAAATGACACCTAGGACCAGCTTTTGTCACTGTCGCCCCTATCTGCCCCCCACTGTCGCAGGAACATAGAGGGTACGAGGAAAAAAAAGGAGTATGGCGGGGAAAAAAACTACCACCCTCATTGTAGCAACAAAAAAAATAAGATCAAGAATTTAAAGAGTAGCTGAGTTAGCATTTTGGGTGTCGGGCAACCCTAAAAAAAAAGGACGCAGATGAAGAGACCTTCTTCATTATGCAAACGACGCAATTTCATGCCCCGTTGAGTCCCTTTAAAAAGGGGCGTAAGTAGATTGGGGGTTGGAGATTTAAAAGGGAGGGGGAGGTACAATGGGGAAATAGAAGGGCTTCGGTCAGTCAGGTGAAGGTTGTTAGGTGATAGGGGACTAGGGAAGTGGATTTCGAAGGGGGGAGATGCTTTATAAGGTCTTTTCTATTAATCGGGTATTAATTATCAGGTAATTAAAGATTGGCAGATGATAATTTTAAATTTGAAGAGGTGTTTTTGAGAGAATGAAAGGGATGGCTTGGAGGTGTGATGGAGGTTTCATGTGAGTGGTTTCTTTTTAAGTGAAAGATACATTTTGAATTTCGGAATGAATGTGGTGGGGTGTTATCAATAATATTAAGTAGAAGTATTAATTTTAGGATTTGAGTTTACAGCAAATTTCGAAATAATTGTGGTTTCCCTTGAGGTTTCCAATTCAAAAGATAAGGAGTCTAATTCAAAAGATAAGGAGTCTAATTCAAAAGATAAGTAGTCTAATTCAAAAGATAAGGAGTCTAATTCAAAAGATAAGGAGTCTAATTCAAAAGATAAGGAGTCTAATTCAAAAGATAAGGAGTCTAATTCAAAAGATAAGGAGTCTAATTCAAAAGATAAGGAATCTAATTCAAAAGATAAGGCTAAGTCCAAACTTTAACGAACTATTGTCAAAATACCAATACCAATATTAGAAACCATGCCCTAAATTGACCAAGATCAATAGTCCAAAAACATTATCTTAGCTACACTATATTTTAAGTTTGAAAACAAAATTGTTAATAAAACAGGTTGAAAGTTTTGGTACCTCATCATCAAAATTCTAATAGATTTTAAAGAAATAAGAAGTACTATATTAAAAATACTGGATGCTGGGGAGAAATGACCGAAACTGTCAGAAAATCAACATCGAATGCCTTGCGTTAAAACCGATAATTATATATTACAATTGGCACAATATGAAAAACCTTTTTTTTTTATTACCGGTCAACTCAATGCTATAATATTTCCAACGGGCCAAGGAGCAGACAAGTTAAATATTCTGACGCCAAGTACTTGCATCTTTTAGAACTTAACCAATATGAAAGTATACAATACGTCTTCAGTGGCGTAACTAAATGAATACTAACCTCATCAAATTTGGAGCAGTATAATAAAAAGCATTTGGCGCCAGAGGTAAAAAATTTTCTGTTTTTTTCTTTGAAAATTAAAGGATGGTACGTTACCAGACACAAAAAGAAATTCATTGTTTGGCAAGTATGATTATCGGATTTAAGTCATTTAATTGTAAGTCAATTTTTGAACAATTTATATAAAGATTTTCTTCTAATAGCCTTTATCTAAATTCAATAAAAAAAATCAAAATGTTGTTCGATAAGGTACTAAAACTTAAAGTCGCTTCTCCGTCTTTAATGAGTTTTAAAATGTATCTCCAACTTTTTTTTTTTTTTTTTATTTAATTTAAAGTTTTATTTGATATGTAAAAAATATCGTACGGCATTTCATCCGTATTAATTTCGTAAACGTACAAATTAAAAGTTTTGGTTAAAAAGTATAACTATAATACAAGGTAATATTTGGTGTATATATACCGTACATTTCTCTGCATTTATTATGAGACAGTTTTTTAAACAATTACCCTCATTTTTGATTTACCTACAAGTAAATCATTGTACTTTTTTGCCCAATCTACATCAGCTTCGCCAGTAAATTAAAGAGTATTAAGTTAAAAAACTTGAAATAATTCCAAATTGTATCATGTCCTTTATATTACAATAATATTTTTTATATCTATTGTATGTTCAAACAAAATATATCTACATTTGAAAAATAATGAGTAATTACCTCCAAAGCATAGTCACTCAATATTTAATGCCAATTGAATGATTGATGAAAATTCGCAGTCACGCAATAATTAAGAAAAATAGTAATAGAAGTTATTAACATAAACACGCAGCTAAACACGGAATCATTGTTCTTTTATTTTCACAATGAATTTTGAATACATTAATAAAAGCCTTGGTTTAAATGCCATAACCCTATTATTATACATTTACAAGTACTCTATTTATCATCTACAATACATTTAAGTTTCTTAGACTATGTATAGCAATCGATTTAAATTTAATGCTCACTCCTTGTATTTTAATTTGTTGGTTGATTAAACTCGATTAATATCTCTTGTACGGGTAAAATAAATGTAAATGGAGCTTAAATCATTACGAATACACAATTTAACGAAGGAGTTGAACCTATTACATTTGCCATGGGAGGACAGAGCGATTATAAAGTCAAAAAATGGGAAGATATCGTGGGGCCATGTTATGAAAATGCTTATAGACGTACGATCAGAATAATCACTGTGTAACTACTATGAAAAATCGCAAATATTTTGTAAGAATATAAATAAATATTACAGTTAAATAAACTTCGTTTTCAGGTTCGAAATCCTGATATTAGCCCTGGCTTTCTTGATGATTTTATTCCATCTTGACTTGTCCCCACCAATACTTCTTCAATTTTTGACTATGCGAATACTAAAGTCTTTGCCAACAGAGTCTATGCGTTTATCTAGGTATCATTCCATTTTCCCTGGCCAAAAATAACTTTTTAGTGCATTCTTCATTGAGAAATATACCCAGGCCATTTCATTCCCTGCATTTTTACATAATTAATAAAATATAGTTCTTTGTAAAGATGCTAAAGTTCAAAGCTGTATCAGAAATAAACTTTAACTATAAACTATAAAAATCAAACGATCAGCCAGAACAGTACTCAACTTTCCAATTTATGGCGCAGTTCTTTTAAAACAGTGACCTACATTCATTCATTGAAACCCAGCACTCTGCCCCTTACGCATCACTGCAGACTCCAGGTAAAAAAAAAAGCGGGTTCGTTAAAAAGGGGTTAGAAAAAACCGTTTGGGGGTGGAAATAAAGCAGCAGACGATGCAGAAAAAGCTGCGACTTTTAAACCGTAACTGTCGCGGGGGTGGAGCAAAGAAGCCAAATGAGTGCATTCGGCTAAATTTGATAGGGGGATGATCATAATGAAGAACGTAGCTAAAAGTAATGGAAAAAAAAAAGATCAATGCATTTCTATTTTTTTTTATCCTTTCCACCCCCTCCCCTCAGTAGTCAGAATCATTTGTTACACTGCAAGCTGGTGCCAAGTCAACACTAGGTCTGAATTTATCACTGCTAACCCTCTCTGAGGCTTATAAGGGCTTTAGACCAAAGGTGCTTGCTTTGTAAGGACGGTTTGGATTTTATTGTTTTAATTGTGGTAATTATGGTCATAAAGCGAATGAGTGTAATACTTTGGGAAGGATTTGGGGTTGGAGGGTGTGGAACGATGAGATTATCTAATTTATGAGTTAATGTAGCTCTTGGTGGGAATTAGCTCTGGAAAAAGATCAAACTGCAGTACCAAAAAGGGGCGAATTAAATTTGCGTCAAATATTGTGTTGTAAAGTTGGTCCTATTTCATATTAAAGTGGGTTACTTAACTTCATTCAAGTTCTGCATGCACTGATTGTGTTTAAGAATAAGTACTTCAACTTTTATTGTATAAAAAGTAGTCAAGTTGTTATTCTTTACGCAGTTTGAAAATCGTCAAAACTTTTACGTTAGGTTGCCACCAATTGTCAAATTGTGTACACGTAGATTTGTACGTCAAATATGAAGTTATGGAGTTGAATCTATTTTTATTAAAGTGGTAATTAGGTTTCTGTTTTCAAACTTCTCTGTGTTCATTAGTTATACGAAAAGTTGGGCAGTTACCTTTCGGTTATTTTATGAAATTTAAAGAATCACTAGTCTTGAATCTAGTTCGAATGTAGTGAAGAATTACTACTGCTGAAGTAGTGAATATAGTGTTGTTTAGATTGTTCTGCAATTAAAACAGTAATTACTTTAGAACTGACAGCGTTCAATTATTGCCAGTGCAATTTTAAACGTAAATGTTTATCCCTTGTATCTCAAATATAGGTCATCCTCTTAATTTTAAATACGAGGAATATTTTACTTACATTGAAGTTCACAATAATAATCTATATTAAAGGAAAGTCCCCCAAAAAATTATTTCAGAAACACGCAAAGCGTTATTAAATGAAGAATCGGGGCAAATGTGATTATAAGAAAAAAGTATTGTTTATAAACTATTTGCTTTCTGAACTTGATTGTTTACTGAAAAAAATAATGTAATTAAAAAAAACCCGGCTATTTTAATAATGTACCAAATAAAAAGTTGTATTCTCTTTTCCGCTACTATGTATTATTCGATATGCAATTAGCATATAAATGGAAAAACAAGACACGAATACAACATTTTTATTTGCATCTGATTCCAAATGCATTGTTTAAAAATGAATTATGGGAAAAAAAGGTCTTATACCAATATGCATTATGAAATGTTTACGTCAACATAATGCCGCAATTATATTTCCTTCCGGTGGAATAAACTACTTGATAAGAAATTATTCCTTTTTTTTTCCATTTTAGAAGAATTCAATCCTGAAAGGCATTGGAATACAAATACAATCAACAATTTAAAAATGCGACTCAGGAAATAAAAAAATAATATCAAATAAGTATTAAGATACCAGACAAAAAAATCATCAAAATAAACAATTTCGTCATTATAAAAATTAATTTATTTCGAAGCTCACAAAAACCTGATCATCAAAAACAACAGATGCATTTTTATATTCTAGCCCGTAGCCAATGCATCCATATGAAATACAAAATTAATACAGAAAAAAAACTAACAGTAATATTTAAAAAAAAAAATGTATTTTATTTACACAGCTATCAAAACTAAAATTTAATAAAAGACTTAGGGAATCGTATACTCAAGAAAGAAACTTATAGAATAAATTTCTTACTTTCTTCCGGATGAATGCATTAAATAAGCAATTTCCATTGGACAATTAAAAGGGATCCAATAATAATGAAAACCTCCTCAAAGGTACGTATAATCAAAAACCGACTGAAAGTGGTATATGATCATTGTAATTTAATATCTGAAAATGACACAATAAATATTTTGAAAATGTAGGATTAGTAAAATGTAAAATACATATTATAAATAGATAATTTGTTTTCTATTTTCATACTATTTACGATTTATACATAAATTCATTTAAGTACTTTAAATTAGATCTCAGTGTCTTCATAAAAATTAGCGAATTTAAGTAGTCGTTGTAATTATTGCTTGTTTGAGGTAATTATCTATTGGCATTCTCAAGTCACTTTTTAAGGTCAACTTTTAAAATTATAGAAGTTATTATTCTTATCACACTTTAAAGGGCTCCTTTGTTTATACAAAAATCAATATAGATCTTTAAATTTTAAACTTAATGCTAAGTGTTTTTATTACAGTACACTATAATTACTACGAATTCCTAAAACATTACATTTAATTGGAATATCTATAAGTTTCCGAATTATATTTAACCAATCTCAAATAGCTGTCTTTTATTTGATTAAAATCTAGTCATATAAATGAAAAAAGCTATACGTCAATCGATTCAATCCAATGCAAGTAAAAATAGTGTGCTTCTAAAAAACATCATGGTAGATTGTATTACAACATGTGATTCTAAAGTTAGAGTATAGTTATGACTGCCTAGTGAGTATTGCTATTGATACCTGAATATTCAGTGAATATTTCAATCTCAATACTCAGTGTGTATTTCTACTTCAATATTCAGTGAGTATTGCTATCTCATTACTCAGTGAGTATTACAATCCCTTTACTCAGTGAGTATTGCCATCACAATACTCAATAAATATTACTATCTCAATACTGTAAGTAAGTAAGTTGGTGATGTAAGTTGGTGATGGTATGGTATAGATGGTATAGCAATTGTTAATTATGATTTTGAGGTTTTAGAGAAAAAATATGCACAAAATTAAAATACTGAAATAGCGCATTTACATTTATGTAATTAAGTACACGACATATTGTTATCTAAATCCAACATATTAAATTATATTTTTTAATTCACTTTAGGTATCCTTAAGAATACAAGTTTTTAAAGAAATTTAACAATGTAACTTAAGGGGACATGGTACTCTTCAAACTTTTTTTATTTATTTAAGCCTTTAAAATTATAATTTTTACATATTTGGAAGTATTACTAAGTAAAAATTAAATTTTATTTTAAAAAATCATCACATTTAAAATTCTATTTTCTTTTTCATATTTTTTTCTGATTTAAAAAAAAAAGTCCTAGTAATATACTCTAACTTTTAAGGCATCGGATTTAGAATAAGTAATAGTTTTCGAGATAAACGATAACTACTGCACCTATCAGTAAAAAAAGCGTAAAAAACGGTTATTTTTCAACATTTTAATTTATAAAAAAAAAGGTTTTATTATATTCAAAAACCCATGCCTATTTTTGTCAAATAAATATTAAGAATGACACACAAAAAAATCAAGTCCTTTCATTCATATTTGCTGAAGTTTTAACATTTTGAGTAAGGTGGGAATTTCAAAAATCACGAACTGAGAAAAATGCGCTCGAAACATCAAAGGAGCTATTGCAACAATGCTAAATTCTCCATAAAAATATAGTATTTCTGCAATTGCTGTTATCGGATTAGCTCAAAAACTTACCAGAATAAGAAGGTTTCAAAGGTTACAAAAACGCAAAATTTAGTAAATTCATATTTTTATTGTTTTTTGTGAAAACCAGGGGTACCAAGCTCAGTTGAAGGACTAAACCTCTAACACAAGAAAATTGCATAAATCAAATATAATCTGTGCAAGTTATTTCTGTACTAACAGCCTCTAATAAGGCAATCAAATAAATACACCGCTTTTCCCCGGAATCGCCTCCGATATCACGAGACAATGTTTGGAAGTTCTACATAAAAATTATCAGGGAAAAAACCCTCACATCAATACAGCAAAAAATAACAAATACGAATATAAGAAATAAAATTTAAAATAAATTTATTCATCTAACCATCGAACCCTGCGTAATACGGATTATTCCAAAGATTGTTTTCTCTATTTAATGAGATATTTTAATAAACTCGGAAGGAATTGGGGGGAGGGGAGGGGGTGGCTAGAGATGGGACAGTAACGTAATTTATTTATTTGTTCCTAAATCCCCCATTTTTTGATACTTTTTTTTTTCTAACTCTCCTAAAGTATTCTTCCCTCTCATCACGGCAGAGTTATTGTTATTAGAAGTTTTAAGAAATACTCAGAGGAGATCGATGAGATTATTGTTATTAATAATAATATTATTAACCTTGTTTATTTAAAAAAAAAGTTCCTCAAAATAAATGAGAATTGAGATAATAATGTCAATAACAAGGTCTGTTTCATTTGGGTCCGCAGCACTTTTGTGTGGTTGAGGATATCTCTTTTTCTATTTAATTTTTTTTTAAAGATGCTTCACGGAATTAAGACCGATAATAAGACGGAGATGGCGTCTTAGTGAATGGAAACCCGCAATGTCTTACCTCAAATTGGTGCCCTTATTATCACAAGAGTTGTTTGGATCGAACCTTCATTATAAATTCTCGGTGAAACTAATTTGTTCGCATTTGCGTAGAAATTGAGAAAATGTTACTAATAATCCTCTGGGAATGGTAATTTTAATTTTGCATTTTCTTGTCTTAAACCGTAAATTTATTAATGCACGTGGCAGGTATTTTGCTAAATAGATAAACTTCAATTATATTTAATGATATCTATTTCAATATACTAGAAATTATTTCTGAAAAACAGTAAAATAATTATTACACCTTAAAAATCGATACGCTGAAAGAATAATTTAATGTAAAGCAATCTATAAACCTTTTTTTAAGATAAACTTTTTAAAATCAATATATAGAAGAATAATCTAATACTAAACAAATTATAAACCATTTTTATACGGATTTGAACAAAGGTAAATAAACTTTAACTATCACTAATAATAACTTTAATCACTACTAATTACATGCGATATACTAATTCAGTACAAATTGAAGTCGTGTAAAGTTTAATTATTAAAGTCTTTTAAACTATTTATTGAATTATAATTAAGTACAAGCAAATTTCTAACGGCAACCTTACTTTTACGCAATATAATACTTTGAATTCAATGAAGTATTTCTCAATTTTCATTAACTTACGTTTTTAGAAAATTTTGAAATGGAATATTTTTAATTAGCAATGAAATCCATTTAATTACCCAACAACAACCGAAGTTTCTATAAATAGTACATTCTTAAAGTTATGATTAACTGAAAATCATAGGAATTATATAGATTTCTAGAAAAAAATTTAATTTTTTTTTTAAATTTTTACATTGTAGATCACGGATAATTCATATTTAAGATTAGATCTAAAATATCAAATTTTGTTAATATTTTTGCTTGTTAAATCTTTTGAAATATTTATCATTAAACGGCATTTTACGTATTACGGGCATGCCAAGTTAAGTGAAATATCTTTCCTTATTTACTTTTGTACAGTTTTATTACCGTTTCACATTACCACCAGAAAACTTAAAAGTTATCGTAGAACTTTGAAAACGAAATACTTTATTTTTATTTAGCGCGTTTCGATCAATATTGATGTTAGAATCAGTGTATCTTATCTGATAAAATTTTCACTTATCTAGAATTTTAAAAATACCTGCAGTTTACTTTTCTAAAATGGGGATACCTAATATTTTCAATTCCACATTAATATATCAAATATAATCCAGTAACTGTAAACCTGATGTAATCAGCAATAAGTAACTAAGCTTAATCTTTATTTTGCATTTCAAACGAATAAAGAAATCATTTCGTAGAAAATAAAAATATTTGTCCTTTATTTAATTCAAAAACTTACTAAAGACAAACTTGGGAATTTTTTTTTCTGCCAGAGATCTATTTTATTTTCTCCCCAAAGAAGTTTCTCATCAGTTCTTAAAATAAAAATAGAGTTGTACTATTTTAGAACGTTAAGCACTTTCATCAACACAACACAATTTCAGCAATCACACCACCAAAAAACTAATAATCTCACTTATTCCAATTTCATTTTTACCCCCCAGTAGTTTCTAAAACATTCGCCTCCTAACAAACAGCAAAACCACCCCCCTTCCCCAATTTCAAAACAATTTCTTCGCTCTTAAAAAGCGTTTAAAAACCGATACCAATTATAAAACTTGTCAGAACATTTTACCGAGCCAGCCGAGCATATAGGTGAGGTGCCCAGCATATTAAACTACGATGTTTATCTATTGTCCAATTTAAATTACTTCTGTCATTTTTAGCGGGTTTTACGAAAATAACACCGGTAGTAAATTATTATTTTTTTTCCCTCGTCTCCAAACCGCCGAATGTTTGTCATTATTTTTTGTTTTGTTTTTAGCTTACACCCCTTGGCGCTTACTTTTATTAATTCATTGTACTAGCTGGAATGAATTCCCCCCTCTTCTGCGTAACCATAGCAACCAAAATCAACCATCGGACGCGTTAATTTCTTCGTTTTCGTAGCCTAAGAAAGAAAAGTTGGGGGGTTAGGGGAAACGGGGAGAAATTCATCCAAATTCCCTCTTAACATAATATTTTGTCGCTGCGCTGTCTTTAACAGTTCTTCATATTCAATTAATTTCGCGAATTATGGGGGTTTTACTCTTTCCGTTGTTTTTGCTTGTTATTTCTCGTCGTTTTAATATTGTTTTTTTCTTTCTTTCTTTTTGTTGTTAGCACTTGCTAGAGGGATAAAATGAGCAAGACACGTATATGTCTGTACAGTGACGAAAATGAAGGGGGGGGGGGAAGCATAGTCTTTTTGCTGACACCCCCATTAAATAATAACTTCCTGTTATGCAAGGTTTTCCTACTTTTCCGTTTTTGCTTTATTAAGGGGTGAGCCAATAGAGGAGAATTATCTTGAATTGCAAATTCTAGGTAAGGTAAGCTTACTGTCATAGTTTTTAGTTTTTGAGCTCAAGTACTTTATTATTTATATTAGTTAGTTTAAATTACGAGGTAAAGAAAGCTTGCTGTCATATCATTTAGTTTTAGCGTTCAAATACCTTAACATTTATATTGGTTATCTCAAATTACGACATTGCAATCATCTTACTTTTTTTTTTTTTTTTTTTAATTTTTAAGTTTTGTATAATTTCAGTGACCTCAGAATCTCTCATGCATAAAACTTAAAACCTTTAAATTGTGGAACCCTACAGTTGTTATACCTAATCTCATGTTAAAATATGATTTCTCTCTTAACACAATATTTAAATCGTTTTTTTTTTTTTTTTTTTTTTTTTTTTATTATATATAAGTATTTCTTTCTAAAACTTCACCGTTGTCGTATACACATTAAAAAAAAAAATAAGTGTTGCACGACTTAAAAAAGACTTATCATTGAATCATTTGAAAAAAAATATCATTATAAATAATTTAAGTGTTCAAATAATGGTAAATAGGATATACATTTTTATGATTTGAAGTTACAAATTGCAATTAAATTTTTAGTTGAATTTATTAATATTTAATAGAATATTCAACGAATGCGCAAAATACATCTTTTAAATTCAAAAATTATAAATAAGGAATATTTCTTTTATTACCTAAGAAAATCAATTGAAATGTTTATACATTTTAACAATAATTAACTTTGCTACATTAACGTGTTATGTGTAAAAATACTATAAAACCTATTCTTATAGCAACATTGTTGAATAACTAAAAACCGCTTTCTTCAATATTTACCACTACCCCAATAAAGCCTAAACCTTCAAATAACCAATCGGAAAACCAAAGTTTACTGTTAATATTTTTTTTCTACGCTTCTTTCTCAATCACGAAATCTCCGGTTTATCCTGACGAACATTCCCGAACCTCGATCACCCCCCCCCCCTCCTCTCCCAACCAAACTCAACCCCCTTTCCCGTTTTCCGGAAAACAAAACAACAGGATACTGGAAGTTTAATTATTCCACGAAATCTTTTTTGGGACGCGGCCTTCTCATTGGTCGGCACAACTTCCGAACCAAACTCTCCGGGAAAACGTCACGGTCACGTGCCACAAAATGGCGGTTCCCGCGCGTTTCCATGGCGACCATTGTTTTGTGGAGTTTTTAACTCGCCCGATCAAGTTTTGCCGCAGCATATTTTTGGAGCGGCGGAGTTTTGAAAAGTGATTAATTTATTCATTTTGTTGGGGGCTGGGGTCGGGGGGGGGGGGGTTATGAGATTATTTTCGTTGCTGTTTTTTCTCGACTTCCTCTAATTCAGTGGAAGTGTTAATTGCCTTCCGTTTAAAGGGTTTACATATTCCATCATTATCACGCGGTGTTTATTGCTTTTTGGATTGGTGTGTGAAATTATTCAGAGTAGCAGGGTGGTTTTTCGAATTGAAGGAATTTGTTTGGTATAAAAATTAAAATTTCGTAACATCCGCTTATTTTTTATTTTTTTTTACATAAAATGTGTTTTCTTATGTTTTATTTAAAGAAATAAAAAGGTTTATTGAATACCATTTCTGAACTACACAGAAATACAATTTCACAGCATATAAAAATTAAACAAAAATTTTTTTAGAAATTATATTGGAATAAGTAACAACGCGCTTTCAAACTTAAAAGAGTTAAAAATTATTTTTGTTAACATAAAAAAAAAAAAAAAAAAAAAAAAATATTTTTTAATATAATCACATAGTTCAACACATATAATTGATGTGATCATTTTCACACTACAATCCTTATCTAAGCATATAAAAAACTAAATTTGATAGACGGAACAAAATTTACAAATTCAAACTGGAACAATACTATCACGTACACCATCGTGTCAACTCAATCTGAAGAGAGTGCAATGCACAGGCTAAGTAGGAGATCGATCGCGTGACCTCTCGCATACTAGCCGCGCATTCTATCTCTCATCTGTGAGTGGGGTTCATTTACTAGGATAATTACTTCTTAAACATCTAGTTGTTGAGTTGAAGAGTTTCAAAACTTAATTATTTAAAAACACCCTATTATGTTTACAAAAAACTAATGCATAAAAAAATAGGTTAAATAGTATTTTTAATAAATCATGTAATATGTGAATTAAATGTAACGTGTAATTTATTTGATCTCACTATTTTGTGAAAAAGTGTACATGCATTACTAGCTTTAAAAATCAAACATTAAACAAAAAATCATTTCGATAGTAAAATAAACAAATGGAAGTTTTATATGGAATTTTAAAGTCCAGAAAACCAATCCCTTGACAGTCAATAACAGCAAAATATTTGCACATTCATTAAATTTAGGAAAAAATAATCAGTTAACAGAATAAAGATAATAATTTAATAGGAAAAGCGTTAAATTATTTTGATGTGAAATTCAAATTTCTAAATTAAGTAAATTCAAATATAATCCCTTTCAAACTGTTGGATATCTTGCAGTAGAAATTAATTATTATAATGCAGGAAATAATACCATGGTGGTGTACTTTATTTCATTTTTAAGGAGAGTTGGTATTCTTTATATCTGTAATGTTAAATTGGCATATTTCATGTACTTTTTTCTCAGAAAGTAATTGACATAGAAGCCTAATTTTTTTTTCAGTGCATTTAGCAGACACTTGTTATTCTACTGAAGTTGACTTTTAATTGTAATTCATTTACTTTTTTTTTTTCTAAAGGAATTTTTGTGAAAGTGAATCAAATTTGTTAAAAATCACAATTTTTTTTGCCAAAATAAGCTGAAAGAAAAAACATTTTTAAAATAACAACAAAATCACACTTCAGTATATACAGATACATAAAAGAAATATGTGGTAAAAATTTAGGAAGATAGCTTGTGCATTTTCTGAGAAAAAAGTACATGAATAATGAAAAATGTAGTTTTGATCAAAATGCACTTTAAAGAACACTTTACCCATACAAACAGTTACCAATTTTGTCTTAAAAAAATTATTAAAAATACTTCTAGTTAAGGTATTATCACAAATTAGGTATCCTTTTCAAGGGGAGAATTTCAATTTTGATAAAAATAATAAACTCAAAATTGATTATTTATAAATCTTAGAGTACCAACTATCCTTAAGTTATTTATCAAACAAGGTTAGTCATTTTCAATTCTAAATATAATACCTCATACAAAAAAGCAACAAGAAACAGTTTCCTCACTAATAATTTATAATAATACCGTGTCTTTAAAAAGATATACCTGTCTACAACTACCTAATCACCAGTCTGGCGCATGAAAGTTTACCAAAATACAGCCAATAAAATCCAAAAGCGGAAGGTACCACCACTAAAAAATTCATACCCCTTCCCTCCTAATAAGCCGACGGGCCTAATAACGCCAATGAAACACAATCACTGATTAACAACGAGAAGTAATTACGTCATAATTGCCCACTACACCCCCTTCGGAACATCTATTTAAAAATCACTCACTTAAATACCCAAAACACACACGCCTTTAGGATGGGAACACCCTTATAGTACACTCCGCCCAGTTTAACGGAGGTAACAGAATCAAAACACGAAAGAAAAAAAAATCCTCAACTAAAAGACGATGACGAAACAAATAACAAAACTAAAAAAAAAAAAAAAAAAAAATCGTGGCTTTTGTAGTCAAAAGGCCGCTATAAAAGAAAGGTTAAAATATATCGACTTTTAATCACATGACTCGTGGCCGGATAATCGATAAATGAATGTCGGATGATCGAGGGGGGAGTTGTCAGGTATCTTCATCATCATCAGTTGGGCATCGTGCTAGCGTGCCTTCACACATGCTGTGTGAAGATTGGCGGCACGGAATGCTTTTTGAAGTGAAGTGAGGTGATTGTTCTGGAGCTTGAAAGGAATACAGAGTTAACTGGGTTTGCTGTACCAAGAAGACTGTACTGGTATAAAAACATCACAAGATAATACTATCCTAAATTAAAATTATTATATATTCATTATCTTTTAAATACATAGCGATGTAGATCTGTATCGTATGATTAAAATCTCATATCTCTTTATGTCGCAACCTTTGCATATATATATATATATATATATATATATATATATATATATATATATATATATATATATTTTTACCAAAACTATTTCATCGCATCCGAACGCAACTAGAATCTTTAGCAGTTTATTTGTCTATATGTGCACATTTTCATTGTTGGTGCGTTATTTAACTACAATTTAACAAGTAACATTAGGAGGGTCAGAGTTAGAGGTCGGCGATATATCGATTTTTTTTTTTTAAATATCGATCATAAAAAATATCGATACAAGTCACCGATATATCGATATTTTCAACCATTTTTAGTTTTTTGATGATTGTTTTGTAGTTCCATGTGCTTTTTTTTTTTCGATTTTCTTTATTCCTTTTTAAAAAAACTTGAAAACTAAAGTTTGGACCTGGCTGAGAGACAGTTAAAATGGCATCGTAACCAAAAAGAAAACATAATGTAATAGAAGGATAAGATCATTTATTAGCAGTCATTAACAAAGCACCGTTTCCGTGTGCTTGGAATTTGCATCTAATATTAAATATTAAAAACATCACTTATCAGCAAAATATGCGATAAACTACTTTTCAAAATTTCTTCTTAAAAAATAAATGTGAATTTATGCATTGACATCTAAGTGTATTTTATTTATTCTGATTGATAATATAATTTATTTATTAAAACAATTTTTATAATTTATTTATTAAAACAATTTTTATAATTTATTTACTAAAACAATTTTTATAATTTATTTATTAAAACAATTTTTATAATTTATTTATTAAAACAATTTTTATAATTTATTTATCAAAACAATTTTTATAATTTATTTATTAAAACATTTTTTATAAATTATTTATTAAAACAATTTTGGCATGAATTCATGAAAAGTAGAAATTTGCCCCGAAAAACTTCAATTCTGGTAAAATTGGAAATCAAATAAAAAAAATAATCATGTATCGATATTTTTGTTCTGAGCAACGATTTAGTATCGATAGTTATTTTGATCGATATTTCCGACCTCTAGTCAGAGTGATTTATCCATTATACTAGGGATCTAAGAGACTACTGTGAAGTGAAGTGAGTTTAAGAGGGTAAGATTTTTTTGTCACTGATGGATAATATATAAATACTGTCATACTAAGAAAAGTATATTGTTAAAAACAAAAACTACTGAAAAATGATATATTACAATTATCATGACTAGAAGCTATGCAGTTCAGAATGCCCAGAGAAAAATAATTTATATTTCCACAATAATTTCTTGCCTATTCCTAATCAACCGAACTATTACAATAGAACGATAGTAAATTATTTAAAACTAAATTTAAAGGAACTTACAACCCAAAAAGTGAATCCATGCATAATTTTGCAAAAAGTTAGCAGATAAATTTCTATTATTATCTTGATTTTGTTTTTTGTTTTTCTGTTGCTAGGCTGATTTGCCTCTTTTTAGGTTGAGACAAATACTAAAGAACTTTAAAAAAATCATTTGGGTTATTATGTACAGTATTGTCATTAAGACGAATATTTATAAAACGTGAAACCAGAGGAAATATTTTTCTTTTAACAAAAATTTTATTACGATGGAGATAATTACAGTTAAGATTTGGTAAAGATGTCTTTTTGATAACGAAAGGTGATTTATTACCATTACGGAAAGCTGTACACAATAATTAATGTACTATATTTATATTAGTGTACTATATAATCTTGGATCAAAATAATCGAATTAAAGTCACTATTAACCTTAATACATCAGTTGATCGATATATAATTTTAAATACAATCTATGACAATAAAAGGTACTTAACGTTAAAACGTAGTTTGAATACATAGCCAACAGACAATACATGAAGATATACCCTGCTTTTATAACGAAGACGTCTAAAAAATCTTAAGGAATTTTACACAACTGAGGTAACGACTCAAAATAAGAATCCAAACAAAAATCCAAAGTCGATTTATATACTGTTTTAAATACAAGCTTTGACAAAAAAAAAAGGAATTCAAAATTAAAACGCTACTTTGAATACACAGCCAACAGACAATACCTTAAGATTAACCTTTATACCCTGCTTTTACAACGAAAAGGACTAAAAATCTTAAGGAACTTTACACAACAGTAGTAGATGACTCAAAACAAGAGACTTATCAACACTTTTTACTTCTAGCACATGCGGGTAGGATCCAGGTTATTCTAAGTTTACAGCGTCTGATCAACACTAAAACACAAATGCTAGCTCTATTGCTAAGTGAGAAACAGCCAATAAAATGAAATAGGTTGCTCAGGAAGTCAGACGTTGACATGTCGAACTAGATCTTATCCAATTTACCTTATGCGAAAAGAAAGGGAGTATTTTACTGTAGTGTAGCCCCCTGCTTAGAGTCATAAATGGTAAAATCGCTGTAAACTTAAGGAAAGGTAAAATCTTGTACCTAAAGAAGAGTCATATTGATGATCCTATGATCCTTACATGATTTCAAGAGCACAAATAAAGTATTATATAACTTAATCTGAAAATACAAATTAGAAATGAAATTAATTTTTACAATAGGGTGTGACTTTCAAACAAAGAAGAATAGTAAAGCATAAAAGTCGCATTTAAGAAAGTAACTTAAAATAAAAATTACTTCTAAAGGTATATATATTTTTTTATAAAATAAGAATTTTTCTAAGTAAATTATTTATTTTACAGAATGTATCTTTTTTCTAGTTTTTAGAGTCGGCACGTTTGCCTTTATAAGCTATAACTAAAACTTTCTAAATATTTTAAATAAACTTTGAATTAAAATTTAGATATAAATTAATCTGTAAACCCTATATTGCCAATTACCATGGATAAATAACGCCATATCAATTTAAATTCCATATTATTTTGATTTTGATTTTTTTTTATATTCGACTAGATATTATTTATTTATTATTATACTGGATAAAATTTATATTTTACTAAAGTAAAAGATTATTAATTCAAAAATGCACAGAAAATAAAATCAAATTCATGTAATGAAAAAAAAACTTTTCTGTTAAAATACATTTTCAGTATAATTTGTTTAAAAAACGCCTTTACAGTATACTTTGTTTCACTTCTAATAAAAAAGTTACAAGAAGAGTTAAACGCGGGAGAAAAATTATTAAAAAGAAAAATACAGTTGATAAAAAAATAAACGCACCAACGGCATAAAAAGAATACACAAAAGGCATTATGTCTCTTTCTGTGGAGTTGCCACATCCGAGAATCAAGGTTAGGGTCAACAATGTAAAGAATGGCTTTTCATAAACTATCTATTGTTTTTAGGTTTTTTTTTTTAAAGCTAAGCAGCATCTTTTTTTTTACGTCAAAATATCTCCAATGGTGAAAGAAGAGGAAGCACTTGTTTTGATGTTAAAGATAAACAAAGCTTCATAAAAAAAAAGTGTTATTATTCAAATATTTTTTTTAAAAAAAGGTAGTTTTTTAACTAAATCTCTCTAGTGTAATATAAAAAGACTGTTGTTTAGTTTAAAAATTGTTTTCACTTTTGCGATGTTTTTTGTATTTTTTAAGTGTCACGGAAGTGTTTAATAATTGCGAACGGAGTATTATAAAAAAGTAACCACATCCGATTTGTGTGGTTTATAAGGCAAAGTGGTGCAATTAATATTCAATCATCACATTTAGAATAAAGCTTTGCACATTCAGTTTTTTTCTCTGTTAAATAAAGAGAAACTTTAACTTCTGAATTCTTCATACCCGTCAATAATGGGAGGAAAAAATATCATCAAGAAACATGAATATAGTCACTCGAGAAGCATGTATAATGTGACTTAAGAAAGAAATTATTTGACAAGGAGTTCCTATAATTGTAAAAAATATGACAATTTATTCTGGTTTCTTAATATTTACATCAGTTTTTATAATACCTTACAAATTGTTGATAACTTATTAACTGTTCTTGTTATTGCTGTTACTATTAACATTAACTGTTACTTTTATTTCTAAACTGTTACTAATATTATTAACTGTTAAAAGTAACTGTTACTCTTATTGCTAACGACTTTTAAAATACTATACGAACTTTTTTAACTACATAAGGTATCATTATTTTTTGGAAACATTAATAAGGTAATTTAAAATCATTTTACAAAACTATCTAATATATAATGTTCCATGATCATATTCACCTATCATATATAATGTTTCATACCTTGCGTCATTTACTTATTTCAATATTTGAGAGAAAGATTTCAAAACTGGAAAACTTCAGAGTAACTACATTTATCTATTTGAAAAAAGAAAAAAAAAATATTTTCTTTCCTTAAAACTTTTTTTCAAAGATTAAAAAGATCCAATTCTCTCTAGACAATTTTTTACATCCAATCTTTCCCACTGATTATTTTCAAACAGCCTCAAAAGCCCGCGAACCTTAAAAGTTTTGTAAACACAACCTTAAAAAAAAAAAAACTTCGCGTGTCAACTTCATTCATCTACGCTTGACTAAACACCTCTCGGACTAAAACACTAAACCATCAAAAACCTTTTTGCCCACATAAATAAGGGCTTTCGTTAATTTTCAACTAAAACAATTATCACACACAAAAGCTCATTTTCGCTAAAAAAAACTGCATTGCAAAAAAAAAAAGTCCTCTTTTAACCTCTAAAACAAACTAAAAGGGGATCTCTTTTCTAAAAACACAAATGGGGGCGTAAGGAGTGTACACAAACGTCAAAAAAAGAAATCACCGGAAATTCAAATAAAACACTGGAATATCGATAAAGCACTGGAGGTACGTACCTTAGACATAGGGCAAGTGGAATGCTATATGGTGTAAAAAGAATTGGGGAAAAAGCTGTCACGTTGGTGGCGATAGTGTAAAATATATTTTTTTACCAAGATCCCTAAAAACTTTAAGAAAGACGGGGATTTTCTTTGTGTTTACCTTAGATCTTTTAATTAACGAATTTGGTGAGCCGCAAGGCAAAGATGCTGGTGGCTTGTTTTTGTGTTTTATTCTTTGAGCTTAGCTATGGAGTTGTTTTTAGGAGCTTCCGTTTACTAAAGGTTAGATTCAGTCGTGTCAAAGATGAAAATTAATAGAAGGAACTATATACCAATGAAAATTATAATGAAAATAGGTACTATGAAACAGAGGAGGCAATATATTTTTATTCTATCGTCAGTGCATTAGCAACATAACTATAAGAAATATAAACTCAGAATAATATCAATTTAACAAATGTAATTAGGAAAGAAATGAAGGTCCACGGCAAACAGGGTTCCCACTCAAATCACAGAATGAAAATCAATGACTTTTCAATGACTTTTAAGGACCAAATTAATGTTTTTAAGGACCTTTGAAAATTTGTTTTCAGGCATCATGTCTATATATAAATTTTTAATAAAGTATATTCTGGAAAAAAAAGTTAAACTGGTGGATGCGTAATATAAATATGTCGGAAAATTCTGATACGGTGCAGATACGTGGCGGTCACTCGGGGATAACAAGTCCGAGTTGTATGTTTATAAATTTTGCAGTTGGCCACACAACATTTGCAAAAATTAAGGACTTTTAAGGACCTCTAAGCATTTTCAAGGACTTTTAAGCACCTGAAAGCATTTTCAAGCACTTTCAAGGCCTTGAAAACCAGTTCAAAAATATTAAGCACTTTTAATGACTTTCAATGACCGTGGGAACCCTGACAAAGAACGACCAGGGTCCATTTTTTTTTTTTAAATCGAGGTTTTCCAGTCATTTGCAAGGTTATAACAGATAGTTTAACTACACGGAGTCCTATGGCAAATAAATATCATGGTACGTGAGATTTTCAGCAACCATTTACCTCAACCCTGCTACAAGCCCTGAGACTTGAAACTTAGCTTTTCTGGAGAATTGAGAAAAATGGACTCCGACCGTTCTTTGCCGTATCCCTTCAAATAGAGTCTTAAATAGTAGACAATGAGGTCCTGACCTGCCTTTCATCAGGAGGTTCGACAGGTTCAGGACCCCAAAGGAGATATTTCTGTCTGGATAGCGGGAAAAATCCTTAAGGGGGTCCGGCACATGAAAAAATTTTAGATTATGGATTTCGAGTTTATTACTGTTTATTAAAATATAAGTTTATGTCTTTAAAATGATGCCACATTTGTAATTATATCTTATTTCAAAGTATTTTTAATAATTTTTTGAAGTAAACAAAATGTAGGTATTTAATGCATGTTTCTTAACTTCAAAGCTGAATTTCTCAAAATGCCATTTTTTCATGTTTGGGGGCACATAGCTTAAAATCTATATGACATAAATGCTTGAAATTTTTTTGACATGTTTCTCTAATGTATTTAAGTACTTTAACACGAGGAATTATTGATAAGTGGCATACTTTTTTTTTTAAATAATTAGTCTAAAATTTTATAATTTTTCTTAAACATATTTTTAGAAAATCCTAATTATTTTAATTTTTAAAAAATAACAAAACTCTCTTGTTAAAGTATTCAAAAGTATCCAAATATTATACTGCGAAAGTTTCATAATGATTGAAGAATCGGTTATTAAATTAGATGCCCCCAAAGTTGTTGAATTTAACATGGGCTCCTATGGAGGTGCCGGTCCCCCTTAATAGATATCCGGGAACCCCAACACCTCCCGAAAACTCGTGGTGGAACACAATAAATAAGAATCACTTTCAATAACAAGAAATATAAAAATAAGAAATTTACTAACATTTAAAATTCTTACCCAATAAATATGTGTCAGAGGATTCAAAACGTTGGTATGTGTCTGTGTTCCAGGATATGTAGTAACAATTGTTCCTTCTACCAGTCAAAAATAGCTCTTTTGGCATTCAGGGCACGTCGAACCCTTTGATGAGAGACAGGTCACGGCCTCATTGTTTATTATTTAAGATTCAATTTCTTTTCTTATTACAATAGTTAAATTTACATTATTATTGATGAAAGGTATGGATTCTAGGAAAATTAATTAAAACCAGTGAATTAATTATATTTGTTTCGATAAACATATAACTATTCTTATGGCTTCGATGCTGAATCAAAAATACCATAAATTTTACCTTACACTGTCTGTATAATATATTTTTCCTTATATAAATTTATATTAGAAAGTGAAACTTAAAGTTTAGAACTTTGTCTAAAATATGTAAACGAATATTTCTTATTTATCGTATTATTAGTTGGAGCAAAGTGTGTTAGTAAAATAATTTCAAGTAAAATAGCTATTGCACATAATGTATCACCGTCCCTGAATTCAGATACATGTATCTCATTAACAATTCAGACACAAAAGTTATAATAATTATCCTAGTTCTTTCATTTTATATTAACTATCCTAATTAAAGTATTAGTTAAAGGCTATACATTACGAGCAAAATTTTCCTCAACAGTTAAGGTGATTAATGCCCTGGTTTAGGTATATATGTTAGTTGAGTTAGGAATCCACGTTAAACTGTACATTAGCCGTTATTATACAGACAAATGTGTCTTTAAGAGCACCAACCTTAAGAGTTAAAGGCATAGCTCATGTTATGAATAGACTCTAAACGTTATTTCTAATCATATTAGATTATAAATAAAATTAAAAGTAACTTTATTTCTAGTTAAGTTTTAAGTTCTTTATTCACTTTAATTCAATGTTATATGTAAAGGTATATATAAACTAATATTCTAAGTTGTTTTTTGGTTTCAATACAAAGTACTGAAAATTAAAAGGGCTTGATCCAAAAATAACAAGCTGTTATCTATTTACAGTGACAAAATCTCTAATTAATCATTCAAACGAGAGAGATAGAGCTGATGTCTCTTTTTTTACCAGGTACAGCTGACAAAGCCATCCCAGAGCTGAAAAAATGGAGACTGCAAAAAATTCTTTATATTTTGATGAACTTACTACGCAACCCGATCCTCTCTGTGCTACATAAAATGAGCCACAAAACCTTGTTTGCCTTGTTGTTATTAAAAAAAAAAAATAACAATAAAGAGCTCTTTTGACCCGTCTTCTTTTTATTTACTGACACACACAAGTTACGCTTTGTCATCTGGTAAATTATAGAATTAAAAAAAAAGTTGGAAATGAAATCCCACCAAGCCGTTATGCACTTTTATACCCCCATCCACCTGCCAAGGGGCTAAAAATAGGTTTTGAAAAAGCAAGAATATGTATTTATAGATATAAAGATGCACAAAATAAAAGGCGGATGAAAACAACTGCCTAACAAACCAACTTTTAAAAATGGATGATGTCGTAAATAGAATATTTGGTTGTCCTCCAATACTGTGGAGCGTGTTCTTTCCGTGCATCTTTATTCCGGCGAGTCGTTTATTCTGGACTTATTTTGGCGGCGATTCATATTTGCTAGTGGCAGTATTTGTCTCTAACTTCAACTCGATTTCGTGCTTGCTTCTCGAAACATCGGAATTAAAGTTGGGATTATAAAAATAGCAATGGGTAGTAGAGGGTAAACATTGATTGTCTTTAAAATCAGTATTCTAAAGGTGAATGCCCTTATTTTTAATTAGAAGTTATTAAGGTATATAATGTTTTGTAGCATACTGTATTGGTAAGCCACCAACATAATCTTAAAATTTAAAGTGAATCACTTATTTTAATTAAGTTAGTAAAGTATAACTGCTTTGTAGCATAGTGTATTGGCAAGCCACTAACAAAATCTTAAGATTTAAGGTAAACACCCTTATATCGAGAAGTTACTAAGGTATACAATGCAGTGAAGCATAGTGTATTCGTAAGCCATCAACAGAATCTTAAGACTTAAAGCCTTATTTTTAAATACAAGTTAATAAGGTTAATATTCCTTTATAGTATGAGATATTCACTGAAAGAACCTTAATACGTTACCTTGATGCAAAATGCTATTGTTCTTATCATTGAGCCTTCGTACAGAACATTATCGGAAGTAGATAACACATTATAAGTAAACATATAAATTAGTAACTATGAAGTTTCCACAGCATTTCAATAAACCTAGTAGACTATATTAGGAAACATATTTAACTTAAGTTGTATTGGTTCAACCTATTTAAGGTGAATCCCCTTGTGTTTTAATCTCAAGATGTTAAGATAATACGCCACTAACGGAACCGTAATATGTTAGCTTGATGCAAAATGCTGTTGCCTTTATCACTTGGTCTTTATATATAAGACAAGTGCATCTCATGTGTTAATAACCATGAAGTTTTCATTGTCTTTTAATTAAATATTCTAAGATTGGGAAAGTCTATCTTTGACCAAAAGTAACTACTAGAAGAATTTTTTTTTTTTTTTTTTAAAGATATTGAAAAAATAATATAATTTTTGAGAAAACTATTTTCTATCTTTCTTATAACAGAAATTTTTTAACTATTGATTTTGATATCGTCTTGTTTATATCACTTGTCCAAGTAACACAAAAAGAAGCCAAAACAAGCCACGACTTTAAACGAAAAAAAAAGTGTTGCCAAATTTGGTTTATCCGATGATTTGACTAAATGATTTAAATGCTAAAATTTGTCATAACTCTGAAATATTTATTTTATTCGTATCCTATTACATCTAATCTATAAATAAAAGAATAATTTTGAGAAAAAGTGAGATTTATATGATTTTAGTTGCATTTTAATACTTCTTTTCATTTATTTCATGAATTGTGTTTCTAATTAGATTTAATTAATAATACTCATAAGAAAACATTACGGCTTGCAATTGAAAAACGTTTAGACAGTTAGAATAAAAACATTAAATTTATTAAAGAATTTACAATTTTTTTTTTTTTTTTTATTGCATTCAAAAAAAAAAAAAAAATCGAAAATAATTTAATCTTTAACAAGATTTTCACTTTAGCTTTTAATTTTATTAAAAAAAAAACAAAAAAAAACCCAACAAGTTCTTCACTGATTATTTCCTACTTACTATATTTAAAAACAAGAGGACAAAGTGTTGCTTGTCAAAACAGACCTCAGACATCTCTCAAAATACAATTTTTTTATCAAAAAAGAAAAATGGTATCTTTGCTTTCAAATTAACCTCAATTCATCATTTTTAAAAACTGTCAAGATGTCAACCGCAAAATTTATGATACGATACCGACTTCTTTTCGAAAAATTAAGTTTACTAATTACCCCAATCAAATGCCAAAACAAAAATCCCCCACTGACTCCCCCTACAAAAGCAAGGTTGGCATGACTGCTTAATCTAGAGTTTATATTTAGTTTCGAAAGTCATAAATGTTCCCAAATCAGCAAGGCATCGTCGGGACTTATGAAGAAAGACAACATGCCACGTGGAAAAAATTAATAGTGGGCATAATTTCAGATGGGGAAATCCAAAAACGTCACCCGGCTCCCGCGGTTGCTAAAGAGGAATAAAATATAATATCTTCTTGGCAAGGATTGTCTTCGGAATTAAAAGTGGGCTAATGAACAACGGATGGATTCTGTTTGAGACTTCTAGGCGAAAAGAAGCTTGATGTTGGATTGTATAAAATATTCTATTACTCTAAGTTAGATGAATTTGTCTTGAAGCTTATTAATGGACTTCTTAGAAATGGATGGCGTTTTGATATTTTAATTCAAACTAACACATGTTTTATTGTACATTTAAATGTTCTTTCAATTAATGTAGCTCTAAAGAGGGCTGGAGGACATTGCATTAGATATTTTCAAGATCGCGTCGCAACAAATACGGAGCAGGTTTCTTTTTTAATTATGCCCAGTATCATGGAGCAGAATTTTTACTAGCCTCTTATTCAACAATTAAATGTAGCAATGTATTTATTAAGTGAAGTTTTAATATTGCAACAATTATTTTTAGTAGATTCTAAGATATATTTTTGCAACTGCAATGTTGAACAAGAAACACATGCTACTGAATATTCTTGCAAAAACGATTTCCAGCAGTATATGCCACTGCCTATTTTTCAAAAGCGATTTTTAGCACAATAAGCTAATGCACATTCTTGCGACAGCGATTTTTAGCAACATATGCAAATGCATACTTTTTCTACAGACATTTTTAGAAACTCCAAACTTTTTTTTTTCTCTACTTAGCGTAACTTTACAACAAGGCAGGACAACATTGCAATAGATATTTTTTCATAACTATTAAATGTTACGTTGCATTTATTAAGTGAAGTATTAATATTGCAATAAATATGTTTCGTAACATATGTTATGGATTATTTTTTATGTTTGGCTAACAACACATGCTAATGTATTTTCTTGCAAAAATGATTTCTAGCAACAGATACCACTGCATATTTTTCAAAAGAGAATTTAGCAAAATAAGATAATGCAAATCCTTGCAACAGCGAGTTTTAGCAACACATGCAAATGGATACTTTTGCAATAGCTAGTTTAAGCAACATATACTAAACCATATTCTTGCTACAGTGATTTTTAGCAGCATAATCAAATGCATCTTTTTGATACAGAAACTTTTAGCAAAAGGTTCAAATGTTAATGTTTGCAACAGTTAGCTAGCGCATGAATCAAATTGAGGCTACTATATGTTTTAAACGCGCTGACACATTTCCAAAAGATACATTTTAGAATTTCAACTTCGAATTTTGGAAACAATAATTTTATTCATTAGTATATATTTGCAGTAGCGATGAAAATATCAATTAACATAAAACAATATATACCATTTTAACATCCCATTAGAAAAGTTTTTATGAATGCCTTTGCTTTGAGATGCATTAACGAGCTCGGAATAAATATTTTACAAAATATGCTTCGATACACTAATTCAGTTTACCTATGAACACAAATAATAATAAAATTAGATTACGCTCTCGCAAATCTCATAAACAAAAAAAACCACCCACAGCAAAGAAATAGTGATGAGAATACATAGTTTGTGTTTTATAAATAAACCGCAGAGCAGTTGTTTTGGCTGGTGTTTTGAAAGCACGCAATGACGAATGATGATGAAGTCGCTAAGGTTTGTTCACCGATTTTTTTTCCTCTCACTTTCTTGCTTAAAGGGATTTTTTTTCTTATGTCTCTTCACTTAGTCCGTTAAGATTTGTAACATAGATAATTCGGCAGCGTGAAAGGTCTCTGGTAGATATTTATTATTAGAAATATAAAGAGAGAATCTTCAGAAAGGCGAGCCTTTATTAAAATTGAACATAATAACGTTTTTTTTTCCCTTTCTTTTTGATGCTCAGGCATTTTTGGGACATCGCCGAATTTTTTACCGAGTAGCTAACGTAGCGTTGTCTGCATTGAGTATATAATCTACTCTCTCTGACAAATTGTCTTTCTCAATGACTATTTTCATAGACTTTAGATTTATGGTCGCTATCAGGAACGCTCCAGGGTTGCGGAGTATGCGTGTGGAATGAAATGTTGAAAAGTTCTGTTTTCAGAAATGTTACTTACAGCAATAAGTTCTTATGAATGCACCATTTTGTGATAGGCACTTGCGTTGTGTCGCTTAATTTTGAAGTCGTCTGAAAAAAATATATTTCACGGTGTTTATGCTTGTGTGTCTGGAGCGAAATCGAATTCAATCGCCTAATTGGCATTCTTTCATATCGTTGACACGGTTTCTCCTAATTTGCATTATCGGCAAGCCCATCATTCAAGGATTTAACTTCGTTTGGACACGGATGGTCACAGAAGGTTTCATTGACCCCAGTAGCACAAATACGCTGGCAAATAGCGTCTTCTGGGCAATGTGAGGACCGTTGTAGACGGATCTTGGTCAATCTCGCCTACTTCTGGGTAAAATATACTGGAAGTTTTGAAATGGTGACACAGAGATTTAAAATTGAAATATAGTGTTATAAGAAAAGACGGAGTGGTATTTTGGAACTATGCTCAAGATTCGGCTAATCTTCTCAGAACCCTATTTCCTACATTGGCCAATACAGTTGCGCAACCTGGGGATACCTAACTAAAACTTCTGGATATCTTAAAAGCTGTTTCTGTTCTGTAAACAGACGAAGCAGATTGGCACAGATGAAGCTGTAATAGGTTGCCCATACATACACTATGCATACACCCAAACATATTCTTGAGGGAAATTGCTAGTACAGATCTCTATGGCGATTGTTAAGCCTTCTTCGGCTTAAAGTCAATAGCCAAGCATGTACTATTCAGAAGCTTGTGTTGGACATAAGTGGCCATTAGCTTCAGATACCCAAGTAGAGTGCGTTTGAGTTCATATTAGCCAAACAGTGTTAAATAGTAATAGAACTTTTCTTCCCTTTAATGAATAATGGGAAAGTTGAATTTAGAAAATAAACCATCAGGAAATCAACGGACTAAACAGTCCATACTTCCTTTGAATCAAATTCTTATTAACCCCTCGACATACAGTGACGTCTCCGAGACGTCAAGAACTGTCTTCGGTGAACACCGGGAATTATATTATTAGATTATATGTTTCGCTCATGCATCGATGCTGTTTTATTTAAACTGTTGAAGATGTTTTCCCCCTTTCAACAGTACCGATAAAAAAAATCACATCGGCTAACTCTGTCGGCAGTGATCTCTGAAATAATCAGTGTATATTCACTGCACACACTTTTATTTGTAAGACAAGGGGTTAACACAGGGTTTGAAAGTTTATTTTGAGCTCTGAGTCACTTTTCCGGAACGGACTCAACTATAAAGGATAAGGTGCTTGACAAAAATGGAATATATATTGATGATCACAGAACAAAAAAAAAACTCCCATCCACTAAAGAGCAAAACATTACTCTCTAAATAAATCCATTTGCTTCAGCAGTGTAACAAGTAGTATTTAAGAAAATTAAAAATGTTTTTTGACGTTGATATTGCAATTTTCCGAATTGAATATTTTTGCAACAGTCAGTTCTATTGAGATTAAATATGCATAGATAGTGTTAATTATATATTATAAAAAAAATTTGCATCATGCAATATCTATTAGATGTTGCAAGATGATCATATAGCAAGAAGCCCAGAAGAGAAACTATCCAGGCATTATCAGATTACTAAAGCTAAAGAGGTAGTTAACGGAAGTAATGAAGGTAGATCAGTTGCATGTGGCAATGATCTGGTGTGGATCGATTCAATAAGCTTACCTATTGGTTAGCTAAGATATGAAAGGATCGTCTGTAGATAGACACCAGAACCTTGGGAATTAAAAAATATCCTGAATGAATGAAAATAATAGGGACACTTATTGTTTCGGTTTTAGCTCCTATAAAGTTACATGCAAGAGCATCCGAACTAATATTAATAAGAAAAGATTTTACGGTGTTTAAAATAAAGGCCAAAAATAGCTAAATACTACAGTTCAAAAAAAAAAAAAAAAAGTTTATTGTTAATCATTCATATAACCGTAAGTTATATCTGCTCAAAAAGGTAGTTTACTTTCAGTAGTCATCCAAAAGATTACTCCCCTGTGTTAATCGACTTAAACATTCCACTTTGAAATCCACGTCATATTATTTTTTGTATTAGACATTTCTAAAACATATGTTTGCCATTTGCCTCATGTATAAGTTTGTGGCAAATTAAACGCTTCTTCAATCAAGCTAGTATATTCTTAATCTAACAACACATATGAATATAACAATGCATTTACTATTCATATTTTATACTATTACCATTTCTTTTATCTGACTGAATACATAATTGTGTAATAAATTGAACCTGTTCCTAATTTGAATATTAATACTAAACGATATATTATATTCAACCTAAACACAAATACACATAACATATAAATATTTATTTAATGTTAAGTTAATATAAATACTTCTTAATTTCTGTTAATAAAACCATTTCTTGATATACATATTAACGATATAAAAATATAGTAAATAGTAATAAAAAACGTAACGTAAGATATTGCAACTACAATAAGGTGCCTTGTTTCAGTCTTCAAGAAAGAACAGAATCGGATGCGCTTTGCAAAGCATCAAGCTCTATGAAATAAAGAATAAAAAACACGTATACAAAATAAGAAAGTGTCTTTGAAAGGAGCGACGAGTTTTATTTGCCATCTTAGAAATGAAAAGGTGCGACATGTTTTCTATTGTTGAGGGATTGATTTCGAAGTATTGTTGGGGGCCATTTCAAAAGTGAATGGTAAGTTTAGGGACACAACTTTTTTTTACTAAAAATGTTTTTATTTCTGATTCATAGGAAAATAATAAAAGTACAAACAAAATAAGTATAAGTGACATTAAATAATTGGTGATTTAAAAGAAAATGAAGAAAAAAAAAATTATCAATATTGTTTAATTTGCATTACTGGAATTAAACCCCGATTTAAAATATTTTTTACATATTTTTAATACACAATTTCTTATAAAACACATTCTACCTTAAAATGTTGCTAATTTTGTGGGAATTGCAATTCTTTGAAAAAGAAGTACATTAATTAGAATATGCACTTTCATCTAGGAACCTGTCAACTGCCATAAAAGTTATTTAATAATAACCATTTGAGCGGAGAGTTTGGAGGAAACAAAGGAGGTTTATGTAGATTTCACCTTTTAACTAGGGAGAGGGGGAAAGCACTTGGCTAAAAAAGAAATTGGTGAGCAATCTACAGCACAGGGCAAATAAACAAACGTAAGAACGCAAAGATAAGTATATTTTAACCGCGTATGGGGTTGGACGAGCGACAAAAAATTACGTAAGTACGAACAGTATGGTATAAACGCACAAATTTTGCTTAATAAATAAGTTAGATTTTTTTTAAATAAATTTTGGAGAAGGGTAGTACTACAGAATTTGTTTTTAACATATTATTATAATATTAAAAGTGAAAAGGTTTGAAATATATCATAACAAATTATTGATCACAGTATTACTTTATTACCATATATATTTTTTTCTTTTAGGTTAGAAAAGAGCCTTCATCAAAAGCACCATCGTCCTTCCAAAAGAGAGAGAAAAAAAAGAAAAAAAAAAAAAAAAAAGAGAAAAAGAGACAAACCAAACAATTCTCAACTATTCTCTGTTTTCCCCAAATCGTGACATCGTTCCATTTCAAACATCCCGTCCATTTCACTTCACATCACTCCAAAACTTATCGCCTCTGCCCCTGAAACAATAGGTCAAGCCCCGCAACCAAATCGCCGGAAGAAATCACACCACCTCCCCAACATCCAAACCAAAAAGCAACCTTTTTTCCACGTATTTTCGACGTCGCCGTATCCCCACATTCAAAACCCCAAATCGGCGCTTTAAGATGCAGCATTCTTGACAAATCGTCCGATTGCTTAGAACAGCATTTTCTATTGTGTTATAAGGCAGCACCGAGGGCTTTCTCGGTGGTATCTCTTCAAGAACGATTCATTCCATTCCATTCTTTATTTTTTTTTAATAGATGATTCTTTTCGAACACCCTCTCGATTATTAGCCACACTTTTAATTCCTTACTGCTTAATCGCAATGTAATTTGTTTTTCCTCCTACCCTCCCCCCTCTCTCTGAAAGCGATAAAGCACTGATTTGCACGTTCTGAAAAGAAGAAATTCTCTCTTCACTTCAATTCGGAAGGGGTGTTTCCATTCTCTTGTTTCCTCTCGGGGCTTTCTCGCCGTCTCTTCTCAGTATCGTTTGGTACATTATGATTGGTGGTGTTGAAGGGTCCATGGACGGGTTTTGGGAGGTGGGTGTTAGCGTCAATGAAAAGACAAAGAAGGAAAAGAGGAGAGAAAAAAAGTTTGAGATTTCAGCAAATTTCTCGAGTGATATCTTCACCTTGTGTGACCTCGAAACATGCTTTAAGAAGTGTCATTAAACATTTTTAAACGAGTAAAAATTGTTCGGATGAATTGTTAGTTTGATAGTTTGTGGAATAAATCCTTTTGAAATTGGGTCGGCTTCTGTTTGAGAGATGTATATCTTCCTCTTGAAAAAGGGGTTTCAATTCTGTAACAAACCAGTTCTTTACCCAACTGAAATATTAATATAAAGATATTTAGAGGGTACAAAGACTCCTGCAGTCGTCTTATATTAAATTCAAAATGATTTATAGTGGAATTTTTTTGAAAATTTAAATATATGATCTTTTTGATTTTGGGCTTGCGACATACCATTATAAAATTTGTTATACACTTATTTTGTCAAAAAAAAAATTAATGTCGAAAGTTTAAATCAACACAATGTTATGGGTATTTCATAAAAAGGAAAATTTTACAATCCTAGAAATTAGAATTTTAATATTAACTACCTTAAACCGATGGCCTATTGAAAAATTAACTACCTTAAACCAGAAATTGATAATATTGAAAAATTGTATTTTTTTAAAATATTTTTACTAGCATGCATTAAAACACTTATTAACATCGCCATTAACATTACTAATTACTATTAACCTACTATTAAAATATTTATTAGCATATTATTATAAATATTGCTATTAAATGTTAATAATAGTTAAGTTATAGCTACATAATATAATTATTATTTCAATATTATTAACGATCAGTGTTATTATTATTAACTACTATAATTGATATACTAACATAATTAAAAATATCATAATATCAAAGTTAAAAGAAAAGACTGTGTAAAGAAATATTTAAATATGAATTACTGAGATAAACTTACTATCAAACGCACATAATCTCTAAAATTACTTCAAATATTCACCGTTAATAACAAATTCGCCTAAAATTAAGTTCATTAATGTCGAACTGTTTCAAATTAATAGAACTATCACAATTCTTCCTAACATTTATAAAGAAATCAGCCGAAAATGTTTAACTAAAGAATTTTACCGAAAGAATGTTGATCGCATTATCAGTTCTATTAATACTATTCACGAGATAATTAGTGACATTCTGCTGGATTTTTTACGGAACTATTCTTTAGTATCAAATTCAAGAAGGTTAATAAAGAATAAGATAATTATTAGTGATTTTTAAGAGTTATCCAAAAGTACCAACTTTTAAATTACAAACAGATACTTCGAAAAAATCATTTATGTTTAAATTATTAATTTTTTATCCGTTTTAACCTTAAAAAAAAAAAAAAAAAAATTAAGACAAACCTTATGAAATGGTTACAACTTATAATAATGTAGAGTTCGAAAACGGAGAATCGCAGGGCCTAATTTCCTTTTTTAAAAAGTGTGAATGTGATTTTAATCGTAATATTTAAAGACGTTTCTCACTATTTATCAATCAGAACAAATCCTGTAACGATATATTACAATACAAAACTAGGGGTGTGAAACATCGCACAACTTTCAATTACACTATAATACTGACGTGGATTTGTGTCATTTACCGTTTTTATATTTTCACTATCATTTAGAGGAAATGGTCAGTTTGGCGATATTTTTTGCGATAATTCTTGTATGAATCTTTAAAAAAAAAAACTTCGCCAAAATGGTGATTTTGGCGATATACTTTTAGATAATCTGCATATTATCCTTTGTTATAAGCGAAACTGAGGTGAGAAAAACAAACGATCTTTCATGAGGTATGCTCGAGGCAAGAGAACTCTGTGTTGAAAACATTCGTTTTTCAACTTTTTACTCCACTAAAACATTTTTACGCGAATTTCGGAGGTGAGGATGTTTAGAACACCTTGAAAGGCATTACCAAAGCGATTTTTATCAAAATCGTAGGAGCCGTTTTTTGCAATAATTGAAAAACAGGATTTTTTTCAATGGCAGCTACCTTATGCGCAAGCGCGATTTTGATGAAAGCCTTAATGGTAGGTCCCATGGCCACCACTAACCCTCATCCCAAATTTGAACATCGTAAGTCAATTTGTTCGAGAGTTATGCTGACCACAGACACACATACATACACATAGAAAGACATTTTTTCTAGATCCCTTTTTTGAAATCAGGATATTCCAAAACGTGGAGAAATGCAAAAAAATCATTTGACATCTTTTCACTAATGGCATTAAATTTTTAACTTTAGAAAACCAACACAATAGCAACAAGGCACTAAAAAACACTGACCGTATCCGAATACCCAGGATAGAACTTACTTTGATAGCTTTCCCCAAAAAAACTACTTTTAATTTGTATTTTTAATATTAGAAAACACATTCAGTGATAAGAAAGTTGACAGTATATTTATTTCAAAGCTACAACAACCATTAGGCGAAAATTGAACCTAAAGAAATTAGCTATACGCATAAGTATAATGTGGCACAATTATTTTCTTACCATCTCAAAAGTTTATATTTTCCCATTTCAACTTGAAGAAAAGTTAACATAATTGCCATTCCTTTACGCATAGGTCGCAATTTAGTCGCCAATTTTAACACTAACTACCCGACCTAACTTCCATTTTTGTATCAATCCGCGCCTGAAAACGAAGCCATATTTCAAACACACTAAAAGCACACTACGTTTCTTGCAACAAAGTAGTTCGCCGATCAACGACCAATAAAACCGCCAAGAATTAGCGAACTTTGTCGCCAATTATCCCTCATCATTACCTTATTTAAAATAACCACACGTTGCCATTCTATCGCAACAAATTACCGGCGATAAAATTCCACCAACTTTCCAAAACCTCGCTCCGGGCTTTTCGGTAAGCACCGGTCATATCAATAAAATCAAAACACAATTCCTCCAGAAGCGGGAAAAAATCCTAAAACGAGAAATATAAAAATTGCGCCTTGCTACTTCACCGGCATCTTTCTTGGACCGCATACGAGGTTGCGAAATTTGTAATTAATACTGTATTTTCGCCAGGGCACTGTTTGATATTTCATTAAGTTTAATGTTTAATGTTAATGCCCCGGCGACAATATCAACAGAGATTCGAAAGCTAATCGATAAACAGAGCCATGCCTTCATTACAGTATGCAAACTTGAAACTAATTAGCAAATTAAATAATAGGCATTATGGATAAAACCCGGTAATTAAATATTGTTGATTAATCCGTACTTATGTGCTTAATTAATTTTACTTGTGTGGGAGCGGAGGAGTTAATAGGCTCACATTTTGGGTGTATTTTTTAGTAATTTCGGTATTATTGGGAGCAGCGACTTTTAATTACGTTTGCCGAAGTTGTTCGCTCTAAAACGGTGCATTTCAAATTTTGTGTAATTGTTTAATTACTGCCTAATAAATAGATAACACCGTGATAGCAGATCGGAAGGATGGTATGCGGAGATGCAAACTTTTCTCGGCGTAATGTCGTCTATAGAACGCATTGGGATTTACCCCGATTCCTGTTCGGATTCTATTGATTTAGTATTAATAAATGCCTGAGGTTTGAGCCAGTAATTTTATGTTTAGCAAATATGAGGGAAAAAACAAGTTGGAGATGATGTTAAATATCTTTAATGGGTTACACGTTTTCTAGCTTGACATTCACATAAACTTTTTGATTAAAAAATGTGTGTCGTTATGGAGTTGAATGAATTGATTGTTTGATCACGTATTTAAAATGTATGTTATCATTGATTTAAAAATAATTTTTAAATTGAACGGAAAGTTTGTTAATTTATAATGGATAAGTAAATGAATATGTTTTAAAAGTGTGTTTAATTTTCGTGGGATTTTATTTGAGACAAAATATACACTAAATTCTTCCCTTTTCAAGATATATAAATACAAAAACAATTTTATAGATTTTATCTGTTTCACTGAAAAATATTATTACTATTCAACTTTTAAAGTTATTCATCTCAGAAATTTAAGAGAGGTTTCCCATCAGAGAAATCGTTTAAAAAAATAGTTTTTAAAAAACTTTCTTTTTTTGCCATTTTGCTTAAACTCCTTTCGTCTTGATCTTAAAATCTTTAAATAAATATTTTTTTTTAAACTACAAATTATTTTGCATTTTAGAAAATTCTGTTACCAGCATTATTAAAAAAACAAAACCTTATTCAATATATTATGTCTATAATAAAAATCAATGTCAACCTATCACATTTTGGAACATAATCATTTCTAGAGCCACAAAAGATCCAGACACTAACTTCGCAGTCCAAAACTTCTACAATCATAAATAATTATACAATTATGTAATTAAATGCAAAATAACTCGTATCAATTTAGGAAACTGAGTAAAAAAACTGGTCATTTCAATGCCATTTTAAGCCCATTCTTTTCCTTTGAAAAAAAAACTTCTACAAATAATAATAATAATGAAAGTAAGAATTATTATTATTATTATTATTATTATCATCAACATCATCATCATAATAATAATGATGATGATAACAATATTAATAATTATAAAAATTAATTTAAGTCTTTCCTTAATTGGTATGAGTTATTGTGAAAGAAACTACATGATTGTATAGTTCATTATTATTATTATTATTATTATTATTATTATAATAATAATAATAATAATAATAATAATAATAATAATAATAATAATAATAATAATAACAATAATTATTATTATAATAATAATAATAATAATAATAATAATAATAATAATAATAATAATAATAATAATAATAATAATAATAATAATAATTATAATAATAATAATAATAATAATAATAATAATAATAATAATAATAATAATAATAATAATAATAATAATAATAATAATAATAATAATAATAATTATAATAATAATAATTATAATAATAATAATTATAATAATAATAATAATAATAATAATAATAATTATTATAATAATAATAATTATTATTATAATAATAATTATTATAATAATAATAATTATAATAATAATAATAATTATTATCATTATTATTATTATTATTATTATTATTATTATACAATCAAGTAGTTTCTTTTACAATAACTCATACCAATTAAGAAAACGGTCTTAAAAAGCTGAACGTCTCCATTTAAATTCCACATTAAACCCAATCCTTTCCTTTAAAAAAAATCTTAAAAAATAATATAACAAAGCATAATAACACTCAGACATTTCACCTGATAACTTCCCACAATAACAATCAATTACAAGCAGCCACAAATCGGCACACAACACAGACACAAGAAGAGTCGCGTGTGTATCGTGCCCAGTTGACACTTTGCGGGTCCGGTCGGGTTCGATCCCCACCCATGTAATTACAGAGTACGGCTCTGTTTTTCCCCCGTCACTTGTACTTGATCTTTTTCGGGGTGACTCCCACTCTGTGCATGTAACTTTCCGGACTCCGACCACGCAAACAAATTTCCAGAGTCAGTACAGGGGGATGTGTATGAGCTGTTGATCTGTAAGGTGTAGTGTCCAGTCTGCGTGGTAGTATGCTGTCTTTAAGGTATACATATACAAAAGGAATTGCGAAATTTGACTCAAGTCTGCATTTTTGTTTTTTGGTTTTAAAATATTCCCGAATTCATTACCATTAAAATGATACCATTTTCTTTCTGAGACTCAAATTACTTTTTAAATTACAGTAGGTTTTGTGAACCTATTTTGTATCCCGTTCATTAGTGTAGTAAACTTTAAACGTGTTTTCTGAAGAATGATATTTTGGTGTTATATGACTTTACGCCAACGGTCATAACTTTATAATAAATGATCCGATTTACAAAATTCTAATTTTGTTTTGTAGATAATAGTTGTGAATGTGTTTTCTATGGAGAATCTAATATATATTGTTACAAACAAATTTTTTATGCATATTTTAATCTTAATTTTTTGTTAAAAACTAGGTATTTTTTAAAAATTTTTATTTAAAAACTTATAATTACATAAATATTGCAGCCAAATTCAAAATTCTCCATAAGAACATGCGTTAATATAAAATCTCTTATTTGTAATAAAAATAATACCTCTAAGTTAATTACAAGTTTATTTATGTATGTTCTAATAATGTCATAATTAGTCATTTTAATTGCAATTAGCTGATTAAAACATTGACGGGAAAAAAAAGTTTTTATATAAAAATGCATCATTTTTAATTTTGATATACTGCAAAAAAATTTGAAATTATAACCTAAAAATTAAAGAAAATCATCTCAATTGTATATGTATACCTTGGGCAGACAAGAGTACCAAATCAGTCGTATTTTCATTCAACTGAAAAGTTCCCAAAGTTATTTAAAAAGTAATATTTTTAAATAATTTTTTAATATAGTCAAGAATAGCATATTTGTTATGAACATTACACTTCCAATTTTTATTTTATTTTATATATATATACTTTATGTTATAAGATATATACTTATGCAGTATTTGAGACTTAAGAATTTAAAATTATTATATGGCTATATTTTAGTTAGGTACACTTTTCTCAAATTCTATTGAATATTATAATCTAACTTTTTCCATGATAATTAAACTACACAAGATCCATTCAGTGAGGCTGAAATATTTTTTAAATTATGAAAAATAAATATTTTATGCGTTATTTAAGCAGTGAAAAATAATAATTTTTGTATATTCAAAATATATTAATTTTTAAAATATAATTTCAAAGGTATATTAGTTTAAAAAAAAAAAGGTTAACTGCGTGAAATAGTGAGTTTATTTGCATTTTGTAAAAATTGTACGTACATTTATTCTGAAAAGTGTACGCAACCGAAGGTTGCAACATAATAATTTTAAAATTCTAAGTCTCAAATATAGGCTTATTACATAAAGTATATATAGAGATAATAAAAATTATCAGAGAAATAATCATAACAAATATGCTATTACTGAATATGTCAAAAAGTAAATTAAAAATATGTATTTTAAATAATTTAGATAACTTTGAAGTTGAATGAAAATACGATTGATTTAGTTGTCCAGGACTGTTGTTTCTCCTTAAAGGTTCTGTCATTTAATGCAGAGAAGTTTGTTGTTTGTCTTGTAATGTCTTTGAAGAACAGAGTAAAATGTTCGATCTGGTTATATCTTTAGATGTATATTAATTCACAATCTGATTACGGCTTTGAAAATAGAGAAAGTTGCTCATTTATTACGTATTTAAACGTATATAAATTCCTTGCCTGATTATGGCTTAGGACGGAGAGACATATTCTATATGGTTTTATCTTTAAACATATAAATTCGCAGTCTATGCCTAGGAATGAATACAATTTTCTATTTTGTTATGTCCTTTAATATATGTATAAATTCACCATATGACTACGACTTTGAAAGTAAGGATATAGTCTCTCTTGTTCAAACGGTGTAACTTGTTAAACATATATAAATTTGCAGCAAGGTTTAGCCTTTGAACCGAGAGAAATTGTGTGTCTGGTTACGTCTTTAAACACAAATAATTTCTCCATCTGATTAAGGCTTTGAACTTAGAGAAAGTGTATTTTTTGTTATATATTTAAACGTATATAAATTCGCAGTCTGATTGTGTTTTCGAATGTAGAAATTTTTAATTTGGTTATGTCTTTAAAGATACTCAAATTCATCGTTTTATTATGTTTTTGAACCTAGAGAAGCTCTCTATGTCTTTTTTTTTTTTTTTTGTCTTTTTTTTAAGATATATTTTTTTTCTTACGTCTTTAAACGAACTTAAATTCACTGGGTAGTTATTTCTTTGAGCGTACTTAAATTCACAGTCAGATTGTGCCGTTGTATATAGAGAGATTTTCTCTCTGGTTACGTCTACAAAAGTACATAAATTTTCCTCCTGATGTTTTAAAAGATAGAGAAAGTTTCTCTCCAATTATGTTGACTTAAATTTATTATCTGTGTCATTGAACGTAGAGAAGTTTTCTGTCTTTGCCTTTGAACGCAGAAAAGTTCTGGAAAAAATTATTTAACTTGACTTAATTGTTGGAAGAAATATACCCTATCAGAATATATTGAACGGTTAGGGACAATTCATTAGCACAGTAGGTCTGAAATTAACAATTTATATACATTCTTTGAATCATATAGCTGCAATGAAAAGTTGGTATACTTGTACCGACGATCCATTTTAATCTATAAATCATGTTTCTCTTCCATTGACTTATGTATCATATCAATGGAATCAAGCGTTATGATACGTACAAAAAATATTTTATTGATATTTGGAATACATCAAGAAAATGTATGATTCCATTTATATATGAAAAAATCATGAAAATTGAATTAGTTATAGATTTGGGTATTTTTTATTTTATTACATAATAAAAGAAATCGCAAAACCTTTACCTCTAATTAATGTGCTGTCATTTACCAACTTCTCTACTTACTACCTTACCAAATTTCTCTATAAATCTTTTCTATAAATAAATACTTTACAAAACATCTCTATAAAACTCTTAACGACCAGTCTCAATTTCTGGACCATCCCTCATTAGCTCTCCTTATACCTTCCCCCATGAAATATCACAGACGATTCCTTCACACACTCATGGGAATAAAAAATTCCATCGAACGACATCAACACCAACACAAACACGCGATGCCCCCCCCCCTCCCCCCATCATTATTATCATCAGCATAATCCGAACAACAGCCACAAAAGCTCAAAGTTAAAAAACATTTTTTTTTTTTTTAGGGTCAGGCGAAGTTATTGTCGAAGTTTCTTTTTTGGTTGCCTGTATACAGATGTTGTAAATCTCAGTTGCCGGGTGTGTCCATTTTTGGTTTGTTGTGTTTGTCGTACACGAATGTTTTGGAACATTTTCGTAGGGGGGGGAGGGAGGGGGAGTCATGCGACATATTGCTGTCGAAGCTGTCATGCCAAATGGCACCAAAGAGAAAGCTATTTTGGGGGGTACTTTTTGGGAAAGTTTGGTCAAGGTTACTTCGTCATAAGGAAGTTTCTCGAAGAACTTGTCTAAAGTAAGATGTGATATTCTAAATATTGATCTTTAAAATTGTGTACTTCAGATTGTGAACTGACTGTAGGTTCAGACTGTAAAATTGTGAACGTAAGATTTAAAATGCATAAAAATCAAATTAAAGAGTTGGTACTTCGGAAAATTATTGTAATTGGAAAGTTTTTTAATTTAAATAGAATTATTTAACTATTAATTTCGAAGGATGAGTAACCATTGTATATATGAGAACGAATGTGAATACTAGAGGTCGGAAATATCGATCAAAATAAATATCGATACTATAATATTGTTGCATAGAAAAACATATCGATAAAATATCAATGTATCGATACATGATTATTTTTTTTTTTTTTTTTTTTAATTGATTTTCAATTTTGTGAGAAACAAAGTCTTTCGGGGCAAATTTCTACTTTTCATGATTGATTTTTTGTAAGGTGACTACTTTTTCAACTGAAATGGATCTATTACAAAAAAAAAAAAAAAAAAAAAAAGTTTTCGCTTAATAGGTGTAGTGATTTTAAGAAAAATTCAGATAATTTTCAATAGCTTTTAAGTGTATGAAAAAATATTGAATACTGGTGCCATTTTAACTGTCCCTCAGCCTAGTTCAAACTTCAGTTTTGAAGTTTTTGAAAAAGGAATAAAGAAAATCGAAAAAAAGCATGGAACTACAAAACGACCATCAAAAATCTAAAAATGTTTAAAAATATCGATATGTCGGTGACTTTTATCGATATTTTTAATATCGATATTTTTTTTAGAAATATCGATAAAAATATCATCCTATCGATATATCGCCGACCTCTAGTGAACACCAATAACTACCTAGACGATTTAAAAAATAGCTATTCATATTTACTCCCATTTTAAATCGAAATACATAATCATTGGAATCAAGAAAACGGCAAGTAATTACTTGAGTTTGACAAACTTTAGGACGTAACAAACTTTTGCTGACAACCTTAGTAATGGTCATAATAAGATACATGCATATTACTAAAATTCATCTGTATTAAATTAAACGATCAAGTTCGTCTTCAGTTAGATCCAGTTTAAAATGCAACAAAAACTTGATAAATGTTGCTATCGTATAACATTTACTTGAATTTTCATAGAGTACAATAATTAAAAGCACAGATTACTTTAATAAAAGTACCCATTACAAATCTTACGTTATTTAAAAATACGTATTCTTAACTTTCAGTTTAGTAAAAGTACCCATTAGTAAGAGTGCAAACTTAACGTTTAGTAAATAAAAATAAAAGTACACATTGTAAAAATTAAGTTACTAATTGTGTATCCAAAAAAAAATTTTATATGCAAGAGAACTAACTGTACAGTGCTATTATTGAATGGTTTAGTAGTTTAAAAAATGGAGGTGTCCTATTTGAACAATTTGTATCATTTTCTTAATTCTACCAGGGGTGTCAAAAGATACCTTTATGTATGGGTGATAATTATTTTAATACTGTAAGATAATGTTGTCTGAACAATTACTACATGAAAATAACAATAAAAAATTAGCACACATCTCTTTACAAAACAAATTGTAAAACTACCTTCTAATGCGAAACAAAACTCACTTCCCTCAACTTCGTCCCAAAGTAATTCCCCATCAATAAATCTCCCCAAAGTAATTTCTCCACCCACCGCATGAAACCGAACCGCGTTCCTGCCAGAGCAATTATCATTTCTGCATACATCATCAGAGAGAGAGAGAGAGATCCAGAAGTGAGGATCCTCCACAAAGATATTAGTGATTACTCCACTTTAAAACAAAGGGAAAGCCGCTGCACGTATAACTGACTGATTGCTGGAAAGCTGCAGATAAATCGGGATAGAGTAGGCATTAACTCAGAAGTGTTTATCTATATCTCCCGGAGAACTTACTTACATTTCTCTTAAATACCACAGCAAAAAAGAAAGGAATTGTATCTATAGATCCCATAATGGGGATTCCTTTTTTTTTTTTTTACCCGGTGAACAATTTACGAGCTCATCAGGAGCTAGGGGAGCGAGATATGAAAAATAAGATTTTTTTTCTTGTTATTTTATGGGAAGGGGTAATTTTTTCCTCATCCTTTGTCAGTTATTTTTTTAAAAGAACAAAAAGGGGTACATGAGCTAAGTTTTGTTCTGTAATAGAACTGTGGACTAAATATATAGCTTTAAGATATGAGTTAACGGTAACGATCAACTGCTGCCATTCGGCAAAATGAAGAAGCACTTCTGTGTGAAAGTAATACAAAAACCAAAAACTCAATCTCGGAACGATTAAAAAATAAAACGATGGAGGGGTGGGGAGGGAGAAATATAGCCAAATTATTCTCTGCTTAACTAAGTAAAGTTGCTTAGATTTGCGCTAATGCCGCGGTTTTTATGTATTTTTTTCTTCTTCAATGGCGTAACGAGGCAGTAACTGGGCTTAGTAGCTATAACACTTAAAAAGATGAGGTAAAAAAAAAAAAAGTGGTCAATGTGGGAAATTAGGATTGGGGGAAAAGTGAAGGTGATTAAGATGGAGGATGATCGGAAAGCTTATTTTATAATAACATGACTATTTATTTGGAATTATGCTCGCGATAAAAATAATAATAGTTAGGATGAGAAGTGTCTTCAATAGTGATTAGGGTAAGACTTCATTTCGAATTGTTCTTCGAAGAGTTATTGAGAATAATACTATCCTGGTAAGATATTATGGTATGAGGCTGTGATATATGACGAGTAAAAGTTTTGCACTTTCTTAGGTAATCTAAATTATTCTCGATGGATATCGATACCGCAGTGAAATTACGAAATTGTAATTTCCAAAAATATAGCCTCATTAAAAGTTGCTGTAATGTTTTATGTGGTTTGGTTATTATTAAATAATTTGTAAGCATTAAAACATCAATAATATATGTTCCTCGAAAGCATCACATTTTTTTTTTTTTAATCATAATAATGATGACTATAAAACAATCCTATTATGTATATTCTTGCCACAAATGAGGTATTGGTATCAATTTAAAGTAATTGTAACCAACTGATTTGCATAGAGCAGACATTTGATAAGTACCCGTTACATTAAACAAATTAATCATGATGTTACACTTTTACTCTTATAACTTAAAGCTAGCATGGATAAAAAAGCTCAGTGCTTACGAGAGTATAAGTAAATTGCATATGAGGACAAGGTAATTTGGTAGACTTTGAAAGGGGACTGTTTGCTGAGACACGGTTCCTACTCAAATCACAGAATAAAAATCAATGACTTTTCAATGACTTTTAAGGACCTAATTAATGTTTTAAGGACCTTAAAAAATTTGTCTTCAGTCATCATGTCTGTATAAATTTTTTTTATAAAGTACATTCTACCAAAACAGTTACAAGTTGGCGCATGTGTAATACAAATATGTCAGAAAATTCCGATATAATGAGGATAAGTGGCGGACACTCGGGGATAGTAAGTCTGAGTTGCATTTTTGTAAATTTTGAAGTTGGTCAACATACACAGAAATTAAGGACTTTTAAGGACATCTAAGCATTTTCAAGGACTTTTAAGCACCTCTAAGCATTTTCAAGGCCTTGAAAACAGGTTAAAAATATTAAGCGCTTTTAATGACTTTCAATGACCGTGGGAACCCTGGATGGAGTGTGTTTGTTAACACGTTGAGCTCCGCGTCAGCCATTGATGAATGACAGTACGCTGTGGTTTTTCCTGCACCTATAATGTGACATAGTGCCTTTCTCAGTAATTTTTAAAATGCAGGAAGTCTTAGTTTTTGAAGTACTATTGATATTTCAATAGATAAAAATATTATTAAATATACTATGTCCAAAATGCCCTAGTGAAAAATTGCCTACTTAATAATTTTAAATCAGAATCATTGAAAGAGCACCACGAAATCAACGCATCCGTGCAATGTTAAGAAGTAGCCATGTTAAAGATATAATCAGCTTAGAAATTGAGTCTCAGTGTTTAAATTTTGATCTCCGCCAACTATTAAACACTCTAACGAAACGTAGACATCACTGTTAAAAATTACAAAACATTTAAATCAAAGAGTAGGTTTTTACCATTCTGTGAAGTCCATGAGGAGCGACGCAACATTAAATGTTAGAGGTGACCCTACGAAGCAAAGGGAAGGTGTGTGCAATAATATGTCCACTTAGTGTACCAAAGAAGCACTAAGAAGGTGCGTGTAATATTGTCCACCTAGTGTACCAACGAAGTACTGAGAAGGTCTGTGTAATATTGTCCACCTAGTGTACCAACGAAGTACTGAGAAGGTCTGTGTAATATTGTCCACCTAGGTACCTACGAAGTACTGAGAAGGTGTGTGTAATAGTGTCCATCTAGTGTACCAACGAAACACTGAGAAGGTGTGTATAATAAATTATCTACTTAATGTACCAATGAAGCACTGAGAAGACAGGTATAATAAATTATCTATTTAATATACCAACGGAGAGCTGAGAAGACATGTATAATAAATTGTTCACATAGTGCACCAGAGAAGCACTGAGAAGGTGTGTATTATATAGTCCACCTAGTGTACCAACGAAGCACTGAGAAGATGTATATAATAAATTATCCACTTAATGTACCAACGAAGCGCTGAGGAGAAGTATATAATAAATTGTTCACTTAGTGTACCAACGAAGCACTGAGAAGGTGTGTATAATATTGCCCACCTAGTTTACCAACCAAGCACTGTGAAGGTGAGTATAATAAATTATCTACTTCGTGTACCAACGAAGCACAAAGGAGACGCGCACAATAAATTGTCCAATTAGTGTACCAACAAAGAGCTGAGGAGATGTGCATAGTAAATTGTCCACTTAGTGTACCTTATTCTCTACATCCCATACTCTACATTCCCGTCATTTACTCTACAGTCTAGGAAACTAATATTCTACTCGAGAACACAAGCGAGGCTTACCTTGAGAGACGGGGGAATGGTGACGATTTAGTGAAGCGAAGACAAGCGGTACTTGTGTTGCTTTTGCAACAAGGAGGGATGGAGGAAGATGCGGATGAATCAGATGACGGAAGATGAGGAGATGAGATACGGCGAGGATGAGAAGGCAGTTACTGGATTCTCATTGTGAAGTGTTCCTCAACACACGGAGATATAACCTGGAAAAATGAAATTCGGAATTTAGTATTACATGTTGTGTTGGTCTATTTTTAAATGCAAATATAAAGACAGCAAGAAATAAAATGTAAAGAATGTAATCAATTTGGGGGGAATCTAACAAGCCAAATTTTACATTAGGATTTTTTTTTTTACAAAGTTGATTGACTGGGTATGTCGATGGCGGACAAATCTGCGGAGGCCTAATTAACCCTCTTGCTGTTATCCAATCGGGCTGAAACTTGGCACATATATTCGATATCAATAACAATGCATTCTATCAAATTTTGGCGGCTATCAGTCACTAAAACGTCGATTTTACTGACTACTAATAAACCAACTTGCCGTCATCAAATCAGGCTGAAACAGCATTTAACCAATCATTAAAGAAACATCTGTTGCAAAAATTATTTTAATAATATAATTGTTTTAATCAGATTAAATAAAAGATATTTGGATGCGAGTGCATAAATTAAGATTTATTTTTAATGTAGTTTACCGCATATCTTGCTGCTAGAGATGTTTTTAATATTTAAAATAAGATACTCGCAACAGAAACAGTGCTTTGTAAACGAATATAAAAATTGGCAATGCATATAAAGGATTTATACTAAAAAAAAAAATTTTGTGGGTATATACTATTTTAGACATTTATTTATGTAATAATAATAATTATTATTTTGTAATAATTTGAAAAAAAAAAAAAAAAGAATCAAATATCAATTGAAATTTCATTAAGATAAAAAAAAAAAATCCAATATATTTTTTAAAGTTTTCAGGAAAGTTTTACAATCTACAGAATTACAGACATAAACAGTCGTATTATGCATAAATCCGCGCAAAAAAGCTCCAACATAAGTCATACCCGTCTCTTAAAAGTTAGTGTCGAACGCTGTCCTAACCCTTTTACACGGATTAAGACCCACTTATACAAAGATAAAAAAAAAAGGAAACTATCCCCAACACAGACTGCCCAAAATAAAACCGGGACACTTGTAAATGTCGGAGTTCAGCCCTCGATAAATCACAAACAAACCGATGACTCCAGGTACTTGTTTCAAACAAATTGCCCGCTAAAGTTGTAACCGGCGGATGAAGAAGAAAAAGAGGTAATATACATTTTTTTTCGTACTCCCACAACCACGGCTCCTCTGATGTTGTTTGTTAGTTACAGAGTGCCATGGAAACTGGACCTTTGGTCAATGTGGTGGGCGACTAAAACATAGCTGGCCGCACTGATGGCTATTTGGTACGTGATCCGGTTACACTGTATAAGATTTCATTTATTTACAGATTTGTTTTTAATAGGCCTGACCTATCTGGTAATATTGGTTATTGTGCTAAATATAATACGTCAATATTTTTAAAAATCGTCTCCTCTAATAATGTTTAGGTTAAACTATACTTTGGGACAAGCTTATTTGAGCTTAGTGAATGCGCTACAGCAAAGCGTCAACCGGTTTTACTAAGCCCTGATTGGCTGATTGGAACGATGTGTGGCCGATTCGTTAAAACTCATATAGTATCCGTGGTTAGAAAAGTAAAATATTAATCAAAATTTAAACTTAAAAGTGCTTATTTTCTTGTTGTTATCAACATATATTTAAGTTTAATACAAAATTATGTGAGCTAGTTATCAATATTACTATACAAGTTGTGATTTGTCCGGAACTATATCTTTACGCGGAAGGATCCACCCTACAGCGTATACTCAAGTCTCAAGTAATGATGTGTGGCCGATTCGTTAAAACTCTTATAGTATAAGTGGTTTGAAAAGTAAAATATTCGTCAAAATTTAAACTTAAAAGCGCTTGATTTCTTTTTATAATCAACATATATTTAAGTTTAATACAAAATTATGTGCGCAGGTTATCAATATTACTATACAAGTTGTGACTTGTCCGGAACTATATCTTTACGCGGAAGGATCCATCCTACAGTGTATATTCAAGGCTCAAGTAAATGATATGTGGCCGATTCGTTGAAACTCTTATAGTATCCGTGGTTAGAAAAATAAAATATCAATCAAATTTTAAACTTAAAAGCGCAAAATTTAGACTAATATCGCCAATGTCGCCATCTTGGCGCGTTTTTTTCCCCCATGTAAAAATTATTACCAAAAATATCACCAAACTGAAATTTTTTATTTAAATGAGTGAAAATAGGACAACGGTAAATAACATCATAAATTTTATTGCATGACCGATATAAAAGTGTAATTGAAAGTTGTGTGAAGTTCCACTCCCTTAATTTATTTTTTTATTTTTTATTTTTGTACAATGAACGCCCGCTTAGGGCCACACACAATGCTAAATGGGAATTCGTCCTAGTCAAAAGAGGATGATAGATATTATCGTTAACAACAATTTATATCATTTAAATAACATAAAAGCTAAACAAATAACAAAAATAATAATACTGTATTCGTAAATTTTGAATTAAACAATAACTTTTTATACTTTATAAACAATAACTTTTTATACTTTGACTTTGAGAAGTGAGTTTTAAGTATGCGTCTGAATGAGAAAAAGTGCGATTAATTATAATAGATATTATATTTGGTACCAATTAAAACTGTTAATTTACAACATTTAAATTAGAAAATAATAATAATAATAACAATAACAAAAGTTAATAATATTGACTTTGTAGACTATGATTTTTGAAATAATAACTTTTTATACTTTGAATTTGTAGACTTTGAGAAGTTAGTTTTAGGCATATGTCAGAGTGAAAAGAAGTGGTATAAATTATGATAGATGGTTTTTTTTGGTATGTCACTATCAAAACTTTTATTTTTCAACCTTAAAATTACATAAATTATATTAGGTATCTATTAAGATTGTAATTTACAACATTTAAGTTACTTCAAAATAATAGTAATAAACTTTTTATACTTTGACTTTAATCAGAGTGGTATAAATTAGAGAGATATTTTTTGGTATGTCATAATCAAAAATTTTATTTTTCAACCTTAAAATAAAATACTATTAACACGTGAAACAATATCTGTTTAACCCTGTAAAATAGCAAATGTTTTTTTAAATTATTATTATTATTTTAAAATATGACATCTACATAACAAATTTTAATTTCAATAGAAAAAAACTTAATTAACTGATTAACTTAATTAACTTAAACTTATTAAACTGATTAACCCTGTAAAATAACAAATGTTTCAAATTATTATTATTATTATTATTTTAAAATATGACATCTATATAATAAATTTTAATTTCAATAGAAAAAAAACTTACAACGCTAAATTATATAACAAAAAATATTTTCATTTCATATTAAATAAATTTTGAAGAAAAAAAAATATGCAAGTCAAGTGGCACATAAGTCAACTTTTATAAGTAAAAATTAACTAGGAATAAGAAAAAAATATAGAGAACTGTATACAAAGATTAGAACTGTTTTTCTATGCCATATATTTTATTCCATTTTCTCTAAAAGCGCGAACTTTATTCAGGAAAAAATCACCAAAAAGCAAAAAAATAAATATTGCTAATGAAAAAAAAAACATCCCGTTAAAGTGTGAATTTATTTTAATTGCATACACGGCAAAAAAAATAATAACATCCAAACAGTTTTTATTGAAAACGGGGATGAACAAAAAACCATCTGAGTTTAGGGGATGACTGGGAAAAATTACCGGAAAAAAACGCCATTAAAAACACGCGAAACAAAACGGAGTCACCGAAAAGAAATTCGCTTCCGAACAACAAAAAAACTTGAACTTTTTTTCGGGGAGTAACAATAAAAAACAAAACTCTCTGATACACAGGGAGTTTAAATGTGTTTTGGGACCCGAAAACCCGTTTCCATAGAGATGGGTCCAAACAACAGTAATATCTATTAAATCTATTAGTTTTTAGTTGCTTCCATGTTTGTACTGCTTCCAGCTCATCCGATGAAGAGACACAGAAAAGTGTTTTTTTGTTATTTTCCATTTCTTTTAGGAGAACGGAAAATGACGGAAAACGTGTTTACAGAAGACAATCAAGGTGATCATGGGATGGTTACCATGACAACGGAGTTTAAGTGTTTAGCGGGAGGGGAGGATGCGTTAGTCGGATTTTGTTTAAGAAATGTAACTGGTATTTATTATTGTCGCTGTTGTTTTTTTCGGGATGTTGTTAATGTTTTCTCGCTTCGTTTGTTTTGAGACTTTTAGTCATGATTGTAATTTTTTTTGATCAGGCAGGAAGATTGTTCAGTACTAAGAATTGAAGTTATTAAGTTAGGAATGGATGATTTGGTTCTTGAACGACAAACGTTGTGTTTTACTTTTTTGCTTTTATAACGTAGAAAAAACAGCTTAAGTTTATAATTTTTGTTTGGAATGAAGATTTTTTGAGATAAATTGGAACAATCTGACTTTCAATTTTTTTTATGAACACTTAGTAATGAATTGTGATTTTTTTTTAGTAAAAGAACGAAGGTCTAGCAAGATTTTCTTTATAGAAAGTACTTTCTTAATGGTGTTTTAACACAGCTTCGTTTTATTTATCATTTATAAATAATTGCTTGCATTCTTAAACGGACAAGATGATTCTTACAATTTAAAGTCGCTTGAAACTAAACTCCCGTTATAGATACGCAGTCTACTTATAAACAGGTTAATGATCATTTAATTAATAAATTTTAGGACCAGTTAGTAAATTTTATTTCTTTGTTTCAATTATAAATCAATCGATATAAATTATTAGTAAAATTATTTGATCGTTAAACAAAACATGATCACATACTTCTAACATGTAACTAATTAAGTATAAAAAATGCAAACAGTTTTAAATTAATATTTTTTTTTTTTTTTTTTTTTTTTTTTTTTTTTGAACTAAGGAAATTGTAAATGATGTTCCGTTAAAATTTATTGAATATAAATAATTTGTATTGATATATCATTTATTGTTTATGATCAAGCGGTGCAGTGGTTAGCGTGCTAGCTTCTAGACCACGAGGTTGCGGGTTCGAGTCCCGTGTAAGGTATGGGTGTTTGTAAATGTATGTTGGCTTGTCTAATGACGAATGTTTCGGCGCATTATAGCTCTAGTCTTGCTGACGGCACCAGATAATCTGAAAACAACCAACCATTTATTGTTTATAATTATATTATGGACGGAAATGTTATATGAAGTTTTAATATTATGAAGAAGTTCAAAATTAAAATAAATTACTTCTAAAATTCCATTTACAATAGTTGTAAATTAGATTCCCCTCCAAGCAAATAAAAAAAAAAAAAAAAAATTCTTTATCAACTTTTTCCATTGAAAAAATTGCGTATCAATAAACAAAGTCGTACTGTGCGACTAAAAATATACAAACAAAATAATAAATACTATACGTTACAAATCAGAAATTATAAAGTATGTTATACATAAGAAAATTAATTTCGCTGTTAGAAGTAGAAATATTATTTCACATTGAAAAGATAAATTTTGCATCAGATTATGAGCTATAAATTTTCGAAGCAGACATTCCACTACAGGTTATAAAGCTTAAACTTTCTTTTAGTATTTGAAACAAATATTTTAATATCCTTTTGTTGTAGGAAAATTTCAATAAGTCAGACATATGGTACAGCTCCCAAGCAAAAAAATCTGAACTTACGCGAAAGCGAAGGAAAAAAAGCAAAAACATAAATTTGAACAAAAATTAATTATAGTTATAAATAGTTGTTTGACTTATTAACAATTGTAGTATATTTTCAAACAGCTAAATCTAATTAAATCCAGTTATCGTACCATTTCTGTTAAGGGGAGTAGTACCCTAAAATTTAAAAATAATCTATCTAGGGTTTATTATTGTTTATGAAATTTTAAATCCTCCCCTTTAAAAGGATATATCATTCGTAATAACCCCTCAACTAAAAGTATTTTTAATAATTTCTCTAAGACAAAATTGCTAACAATTAGTGTAAGTAAAGTGTACTTTAAAACTTCTCAAAACTACATTTTTCATTATTCATCTACCCTTTTCTCAGGAACTGCATAAGCTATCTACCAAAATTTTTTAACACATTTTCCTTTTATGTATCTCTAAATACTGAGTGAGATTTTGTTGTTATTTTAAAAATACTATTTGTTTTGGCTTATTTCTACGAAAAAAACTTGTGATTTTTAACAAATTTGGAATGACTTTCACTAAAATTCATTTAAAAAAAAAGTAAATGAATTAAAATCAAAAGCTAACTTCAGTGGAATAACAAGTATCTACTAAATGCTCTGAAAAAAGTTAGGCTTCTATGTCAATTACTTTCTAAGAAAAAGGTACATGAAATATGCCAAATTAACATTGCCGGTATCGAGGGTACTAACTTCACTTAAATTTAAACATATAGAAGGCTATTTAATGAATATGTTATCCAACTTAAGAGGAAGCCATAGTAATGATCCTTCCCTATACTCGCTATGTTACAATCTTATAGCTCAGTGCATTTAGAAACTACTTTTTATAAAACCTTGAAATTTGGTGAGTAGGTACGAAAAAGATCACTTAATGAAATGACATAAATTGTTTTCATTTAATGTCTATCTATTATAAATCAAAATTAAAATAGCAAAACACAAAACCAGGTGGAGCCACTGTATATGCGTGGTGTAAGGATTTTAAATACAAAATAAAATATACTAGATGCTATTTCCTAGTTTTTAATTGACGTCATTTCATTAACTGATCATTTTCGTACCTACTCACCAAATTTCAAGGTCTTCTACAAAGTAGTTTCTAAATGCACTGGGCTAGAAGATCGTAACGTAGCGAACATAGGGAATAATTCTCTTAAGTATATCTTCGAAAGCTTTAAATCCTACATAAAAGCACAAGAGTTTTTATTAAGTAGAACATCTTGTCAAAAATATCCCGATTTCAAACACATCATTTTGTCATCTGATGCATCCTTAGCACGTAAAAGACAAAAGCAATAGGGTGCATCAGAAAACGGAGAAAACATCTTGCAAGTACAACTCCTTTCCAAATCTCACTCCCATTGGAAAGGATAATCAATTTTTAACGCGGGCTTTCAACCAAAATGAAATTCCACTTTAGAACCTTTACGAAACAAACTTTTTTCCTCCCATGATCCTCAACCTTAAAAAAAAAAAAGTGAAATCTCTCTCTCTTTTTATTTTAAAGCACCGTTCGTTATTTATTTACCACGGGTTTTTCCCGTCTCCTTTTCTTTTTCCCGTTTTCGATGATCACTTTCTGGACCCTAAATCCGGTATTGAACCGATAACAGAAATCACCACAAAATGTTATTATATCGAAGAAAGAAGTGGGGAATACAATAAATAAAACAATTTAGAGAGGGGTTTTTGGAGGAGCAAAAGTCGAAATGGATTGGGCTATAAATTTATCCTTTACTTGTTCTTCAGTCCACCTTTTAAGATGATCGTTTGGATGGAAGGTTATATTCGAAATCCATTATTTTTAGGAAAGATGCGCAGGTGTGGTAGGGCCTTAGTTAGGCAGTCGCAATACATTTCTGGGACTCAAAATTCTAAAATTTTTATTTTTAGAATTATTTTTCTGAAATTTTTTATGCAGTAATGTATGATGTTTTAAAACTTAAATTTTTTTTTTAAATTTTCAAATTTAAAAAAAAAAAAAAAAAAAATTAAAAATTTAAAAAGTACAAAATTTGGATTTTTCCTAAATTTGATATATCTAAAAAACTTTTTTTAAAAAATCACTTTATTTTTGCATAAAACTACCTATTATAATTCATTTCAAAAAATTTCTTCATGATTTTTCTATATAGTAATTAGAAAAAATTAAAAAAAATATTTTGTGCAAAACCTGTGTAAAATCCATAGTATGCTAAGTTCCAAAAGCTTTTTCTTTTTAAAGTTAAATAAAAAAACAAAATTCATGAAGGCAAATTAAATAAATATATATGAAAAATAATTGTTGAAAGTTTTATAGATTTATATCAAGTCATTTTTAAGTTATATCAATTTAAACTCAAAAAAGGGACAAAAAGCCATCTCAGAGAAAAACAGTTTCAAAGTTTCAAGATAGCATGTCTGAGATACAGTTGTCATGTAACAAAAACTTAAATATTTCAAGTTCTACTAAAGATAGAAACACATTTTTTTTGCCATTTTGTTTAACAATATTTGCATTATATTATAGTTTACAATAATAAAAAAAAATTAAAAATTTTAAAAATTTTGAGTCTCACACCCCCTTAAGGTGACTTGGTACCCCTTGTTTTCACAAAAAATAATAAAACTATCAATTTTCTATTATTTGCATATTTATGATCTTTTCCTTATTCTGGCAAGTTTTTGAGCTGATCCGATAACTGCAATTGCAGAAAAACTATAATTTTATAGACAATTTAGCATTGCTGCAATAGGTCCTTCGATGTTTCGAGCGCAATTTTCTCAGTTCGTGGTTTTTGAAATTATCACCTTACTCAAAAAGCTAAAACTTCAGCAAATATAAATGAAATGAATTGAATTTTTGTGTGTCTTTCTTAATATCTATTTGACAAAAATAGGCATGGATTTTGAAATAAAATACAAACTTTTTTTTTTTTTACAAATTTTAATTTTGAAAAATACCCTTTTTTTTACATATAGGTACAGTAATAAATGTTTTTTTTTTTTTTTTTTTTTTTTTCTTTTTTTTTTTTTCAAAAACTATTTTACTTATTCTAAATCCGATGCCTAACAAGTTAGAGTATATTACAAAGAAAAGTTTTCAAAAAAAAAACAAGAAAAATATTGAAAAATGAAAAAGGTGAGAGAATTAGAAATTTGACGAATTTTTTTAAAAAATTTAACCTTATTAAGGTTTCATATTATAGGTTATAAAAAGTTTTCAAAAATGTCTTGTTTTACGTTATAAATACTTTACAAAAAGTTTCATAATAAAGGTTATAAATAAAATATGTCATATTATAAATTATAAATAAAAGGTTTCGTGTTATAGGTTACAGCAAGCTTCTTAATATAGATTATAAACCAAACATTTCAATGCAAGTTGTATAGTAGAAAATTTGTAACTGAATATGAAGCAGCGATTTTGTTCCAGAAAGTTTTATACTATAGTTCAAAAATAAAAAAGTTTCATATTATAGGCTATAAATAAAGGTTTCAGATTACAGGTTATAAGAAGTTTTCAAAAATGTCTTGTTTTATGTTATAAATACTTAACAGAAAGTTTCAAAATAAAGGTTATAAATAAAAGATGTCATATTATAAATTATAAATAAAAGGTTTCGTGTTATAAATTATAGCAAGCTTATTAATATAGATTATAAATCAAAAATTTCATTGCAAGTTGTATAGTAGAAAATCGGTAACTGAATATGAAGCTGCGATTTTGTTCCAGAAAGTTTTATATTATAGTTCAAAAATAAAAAGTTTCATATTATAGGTTATAAATAAAGGTTTCATATTATGGGTTATAAGAAGTTTTCAAAAATGTCTTGTTTTACGTTATAAATACGTTACAGAAAGTTTCATATTATAGGTTATAAATAAAAGATTTCGTATTATAGATTATAAAAAAATGGTTTCGTATTATAGGTTATAGCAAGTTTCTTAATTTAGATTATAAACCAAAAATTTCATTGCAAGTTGTATAGTAGAAAATCTGTAACTGAATATGAAGCATAAATTTTTTGTTCCAGATTTTAAAGCAGAAACATACAAAATTTTACAATGTAGGTTATAAATTTAATTAAAAAAAAACGCTCTTGTTTGTAGACTAACATTTATATTTCATGTTACAAAGCAGAATTAAAATGTTGAGTTATAAAATTAATTAAGGTTAGATTTTATGAAACTGAAAATTATAATGTATTAGGCACATGAAATTTTGTTTAATCACACACCTTATTGTGAATCTTAATTGGTTAGTAAGAACCTTTTTAAATATACAGTTCAAATATTTAAAAAATGTTTCAACAGAATGTCACTAGATCTACATAAGACAGAAAATTCTCGGAAAACGCCATCACAACTGCCGTAATGGCTAACAAACTAAATCGCAATGTGACATCTTTTGTAATAAGTATTTCCAGACGTAAACAGACGCCACAAACTTTTTATTAATTTCCCTTCTCCGAAGATTCCAGTGTTCCCCCCCCCTCCCCAAGAAAAAAAAAGGAAAGAAATAGGAAGATGATTTTAATCTGTCAGAGACAAAATGTCCAGCTTAATTTCGGCATTCTTTCCATGTCTTGACTAATACATTTGTGCACATAGCGCAAGTTTCAATTACAAACTTTTTAAAATTATTTTTTATTTCCCCAATTCCAAGTTTTCTTGGGGTCTCTTTCACGCACCGGGTTTATTTTTATTTTAAAACTTCACTTTTTCATCCATACGTCCGTCTGTCCATTATTTCTCCATCTCTTCTTACCTTTTAAAAAAAGGGAGGGGGGAGGGGAATTTTTTTTATTATTATTATTTTTTATTTATTTTAGTAAGGTTTTTTTTTTTTTTTTTTTTTTTTTTTTTTTTTCAAGGAGATTTTCTCTTCCAAAGAGGCGATTTTAATAAACACAATCTTCTTTTTCTTTTGGAGGAGGGGGGAGAAGGGGAGGGGGGGAGGGGGAGAGAAATGAAGAGGAAATGAAACCCAGGTTTTAATTTGGGCAACTCGAAGACACACACAAGCCGAAATAACTGGGAAATGAGAGCGGGGGATAAATAATAAAAATAAAGGATGAGGAGGGAAAGAATCCTTTAAATCATCAGCAGCATCCATACACAGAAGACCTGAAATACAAAAGAGTAAAAATTGATTGCGTCAGTTTTTACTTGAAAGATTTCTTTCTTTTTTTTTTTTACCTTTATTCTGTTATTTTTAGTCTTTCCCTTATATTGAGACATTTTTGGGCGACCGTTTCTCATTTAGCAGGTTTAGCACTTATTTGTACTCCGATAGAAAATTCGAAATCACTATGCTACCCCCCCCCCTTCCCCCCTCCCTTCCTCCTATCCACATATATTTAACTGCCACTCTTTTCTTAAAGCGTTTTAATTCGTTTGATGCTTTATTTTTATTTTGCTGTTGTTATGGGAGAGGGCAGAAAACGTATTTCCAATTCCCTTTGCCTTTTGAAAAGACACTTTAAATATTTTTTTCGAACTTAGAAAAACAAAACAAAAAGTCGTCTGCGTCTGTATGCACGTTGCCAGATTAAAAACAGGAAGTTTTAAATTTTTATTTCTCCCATCCTCCCACCCATTTTTTTTTTCTTTCCCGTAGACGGTCATATAATTGAACAATAAAAATAAAATTAACGGAAAACATATTTATAAAAATTTATTTTCGAAACTTCTGAGCAAAATGTGTTTACTTAGCGAAGTTATATATTTTACAAAGGTGGAAAAGATTCTAGTTTTCTTATTAAATTATTTTTCTATCTTCCGAAAGAAAAGACAGTTGCTTATCCCAATCTAATGAAAAATATAATGCCTCCCCAGAATAAAAGTATTTTCATTAACTTGTTCAAATAACCGATGCGTTGGAAAGGTAAACAATATCACCCAGAAATGATAACGGTTTTTTTTTTTTTTTTAAACTTCTTCTTCTTCTTTAAAAACAATCTCCAGTAATGCTAACTTAAGTTGCGAAAGATTCTTAACTTAATAAAATACGATAATAAAAACATGTCAGTTTAACTATTACTAATGAGATAAGTAAAATAAAACGTCTTAAGAGGAATAGTAATGTAGTAATAATTAAAGGTGTTTTATGTATTTCTAAAATACCCTTTATCGTTAAATAAGACAGAAACTTTTAAATTAAGTTTCAAAAGTTAGTTACATAAAATATCACATAAGCATATATTTTATTAAAAATTTATTTTTAAAACATAACAATTAACTGCTTGACTTATATTTAGTAATTTATTAATTAGTATGTACTCATATGTCTAATAAACATTTATTTTTTTTCTTGTTGTAAGGTTAAAAATATTTAATGCAAGAAAAACTTTTTAAATGACGAAGATATTTGTAGACATCATTTCTAACTGGTTTTTCACTTCATCCTGCTATATGCTAAATTACTTAATTTTGATTATTCGAATTCCAAACCATTTGTCAAGTATTTTTTAATATATTTAAAGACAGACTGATAACAGTTGACCCATGTTATATAAAGTAACCCAAACTGTTAGATTAGTATCTGAAAACTCTAATTCTTTTGAAATGGTTCTTGTTAAATTGTACTTTGTGATAATAAAAAAAAGGGGATTTAAAAAATCAGTTGCATATTGAATATTAAATGAATTGCTAGGTTTTAGATTTCTATGACATAAAAAATAAGTAGTGTAATGTATCGTACTAATAACTATTAAAAGTTTTATACATAAAATAACGATACCTGAAGTTATAAAAATAAATCTTCAAAGTATCCGATAAATTATACTTCAATGAAGTTTGTTAAATTAAACTTTCATTAAATCATAATTTTACAAATAATATTTTTCAACGTTGATTGAATCTTAAATTTATATATTTTTTAACATTTATTAAATAAATAATTTACTTATAAAAAATTTCGAACGCTCGATTTAATCATCAATATACATAGGTTGGTTGGCTGTTTTCAGATTATCGGGCGCCGTCAGCAACACGAGGGCTATAATGCGCCGAAACATTCGTCATTAGACAAGCCAACATACATTTACAAACACCCATGCCTAACACGGGACTCGAACCCACAACCTCGCAAGAAGCTAGCACGCTAACCACTATACCGTTTGATCGGCTTAATATACATAGGAACATTGAACGTTCACTAAATTATAAATTTAAATATATATTTTTAGATTTATTTTAAATATTTGTATTGATATAAAATATACATTTAAAAATGTAACAATAAAGAATATTTTACTCTGAAAATATTAGTAAATAATGTGAAAAAAACAAGAACATTAACTTAACTGTATCGTAATAGAGTTTTGATCTTTAAGCTTAAAAATAATTCTACAAAAACGACTAAAATCTTACATTTCTTGAAAAAAATGATTTCAAACTGTTTAAAATTCCTTATTCATCCTTGAAAACGTATAGGAAACCAAACCCAAAAACTACAAAAAAGATTTTTGCTTTTTACAAATAACAAGACTTTTCCATACATATCAATACCCCCACCCCCTCCTCTCTCTTCCCCACTATAAAAAAAAAATCGACTTAATTCCTAATTTAACAAAAGACAACTAAGTAATGGCATCAATCTATACCGAAAATAACTTCGACAACATACCAAAAAGCTAAATTAAAGAATTATTCTTTCAGAAAGCCAGATCCTCCTTCCCTGTACATCACGTCCACGGTAATTTGTAAAAACCGAGGGAGGCAAAAACACAATCTGCCCCAAAAAGTCCACTTAAAAACTTTCTTAACAGTGAGGTCAGAAAGTTGGAGGTAGAAGCAACTAAAGCAACAAAAATCGACGCAAAATCGCAGGAGAATAATCGAGAAAAGAAAGTCAATAAGTAAGGAACAATTTCGATTATAGTGGATGATTTTTTTTTTAAGTTTACACGATGTATAGGGAATCTCCTCCCCGTTGAAATGCCATGAGGTCCGCTTATAAGTGTATATATATGTACATAAAAATGAGGTGGCTATGTTGTGAGTAATTACCTTGACATGCGTGTTGGATTAACTACCGTTGAATTTGACGTAATTCATTTTATTTTGTGGGAAAGGGACTTTTTATGGGTTTCTTGGATTTCGAAGGACGTCAAGTTGAATTCTTCATCCCCCCCCTCCCAATTCAAAACAGAACTTAACTAAGGGTGTGGAACATCTCACAACTTTCAATTACGCCATAATACTGAGGTCAATTTGTGTCATTTACCGTTTTTATATTTTCATCATTCATTCAGAAAAAAATGCCAGTTAGCGACATAATTCTTGTATTTTTTTTTCAATAATTCTTATATTATCCTTTCTTGTAAGTGAAATTGAGCAGAGAAAAAAAAAAATCGTTGAGGAGGTATCCTCAAGGAGAGAGAACTCTGAGTAAAGGAATTCGTTTTTTAACTTGTTACGCCATTAAAGCATTTTTACGAGAATTTCGGTGATGGGGATATATAGAACACCTTAACAGGCATTACCACAACGATTTTGAACACAATCGTTAGAGCCGTTTTTTAGCAAATAGTGAAAACATGGTTTTCTTCAATGGCAGCTACCCTATGGGCATGCGCGATTTTGACGAAAACCGTAATAGATCCTTGTACCATCACCAACCCTCACACCAAATTTGAACATCGTAGGTCAATTTGTTCGCGAGTTATGCTGACCACGTATACACAGACATGCTTTTTTTCTAGATCTTTTTTTGAGATCATGATACGTGGAGAAAAACGTGGAGAAATGCAAAAATATTGATTTTTTTTCCCCCGAATACTATACTTTCATTACCCTATGCATACATATGAGTAATTGAAATAAAAAAGTTCTCTAAGATGTCTTTACTACATAGTGCAGCACAAAACGTGCAGGATACCATGGTTTTTCAAAAGACACATACGGGTATTTAGTACCCCTATATTATCCGTTTTGTTGATTGACAAATTCATATCAATGAAATTGGACTTCATCAGTGAGCCATACGCATCTGCCATTAGATTTACTTATATAAATCAATATTGCAAACCGTTGTATTAAAAATACCCAACCTGTATATTCAACATACTACTAATTTCTACTTTCAACCTTTGTAAGTACTTAAGGTAAAATTAAAACAAAAAACAAGAATAAATGCAGAATGAAATATATATATAATTCTATATTTCAGCAAGAGTCGCCTACTCAGTATAGTGGTTAGCGCATCAGACTACCACGCTGGTGGGTCTCGGTTAGAATTAAGAGTAAGACATGGATGTCCTAAGTTAGGGGCAACGATGGCCCTAACGATGGTTAGAATTAAGGGTAAGACATGGATGTAAGACGTGGATGTCCTAAGTTAGGGGCAAAATGGCCCTAACGATGGTTAGAATTAAGGGTAAGACATGGATGTAAGACGTGGATGTCCTAAGTTAGGGGCAACAATGGCCCTAACGATGATTAGAATTAAGGGTAAAACATGGATGTAAGGGGCCGCGTAGCCCAGTCGGGAGAGTATCGTTCTCACAACTAGAAGGTTGCGAGCCCTGAGGTTGCGAGTTCGGGCCTGGGACCGACTAAAGACCGCCGTGTTCGCTAATGGTGACTGGAGCACGTTAAATCAGTCATGGTCGCAAAGTCCTCCAAGTTCCCATACAAATCAATACCTCTGGGGGTGGCAAAGCCAAGTCTTCTGGTGGAATCTTCTGCTTGGTACTGCCTCTAAATTAAGAAGTTCCACATACGGTAGGTAGTGCTGCCATCTATCGGGTAGCTACCGAAAGAGGTAGAAATGAACTCTTCGGTGGCTATAGGTAGACTTGTGCACTCCCTCTTGCCTTGCGAGTGTGCGCTTACATCCTGTGCAGTACTGCCCACTACCGATATGTACGGGATATGGGGTTGGTACAAAATGCTTAAGCAGAGGTGCCTTAGTCCCCATAGGCCTTGATAAGAAGAAGAAGAGAAGAAGAAGAAGACATGGATGTAAGACGTGGATGTCCTAAGTTAGGGGCAACAATGGCCCTAACGATGGTTAGAATTAAGGGTAAGACATGGATGTAAGACGTGGATGTCCTAAGTTAGGGGCAACAATGGCCCTAACGATGGTTAGAATTAAGGGTAAGACATGGATGTAAGACGTGGATGTCCTAAGTTAGGGGCAACAATGGCCCTAACGATGGTTAGAATTAAGGGTAAGACATGGATGTAAGACGTGGATGTCCTAAGTTAGGGGCAACAATGGCCCTAACGATGATTAGAATTAAGGGTAAGACATGGATGTAAGACGTGGATGTCCTAAGTTAGGGGCAACAATGGCCCTAACGATGGTTAAAATTAAGGGTAAGACATGGATGTAAAACGAGGATGTCCTAAGTTAGGGGCAACGAACACTGGGTGTCCCTTCATAAGTGGCCAAGTGACTACGAGCACGTTGCAAGTGACTGTAAGTACTTGTGCCAGTCATTAGGGGAAAATATATATATTTCAGAAAGGAAATATTCAGTTCAGTCATTATACAAAACATCAAGATGGTTGGTACTTAGTTTGTACGCTCAACGACCTTTATGCACATAGACGGCTAATCTGGCTGGGACGTACAGCTTAATTTGGATTCCGAACCACAACGAACCCAGGATTCATCCGAACTACATGTCTAACTCAGGATTCGAACCCGGCATCTCTGACATACGAGGCCTGAGTGCTAACCCTATAGACATCAGGTTAGCAACATCAGGATTGAAAATAATTTGAACTTCGTTGAATTTCCCTAATTATTGTTGCGTACGCCACCAGTACTTTTACAATAATTGAAATGTAAACCATTAATTTTTATAAAAATTTATAGCGCACAAAAAATTAATTTCTTAAAGTATTAAAGTTATTGTTGGTAAAGGCAAAATCTTTCTCTCGTAGAATTTTTTTTATCGCTTTTTACGCAAAGAATGAAAAAAATAAAGAAGTCCTTGATTTAAAAGCAAATTTTTAAAAATTTCACGACAAATCAACGATAATTCTAGAATTGCCATTTTCACTGATAATTCTATAGCTGCCAATTTCACTGATAATTCCCAGTTTCGAGCTCATGAGCGTTAGATCATGTGTTCACTAAGGATCATTTTAACAATAAGAAATAAACTTAATAATTTATAAAATCAAACTAAATTAATTTAAATCTTTAAACATTCTGAAAAACTGGCAATCTCGACTTATTAATTTCCAAGTCTAGTTTATACCCTCTCATGATAAAGATGCTCGGTTCGATTCCTAAGTTGAATTGGATCTCTGTATTTCAGAGTCCACTGCATACTCTAGATCCTGACCAGACTAACAGTTATTACAAACACATCACAACCTTGTTACAAAAGTGGCACAACTCAAAATTCTGCATTTTTGAGTAAAAGCTTGAACAGAATTACATACTACGTGTACTTGAATCTAGAAAAACGACGGAAGATATCTTTACCCACCTTATGGCTGTGTGGTTAGCGCTATGGCCTCAGGTGCCTGGTTCGAATTCTGGGTGAGGTATTGATGTTCGTTGTGGTTAGGAATCCACATTAAGCTGTAAGGGGTGGACACAAAATTCAGGAAAAAGAGTTCCCTGATAATTCCCTGACAGATTTCTAAAAAATTCCCTGATTTCAGGGCAAACTTTTTTCCAAGTTTTCCCAATTTTCTTATGTTTTCCAGAGGTCTCGATAACATGATCAAATAGAACATGTATGATAAAGAGATAATATGCAATTTTTTAAAAATTAGTTTTCCAGGTAATGAAAAGTTCAAATCATTCCGTAACATTAAACTTCTAATGGCTTACCACTACAAATCTCCAAGTAAATAGCGCCAAAATATGAATGAACGTGTCTTAAACGATACAAAATTTCCCTGATTTTCACGAAATTTTAAAAAGTTCCCTGAGATTTCCCTGATTTTTTCCAGAATCAGAAAGTTCCCTGACATTTTCAGGTTTTCCTGGTTCTGTGGCCACTCTGCTGTAGGTCCCGGCAAAATTACCCGTGCATAAAAATAGGTCGTTGAGCGTACAGACCAACCAACCAATTAGAAGAGCGATAAAAATCAGTTTCAACTTGAATTTAACAGGAGTTGGTTCCCTCGATATCAATAATGTTAAATTGGCATATTTCATGTACCTTTTTCTCAGGAAGTTTGGTTCGGTTTGTACGATCAACGACCTATTTTTGTGCACAATACCGACTAATCAGGTCGGGATCTACAGATTGAACGTGGATTCCGAACCACAACGAAATTCCATGCCTAACCCAGGATTCGAACCCGGCACCTTTGGCATGCGAGGCCTGAGCGCTAACCCCACAGCCATCAGGTTCTCAGAAAGTAATTGACATAGAAACCTAATTTTTTTCGATGCATTTAGCAGACACTTGTTATTCTACTAAAGTTAGCTTTTGATTGTAATTCATTTACTTTTTTTCTAAATGAATTTTTGTGAAAGTCACTCAAATTTGTTAAAAATCATAAGTTGTTTTTTTGCCAAAATAAGCCAAAACGAAAAATATTTTTAAAATAACAACAAAATCTCACTTCAGTATACATATAAACATTAAAAGATTATGTGGTAAAAAGTTTAGGAAGATAGTTTATGCAGCTTCTGAGAAAAAGGTATATGAATAATGAAAAATGCAGTTTTGAGAATAACGCATTTTAAAAGAAAACTTTACCTATACAAAGAGTTACCAATTTTGTCTTCAAAAAATTATAAAAAATTCTTCTTGTTAACGTATCATTGCAAATGAGGTATCCTTTTGAAGGGGAGAATTTAGATTTGATAAAAATTAATAAACTCAAAATCGGTTATTTATAAATTATAGCGTATCAACTCCCCTAACAAGCTTGTGCTATTCAATCAGCTTTAAGCACAAGCAATGTGCGATTCTGTTCATAATTTTACTCAACGTGACGAATTTTGGGTAGTGTCAATATTGTAGCAAGGAAGCGATATGCTGGTCGAACATACCAACTAAGTCACATACTGTTATTCAAAAAAAAATACCCATATCAAGCCTAGCACTGCATCCAACCAGCATCTTTACAGGAACAAAGGCAGAAAGAAGGAATACTTCTTTTTTCCATTCTAAAACTCTTTGGTCAAGAACATCTCCGCACTTTAAAAGAGTCCAGCACAAAAACACAGCAAAAAAAAAGAGTAGTGTAGGCATTAAGAATTTTTTCTCTTTTAAAGGGAACACGTTTCCGATTCACGAGTGAGGTCGTATTCCCACTTATGACCCTCCCCCTCCCCTTTTCGAACGTTCGAATGCCTCCCCCACCAAACCCCTCGAGGACTTGCTGACAAATGAATTTGTCCAGTTCTTTTCCGGTCTCACAACCCCTCGTTGTTCCATTCGAAAACCATCCCCATGCGTGTGCATCATGAAAGAAACGCCATTTCGTGTGGTTTCTATTGATAGCTATATTGTATGGATGGTCCACTTGCAAAAATCCAGTGGCGTACTGAAGATGGAGAAGGGGGGGGGGGGGGATTCAATTGAAGCTATTCATTTACTTAAGACATTAACGGCAAAAGCATAGACATTAACCTCTAGTTGTAATATCTAGATTGCTCATAAGCAGTTTATGTTGTGCATCATGAAAGAAACGCCATTTCGTGTGGTTTCTATTGATAGCTATATTGTATGGATGGTCCACTTGCAAAAATCCAGTGGCGTACTGAAGATGGAGATGGGGGGGGGGGGGTTCAATTCAAGGCATTCATTTACTTAAGACATTAACGGCAAAAGCAATAAGTTTGTGTTGACTATTGGCAGCCGTTAACCTCTAATTGTAATATCAAGATTGCTCATAAGCAGTTTCTGCTTTGCAAGCAGATAAATCCGATTTAATTGTCACTGTACTGTCTCTATCTAATGGTGGGAAAGAGCTTTCCCTTGGTGACTATCAAACGCTAACTAGTTTGTAGTAGAATAGCTAATATACACCGCTATGGTGATTGTCAAGCCTTCACCAGCTAATAACCTAGCTTCACTATCCAGGAGTTATATTTAGAAATCAGTGCTTACAACTTGCAAATTATTTAATTGATTACCAAAAAATTTGAGTATCCCTTTGGTTATTATCAAACGCTAATTAGTTTGGAGTAGATTTTGATTGTATTCAGATTATCTGGCCCCGTCAGCAACACGAGGGCTATAATGCGCCGAAACATTCGTCATTTGACAAGCCAACATACATTTACAAACACCCATGCCTTACACGGGACTCGAACCCGCAACCTCGCTGTCTAGAAGCTAGCACGCTAACCACTATACCGTTTGGTCGGCGAAGTTACATCTAGAAATCACTGCTCACAACCTACGAAATTATTTTATTAATTACTAAGAAATATGAGTTTTATTTGGTTGTAATAATATTGCCCATAATGTACTTGTTTTGACCATTCTGGGTTATGAATTACTTGTGGTTATTTCGTTATTTAATTGATCTCTCAAATCGTTGGTCTTGTGAGACTTTTTAGACTAACTGCGAACGCGAAAAATAAAGTATAGCACAGCGAGCAGGATCGTAATAAGATTTCTTTGTACATTTCCAACAAAATATCCCTTATAATTTAAAGTTATATAAAATACGTTTACTTATCTGCCGATTTCGTTTGGTACCCACTAGTTTTTATGTATCCATTGAAAATTATTTTTCCAGGCTACAAAACGTAATATTTATAAAGTAAAATAAGATTTCTATTAACAGTTACGCACTTAAATTATAGATGAATTTTAAAAAGAAACAAAAACTAGCATTTCAATAAAAGTAAAATATCAGTTGCTAGATTTTAGTTTTGATTCAAGTAATTGCCAACATAACCAACGAAAACTTACATTTGGTTCGTATGGCCCAAGTGTCGCCCTTGCGCCTTAAAACCTTATCAACCAACCAACTAACTTACATTTGGTTCGAAAACATCAGCTTCTAAAGAGGTTGGTTACCTTTTACCCAACTAAGATAGTTTAACCGGAACCATGTCTAACCCTTAACCGCACTAAAGAATGCTTCAACTTTTATTATATTATCTTGTAAAGTGTTTACTTTTCGTCTTCCTTGCGTCATGCTTCATAAATAATTGGTTTTGAAGTATTGTAACTATCACTATATTCATAGTTTATTGCTCATTCTTTGGAGACTATTATTGCATTTAAAGACCATGCACTATATGCATTCATAAAGACGAAAATGAATATTCACAAATTATAATTTATAAGTCAAAGTGTATTAAAAAACTGAAGGAAAAAAAAAGTTTTCCTTCAAAACCAAGACATTTAATGCAGTGTTAAGATCCTAAAATTTTATTGGTGATGAATTTCACAGCGAATTTCACTCGAAACATACAGTAAATGATAATGTTTGTACAGGAATGATTGAATTTGAAGTGGATCATATTAAATCTACAGAAGACCAAAGACTTACCAATTTAGGATAAGTTACGGACATTTATTACAAGGTAAGTTTTCTTTTAATTTAAAATTTAGTTTTCAAAATATGCATTTTGTGTTTGTTAAAATCAGTTTTGCCATGAAAATAATCTTGTGTTAAAGACAATATAGAGATGTTTAATAGTTTAGTCAGTTAAAATACTTTATCTAAAGCAATACATATAAGATCTAGGAGGAATTGATGCAATTTCAAGAAAAATTTCATGCTGTATATAATATAATTCCGGAAAGAAAACTTTGGTATTTAGACATGTAATATTGATCAATGCATTTTTAATCCATAAGTTCATAATTTTTATACGGTGAATTCATAACAATTATCTATCTATCAATCATTCAGTAAAAACATCATTTAATTTAAAAGTTTCAAAGTTTTTTTTTTTTATTAGTATGCCAATGCATGTACAAAAACAAATGCGTATTTGAAAGAAAATCGTATCTGTAAATAACGCATTTGGATGTAAATGAAGAAAACGTACAATAAAAGGAATATTATGGTACATAATAATATGATATATAATCATGCAATTGAGGCAAGATAAAATAACAATTAAATAGCGTGAATGTTTTTATTTTTAGTTGGTTATTTTTCCATTTAAAAATTTTAATGTCGATATTACTAATATCAGTTTTAATATTAAATTATTACTGGAATATGATAAACTGATAATATTACTAACATCGGTTTTAATAGTTCAGTGCTTCAGTGATTATTTTTATAAAAAGAAATGCGGTTGTAGTTTTTTGTATTTAATATCACAAACAAAATTATAGCAATTTGTGATGTAAAAATAATTTGCTGTCTTGCAGATTGAAATACTTGTGAATAATGCAATATCGATTCAATAAAATTTAATTTAAGATAAGTTATAAATATTGTCAATGTAAAAAGGTAACTTACACAACCTATAAATAGTATGATAGAAAAGGTTTAGAATGTTTTAAACTGTTTTTATAACAAAGTTGCTGGGAAAGCAATTCTTTAACTTATTAATATACTAAAGAAGTAAAACTAATTAAAATATCTTTATATATATAACCGTAACGGATAATTTTTACGATATTTTTTAATTAATTTTACTCCTTTTGTAATACAAGTTATATAAGTAAAAGAACGGTTTTATAATTTGGTATATAAGTTAAAGAACGGTTATTTTTTACGATATTTTTTAATTAATTGTACTCCTTTGAAAAATTAATTAGTTAAAGAATTAATCTAACCACCAAACAACTAATTTTAGAAATCTAATTAAATCAAAAATATGGAAACATATTAGCAATATGTACTTGGCATACAGATACTTAAATAGAGTTTTAAACCTTTCGCAATTACAAAATATATCGTCAGTAACTCATTGGTACTTTTCTTGTTATTCACTTCTAAAAGTAATGATTAAATTACGAAACAAATATTCACCGAGAAATATAATTAAAGCATTGCTTCCGAATATTATTTTCCAAAAACAAATAGAACTGGACAGTAACACTCACCCCATGTTCATTAAAATTAATCGATCACCACCGCCCAATGTCGCTGTCATCGATGAATCGGAAAACTATTGATGCAAAACTAAACTTTTTCCTGGGAAACGCACATGGAATGAAAACCGCATGTGCACAGCGCGGCCGTTAGTCGAACAACGCCGCGTAAACAAACGAACACGACTCCGAACAACGCGCGCGCAGTCGGTAACCCCACCCCCCATCAAAACGCCGGCTCCCAACAACCAACCAAACTTTCAAAATAAAAAACCCACAAACCACTCCTCTTCAATAAAAAAAAAAAACTCAGCTAACTCTATTCTGAACCGATAGATGGCAGCACTACGATGGCTCGTGTTTTGAACCATTTTCGAAAGAAAATGTGCGTTTTTAATTATAATAATCTTACCTTTTTAGAAAAAGGTAAGCAGAACTGCTATAATGCAATGTTTTCCAAGAACATATTGGGTGAAAAAATATTGCCCTAAAACTTAAATCATTTGTGTCATACACGTCATCAATCCACAATAATTCCATTTATTATCTTAATTCCGCTAATTTCAGCGAATGGCAATTCGAAAAAAAAAAAAAAAAAAATTAATACTAGTTAAAAGGTTTTTAAAGTGAATTTTTAAACAGGAATTCAGACGATTATCAACTAAAAAGTAAATCGTTTATTATCAATATTTAATAATCTGCACTCTATTTCCCAGACGATTTCAGTTAATGAACTTTTATCGTTAAAAGACAAATTTCAACCTTTTAAAAATATTTCAGCGCTAATCTACGTCAGAAAATTTTGCATTCGATCTTTAAGGAGGTGAAACAATAACTCTTATTTCTTAAAGGACCACCACAATGCTACAATAGGTGATGATAAAAACCATTTATTGCCCATTACTGCCACTCCAGACTAACCCTATAAAAATCCGAAAATAAAAAATATTCCAACGCGACAGTTGCTCATAACCACGACTTCAACTTTCAGAAAAAAACGTCTCAATTTTTTCATCGTTTCAACCCTGTTCCACTTTTATTATTTTTGCAAAGATCGATACGCCACTGTTTACACCGGGATTTTTCTAGCTGACTCAGGAGAAGGTATTTCGAATCAAGTCAGGGGTTTGAGAGAAGAGGAGGGGGGGGGGGGAAACAGAAAAGAAGGGGGAAAAAATCCTTCGACAAGGGGTTTTTTACCTCATAAAGGTGATAGTCTCTCACGGTTTTTAAGTTCTTTTTTTTGGAAATCTATTTACTTATAGTACGTCGTTTTGTAAGTGGGCTTTAACTCTTTTGGCAGTTGCGGTTACGGGCAATATTGCAACGCTTGAGGAGTTTCATTTAGTAAATTTATCCCCTCGTTTTCCGAGATAAAAATCGTCTGATATTCAGAAGCGAAAAATATGAAAAGGACTGAGTTTTTCGGCTTATCGTTTAAAGAGATAGCGTTTAAGTTGAGGATGGCTGTAGGAAAATACATTTAACTTTGACAAGGGGAAAATAATGAAACCTTATAAAAAAAGATATCTAATTGAACATTAACAATCCTATCAGTAGACTACAGTTTTAAATTCAAGGATATGATAATTTTACGGATACTTTTCAGATCAATCTGGATCCAATAGAAATTAACAAATCTTCATAAAAATGTGCATATATAATCTTTACAAAAGTTAAAGACCTCTCTGACTAACTAACAAATTGAGGACGGCTGTAGGAAAATATATTTAACAGTTGACAGGAGGAAAATAATGAAACCTTATAAGAAAATATGAATAAACATTGATGTTGAAGATTGCATTAACAATCCTATCAATAGACTGCAGTTATACAAAGAGATGGTAATTTTACAGATACTTTTCAGATAAATCTGGATTCAATAGAAATTAACAAATCTTCATAAGAGTTTTCAAACATAACCTCTATAAAAGCCAGAGTTCTCACTGACTGACGAATTAATTCTTCCACTTCCAATCTAGTCACAACTTTGAAATTTAGTATAAATTTCGAAATGAACATACACAGAAAAGTAAGGGGGTGTCCAATAAATGACTATCCCACGTTGAACTTAAATAATGAAAACACGGTTTGAAAACTTAAAAAAAAATTTTTTTTAAACTAATTGGAAAACATCGAAACATCTATATATTTTTTAACTGTTTTTTTTTTATGCCGAAAACGTTACATTCCAATTACCAATTGAATTTTAATTATTCAAGTTTAAATTTTTTTTATAGGGGTCAGTAATTTATTGTACACCTTGTAAGATCTGGATTAATTAAATTTAAAGGGTTAAAAAGAGGTTAAACGTTCCAAAAGGGAAATATAAATGAATTTTCTTTCAATGTAGCCACAACTGTGAAATTTGGTACAAATGTCAACAAGGACACACATAGAAAAAGTAAGCTATTCCGATTATGATTAACTACTTTTAAAGGATCGAAAAAAATTTAAGCTTTCCAAACGAAAAATATCTCTATGTCCCACTTCCAATGTAGAATACATGTACATGTATTTATTAATTGGTATGAAATCCTTCTATTATTTATGTATTAATTAATTAGAAAATTACTTAATTTAAATTAAGCGAATAATACGAATTTCTTATGGACAAAAAATAATTTTAATTTGTTATAATGATGTTTGATAGAAATAGTTTGATATTTAGAAAAATAAAGGATTTAAGCCTTTTCAATAACAATATTTTAGAAATTGCAAACATAACTTAATCTATTGTTTTCAAAACAACAATACACCAAACATATTAAGAAAAATTAAGTTAAAAAAATACGTCAACGTACAAAATATCTCTCTCATTTTTATCTAATTGCTATTTAATACATAAAAACAATTCATTAATTAGTTTTGTAAATGTATCGATAGGCAAAAGCGTTTTAACCGCCTAAAAGGACACTAAGCCCATTTCAAAACAAAATGCATTAAACATCAAATTAACGAAACAAATTAGCGATTTAATTGCATAACCGCCCCTTAGGGGATGATAAATTTATTTTGAAATTTCCAGAATATTCCACCTAATAAACAAAAACACAGAAGAGCGGAAAAAAATCCTCTTAGACTCTCCCTTAAAAAACAATGCTCGTGTCTAGAAATCCACTCCAAAATATCGATTTCCGAAAATGGGGATAAAAAAATTAAACAACTCCCTCTTTTTTTTTCATTTAGTTTTTTTCCCCTCTTTTTTTCCCCATTCATTTAGGGCTTTCCCCCCTTACCGTTAAAACCGCTTTGCTCAGCAATTGTGAACCAATCATGAGGGCTTCAGTGCTGGACTCTTCTAGGCCTCTTTTCCCACATATAATGCGTTAAAAACACTACGCCAAGCGGCAACTGCTAATGCCTTCTAATTACTTCGGGCATCGAACAATAGATGGCGTTAAGGAGAATTAGAAAAAAAAAAAAATCTAAATGAAGGAGATTTAGAGTTTTCATTCACGAAACGCAAATGGGAGGAAGATATTGGGGAAAAAAAAAAGTATTTTAGCCAGGGGATGGTGAAATGTGAAAAAATACTCTGAAGGTAGTTGGCAATGTTATTCAAGTCATTAGGTAATCGTTTATAGGAAGTTTATTGAGAAAGGTAGACATATCTAATATCAAAATAAATGTTAAATTGTTTTGTTTTTATCGTGCAATAAATAGTATATCTAATTAGAAATGGGGCAATTTCCTGAAGCCAAAAAACACCTTATTGAATTACATCTGGTTTCTGCTTTATAGATGTACTCAAAACTCGCAAGCATGCTTAAGATCATAGGTTGAAAAACTAAGTCGGCTTATTTGAGCACCAGCAGAATTACTTGCAGGTAGCGAAAATGAACTCTAATGAAAATAATGCTATGCTATTATTCAAATATTGATTTTTCAAAAATGTAAATTGGATTTCCTATTAAAATGATAATAGCTTTAGACCTATTTTCAGTTCAATTAAATTATTCAAAGCCTACTTCACACTTTATTCCTGTAATTGTTTTACTTTATCCACTTTATTTTCAACATCCTAAAGCCAGTGAACCCATCTGATGGTCATGAGGTTAGAGCTCTGGTTTCGCATGCAAGAGATGCCAGATTCGAATCCCGAGTTAGGCATGGATGCCCGTTGTGGTTCGGAATTCACGTTAAGCTGTAGGTCCCGGCCTGAGTAGCTGTTACTGTGCACAAGAATAATTCGTGGGGCGTATAAACCAACCAACCAACCTAAAGTCAGGGGGTAGCATTGCCTGCCACTCCCTGACTCTAATAGGCTTATTCAGTTTGCACCAGAATACAAGTTATACTTTTAGTTATGGTTAATTTTTAATCAAGCTAAATTAAAATTGGTTGGTTTGTACGCTCAACGACCTAATTTTTTTGCACAATAACGACTAATCAGGCTTGAATTTCGAACTTAAACGGGCATCCATGCCTAACCTAGGATTCGAACCAGTCACCTTTAGTATGCGAGACCAGGGCGCTAATCCCACAGCCCTCAGGCGAACCAATTAAATTGGGATATTACTTCCAATCTTACGCAGTCGAAAAAAAGTAACATAATAAATCTCAACTAAAACTTTTTCAACTATCACAAAATCACATCTGTATCTGCTACGGTTCTTTGTAAATACCAATCGCATTTCGAATTAGCATTTTGAAAAACTACCACCATTCATTTCGGTTGGTTGGTTGGTTGGTTGGTTGGTTGGTTGGTTGTATTCAGATTATCTGGCGCCGTCAGTAACACAAGGGCTATAATGCGCCGAAACATTTCGTCATTTAACAAACCAACATACATTTACAAACACCCATGCCTAACACGGGACTCGAACCCGCAACCTTGCGGTCTAGAAGCCAGCACGCTAACCACTATACCGTTTGGTCGGCACCATTCATTTCGGAAATTTATAAATTAGCTTCAAAACACATTTTACACGTTTATGAAACAGCAGGTGAAAAATAGTGTGCATTTGCGGTGTCTTAATTCGTTTTTTAATGTTCCACAAGTTTCGTCAGTCTCTTAAACACAATAATGCACCAGACCTCAAATCGTTTTGTTCTATTGTTCTCAAAACAATTCTGAAACCCTTGCGTCATTTTTCGGAAATGTTGGCTTCAATTTGCGCATGTTTGTCAACAAGCTGATTACACATGCGACCGCAGAGAGTGGGTACGGGTACGGTCAAGAATGTGCAATCCGCACCTGCTAAACAACTAGCGGAAGTCAATGAGCAAACATTTACTTATGGAGTTTCCAGAACTCATGAAAAACTAATGCAGAAAACATGCACCTGTTTGGATTCCCAAAAAATGCTTAAAGTGGTCCGGAATTTTAAATAAAATATAATACTTCTGAAATCCTATGCACGTCGATGTGCATTACTTCCTGATTATTTGATAAGTCATCGCACTTTTTTTATCAATTTCGTTTTTTTATCAATTTCGGTAGAATGAAGGTAGATGCCGAACTGAAGAGGAAGTTCTAGTTAGGTTGGTTGTATTCAGATTATCTGGCGCCGTCAGCAACACGAGGGCTATAATGCGCCGAAACATTCGCCATTAGACAAGCCGACATACATTTACAAACACCCATGCCTAACACGGGACTCGAACATGCAACCTCGCGGTCTAGAAGCTAGCACGCTAACCACTATACCGTTTAGTCGGCGTTCTAGTTAGGATTATTCCCTATACTCGCTATGTTACAATCTTCTAGCCCAGTGCATTTAGAAACTACTTTGTATAAAAACTTGACATTTGGTGAGTAGATACGAAAATGGTCACTTCGCGAGATGGCATAAACTAAAAACTCGAAAATAGCTTCTAATATATTTTATTTTAGGTATGAAATTATTTCGTCAGTGCATATGCAGTGGCTCCACCTGGTTTTGCCTTTGTGTATTTTAATTTTTATTTATAATAGATAAACATTAAATGAAAACAATTTATGTCATTTTATTAAATGATCTTTTTCTTACCTACTCACCAAATTTCAAAGTTTTATACTAGACTGAAAGGCGACTGCAATTTTTGGACCCCATCGAACATCATTCTGAATTTTTTTTATAGAAATTAGAGAAAAGTGAGTAGATTACGAATCCACTGGTCTGCCGTGCCAAAAATGGCCGAAACTGGTCAAAAATCGACTTTTAATAGGTTGAACTAAATCCAATTACCAAATGCGCCATAACTTGCCAAATAATGAGCATTTTTTTTTTATTTGGTAACCCTCACTCTTTAATTTTCAATTAAGAAGGTTGCAGACGATTCAGATATCTGGCGACGGTCTACTTGCATCTATTAAAAGGGAGCCAAGTTGGCAAAACATATTACGACACTTATGACGTAACTAATGTCGCCAATTTGGCTTACTTTTAAAAGACAGAAGTTTTCCGAGCCAAAGATCAGAAATCGTTTGTGCTTTTTCTCATTGAAAATCAAAATGAAGTGGGTTGCCAGACGGATAAGTTTGTTCTATTTTTGGCAAGTTATGACATATTTGGCAATCTGATTTCAGTTCAACTCATTCCAAATCGATTTTTGATCAGTTTCGGCCATTTTAGCCACGACAGACCAGTGGATTCGTAATCTACTAACTTTTCTTTAATTTCTATAAAAAATTCAGAATGATGTTCGATGGAGTCCAAAAAACTATGCGTAGTAGTTTCTAAATGGCCTAGGCTAGAAGATTGTAACAAAGCGAGTATAGGGAATGATCTTTACTAAGTAATAATACTATACCTTACTACTCTTAATATCGGTGATGGAATAATAATGACAAATATGAATGACATTAATATGTTTGAACGCTACTCTACTATACGAATGTTAAAAGTTAAATAATGGTTACTTAGAATCTTTTACAATAAAAGTAAATTCTATAAAAATAAAAAAAAAGTTGACTGAAATTTACTCTAAAAGTGAAATGTGTATTTTCAAAAAGAAATAACTTCTATTTGTGTTTTGATGCAATTGTAGTTATGCGTGATGCCTGGCATGCCAAAGGTGCCGGGATTGAATCCTGGGTTAGGCATGGATGCTCGCTGTGCTTCTGAATCCATGTTAAGCTGTAGGCCCCGGCCTAACTAGCCATCATTGTGCAAAAAAATAGGTCGTTGAGCGTACAAACCAACCGATACATATTTTGAGGGCAACAAGATCTACCCTCTTTGCCCTAAATGCCAGCGACATCAGACATCGCCCGATCACATCTTGAACTGTCTGGGTCTAATCTGGGAGGAGATTCATTCTTCTCACCTCTTGGTCATTGACTTCATCAAAGTCAACAGATTCCTTGATCTGGTCTGACTCCATTAGACTAAATAGGAGATTATTAACAACAACACAAACCAACCAACTAATTGTAATTTTTTAAGGAAAATTGCAGGATGGATTGCGTTCTAAACACATTCAACAGGGTTCCCACTCAAATCACAGAATGAAAATCAATGACTTTTCAATGACTTTTAAGGACCTAATTAATGTTTTTAAGGACCTATGAAAATTCGATTTCAGGCATCATGTCTATATTTAAATTTTTAATAAAGTATATTCTACCAAAAAAGTTACAAGTTGGTGGATGCGTAATACAAATATGTCGGAAAATTCTGATATGGTGCAGATAAGTGGCGTTCACGCAGGGATAGCAAGTACGAGTTGTAATTTTATAAATTTTGCAGTTGGACAACATGTGTAAAAATTAAGGACTTTTAATGACCTCTAAGCATTTTCAAGGACTTTTAAGCACCTTTAAGCACTTTCAAGGCCTTGAAAACAAGTTTCAAAATATTAAGCACTTTTAATGACTTTCAATGACAGTGGGATCCCTGCAAGAAATAAAAAGCGAATTTGGAATCGCACCCTCACAAAGTTCAAATTTGTCATCCTGAGCGTAAAACTCGGGTCGTCTGAGAAAGGATGACAGTTAGTCATTCTGAAATCATAATTCATTTGAGGACATCCTTAGAACGTCCTCACAACACATCGTATTTGTGCCATCCATATAAAGTCAGAATGGGACGCATCTAGGACATCGCATTTGTTTAATTTCTTTTAAAGTTCTAAGCGGACATCCCAAGTCCAACGAAAATTGGCCTCTTTTATTCTGGGACCAAATTCGGACGTTCGGGACACAAAAAAGACGTCTTGAGGTTGATATGTATTGTCCAAGTGTGTTGCGTTGATGCTTTTTTTTCTTGTTAATGAAATTGTAGTAGGTGATGGGGCTAAAACACCGAAAACGCTCATTGAGCCAAATGGAAAACCGACTACAACGGGATGTGGTCTGTATGTCCCTTTGTTAAGTGAATGTATTATAGTACACCTATTAGGATAAATTGTCAAAATCGCTTATTGAGAAGGAAATAAATTATAACGATCGATCACAAAAAGATGATTTATAGCTAATTGTGATCGTTTTGTTCGACCAATGAAACATTTTGGTAATTGATTTTCTAGAATTCTGTTCTAAGTAATATTACACTAAGTAATTTTTGAAATCTAACAATTTTATAATTTAAATAAGTCAAAGACAAAAAACAGTAGATTTCAATAACTTGTGGTGATGTACATAAGAGATGAAATAGAAAAATTGAAGCGACACAAATGTAATATAAAATATCTCTAACATTATTCACAGTATTATAGTTTATTGATCCCTTATTAAACACCCTATCATGCACAATATTTTTTTAAATTAATCATGTTAATTATTGTTAACTGTAACCCTTCATCCGTTCTTGCAAGCAGAAAGAAGATATGATGTACATTGTTTTGCCCAGTCTGGCTTTTATAAACACCCTTGTATTCTACAAATATTTCTATTCTTACTATACCTTATGTTGTAGATACAGTAAATAAAAGACTGTTCCTGTTTGAATTTTCTCCTACTTCATAAACTACTTAATGCGATCAAACAATTATTTTATAATATGTGATCGTCAATTTCCAGAAAGCATATAAGAATAATACATTTACTATACCTCGTTTCAATTAGAGTGAGGTAAAGATTACACACAAAAATACTACACCAAACTGTACTTTAAAACCAGAGCAGGTGTGTATTATTTAATCCTTTGCACTATTTAAAAAGCTTCAAACGAGCAAAAACTCCCCATAAATGCTATTTTATAACAATAAAAGCAACAAGGTAGCCTTAAATGAAATAATTACCTATCAATACAGTGTTCTCAGTGGCGTAAATGGGTCGTTGTAAGTATCGCTCAGCACAAATAAATTAACCCCCGAAATACATTTAGCCGAAGCATAACTACCTTCTCCTAAATAGAAAAGAATTAGAGCGAAGTACGAGAGGCCGAAATCCAGAATCTCTCAAATTGCACAAATTGCAATTCCAATAAGAACAACGGAATGGCACTGTAAAGAAACACTGGAGGACTAATACCAAAGTACCTTTTATGTTAAAACTTCGGAATAATTAGAGGCACTAAAAGAAGTATTATTTAAAGTTTCGAGGAAAAAGTAGGACCCCGAAAACCGTTTTATTTACTAAATCGGACCCTGCTATTAAAAAGGAGTCCGAAAAGGCTTTAAAACCGATATTACAAAGTAGTTTCCTCGGCAATTCTTAAAAGCGGCATTTTTTAGTCCTTTTTTCTTTCAAATCCGTTTTCTATCCCCCCCCCCCCCCCTCTAATTTTTTTTTTTTATTTTTATTTCCACGTGGCTTCTATACTTTAAAATAAGACAATGACTTTCCTGATTGCTCCGGAACGATCATCAAACTTAGGTAGAAATAAAAAAAAATAAAAAATTCCCGCTTCGTTTGGGGTTGGAAAAAAATATAATAAAAAGAGTTAAAAGAGTATATAAAATAAAATAGGGTACAGGTAATCAAGCTTAAACCGTCTTAGATTTCCCCACCCTCCTTTTCTTAAAACTTTTCCAATAGCTGGGCATTTTTTTCCTGGAAAAAGTGCTCGCTAATCACTTCTGTCTTTGACCACCAGAAGTGACGTCATAGTTAATACGTTTCGTGACGTAATGGTCATATGATTGGGATTTGACGCACAAAACAGTCTTTTACATTCTATCCTTGAGATTAGGTTGTGATGAGTTTGAAAGGCAATCAAGACGTTATGATCTGTTGTACGTTATTAGATATCATGTGAATGAATTAGACCGCGGTGATGACACAAGTGAAATTCGTATTTAAAGATTGTTTTTTTTTTTAGTGTTTATGTCCAAAAATGAATAAAACTATGCAATAAACAACTGTATCTTTTCGCCGTAGCGGAAATCTCGCCAATTATTGAATTTCTCTCGTATTGTTAAGTTTTTTTCAAATCGGAATATACTATTTATTGAAATTAAAATATTATATCATCATTGTCGTTGAATACAAAAATACTTTATGGACTATAGTTTAATAAATTGACTTTTGTGAGAAAATTTTCAGTAATTATTCTTCGTTGATAATGATTTTTTAACTTTCTTACAATTTAATAATTTAACTTATAATTACTTTAAATAATTTAAATTCGTTTCCTTGGGATAATACGTATTAAAAGATCTACTTTTTAATCGTAACAAAAAGTTCGCCAAACATAGTCAACCAATTGTTGTAACCGAAATCTATGAAAGAATGCACGTTCGTTTGGGAATGACGTCATGGCTAGTACTCAATAAAATTTTTTGTTGTTGCCATTTTTGCCACAGTAAAGAAATTTAACAACTTGCGAGATTTCTGCTATGACAAAAAGGCAAGAGTTTAAGCGCGTAGGTACCAAAATGATCAATTATCAAAAAGCTGCAAAATAAACAACAATTGGTCAGAATGAACTGATATTTCACCTGAATATACAACAAGAAAAAAGAAATGGTATGGTATAAAGAAAAAAAAAATTGATCTATTTTATTTTTTCCTATGCCATACCATTTTCTCCTTCTTCGTGTATATTCATGTGAAATTTCACGTTATTCTGATCAGTGGTTCTTTTATTACAGATTTTGAAAATTGTACTTTAGTTCACTGCATTTCACACTGCATTTGCTCAACGCTAATCCATTACAATCTGTAGAATATTTACATAACATAATCTTCAAAATCAAATATAAGTTTTATTGGCTGAAATTTTGTATTGTTAATCTTTAATTTTCAACACGTGAAATCATTAATTGACAGAAACTAGCTCTCATAGCATGTTTCAAAATTTAAACAACATTGCAACTGCTTAGTAAATCTACGTTCCTTTGCGATAAATATGAAATTAGAAACTATTAGAATATAAGCTTTCGTGCGAGATTCGGTGAAATATTAATAAACTTGAGCACGGTAAACGGCCTGCTTTGTATGCGTTATCTCAATGTTTCATCTTTGAATTCGGATTCTATTGTTCAGTTAATCCTAAGATTGGAAAAGTGATATTAAGATAAAAAAAAAAAGGAAGAAACAAAAGTAATGACGTTTTCAAACAAGCTAATGATTTACAGACGTTATTTAGCGAAGTAGTAGCAAAATTCCAGCTATTTTTTAGGGAAGTTTATAAAGATAATAGACTCCAAATTTAAAAAAAAAATGATATGTGATACATTGAAACCCCCTCTTTCAATCCATTCTAGGTTCTACTCAATCAAATAATTCATGCCAAAGTATTAAAGTTTGATAAACATCACCAGAGATGAATACATATTTAAATACTTAATTACTTTAAATATTGAAGTATGTGAAACTAGTAATAAAACTAACAATTAATAACTAACAATTTCATAAACTAAAGCAAGCTACTGCAACTAAGCAATGAATTATAAAAATTAATGCTAAATGATTATCACAATCATTAAAGAAAAGTTGGAAATGAGTATGATGCCATTTGGAATCACTAGGTCACAATTGGTCAAATATATAACATAAGTTTTCAAACCAACTTGGTAACCAATTTAATCTCACTCAGTTTCTCAATCAAGTCAATCTACAAGTTTTTGTACCTCAACGAACATCATTTTGAATTTTTATAGAATGTAGAGAAATACTTAGTAGATTCTAAATATATTGGTCTGCCGGAGGGGAAATGACTGAAATCGTTAAAAAATCGATTTTGAATGAGTTGAATTAGATCCGAAAACCGAATACGGCCTTACTTAACAAATAATAAGTACTCTTTTTTTATTTGGAAACCCACCACTCTTTAATTTTAAATGAGGAAGGGTACAGACGATTTGACTTTTCCGGTGCCAAATAATTGCATTTTTTATGAACTGAGTCAAGTTGGCAATATATATATTAAGTCACTGATAACATAATATTTATTGTTAATGTAGTATCAACCAACATATTCATAATCTACTAGCATTTTTCGGCTTTCTATAAAACCTAAATTTCGGGTACCTCTTTATCTATTAAGAACTTATCTGAGCAGTATAGGTTACTTTCAAGGGTATGTTAGCGCTTAATTATTTGTAGAAAATTCAATCGAGAAAATAACAATGATAATAATGAATGGAAGGGATAAGTTATCTAAAATAAGTTCACAACTTGCTTCTTAAGAAAACTATTGGAAGATAGTGATTGTAAAGAGATCAAAAAATTGTGCCATGACTTCGTCAATGATTATTACCAGAGGCAGTCAATATTTTCTTAATCGCAATAGGAAAATAAGTACTTTATTTCTCTCAATGCATTATCGTTGATAACCGCTTTTAAAAGCCACCGCTGTTTTTTTTTTTTTTTTTTTTTTTTTTTTTCCCATGCAAATCATATTCTTGAGGAGCGTAGAATAAGTAAAGTGGTGTAAGTAAGGAATCAAATATGTTTGATATCTTAATATGTTTAATAGGTTTAGTTTAAGGGTTACTTAAAGATGTAGGGTTACGTTTCTATTTCAGAAATGAAGGAAATACGATTTGTGCTTTTGAATTATTTGCAAGTGTTTCTTTCAAGAATCATTTTATTAAAATAGTTATGAATGATTCCACACTTAAAATCAGGATAGTTTTATGCTTTGTATTGAATGAGTTTTGTATAAAACTTCCTTTAAAATGTACCGATGACAAATAAGTACTAATATATAGTGTTATCAGTCAAAAGACCATATAAAAATGGAATAAAATTTCATATTGTCTTTAGTTTGAAATATATTTAAGTTAAATTATTTCAGTTTTTTATTAAATGTATGTGAAACGTGTTTTTCTACGTGGTTATGTAAAAATAATTCTAGACCATTAGAAAAAAATCTGAACCACAATCGAAAAATAATTTGGTAAATCTGTTTTTTATAAATACGGCCATTTTCTAAAATTTTCATTATACATATTAGAATCGCTCATTAATACGTACATTTAAGACATCGACATAAAAACTGTATAAAACTATTGTAGATAGTTTACGCTAGCCATCAAATAGTATAAAAAACTAGATTAAAGTTTAAAAATGTAAACCAGTTATAAAAGTTATTATATACATAAATGGGGTAAAATGTTTAACGTGGTAAAGGATAAAATAATTGATCTAAAACAAAGTTTTTTTATATAATTTATATTAACTATATACCACACTGTCACATTCCCCGTTATAATTGACGCTAAAAGCAAATTCCACTTTAGATTGTTTGATATTTAAAAAAAAAAAATATCAAACAATATATTAAATAAAAAAACATTCCACATTTTAAACAATGATCTTTTGAACGTAGGTGTTCATATCAATTCTTTTATTATATGAAAAAAGATAAATATAATTATATTTCTTCTAAAAACAGGGTGGCCACAAAATTCAGGATAAATAGTTCCCTGATTTACCTGACAGATTTCTAAAATATTCCTTGATTTTAGGGCAAACTTTTTTTCAAATTTCCCCAATTTTCTTAGGTTTTCCAGATGTTTAGACTCTCTAATCAAATAGAACATGTATGCTAAAGAGATAATATGAAATTAAAAAAAAAATAGTTTTGCTGGTAATGAAAATTTTAAATTATTCCGTAACATTAAACTTCCAATGGCTTACCACCACAAATCTCCATGTAAATAGCGCCAAAATATGGATGAAAGTGCCTTAAACAATACAAAACTTCCCTGATTTTCATGAAGTTTTACTAAGTTCCCTGACATTTCCCTGATTTTTTTCCAGATTCAGAAAGCTCCCTGACATTTCCCTGATTTCCCGGTTTCCCAGTTCTGTGGCCACTCTGAAAAAGTATAATATTCTTAAAATGACTCAATTGAAATACAACCTACGCAAAATACTCAACCGAATCATAAAAAAAAAAAAAAAGTCACTCCGCTAAAATCTAAAAAATTAAACTGTACAACAAGGGACGCATTCCAAAGAAACTTTGATGAAACAAATCAATAAAAAAAAATCTCAGTAAACACAAAAAAGGAAATTCCATTTGCAATAAAGCATTAGAAACATCTTAAAAATAACTAAGTAAACGGGGAAGTCAGTCAATTATATAGACATAGTTCTTGTGTCCTTTTAAGTTTTTTTGCACCGTTTTTTCGGTTGATTTTTTATCAAAGTTTTTTCATCCAGATTCAAAGTTTTTGTCTGAACTTCTCCCAGAAACTAAAGAATGTATATAAAAAAATAAAAAAAACTGAAATAAATATCACGCTATTTCTCTACATATCGAATAATGGAGATGTATTAGCACTTTTTTTTAATAAGAAGTTCTGAGAAATTCCAAGAATCTCGGAAATATTTGGCAATTTTTTTTTGCTTAGTGGCATATTGACCATTTTTGACACCCATTTACCGCTTAAGAATGTAGAAACAAAACTTTACATAATAGTTCCCAAAGTGATTGTCTTCCTGTCAATTTGAAAACAAAGTTTAAATATTATGTCTAATTAACACAAGAGTATTTTCCATTCTGCGATTTATATAAATATGCGTCAACTTTTATTAAGGGGGGGGGTCTACGGTAAGAAATTTGAAAAGTCTTCAGAATACTTTTTTGTTTTAATAATTTGACATCCATTTACCGCTTAAGAATGTAGAAACAAAACTTTACATGATAGTTCTCAAAGTGATTGTCTTTCTGTCAATTTGAAAACAAAGTTTAAATATTGTGTCTAATTAACACAAGAGTATTTTCCTTTTTGCGATTTATATAAATATGCGTCAACTTTTATTAAGGGGGGGTCTACGGTAAGAAATTTGAAAAGTTTTCAGAATACTTTTTTGTTTTAATAATTTGGCATCCATTTACCGCTTAAGAATGTAGAAACAAAACTTTACATGATAGTTCTCAAAGTGATTGTCTTTCTGTCAATTTGAAAACAAAGTTTAAATATTGTGTCTAATTAACACAAGAGTATTTTCCTTTTTGCGATTTATATAAATATGCGTCAACTTTTATTAAGGGGGGGTCTACGGTAAGAAATTTGAAAAGTTTTCAGAATATTTTTTTGTTTTAATAATTATATTTATCATTTGGTATTGCATAACGTTAATGTTTTATCTCTGTATAGATCGAAACTTCAAATACTCAGTGGTTGAATAGTTTTTTTTTTCATTTTGGTAACTTAGAATTTTTCTTTAAACATTAAACCAATATATAACAGAAGAAAAGTTCACTATAAATGCGTATACTTTTTAAAGAATTTTTTTTTTTTGGTTTTCTTTAATTACCTTCTCGAATTATTCATATATGTATTTTTTAAATACTATACTTTTTAAAAAAAACTTAAAGTTTACAATGATTTTTTTTTAATCCAGAATTGTTTACAATCAATGTAATTACAATGTCAAAAGTTTTGAAAACAATTGACTTGAATCAATATGAGAAATTTAGAATTGCTATTTGCATAAGTAATTTTTGACTTATTCAAGATTATATATATATATATATATATATATATATATATATATATATATATATATATATATATAAGTGTTGGTTTTTATGAGAGAAAATAATTTCAAATAAAGCATATCTTTTGAAAAATTGTAAAAATACAACTTGTAAATTAAAAATTTGAATACTTCCGGATCCCAGACCTTTTTAGAACAATTAAAAAAATATTTCTCCAATGGAACTTAGATTTTGTTCAAGCGTAATTATTAAATGATCATATGATCAGTAGACAGCAAAGAAATAGATTTAAAAGGTAATTTTCACTATTTAAAGGATTTAATTTAGCATTAAATTAGATTAAGTTATCCAATATCATTCGTTTTACAATTGATAATTTTTTTTCTTCTAAATTCTAAAACAAATGCGAACTTTTGAAATGTGATTTGTGCTGTGGTTTTGAATTAGTTTGTTTTTTTTAATTTAATTTTTTTACATTTTAATTATCGTTTGATTTAGTTTAGTTTAGTAATGCTTTGAGGTTTAGTGGCAACGATAGTAAATCGTGTGTTGATATTAGAATTCAAAATTGAAAGAAAAAAGATAGCGGGAGTATATTTTTTGCATAAATAATTCTGAATTTTATAAAAAAGGAGTCGTATTCTTAATATTCTGAAAAATACATACAGTACACCTAAGACATATGTCCTAGTAATGATAAAATTAAATGTCGTTGTAAGAGTCAAATCTAATTCATTGCGTCGAAGTCCTGCAATTTTTTAGTCCCATCCATTTTAGAAGACCCAGCAAATTAGGGCTTACTCTTAAAAAGTCTTTCTCGAAACAATAAAAATCAACTTAATGCCCTCGAAAATGACTTCCACCACTTTACACTCGAAGAACTTACTTACGACATTTTTTCCCATCTCTCGCTCTCTCTCGCTAGAAGACGGGAAGAATCGAGAGTACATTAAGTCAGGGGTATAGGCAGTAATTATGTGGTATTAAAAACAAATAAACAACGGACACCCAGGGAAAGAGAAAGAAAAAGAAAAAGCTTTCATTATTTTTGAAGCCACGCAACTTTTTTTTTTCTCTCGCCTTGCCTTCTTCCTTAAGTCTTTTATTTTTATAAATCCTTAATCTATCGAAAAAGAAGTTAGTTTTTTTTTTTTGGTTACCTCTTGGAAAGGAGTTTATGGAAAATAAAAAAAAAATAAACCAAGGAGGGAAGGGGAGTCGGATATATAGGAGAAATGAACGGATGAAATTAGCGGTGTGTGCAATTTAGGAGGCCATTAAGGGCTGGTGGGGGTGGTAAGATAGAGACAACAATATTGATCAGGATGTTGGGTATTATTTTGCCGAGGACTAATTTTCTTCCCATTTTCGCTCCGTCTGGGAGAGTGATTCCGATATTCATCGGCAGGGACAATAAAGTTACTATTGATCATGCCGATGAATGGTTGAGTTTTTTTTCTTTTCTTTTAAGTTGCGTGTGGAAGGACTTTTTAAAGGGGGGGGGGGTGTAGAAGAAGAAGTAAACTGTAGTGATGGTTGTAATTGAAATGTTTGAAAGTCTGGAGATTGTCTTCATGAGAAATACCACTGAGAAGAAGCTTTTTTTCTTCCCCCCTCCCCGACCCCCGTAATAAACTGAGAGGCGACTGCAATTTTTGGACCCCATCGAACATCATTTTGAATATTTTATAGAAGTTGGAGAAAAGTGAGTAGATTACGAATCCACTGGTCTTTCGTGGCAAAAAAGGCCGAAACTGGTCCAAAATAGACTTTTAATAAGTTGAACTAAATCCAATTGCCAAATGCGCCATAACTTGCCAAATAATGAACCCCTTTTTTTTATTTGGTAACCCTCACTCTTTTAATTTTCAATTAAGAAGGTTGCAGACGATTTGGATGTGTGGCAATGGCTTAGTTGCATCTTTCACAAATGAGCCAAATTAGCAATAACATTACGTCACTGATGACGTAACTGATGTCGCCAATTTGGCTTACTTTTAAAATATACAAGTTTTCCGAGCCAGAGATCAGAAATCGTTCGCGATTTTTCTCATTGAAAATCAAAATGCAGAGGATTGCCAGACAAAAAAGTTTGTTCTCTTTTTGGCAAGTTATGTCATATTTGGTAATCGGATTTTAGTTCAACTCATTCCAAGTCGATTTTTGATCAGTTTCGGCCATTTTTGCCACGGCAGACCAGTGGATTCGTAATCTACTCACTTTTCTCCAATTTCTATAAAAAATTCAGAATGATGTTCGATGGGGTGCAAAAATTGCAGTCGCCTCTCAGACTATAAGTGAAAGGCGGCGGCAAAGAACGATCAGGATCCGTTTATCTCAATTCTCCTGAAAAGCTGTTGTAAAGTTTCAAGTCTCAGGGCTTGTATCTGGGTTGAGATAAACGATTGCTGAAAATCTCACGTACCATGATATTTATTTGCCAGAGGACTCCGTGTGATCAAACTATATGCTGTAGCATTCATTGCAGATGGAGAGAAACCCTCGATTTCGAAAAAAATGGACTCTGATCGTTCTTTGCGGTGGCCCTTCAAATGAAATAATTTCTAAGAAGTATTTTATGTATACATATACATTAGGAATCTCAAAATTCGACTCAAGTCTGCGTTTTAAAATATTCCCGAATTCATTACCATTAAAATGATACAATTTTATTACTGAGACTCAAATTACTTTTTAAATTACAGTAGGTTTTGTGAACCTGTTTTGTATCACGTTCCTTAGTGTAGTAAACTTTAAACGCATTTTCTAAAGAATGACGTTTAGGTGTTATATGACTTTACGCCAAAGGTCATAACTTCACAATAAATTATCCGATTTACAAAATTCTAGTTTTGTTTTGTCGACAATAGTTGTGAATGTGTTTTCTATGGAGCATCTAATATATATTATTATGAACAAATTTTGTATGCATATTTTAATCTTAATTTTTTGTTAAAAACTATGTATTTTTTTAAAACTTTTTATTTAAAAACTTATAATTAAATAAATATTGAAGCCAAATTCAAAATTCTCCATAGTAACATGCAGCAATATAATATCTTTTATTTGCAATGAAAATATTACCTCTAAGTTAATTACAAGTTTATTTATGTATGTTCTAATAATGTCCTAATTAGTCACTTTAATTGCAAATAGTTGATTAAAAAATTAACGGAAAAAGAAAGTTTATACATAAAAATTAATTTTTTTTAATTCTGATAGACTTCCAAAAAGTTTGAAATTATAACCTAAAAATTAAAGGAAATCATATCAATTGTATATGTATACCTTAAGGATATAAGGAGTGAGAAAAAGATTTGAACGAAATTCAAAAGTATTATAGTTACAATATATAACGATGCGACACTTTGACATTGAAACTTTTGAAGGTTAGATTATCAGTTTCCGGGTCAATGTATCGAAAACTGAATAACCGTCATAGCATGCAACGAAATACAAATATGACTCTCCTTTGCATTTGACTATGGTAATTGATGTTTATAAAACAGCTATTGTACTGAACCAACCATAAATAAGTGTAATAGTTTTCACGCAATAATTTACTTAACACGTTGACTGCCAACTACGAGATATCTCGTAGGTTGTTTATTTGGCCAGGACGCCTACTACGAATCATCTCGTCCCTATACTACTTGCCATATTTGTACAGCTACTAGGAGTCGGAAATATCGATCAAAATAAATATCGATACTATATCATTGCATAGGAAAAAATATCGATAAAATATCGATATATAGATACATGATTTTTTATAAATTGGATTTTCAATTTTCCAGAAGCAAAGTTTTTCGGGACAAATTTCCACTTTTCATGATTGCTTTTATGTAAGGTGACTACTTTTTCAACTGAAATGGATCTATTACAAAAAAAAAAGTTATATTTTCGCTTAATTGGTGCAGTGATTTAAAGAAAAATTTAGATAATTTTCAATAGCTTTTAAGTATATGGCAAAATATTGAATATTGGTGCCATTTTAACTGTCTCGCAGCCAAGTTCAAACTTTAGTTTTGAAGTTTTTGAAAAGGGAATAAGGAAAATCGAAAAAACACATGCAACTACCAAACGATCATCAAAAAACTAAAAAATTTTGAAAATATCGATATATCGGTGACTTTTATTGATATTTTTAATATTGATATTTTTTTTAAAAATATCGTCGTATCGATAAATCGCCGACCTCTAACAGCTACGAGAAAACTCGTAGCATAACAGTGTAAATGTAAATAGATGGCTTCAGGAAAGAGAATAAAATAAAAATCAGGTTTGGCTTAAATGAACAGAAAATATAATTATACAAAGTTTATTTAAAAAGAAAAAGTTTATACAGGGAAATAAATTTTTATGTTTTGTGATAATTTTTTAAACAATCTGCCACGCAAAATGCTGGGTTCTCTTGACAGATTGGACAGAAGTAACGTGTTTCGCGCCGTATCGTCGTACAGCGGGAATAGGGAAAAATTCTATTGCAGAATTCCGTGTTAAATACAACGATATGAAAAACTTTTTGACTCTAATTTTAAAAAAAATTATATTTTCATTGAAAGAAAAGTTGATATTTTATTTAAAATTTTACGGGAAAACATTTAAAGCACGGACGAAAAAATAGGGGAAAATATGCTCAATACTAGCACATGAAATACATGTCACTAACACTAGCAAAATAGGCGTTTAGAATATTTAGTGCGCTCAGGTTTACTTTCGACTAGAAGTATTTGCAGATCAGGAAATTATAATCCCCATTTACAATAAAATTACACACTAGTGCTAAACAGTACTTTAAATATCAAATGGTCTTTTATAAAAGAACAAAAATTATTCTTACACAGAAATAAATTAAAGATAAGAATGAATGTTGGGGGGGGGGGGGATACCATAACCTCCGCTAAATATACTTTAAAATGAATATTACACAGCAAAATTTACAAACCTCATTAAAAACTACAAATAATACATAAACAACCTTTTAACTCTTTTTAAATAATTTATTTTAACTTCGATTTTGAGTGTGCGTTTGTCGATGACGGGCAAATTTGCGGAGGCCTAATTAACCAACCGCTTGACGTCATCCTATCGGGCTAAAACTTGGCAGATACATTCGATGTCGATGACAATGCATTCTATCAAAGTTTGTGGCTGTAACTGTCACAAAAAAAGTCGCTTTTACGAAATGCTAATAAAATAACTTGCCGTCATCCAATTGCGCTAAAATAGCATTTAATCGCCCATTGAAGAAACTCTTTGCTGTTGCCAAAATTGTTTAAACAAATATTAATAAAAAAATATTTTAACAAATAATAAAATAAATTGTTTTAATCAGAATAAATAAAAGATATTTGGATGCAAGTGTATAAATTCGCATTAATTTTTAATGAATACATTTTGAATTGTAGTTTACCGGATATTTTGCTGATAGAGATGTTTTTAACATTTCTAATTAGATGCCAACACCAAGCACACGCTGGAAACAGAAACGGCGCTTTGTTAATGAATATAAAAATTGGCGATGCATGTAAAGGATTTATATTAAAAATTTAGTTTTCATGGGTTACATTATTAAGCATTTATTGAGTAAAGATTGAAATAACATTTTAGAAGACTAACATTAGAAGACTGACTAGAATCCATAATAAAACGCTTAAACATTATCCAGCACTCAAACCAATACCTTCAATACTTTTGTTCCCATTCCCCTCCATCCGAAAACCTTCACACAATCAACCTCCCGCGATCTACTGAGATACAAATGAATGAAACAAAACATGGAGATTTTCAAAAATCATGTTTCTCATATGAAATCATCTCCTTGGATAACTCCTCACTCAAACCTCACCACCTCAATCAACTCCACACACCTCATCCAAATCCACCTCACACCATCCTCCTCAACATCTCTCCATCCTTACTTTCCCTAATCCCTACCAAGATCTTCCTCTTCCTAAAGAAAAGAAAGAGAAAGGACATCCTTCGCTAAGGCGTTTAGACGAAAACGTCTTCCTCGTAATTTTAGTTTTTTTTTTTTTTTATGTCAAAGGGCAAGTACTTCCCTTTGTGGTTACCAAAGAAAAGGTAATTTATAAAATTATTAATATGTTTTCCTGTTAGTTTTTAAGCTAATACTTTGTAACCTACATAAACTTAGCATAGGTTCGTTCTTGTTTCCAAATAAGCGTGCATAATAACATTAGAGCTTTTTTTTTTTTTTTTAGAAATATAAAACATATTTTATTATTTATTAGACTGTTTTATTTCGTATATTTTTATGTTAATATTCTCTCTCTCTTAGAATTTCATCGTTTTTTTGTTGTTTTTTTTGGGTTTTTTTTCCAACTGCAGTTTTGCCTGTTCGGTGGCTGACAGTTCTGGAATAACAATAAGTTAATTTTTTTAATTGAACTGTGTGTCGTCTTGTATACCTTCAGAAAAGAAATGCATTAAAGGATAGAATTGTATCATGCACAAACTAACGTGAATACCTTGAAAGTTAGCCACACAGCACAAACTAACGTGGATACCTTTAAAGTCAGCCACACAGCACAAACTAACGTGGATACCTTTAAAGTTAGCCACACAGCACAAACTAACGTGAATATCTTTAAAGTTAGCCACACAGCACAAACTAACGTGAATATCTTTAAAGTTAACCACACAGCACAAACTAACGTGAATACCTTTAAAGTTAGCCACACAGCACAAACTAACGTGGATACCTTTAAAGTTAACCACACAGCACAAACTAACGTGGATACCTTTAAAGTTAGCCACACAGCACAAACTAATGTGAATACCTTTAAAGTTAGCCACACATAAAAAATCGTTCTCACGCCCTTTCTAAAAGATGATAAACTTACAATTGACCCTTTCGCGAAATTCATTCCCATGAAGTAAAGTTGTTTCAATTTGCTTTTATGCTATATATTTTGTAAGCTAATAACTTAGAAATAAAAGTCGTCCATAAATAAAATTTTTAAAAACATAGCTTTCCTACCATAAACGAAACTTATGGACTACTTTTTTTATGGTATGGTTTTAGTCAATTAATTACACATAGCTTTTATATTAGAAAATATGCAATAACAATTTCAGACACGGTAAAGCTCTCAATCAAACAAAATCTGAACTTCCCGCGAAAGCAATAAAAACAGGCAAAAAAAAAACTTTCAGAAATAAAACATTAAACATTAACTCTATGTTGATAAAGATACGAATCTAATTATCAGTTTTCTAAGCTTTATTCAAAGTACTGAATTTTCAATTAAAAAATCAGAAATCAATGTTTACACTGAACTGAACCGTGTCTGAAAGTTATAAAATTTCTAAACAAAGAAAACGACTCGTAGAAAAACAAGTCTTAACACTTTATCATAGGATAATAACTTACATTAACCAACGTTAAGGCATCATGATAAACCAGTGACGTAATCAGAAGAAAAACATCGAGACCACTTCTCTCTTCCCGCATCCTTAATCCCTCCCCGTGCTCTCCATCTTCCCCCTCCCTTGGTGGCAGATGGCTTTGTTTACCTCGGGAAAACACATGGACGGGATGCGGCTCCTCTAAACCCACCTGCCTTGGGGAACGTGTGACGCATCTCTTGGCGAAACCCGCTTGGGATGCTTTGGACGTTGGGGTTTTGTAAAAGGAGGGAGGGGATGTGATATGGATGTATTCAAATGGGGAAGAGAATTGAGAGATGTATGTGGCCGTAGGATGTTTTTGGATGTCATATTTAGTTGGTGGGTGGGTTGGGCTTGAAAGGGATACTTTAATGTGTGCGTGGAAGTGAACAATATGATGTAAATAAGTGGACTTAAGAGTTAATTTTTGTTAGCTTAGGATAATTGAATAATTTAAAAAATGCAAGGTAATGAATAATGTGATGTAAATAAATTAGTGGTTTTTCATGCTTACTATTTAAAGTAACTGATTGATTTTGATTTTTTTTTTAAACGGTGTAATTATATTTCTTGGTATTTATTTTCACTTGTATGAGTTACCGAATTCAAAAACTTAAAATTGAAGACCAACGTTATTTCGTAAGATAATATTTGTAAGTGTTTGAGAATTATTAGAGCAATATAAATTACTAGATTCTAGATTTATTAACGAATTATTTTTAAATATGTTGCGTTTCTATTTTTGGGGATTTTATTTTTTACATGGTGTGGTTATAGGGCAAGTTTAGAATTCCGAATTCCAAACTTGAACCGAACTGAATTCTGATACTTAAATACCAGTTGAAATCCGACATTTTTTCAGAAAACAGTATTTCTAAGTGTTCGAGGAATATTAGTCGCGTGTAAATAACTAGATTTTAGTAAATTTAAGTTCATAGTTTATGTTAAAGTGTTGTATTTTGTTAAAGTGTGTTGTATTTCAATTTTCATACTTATTTTGTCTCACGTGAGTCACTTAACTTTTCTGCCTGTCACATTTTACTGGCATTGGTGATTCTGTCACCTTACCTTGCCGATATGAAGGACGGTGGAATTGCAGAAGCTTTTATACTTTTTCCATTCGTGACACCCATTATACTAACGTACAACTATATAAACGAACTTACTTATACTTTTGTTATAATTTTTAATGAAGCCCATTAAGCATATTTGCACCCAAACTCTGCGGGAAACCTATAGCACCCCCCTGACAGAAAATTTATTCCAAAATTTATGTCCACAAAACATCAAAACTGGCTTATGAAGTCAAATGCTAAAACAAAGCGTGATATTGTTCACAATTTTCCCTATCATTTTTAGCAGAAAGACGACAGTAAAACAATTATCATATCAACTGAATTATATTACTCTAACTATTTCTGTGCGAAAAGCTAATTCATCTCAACCCACATATATCTAATTCAATAGGGTTTAAGAGTGTTTATTGTGAATTTTATTTCTTTTTACCAATGGAAACACAAGACTGACTACAATTTCAACCAAAATTCATATACCATAATCAGTATTTTTTCCCCAAAATGAGTTTTTTCAGACGTAACAAAGCATTGACACAACGAAACGTTATTTCCAATTAGTTTTTTTTTCCAAACCAAGTGACGTAACTCCATATTACGAAACACAATCCACAATCAAAACCATGAACATTTCCACGACTTACAAAGGGTTTACATGACAATGAACTTTGCTTTACATTACAAAGAACCTTCGCACCTTGTACCCGAAAAGAAAGACATCCAATATTTGATGAAAGCGGCTATGTATATATATAGCTCTAAACCGACACATCAGAGAAGCCATCGTAAAAACATCGCGGAAGAAAAGATACTTTTGTTGTTGTTATCCTCCTATTCTGATTGCTTTTATGATGACTGCAAGATGCTTACGCAGAATTGAAAGAAAACAAATTTATTATTTGCCGATACACACACAGGAAAGATCGAGTGAGGATTCCGCAATTTATTTGCTGGGCATTGTTTAGTCGGCTCATCACGTACAACAAAGAGATTGACATATGAATTTTCATTCATTCGCCTGGATAACAATAACAAACAGTGGAAAGAAATAAAGTATAAATCTGGTGGAAAGACAAACGTGGGATTCAAAAGTCTAAAAGTATCTTTTTTTCTGCGTGTGTTTGAAGTTGAATTGATCACAAAAAAAAGCTGGTATAGGTAGATGCTGACTGGTAAAGGTGACATTGAGATTACTTTGGGAAAGATAGGTTGTGAAAGTTTTTGATTACTTATGGCTTTGGATATCAATTTTAAGTCATTTCAAGTAATGGTGATTTTACTAATTGATAAATTAATGCATTGACTGATTACTGAATAACTTTTTTTTTTATCTCGGAATTCATAATAGTGATTACTTTTAAACTATAAATATGAATAAAACGCTTCAATTAGTAATAAGATTTCAGTGTAGAATGCCCCTTGTTGGTTGGTTGTTTTCAGATTATCTGGCGCCGTCAGCAACACGAGGGCTATAATGCGCCGAAACATTCGTCATTAGACAAGCCAACATACATTTACAAACACCCATGCCAACACGGGACTCGAACCCGCAACCTCGCGGTCTAGAAGCTAGCATGCTAACCACTATACCGTTTGGTCGGCTAGAATGCCCCTTGATTTGAGACGTTTTAATTGATTACACCCAGTTTCGTTACTTTTTTTTTCCATTTTATTGTTATTATTATTATTATTGATCGAAAGTTTTTTTTTTCCCCCCTTCTTTTTTTAATTTGTTCTAAGTTGTGTTAGCTAAGTGGTAAACAGCACACATTTTTCAGCTTAGCAATTAAACAGAACAAACGGCTGGAGTACTTTTGTTTAAATCTTCAATGCTGTTCTAGTTGCCAACGCCTTTCTTTGCATCATAAAAATTCGCCAAAAAAAAAAAAAATAAATAAAAGGATATCAAAGATATAAACACAACAAATAGCCAAATTGTTATTGACGGTAAGATTTATAGTGAATTGCAATTAGCACTTAAAATCTAAATTAAATGTAAACTTCTAATTTAAGGTTGTATTCTACAACAGGGAGGCCACAAAAATCAGGAAAAAAAGCCCACTGATAGATTCTCTGATTTCCCTAACTAAAAGATTTCTAAAAAATTCCCTGATTTTTTTCACTCCAACTTTTCTTGATGTGTAGACACTCTGATAAAATAGAAAATGTATGATAAGGAGAAAATATGTCATTTTTTAAAAAACGGCTTTGGCGGTAATGAAAAGTTTAAATTGTTCCATAACATCGAACTTCTAATGATTACCAACACAATTCTTTGGGTAAATGGCGCCAATATATGCTTGAGTAGGAAAACGTTCCTTTCAAAACAGTAGAAAATGTCCCTGATTTTTATGAAATTTAAAAAAAAAAAATATTTGACGTATATCCGATTTTTTCCAGAATCTGAAAGCTCCCTGAGATTTCTCTGATTTTCAAGTTCTGTGGCCACTCTGAATAGCACATATTTATTACACATATATTCGATTTTCTAGAACAATGAAATTAGTAAACTTATAGAAGTATTATGAAATTGAGTTAAAAGTTCGAGCTCGGATACGATTTCTGTCGTTGCACTTGCAATTAAAAATTCTATCCCCCTTTTCCGATTATTTTACGAACTCCAGACCCTCTTATCAACAAATAAAAACACTTTAATAACATAATTCAAATGATCGAACGCTACAAACAAAAACCCAGCGTTCTTTCGAGAACTGCTTAAAAACATCTCCCAAGCAAGTCATTATTTTTAATCACTTCAATGAGCAACTCCCCCCCCCCCCCCCTGAAAGTCACATCCAAACGATACTGTATTTTTAAGTCCCCCTTCACAAACACCAAACGATACAAACAAACGCAGACGATAAGTTTTGTCTTAACAAGTCTCCCTGGACTGAATTATTGGTCCGTATGAATCGTCAATAGACCTCCCCCTTTAGTTTTCAATTACTGAACTATAAACTTTTTTCAGATTAAAGTTACTTGCTCTACAAGAGGGATAATTAGGATGAAGGTTTTTTTTTTCCCTGTGTTTTTCCCTAATACAAGAAATTATTTTTTATGTTATTATCGATATTGTTATTATTTAAGTATAAGAGCTTATTTGAAAATGAATGGTTGGAGAAGCTATAAATAAGATATTTGAGTTTGGAAATTGAATGATTTTTTTTTTTTTTATTGGGACGCTTAAATATTTATAATTAGTGTACATTGGGACGGCTTAATATTTGAAATTAGTGTACTTTGGGACGATTCAATAGGTCTTACGTTGGCACGGTTTACCATAGATATTTGCCACTGCGGGAAAAATTTGATATTTATAATTAGTGTATATTGGGGAAACTTAATATTTGAAATTGGTGTACCTTGGGACGGTTAAATATTTCTTACATTGGTACCCTTTACCATACATAATTAGTGCACAGTGGGGAAAAGTTTATTATTTATAATAAGCGTGCATTGGGTCGGTTAAATATTTATAGTGTGCATTGGAACGCTTTAAAATGTATAATTAGTGTGTATTGGAACAGTTTCATGTTTTGTTTGAATGAACGTGTTTGATTTGATATTGGAAATATTCTGGCGAAGAAACTACACTGTTACAGAACATCGTTAAATCAAGATCTGGAAAACTGAAGATACATCTTGCGGGAAGGGAGAATATCTTCTTTCAAGGCGCAACCGCACGCATTTGCACTTTATATAGGAGAAAACATGGAAATTTAAACATAACAACCGAGAAACCAAATTTAGGCTATCTGTTACAATCGCCGACGTGTGTACTTTGAAAATAGATACTACAGAACATCAAAAGTAATACACGCGCTGTTAGATTCTGTAAGTTAGATTCATTGAGTCAATTAAATATGGTTACTGTATTTAACTTCAATACAAATAGCAGGTGAACAAAGAACTTTATTATTTATTTGGCAACAAAACATCGATTTCTGAAATTGCTAGATGCACGTTTTGTAACTTTGTAAATATGTTAAAAAGTTGGTAGCATTTCCCCCATTATTATTTTTATTATTATTATTATTATTATTATTATTCTTTATATGTGAAAACGAATAAGCCCAAATCTAAGTCGTTCCACTTTAGAATTCTTAATCACAACTGCTGAAATAACATTTTTTTTGTGTTTTTTTTAAGTGTTATGAATATAAACTAGCTGATGGGTAATTAAAAGATTCGGTTAGGGGAGCATCGCAAAAATCAAACTATATTCAGATGTATAAAAAAAGCCCAACCTTTATGTAAACAACAATTAACTGGAAAAAAATAATATCCGATTGCACAGCATTCATTAGTAAAGTTATTTACCTAGAATAAATTAAAATACAACAAAAACTGAATACAAGAAAAGCTCCATAAAACAAACAAGGCAGAAAAAAAAGTCACCCCCAAAAAATCAATCTCAACGGATTAAACTTCATTAGCATTCGGGGCTATTTTTTACTCTTGTTTACTCTATTGCAACACTCTTGCGAAATAATGTGACGCAGCATAAATTTTTTTTGATTATTTTCCGTTTTATTACATTTTTTTTCCAGCTAGTTTCCCATCGCCTGAAGTGCAGTGGGAAAAGTGAGCCACATACCCCCTTCCCCAACAATGTCCAGCTGTAGATGCAGTTGGGAATGTTTACATAAGGCCCGGGACGTTCCATTTTGGGATTGCGCCTAACAAACAATGCCCTCGGAGGGGGGTTGGGCACTTGGGATGGGTGTCCTCATTTGAGATGCGAATCACTAAAGTGATCGTAAGTTGAGGTTTATTATTAGGGGGGACTGTTGGTGTTTGTATAAGGATGGCTTTGATGGACCCGTTGGGGTTTTTATGCGTAAGAACAAAAACTAGTCTAAGTAGATTGCAGATGTTGTATATAAGGACCTATAGTAAATTAAATAAATATTAATAGATATTTTGAAGTATTAAAATGATTGAAATGGGAAATATTTCACTAAAAAATACAAAAGGAAAGAAAGTGGTCCATTTTGCTTACAAGATTATTCACAAAGTAGTGCAAAGCGCATTCAAGAAGTTGCAAGAGATGGAAAGTTTATTTTTCAAAAATGTAGATTCGCCGACCAAACGGTATAGTGGTTAGCGTGCTAGCTTCTAGACCGCGAGGTTGCGGGTTCGAGTCCCGTGTTGGCATGGGTGTTTGCAAATGTATGTTGGCTTGTCTAATGACGAATGTTTCGGCGCATTATAGCCCTCGTGTTGCTGACGACGCCAGATAATCTGAAAACAACCAACCAACCAACCAAAAATGTAGATTCAATGTCTTCATAAAATGTTAATTAATAATGTAAAAATTTTCTGTTCGAGTGAATAATTTTAAATCAATTTTTTTATTCAATTTTAAATTGTCGATTCTTAAATGTATTCGATTGTAAATTGATTTTATTTTGACTCGATTTTAAATATATTCTTTTAAATTCGACTTACAATCGATTTTTTTATTCTATTTTTAATCGATTTTTTTTATCGATAAGAGTACGATTACTTTTTTCCGGTGAATTATCCTTTTAAATAAGATCGTGTTTGAAATTTCCTAAATTCCAAGTAAAAGGTTTCAAGCAACTAAAATAAAGAATTCGCCATATGTTGTTCGTAAATGCAGAATCCGATGCTGAATACATAAAAAATAATAATTTCTTCGCTTGTAAACTATAGTAATCAATCCAAATAATTTCTAATATCATGATTATATACCCTACATTTCTGTCAGATAAAAAAGTGGTAATTGATTGGACGCATCAAAGATTTTTTTTCCCTAATTATATCATTGATATAATTCATTTAACATCCAAAGCGTCATAACAGAAATAAAAAAAAAGGACACAAAAGAAAGAATTGCGGTTACAATGGCTGAGGACAAACTGAGTGTGGAGATTTAATTGACGCATCTGCATGGGTATAACATGATATACTATCAAAGGTTCCAAAAACTATTATTATTATTATTTTTTTTTCTTTTCTTTTTTTTTTCTTTTTCTAAAATGATACCCTCATCTAAAAAAATCCTTGATGTGTATTAATTTCTATTTCGAATTGTTATTTTTAACCCTTACCAAAAGACCTATTAAAGGTAGGGAAATTTATTAAGGAGTTGTGGCACATGGAAAAAATTTCAGATTATAGATTTTAACTTTAGAATTATTAAAATTTAATTTCTTCTCTTTAAAATGATACCTCATTTGTAGTAATACGTCATTTAAAAGTATTTTCAATAATTTTTTTAATAAACACAAAACATGTAAGTAAATAATGTTTTTAAACTTAAAGTTGAACATCTCAAAATGTAGTTTTTCATGTTTGGAGGCACATAACTTAAAATCTATTTAATATAAATGCTTGCAATTTTTATGCATTTTTCTCTAATCTATATAAGTACTTTATCACAAGGAATAAATTATAAGTAGCATACTTTAAAATAATAATAATAATTCGTCGAAAACCTAAGAAGTGTTTTGAAATAAAATTTAAAATTTTTTTTGAATTTTTAAAAAATAAGAAAAGCTTAGTTTTAAAGTATTAAAATATTGTAGAGAGAAGATTTAAGAGTAATATAAAAATTGATTATTGAATGAGATGCCCCTAAAAGTTGTTGAATCTAACATGGACTCTAATGGAGGTGCCCCCTTGAACAAAATTACAGCCATAATTAGACCCTGATTGGTTACTTCTAATTACATTCTGAAAGGACTAAAGCATCCAAAAAGTACATTTGGTTAAAAACGATGCAAACTAAATCAAAACATTTTGCATTTTTTATCCAACAAACAACTATTTCCGGGTCCTAACCTACTGAAACACATCCTCACTTCGCCCATCATACACATCCATCCATATATCCGTTACCCATCTATTTTTAGATGCATCCAACACAATTTTCTCACACGAACCATCTTTTATTTACACCATAAATACATTTTTTACCACATAACGGGACCTTACAAAGCATCACCCCCCCCCCCTTCTCCTTAACATCAGTATACCCACCTTTCACCAATTCAGCACCTGTCACAAGCAAGCTGTCCCCATCCCCCATCTGCCATCGGATGAAGCGCCCCCCCCCCCAAGACCCCCAATTGTCAACAAAGCACCCCACAAAAAATGTACCGTAAGATGGGAAGCTGACCCCTCAAGTAAAGTACCCCCCCATTTTTATTTGTGAAACTAGAACCAAAAATAGCGTACCGTTATGGGTGTGCGTTATTTTTTTAGAGGGAGGGGGGTACGTTTTTGTTTACTTATTTATAGTAGGGGGGATTTTGCATTGTCCCCATTGTTGCGTCACCGTTGCGCTGTAAAACCGGAAGAGAAACTGAGAGATGTTGGATGTTACGTCATCGGGTGGAACTTCCCGCTGATTTGGCGAGAGGTTGGCAAGGAAAAAGTTTGGAATTGAAATTTTGAGCGCCAAATTGAACGCAGTTTTGCGAAGCGATTTAAGACAACACGTAGAGAAATTGAGAGTTGTTTAGTTGGTGCATTTAGAATTTTTTTTTATTTTATTTGTATGCATCAATAACGATCATTATATAATTAATTAATTTTGCGTACGTAAATTTGAAGTTTGATACTCCTATTTGGTTTAAATGGATATAATATATGGATTGTCATGCAGTGAAAGGAAAACAATCATTGGAATACAAGAAAAGGAAATAATGATAGAAATAAAAATAAATATAATGAACATAAAACACTAAAAGCGAATACTTGAAAGTATTGTGGAATTCTATTAACGTATGTTTTTATATTTTTCTATTAACGTATGTAACACAATGTTTTCCAACTTTTTTTCATCTTTTCAAAATTGAATTTTTAAAACATATTAGCAGCAATTTATGAAAAGCCGGCATTTTATAGAATACCTAGACATTTTACATAATGCCCGGCATTTTTAGGCAAAATGTGAAATATGAGAATTATTATATACTTTACCTAGGTAAGGTATACAATACATAGGCATTCTATAAAATGGCAAATGTCTTACGGCAAACTAGGAAAAAAGGCTCTTTTTTTTAATGCCGCTCATCCTCATCAACAATACATATTTTATTTTGAAAAAATTAATCATAAGCTTTTAAAATTTTTATTTAAAATATTTGAAAAAAATTCAAGTTGTAGAAAACCAAATTTATGCCTTTTTTATCAATGAAACAAAATAAAATATGAACCTAGTTGTTTCACCAAGAAAGTTAACATTTTACTTAATTTTATTTCTTATAAAAAGTAAAACAGGATCGTTAAATGAACTTTACAAAAAATTGCTAAATGTATTTCATATTTTGCAGGTTTGACACTTGGCAGGCAATGTGAAAAACGTTTAATCGTTTCTTACTTTGACGGCCAGGGCAATATATAAAATGCTGAATTATTCTAGAGAATGCCGGGCATAGTACAATATCGGTAACATATACATCTTAAGAAACTTAAACCATTACGTACTTTCGACGACGACTTTCATTTTCAGAAGTTGTTGAATTAAGCTTTCTTCAGCAACTTATGTTGTACAATAACAACGTAGCATTTTTTTTTATTTTTAATTAGAATACTAATTAAACAGAAAATTGCAGTAGATAAAATAGTTTACGAAAACAAAATATCAACTTACATTTTACATTTAAATTACAATAATTTTCTTTTTTGATAACTTTGAATAACTGATAGCTTACTTCTAAAAAAGAAAATTATTGTAATTTAAATGTAAGTTGATATTTTGTTTTCCTAAACTATTTTATCTACTACAGTTTTCTGTTCGATTAGTATTCTAATTAATAATAATAAAAAATGTACGTTGTTATTGTACAACATAAGAACATAAGTTGCTGAAGAAAGCTTAAAACAACAACTCCTGAAAATGAAAGTCGTCGTCGAAAGTACGTAAAGGTTTAAGTTAATATATATATATATATATATATATATATATATATATATATATATATATATATATATATATATATATATATATATATATATATATATTCATTCCAATACTTTATGGCAAATTTTATGTCTATTTTTTATACATTTCGAATATTACAATTCGACGCAATCTCTTGAATTCTTAACCCTTCCAAATAACTAATGAATTAAGTACCTTTCTATCAGAATTATCCAAATCGTAAACATAACAATCAAGCCAAATTAATAATAGATACGCATAATTAAGATAAAGCGCCAAATATAGCAATCTTCATAGAAGAAACACCGTTAGGTCAAGCCGCACAGGGGGGTGCTATTTCTGAAGGGGGGCAGAATGGTAAAGTCTTTCTTCGACGTCAGAACTGCAAAGCACCGGAGAAATAAATAAAAATACAGACAACAAAAAATCTGTTTAGCACCGTGAAAGTTAAGGCGGAGGGGGCCGGTATAAAAGAATTGTTTGCGAAAGCCTGCAACCCACAGCCTCGTTTTTTATAAGCATCCTATATATGGATGCAACTATAATTCGCGTATGGGAAAATCCATTCAAGCTATTTTTAGTGTATAAGACAACCAGATGGCTGAATACAGATTCGTGAATTTATTTACTTGTTTTTTTCTTCTTTTCGAGGTACCGTTGTAGACTGACAACAAAAGCTAGTACAATGGATAACGAAATCTATATTTTCTGTAAAAAAATATCCTCTGAAGGAGGGTTGGATGATGTTCAGAAAATGCGGAAGTGATTGAACACTTGGAGAAGGTCACGGAGGAAAACAGATGAAAAAAATAGATGCGTTGCGTTATATTGATACAGTGAGACATATTACAGTAAGAAGATAATTTTTTTGCTAAATTTAAAGTAGCACGTCTAAAGTATATTTTTAAGTGTGGATTTGGTTGGTTTTATTGTTTCATTAATTAGTTATTTGCAGAGTCACAAAATACATAGATGTTTGATATAATCTAATTTGGATAATATACAGGGACGTTCTGGTCATAGAGGTGTCTGGTGCAATTACCGGGCTGGCCAGTGTCTGCAAAAAATGGGCAGTGCCAGTAGGAAGTTAGATAATAAGTATAACTGGACATTCTTCATTTTGCAATTTTTTGGGAGCAATATTGTTTTAATTTTTGCAACGAACAATCAATGGTTTATGGAAATCAAGTTCACTCAAAGAGTGGTAGAAATAGAAGATAAGATTTTTTTTTTTTTTTTACTTAGTTAAACTAATTATTAAAACAGTTCAATTGCTAAAATTAACAAATAAAACTATTTAATTAATGAAAATAATTACGAAATATAAATAGTCATATAATAAAATATTTTAATTATTCAAATTAATATTGTCATTAATTACTGGAATTGTCTTATTATTAACAATAATTATTAAAATGTCTTTAATTATATTGAAAACTTGGGCCAGCATGAATCTAAAATACCGGGGCCGACTTTATGCCCCAGTAATGCCTCTGATAATATAGCGAAAATCCGTCAAAAATCAGGAGTGTTTCTATTTATCCTAGATTTGGAAACATCTTTCATATAAAAAAATTAAGGAATTTTCAAGGTACATCTCAGTTTTCGAGGAATTGATAAAGAATTTTTTTAAGTTTTCAAGGTTCCGTGCGAACCTTAATATGTTATTTTGCAATCTAAACCCAGTACACGGAAAATGCGGAAATTTAAAATAACTAAACCTGAAAAGAAACTACATCCACATAACAGAAGGATAATAGTAATATATTATAAAAGTTGCATAACTAGTTTTATACCTGTTATCTCTCAAAACATAAAAGTAAAAACATTTGAGCAACGGAAACTTTTATTTATACTATAAACGATAAGAGACGAAAATGTCCATTTCGACATATGGAGCAACGCTAAAAATAATAATGGATATATATTCTGGTTTGACGGAACGGTAAATCTTTTCTGAAGGGGCCCCAGGGGCTATACGGGGCCCGACAGGAGCCCCATATCTTAAGTTATGGTAATGCGAAATTCCTATTGTGGTAAAACAGCGACCTTGGAAGTCGTTGGAAGACAATTCTGGAACATATTGAAATTCAGGAAGGTTCACAGTCAGTTGGAACTCATCGAACAAAAGTAGAAACTTTCGTATCTTGTTTTCCTCTTCTGGCATTCTAGTGACCTATTTAGCTAAGATTAATTTAAGGGGTGAGTCGCCGTTGCTTATCTTTCTGGAATATATTTCTGTGTTTCCAATGACGTTTAGGTGATTTGGCTAAGTGGACAGTGTCTATTCGTTCGGTTGATTTGGTTTAGAATTTATTTGGCGCAAGTGCAACGCAAGCTATTAGTTCGGATTCGTACAGTTAGAAATTCTGAGCGCGAAATTCGATTCCTTCGCCATTTTATTTTGTAATTGTTGCTATTTTGAGTAATTTCATGCTACGAAAGAGTAATTTTAAATCGAAATGTGATAATCCATTACTTAAGTAAAACCTGTATTTTTTAAGTATTTTATTGAAAAAAGAATGAAATTGATTCTTTGGTGAATTCCTAGTTAAACAGCGAACAAAATATATATAGCTAAACCACACAAGACAGAGCTACGTATTATTGTACCCTATTTAAATGCATTACCTATTACCTAGTATAGTAAGTACCCATAGTATAGAAGTATAGTAATGCATTACCTAATATAGTACCCTATTTAAATGCATTACCTATTACCTAGTATAGTAAGTACCCATAGTATAGAAGTATAGTAATGCATTACCTAATATAGTACCCTATTTAAATGCATTACCTCTTACCTAGTATAGTAAGTACCCATAGTATAGAAGTATAGTAATGCATTACCTAATATAGTACCCTATTTAAATGCATTACCTATTACCTAGTATAGTAAGTACCCATAGTATAGAAGTATAGTAATGCATTACCTAATATAGTACCCTATTTAAATGCATTTTAGTCCATTTAAAAAATTTCCCCGGAAATGTTAGGAAGCAGAATGTTTTCGGAACTTGAAAAAGAACTTTGATTCAGTTTCTTATAAGGAGCCTCTGCAATAACTTTAAAACAAGAAGACATGATGGATATTGTAATAGATAATTATATTGATTATAGGACTCTCTTATGGGAGTTTTCCGGTTTACAACCGATTCAGAATACTAAAACAAGATATTTGAATCTTGAAAGAGGACGTGACCCTCTTTATATTTTCACTTCTCGTTGTATAGTATATCAGACCTAACAGAATATTTTTTTTTGGTGCAGTATAACTTCATAAAAAGTGCAATGTAATCATGTAACTTTATCAGAAAAACTAAACTCTTTTTTTGGAATTAAACAAGTTTGGAAGTTTTTTCCTTGATCATGAAACAAGTATAAGGAAATAATAAACTTTTTTTTTACGCTTTTTAAACTCTATTCTAAACCCTTACGCTTCCAAGAATTCCCAGTTATAAGCCACAAATAGATTTGCATAGATTTCGAAGCACCAAATATTTAAAATTTGATACGCAATAATAAAACGCACATTCCTCTTGGCGAGTTGCAAAAAAGCGTGTGATGTGAATGCCAAAAAGGTGTCACTTTACACCACAATCTCAAACCGAAATATACTTCCAGCTCCAAAACAATATACATAATATTTCACCCCATTTCCAACAAAAAGAAACAAACGCTTAAAGTGGCGTAATAAATACACGACAGAATAAATCTGAGATTCAAAACCCAACGCACTCATGGAACACACGTCGATGTTACTCAAAAGCGCGCGAAAAAAAAAAAAAATCGCAGACGATCTGATGTTTTTAGGCCAAAAAGAAAACAAAAAACCCAAGGTAAAATACTCCTCCTAAAATGCCCCGAGTGCTTTGCAGGATTTAGTAGGAGGAAAAAGGGGTGAAATGCCACACTTTACCCCTTAAAAGTCATTCTCACGAAGTAAAAATTCTCGAATAAAATTGATAAAAAGAAGATGGCAACAAAAATCTGAATACGTGAACTATATATATATGGATGGTTTCGATTGCAGTGTAATATATGCAATTCGAGTCTAAGAACACGTTTGTATGTGTACGCGGTAAACTGGGTATGGATGTATAAAAGGAAAGGTTTTTTCGGAACTTTTGGAAAGGTGAAATAGAATACGGCTTATACGCCTTCGGACTACTGAAAGGACAGAGGACTTTCACAGGGTTACCTTTCGTATATAATGTGTCTTTTGGGGGTTTTAAGGACAAGGGTAAAATGTCTAAGGTCAGTGGTGTACACATGATACAGTTCGTGAAATATGTGACAAAAACTTGTGTACATTCTTAATAAAAATAAAAACATATTAGAGTAAGCTGGATTGTTTTAAATTCATGCTAGTGCATTACAAAGTTTTGCTTTATGGAACGAATAACCAGTAGCACACAAATTAATACGTGCAACTTTAGTTTGGAGCTGTACTAATTTCACAACCATAAAAGTGATGCTTGTAGAATTTTTTAGAGTACAAGCAAACTAATGGTCACCGTTAACAACTATGTTTAGCTGCACATACTAAAAACTAGTACTTAGAAGAATGTTTTGGATGCGTATTCAAAAACATATTTAAATTTTATAAAAAAAAATAATAAGTTCAAACATCAATTTGATAAATCTTCAAATAGCATTTACAAGTGCTTAATTGTTTGAAACATAACGACTCATACAACTGATGCACTAAGTGAAAAACGAAAGACAAAGGGACATAACTTTTGGTCCAATGATTATGTAGTGGATACTATGTACTACATAACTGTTGGTGCTGAAGACTAGACGAATTCTGAAACTGTACGTAGCTTTTAACTTGATTTTTAGATGAAAAATAACCAATTTTGACATTGTTTGATTTCTGTAAAATGTGCATAGGCAGAAAACATAAATAAAAAAAAATCGGAAAATATATATTACTAATAAATAACTACTACTATTTAGCGGGTGAAACAAGTATTTATTCAAATCGTAACATCAAGCATTTAATATTAAAAATAAATTTTACATTTCGAACTCACTATTTCATTTTTTTAAAACTAACAAAAAACTAAGTTTACATCAAATAAACTCACATATTTCACCTTGAAGTAACTACTTATGAAAAGTAGTCTATTCATCGCAGTGCTCATGTAAGAATTTGCTTTAAATGCCAGACAAGTACATAGAGGCAATGTATTATACAATAAAGAAAGATATTCATTTAAGCAATCTTGACCCGAATAAATATAACCATTCACAGTTTTAAGCTAAAATAATATCCGAGTGCTAAGTCCATTGGTAAATAAACATAATTCTCATTCCTTTTAATTTCCAAAAATAACAATAATCTAATGTAAAATAAACACTTCCGAGTAAGAATACACAAATGCATATCAACTCTATTCAGATATGTTTACTTTTTGAGTATTAAATTTGGCACGCCACAGATTAGAGTGCTTTGTTTATAATTCACGTATTACAATGAATGTATAGTTAGGTAAATTTTAATTCATTGTGTAAAGATATTGAATAACACATCATCTTAACTGGAAAATGGCATTTGTTGTGTAAATGTGTTCGTAATGTCGCAATGTTATTATATTTAATTAAAATTTGATATTCCGAGGTAAATGTTTAAAAAACAAATATCCCTTGAGCATATCCTAAATGTATATATACAGAATATTTGCAGAATTCTTCATAATTCAAGAATTAACTATAACGAAATTAAATGACAAGTTTTGGTTTTAATTGACTATTGTTAATATTAAGTAATGGGAATAAGCATGTGTATGTACATAATTTAAATACAAAAAGTAAATAGTTAAATAAAAAAAGTCTATAATTTAATTACAAAAAATACATAATTTAAATATAAAAAGTATAAAATTTAAATATAAGAATTATAAAATTCAAATATATAAGAAGTATAAAATTTAAATATATAAGAAGTATATAATTTAAATGTAAAAAGTATATAATTTAAAAGTAAGAAATATATAATTTAAATAAAAGAAGTATACTATTTAAATAAAAGAAAATTAGATAAATCTTTTTCATAAATAAAAGAAAATTAGATAAATCTTTTTCAAGATACTTGAATAATACTTAAATATAATGTATAGACCTTCAATAGCACTATATTTAAATAATATCTATTTTTAATTAGAGCAATAAGGGATTTGACCTAAGTTATTAGTTTTTAATTTGCTGATTAATTTCAATGACAAAATATAATTACTATTTTGTTAATAACATTATTTTATGCATCATTTGAACACAAGGGATAACATATTTTTAATATACATTTGTCTTAAAATTTCAATGATAAAATCTACTATAGAATCCCCGCAACCCCACCCCTAAAAGAAAATCGAAATATAGCGAACGGCTACTTCTGCTACGTAGATTATTTTGTTGTTCTAAAAAATAGTTAAATTTAAATTAATACAGAATTTAATATAAAAACCGTCATAACAAAATAATATTATACATAACATAACAAATCTTATTATTTTACTAACTGAAGTAATACCAAGAAGTTACGAGTAGGGGTTTGGTTAATATTAATATTTAGGGTGTTTATAGAACGAAAAGGAAAATTTCTTTTTTTATTTGAATTTATCGTCAAACTCATTTGAGTCAGATAAGTACATATTTCTGGTTAAAATTTTATTTTGTAAGTTTTATTTTATTTTATAAGTTCGTATCTCTTCTTCTCTACGGGTTAAATAGCAAATTTTTACCCGTAAAGCAGATGGGAAAATAATAATTATTATTATAATAGTAATAATAATAATTATTATTATAGTAATAATAATAATTATTATTATAGTAATAATAATAATAATTATTATATTATCAATAATTATAACAATAATAATAATATAATTACTATTATTATTACTATAAAGTTGAAATAGGTTTTCAAGGGAACTAAGTACATTAAAAATACTCAAACATGCATTCATCCCTATAAACATATAACCCTCGACAATGCGACATTATCGCAGAAAATAACCATCCTCTTGCAAAAATGACCCCCACCCCCACATTTGCAACACAATCAATTTCAGTTTATTTCCAGTTTTAATATATGGATTTAAATAATCAATTTTGCATTATTTATATGAAAATTCCACGAATTCCACTAATTTTTCTCCAACAAAAATAAAAAATTTCACTTAAAACCTAAACACATCCTTCGACAGTGAATACCTTCACCATGGCGTATAAAACAATAAAACCAATAAAAGATTCGCTCTAAAAATTCCGAAGGTCTTCGCCAGTCAGTTGTTTACGAAAGGGGCCCATAGAAAAGGTTCTTTCGACCTTCAAAAAAAGACCAAGAGGGGCCTCTATGTCTTATCGTGCTTGAGGGGCCCGTCTCACCCTTAAAAAAAAGGGGCGAAGACGTTTGGGTCCACCCCAAATAGAGGCCCGGCTTCATTTTTTTCAAGATGGGGTTTCTTCGGTGCCAATGGCCCCTGAATGTTTAGAAAACAGGTTCGAGTTTAAGACTCGGTGAATAAGGAGAACAGAAGACGAAATTAGGAAAATTTTACTGCATATTAAAGAAATTAGTTATTTTCCAAGTTAGGTTGGTTGTTTTCAGATTATCTGGCGCTGTTAGCAACACGAGGGCTATAATGCGCCAAAACATTCGTCATTAGACAAGCCAACATACATTTACAAACACCCATGCCTAACACGGGACTCGAACCCTCAACCCTGCGGTCTAGAAGCTAGCACTCTAACCACTATACCGTTTGGTCGGTCCAAGTTAGGTCACGTAGTAGGTATTGAATTTGGTTATAGTTTTTGGAAGAGTCTTGGTTTAGTAAAATTAAATGATTAAGATAAGTTTAAAAATTATTAAGGAAATATATCCATTTAAAAGTAGAGGTCCTAGTAAATATTGAATTTGGATATAGTTTTTGAAAGAGTCTTGATACTAGATAGCTAATAAAATTCAATGATTAGTATAAGTTTAAAAATTAGTAATGAAATATATTCATTTAAAGGTAGAGGTCGTAGTAAATATTGAATTTGGATATAGTTTTTGAAAGAGTCTTGGTATTAGATAGCTAATAAAATTAAATATGCTATTACGAATGATTAGGATAACTTTAAAAATTAGTAATGAAATACTATTCATTTAAAGGTAGAGGTCGTAGTAAATATTGAGTTTGGATAAAGTGTATTTGGGAGAATCGATATTGGATAGCTAATAAAAATTAAATAGGTTATACATGATGATTAGAATAAGCTTAAAAATTAGTAATACAGTACATTCATTTCAATTCAAGGTATATGACATAGTAAATATTGAGTTTGGACATAGTGTGTTTAGGAGAGTCGATATTAGATAGCCAACGAAATTAAATATGTAATTAGAAATGATTAGGATAAATTTCTATAGAGAAGATATAAGTCGTCAAAGACATTCTATTAATGTTTAACAACTTTATGTAGTAGGTCCTAACTTATTGACCAACTTACTTTCTTACTATTTCCCGTTTAAAAACGACCATATAATTTCACCATTATGTTGAACAAATTAAAAAAAAAAAAAAAAAAAAAAAAAAAAACAGCTGGTAACAATAACTCAGTTTGTGAAAAAAAAAATGCCGGTATGACCTTTGTGCTTAGCACGGTAATACAGCTCCCAAGTACAAAAAAAATGATTTACAGGATGAGAAAATTTTAAGGATTGGCATTAACCTCAGTAACGGCCGACAATCATGAAAAAAAAAAGCAGAAAACCGCATTTCCGCGGCAATGCAGTATGTTTTGTTTATTAAGGTGATTAGAAAAATTTCTAATGATTAATTAATATGTGTATTAGTTTCAACTTAATATAGGTCGTAATTGAGTGAGAGGTTGGTATTTTAAAGAGTCGGCTATAATTATTGGCATTGGATGGTTGGTTAAACTGAATGTTATTAATATGATATTTTGAGGATGTATATGGACCAGCGCAATGTATACATTAAAAACTAATTACATATATGTATAGAAAACAATTTTTAAAGATTATTAATTATAATATTTATACAATTTTTAATTTCTGGAAGATATGAACCAGAGCGTTTGTATACATCTAAATTTTAACTACATTTGTGGAAATACATTACGCAAAGCCTTTTTATAATTAATTAATATATATTATTTATGTTACGGTCAGTGCGATTAATCGAATATCCAGCTTTAATTAATATTAATCGAATAAACCAGTTAAATTATTCAATTTTCAAATTAATAATACAATACTATTATATTTTAGCTAAAATGCGCTAGAAATATTACATGGTCTAAACACTATTCTGATCATTAATAACCAATAGTTCATTAGATAAATTATCTTAAATTATTCATTTATCATATAAAACGGCAGTTATTAATAATCTGATTTGTTTGCTTCTTTTGGTCATTTTAAGTTTTTTGTATGTAATATGATTCGTTTGATTAACAATTAATGATTATAATTAACATAAATTATTAATCAACAAATTTACACAGTCAAAACTGACTAATCTGTTAGCTTATATAATTTCATATAATTCCTACGGCTATGTAAGAGTTGAGTTTTCAATAGATTATGCTTAAATAATCACAACAACCATAATTCTAATTTGTGAATGCATTTTTTTCACGTATTTTCCTAATTAGACGTATGTGCTATCAATATTCGGTTATTATTAATAAAAACCATATTTTTAAAAAAGAAAGTATGCTACTTATCAATAATTCCTCGTGTTAAAGTACTTAAATACATAAGAGAAACATATGTAAAAAATTTCAAGCATTTATGTCATATAGATTTTAAGCTATGTGCCCCCAAACACGAAAAAATGGCATTTTGAGATATTCGACTTTGAAGTTACAAAACATGCATTAAACACCTACATTTTGTTTACTTAAAAAAATTATTAAAAATACTTTGAAATAAAATATAAATACAAATGTGACATCATTTTAAAGAGAAAAATGCATATTTTGATAAACAGTAATAAACTCGAAATTAATAACCTGAAAAATTTTCATGTGCCGGACCCCCTTAAGGTACTTGACCACCTTATAAATTAAAAAAAAAAATCGATTTTTTTTGTTTTTTCGGGTTTTCACAATCCTTTCCAGGGTTTTACGGTTCAGGGATAGCAGGTTAACAAATTGTAAGTGAAAAAAACTTGATATTGATATAACCTATTTAAAAAAAATAGTGAGTAAAAAATTTTAAACGCGTTTTCCTCGAATCTTTTTTTCAAATGGCGGACACTTAATCTCCGAAACTATTCGGCCGATTTCAAAGATTTTTGTCTTGTTTTATTCGTTAAGATGTTTTGTATGCCAATTTACCACACTTTGCGAAAAAAATAATAATAATAATATTGTTTTTTTTAGCAAAGAATAGTGATAAATAGGAGTGTATTTTCAACCATTTTTTAAAACACCCACCATTTTTTATTTTTTTTTATTTTTGGAAATTTATGGTAAATTGTCAAGTAAGGAACCTTTCTTTCGAAGATTCCGTTTCTTTCTTCCCCCCCCCCCCCCCTCAGTTTTACCAATCCTGAGATTAACTGTCCTGTCCGCCGTGGGACATCATTTTTTTGAGGCCTCGACTTTGGCGCTTCCTGGATAGTTGTTAAAAAGTGAAATTGGAAAAAAAATCAAGTAATTTTTTATTCTTTAAGTTTCAAGTAAAAGTTTAAAAAAAAAATCATTGTATAATCTTATACAGAACCTGAAAAAAAATATTGAAAATGTTGTATTTTTTAGCTTTACAAGGTGGTCAAGTACCTAAAAGGAATTTTCCTAGTTTCTCAATGGCATATTTAAAAACGTATTTTTAATTATTATTTTTTTTAATTACTTATATATTACTTTTATATTGACACTCTAAATGGCTTTTCGAAAAATATTCAGTCATGGAATTTCAGTTGATTTATATATGTCCTTGAATCTGCAATATGTATTTCTCAAAGGATAGAAATTATTTTATTTTTTATAATTATGTTCCTTTTTATGTTTAATTTGTAAAAATTAGTTTGTGATAGAAGGTGTCAAAATTGAGGATTTCAATTATGTAATACCGATAACTAACGAACACGATAACCGTTATCTTTAAAGACATTTATAAAAGTATAATACTTTAAGAGTATTTCTCTCTTTCAAATTGCGTATTTTTTCTTCTGATCTTGAAATATATTATATACATCGAAGAAGTAGAATAAGGTTATATTAAACCTAACACTTCTTTTAAAAGTTTCAAATAATCAGACTTCTTAATTTCTTAGCATTTCTTAGGAATACCTCATTTATACTAATAATCTTGGACACTTTGCTGTAAAATTAAAAATATAGACAAAATTTAAAAAGAAGTAAATTCTTTTTTGCTTTGAAGGTAATAAATTTTACGTTTAACTAACGTAAGAATAAATAAAAACTGTCCGGTTTTCTATGCGAGAAAAACAAGTAAAATGCTAATGAAATTCACCGAAGATCCTGTTCCCCCAAGCTAAATGCGTGATCAATGTACAATAATCTCAATTGATTAATACAATAAAATCTAAATTCTTTATATTATTTGATTTAAAAAAAATTAGTTCAATAAAACACTATAAAATACAATTTGACTCTCACAATCAATAACGACAGTTTTTGATAAAATATGGTTAAAACAATATTAAACACTTAAGAACAACTTATGACAAGATAATTCTTTAATTAATGCTTCAGTCTTGGATATAAATGTTAAGGTATTTACTTAAACTTTATCTTTTTAATGCATTATTTTGTCAATAAATTTAATTGTGATTTCTTAACGACTAATTATAGTTCATTTTATATTACAGAGCCTTTCAATACCGAATAGTATATAAAAAATTAAAAATTTATTTTAAATTGGTGAAATTAAATATTATTTTTCGATTATAAATCTATATATAAAAGAAGAAAACATTTTTAAAAAATGTAGTAGATCTTTTCGAAAATTTTAAATAATTATATAATGAATCTGTATATTAATTAATCAAGGATGCGATAGGTTTTTTTTAATGAGGTTTTCAATTTTAACACTGCCATATTTTAAGATTAATAATAAATATTATAGTTTCCTATTTTGGTTCTAGCAGGGTACTTTTAAATCTGTAGCACATATTGTTAACTTTTTTAAATAATTTTGTTAAATATTAATTTTAATTAAGAACATTTCACCAACAGAAATATTATTTTTTAATAGATAAGTGTGCAAAAAGCAAAAAGGTACTTGAAAATGTATATATATATTTTTTTAAATGTCTCGAATTTATAATTTTGTTTAATAATTTTTTAACCAATGTTTACAAAATGTAAAGCTCAAAAATAAAGTTTTTTTATTCATACAGGTTAGAAATGTTTCACATAATCTCATATATTAAAAACCATGTGACATGTACGTTTGACAAAAAGATAAAAAATTAATTAATTTATTTTTTAAAATATAAGAACTCGAAATTAAAAATGTATAAAATGAACTCAGCCTTTTAAATTAATAAATAAAATATAATTTATAAATTTAATAAATAAACTTACTTTGGAAAAATTTCTCATTCATCTTTCGTTTAATAGAATCCTCCCATAATCCACAAAAGAAGAATAAGAAGAAACCAAACGATAACCACGGAAATTAAAATAAAACTTCCCAACTCGGAACTGGCAACCGTGCACCTTCCAAGCAGGATCGTCTGCCAAAAAATCAAACACCGGCCGGAGCGAAACAGCGCTCGCCCGCTCGGAACCGTTTTTTAAAAAACGCACACCCTCCAAAAAACCGCACACCGAAATGAATTAGAATGAAATGATGGCGAAATAAACAAAAATAAAAAGCAAAAAATCGGGCTCGTTCGCGATTCGCGGGGCCTTGGATCATCCCCTATGCAAAGGCCCCTTTGTTGCCTAGCAACCAAACATCCGGACGAAGGCCCCTTTTGGTCTTGGAGAGAGGCCCCTTCTAAACAGACCCAGACTGGGTTCGAGCCCCAAAAGTTTCGCCCCTCTATGGGGAGAGGAACTTGTGTACACTACAACTACAAGGAAGAGCTAGCCAATGATGCATTTTTGATAGGGGGTCGTGTATGAATTGAGATTTGGAAGAAGGGGAAATATTATAATCACATTCGTATATTCCTTTTGTGCTTTTTTTAAAAATATTTTCTTATTAAGATTAATGTTGATGAAAAATAAAAATTACACTTTTAATTACATTAATTTATGCTTGGTATTTGAAAAGATTTTTTTTTCTTTAAATATTTTATTTTATATAATGAAATCAGATGAAATTTAATTGGATAAAAATTTAAAACACCACGTACAATGAATAGTTATTTATAAAATAAAATAATTTTTATCAACTAAATCGTTTCTCGAAATTGATTTATAAATTTAAAAGCATTACAATGACAATTGCGCATTAAAAATTATTGACATTAATAAAGTATGAATCCTGCTTTTAGAAGTATTTAATTAATACAATAAATTTAAACTTTAAAATAATTTTAAATATTAATAAATGTTTAATAAAGTGTCTTAATGTAAAATTAGTTGATTAATTGAAATCATTATTACTAATTAAACACATCTACATTTCGGAATGTTTTATTTAATATAATGAATTTGTGTGCGCTTTGGTAGATGACAATTAAGAAGTTATTAAATATTTAAAAATATTTTTAAAGTATTAGCGCATAAATAAAAATTATATTTTTGATATAAAATAATTTATAAATATTCCATAAAATAAAATCTGTAAATTTCAACTTAGTTTATAATTAAAAAATTATTTTTCAATTTCCTTAATAAACCATAAATAATAATCTTGTATGTGGAAGTACAAAAATAAATATTTTTAAATCCAATCAATAGACTAAGCAACAACTACGTATTGCCTGCGAAGCCGAAAAAAAGAAAAGAAATAATAACAATTAAAAACTCTTAAGTCAAACTTCAACAACGCGCAACACCCGACAACTACCTTTCCGCAATTTACATCCAACCCCCCAACCCGCTTTTATTTCTATTCAGGAATATTTAAAACAAAACAAAAACTAAAAAAAATAAATTGCGTCATCCCAAAAACGGTGCCCCATTCCACCTGAAAAAAAAAAAGAAGGGGAGCCCCAAAGAAGGACCTCCTACAAAAGGGCCTCAGATCACCCCCGGTCCGTGACGTCATACAAACATGCCCCCTCCTTCCCCCCTCCCAAATCCCTTTCAATAGCCTCTCCACAACACAACAAAGAATGCGCAGATTATATTATTATTTTTCTCTTTTTTTTTTTGGCATCGCATACAAAGGATGGTTTGAAATGTGATCAAGCATGACGTTTAATCCAGCCTCTAGCCAAAAAAATTTTTTGGAGCTGCAGCCCCCCTACGCCTTTACAATGTCCCCGGATTTTTGATTATTTTATAGTGGATACAAGGTAGGTCTGGAGGCCGTTTACGGATTGATGAACTTGTAGGTGGTTAGTCCGACCATCCATGGTTTGTCATTGCCGACTTGTAATCAGTGGGGGGGGGGAGGGGGGTGGAAAGACTTGCTGATATGTAGGTTCATCCAATGTTCTATTTTTGTAAAGTCCGAATTATAACTAATTTAGTTAGCAGGAAGTCCTAGTAAGGATCATTCCCTATACTCGCTATGTTACAATCTTCTAGTCAAGTGCATTTAGAAACTACTTTGTATTTTGAAATACTTGAAATTGGGTGAGTAGGTACGAAAAGGTCAATTAATGAAATGATATAAATTATTTTCATTTAAATGAAAATTAAAATAGCAAAAGACAAAGCCAGGTGGAGCCCCTGTATATGCATTGACATAAGGATTTTAAATATAAAATAAAATATATTCGACGCTATTTTCGAATTTTAATTTATGTCATTTCAAGTGATTATTTTCGTATCTATTCACCAAATTTCACGGTTTTATTGAGAATAGTTTCTAAATAATTAGGGGTTACATAGTGCTCTAAATTTTCAAAATATTGATTTTTTTTTAAAAATTAAGAACATTTCAAATTTTATATTCTTTTACATTTCTCAATATTTTTTTTCCTTAAAAAAATATCGCAGAAATATACTCAAAATTTTAGGTATCGGATTTTGAATAAGTAAAATAGTTTGAAAGAAAAACAATTAAAAAAATACACTCAAAGGCAAAAGAAATCGGGAAAAAAAAATAATAATTTTCAACACTTAAATGTGTAAAAAAAAAATATAAATATATATTATTCAAAAATCCATGCTGAGTTGTGTCAAAAAGATCTTTAGTATGACACAAAATTTTCAAGTCATCTCATTTATATTTAGTGAAGTTTTAACATTTTGAGTAAGGTGGGAATTACAAAAAAACATGAACTGAGAAAAATGCGTTCGAAGCATCGAAGTGGGTATTGCAGCTAAGACGAATTCTCCAAAAAAAAAAAAAAAAACACTTTTTATGAAATTGTAGCTGTCGAATAAGCTCAAAAACTTGCCAGAATAAAGAGAAGGTTTTAAAAACGCAAACAAAAAAAATAGAAAATTTATATTTTTATTATTTTTTGTTAAAACAAGGGGTACCAAGTCCACTTAAAGAATACCTGCAAAAATGTTTCTGCACTTATAAATTACAGTTCTAGAGTTATATCGAATCAAACTTCAAAAGACGGGGAAAATATCGCCACGAAGAAAACTGGATTTAAAGTTTTGGAATATCATGGTTGAGAAGCATCTCTAATGGTGCTAATTGCTCAATATTAAAATTTGTAATTCAGGTAAAGTTTAACTTTTGATTTCAATCAACTCAGATTTAATTATATTATTATTTTTTAAAATAATAAAAAAATTGGGGAAATTTTGTGAATTTAATGTCCTATAAATCTCACCCCAAAGGGGTCCGACATATAAAATTTGTCAGGTTTTCGATGTTTGAGCTTATAATTGTTTATTAAAATTAACATTCTCTTTAAAACGATACCTCTTTTGTAATCATAGCTCATTTATATGTACTTTTAATATTTTTTTAAATGGACACAAAATCGTACATAAATCATGTTTTGAAACTTCAAAGCGAATTCCTCAAAATGCTGCTTTTTCATGTGTGGGCACTTATAATTTAAAATCTATTTAATAAAAAGTTTTTTTTTTATATAGATATATACATGTTTCTGTAATATATTTAAGTACTTTAAAACGAGAAATAAACAGGGTGGCCACAAAATTCAGGAAAAAAAGTTCCTTGATAATTTCCTGACAGATTTCTAAAAAAATCCCTGATTTTAGGGCAAACTTTTTTTTTCAAATTTCCTCAATTTTCTTAGGTTTTAAAGATGTCTAGACATCCTGATACAATAGAACATGTTATGCTAAAGAGATAATATGCAAATATTTAAAAAATAGTTTTGCTGGTAATGAAAAGTTTAAATTATTCCGTAACAATAAACTTCTAATGTACCTTACGTAAGGTCTAACATACCTTAAACGATACAAAATTTCCCTGATTTTCATGGAATTAAAAAAATTTCCTGACATTTCCCTGATTTTTTCCAGAATCAGAAAGCTCCCTTACATTTCCCTGATTTCCAGATTTTCCCGGTTCTGTGGCCACTCTGATAAATGATAGGTAGCATACTTTTTAACAAAAATCGCCAAAATTTTAGCAATTTTTAAAAATACTTTTAAAAAGTCATAATTTTTTTAATTTTTAAAAGAGAATAATAATAATAATAATAATAAAAAAAAAAAAAAAAAAAAAAAAAAAAAAAAAAAAAAACATCGTGTTACAATATTTAAAATTGTTTAAATATTATACTAAAAAATTTTCAAAATGATACAAGAATTGGTTATTAAATGAGATGCTCCTGAGTTGTTGAATTGAACATGGGCTTCAATGGAGGGGCGATTAACCTCTGATTGACAAGGGAAATCTCTGAGCGACAAAAGATGAGCATTTCTAATCCACTTCCACACAGACCTCAATTAAACTATCACCACCTTCACGAAGGTAACGCCCCGCCAACTATCACTGTTTTGGTCATCACTCGAAATCTTCGTCACCTAACCTTCCTCTCTGACTCTGACATTTGGAATCTGGAGCGACTCCACAGTTAAGGGGCAAAAAAAAGGGAAAAACCAGGCCAGGGACCTTTTTTGAATCTACAAGATGCGATTTTGTTTCCTTATACATAATCTTGGCCGAGTCAAGGTCAGCGAAGAAACCTTATCGAGGGGGTCTGGTTTGAAATGCATCCCTTCGGTTCCCCCCCAAAACACAGCATCTGCAAGATGCCAGCTTTGTTAGTTTTGAGGGGAAAAGGGGAGTTGGAGGCCCCTAGCATCCTTAAAGTGAGGCCCTTCGCATCTTGCAAAAGCACAAAAATCAAGATGAATTCATAGTTTTTTTTGTTTCAGTGCAACCTTTGTGAAACCTGCGGTGTTATAAATGGCCTGGTTTGGTTCTGTTAGCTTTGCAGTTCGATGAGCGAAAATAAATCATTATATTTCCTTAACTGAGGAGTCGAAAATTTATATTTGGGCAATGTGACTTGGTGAAATTTTCATTGCTATGGTTTGTCTGATTCGGCTCTCTAATTTCTGTAGTTCAAATTGCGAAAAGAAATTAAAATTAGTTTTCCTAAACTAAAAAAAAATCATAAAGATTATCTCTATTGACAGCGTAATGCTCCATATCCATATTGATTGCATAATGTTTATGGAAAAACAAAATCATTCTAATTGTTGATATCGCCGAGATTTACTTGCTTATGATAGTCAATTTCGTAGAGTGTTACGCCAATAAAATCGCCTCTATTGCAGAGATTTCCTCCGATATATTGGGCGTTAACTCTGTTGTTTACGTTGGTGCGATGGTCATTTTTGATGATTTGCAAACAACTATGATTCGTTAACAACTTATGTTTTAAGGATACGTAATATTATTTATGTACAGTTGGGTTTGGAGCAGTTTGTACAAATCAAAAGGTCATGAGTCTTCAAAGAAAACAGAGACGTAACTTGAGGTTTAATCAAAAAATCTTTTTATTTTAAACTTTTCCGATAAGCTTTAAACTATGAAGTTTACTTCTGTTCGAATCATTTAGGGAAAAATTGTATGGTAGCCCTTTAAATCATTAAATAATTAAAAAGTTTTAAAATAATAACTTTTTTTTAACTACACTCTCTGGAATTGGCGAATGTATTTTTGAAATCAACCAACACAAATTCTTAAAATCAAACTCGCTTTAAAGTCGGGTATGCTTTATGTCATTGTCCCAGTCTGTTTTAGTTATGCCAGCCACACCACCATAAGTACGAAATGCTTTAACAAATATCTTGCTTGATTAAAAATTTTGTTTTTACACCAAAAGTAATTAGCACGTGAAGGATTGTTGCACTGAGCATTGATCAAAATAATTATTTCTTTTGTTATGAATAGTTTGTCTTGAAACTTTTTTTTTCTCTCACGTCGCGGAATTAATTAAACTAAAAGAAATATTAAATAAATGAAATAGATACATTTCATATATGTTTATATTAACATTAATTTTAATTTCATCCTGTTCTCAACCTAAACATATATTGGATACGACATCTAACATATTTGCCAAACTAATATTAAAAACTCAACCAATTACAAAAAAAAAAAAAAAAAATCGTGTTAAATATTTTTAATGAAAAACATATATTCATTTATCCTTCCACAAAAAGCAAGAACAATTAGAAATAAAACGGCGACTTTTCCCTTTAAATTTTACGTTTCACGAATAAATTGAAACTCAATTTTAAACCAAACACATTTACGCGTCGTGGTAATAGACATTAATTGCCCCTAAAAAAAATCACGAGTCATTAAATAACCTTCCGACTACAAAACAAAACCATCTCCTGTTCTAACGGAAAATTAATCTAAAAATACTTGGGAAAGGTTTCGTAGGAAACAATATCTATCTTTTAGAAGCAGCAGCAAAATAGAAGGGTTGGGAGACAAAAAAAAAAACTTGGCGAAATACAGATAAAATCCGAAAAGGGACAGAAACCTCGTTGCTCACTCAAACTTGTAAACATAGTTGCTTTGAAAAATAAACGTGGGGCGGACCATCAGTTGCAGGGAGACAAATGCTTCTATTTTCGGTAACATGGGGCGCACCATCAGTTATACGCCTGGCAGGGAACACAGCGTGGGGAAAAATCGTCTGGTCATTTGCTATAGGCCACCCCCCTGACGCCTTTTAGGTGTTGCAGAATTTCTTTGTCTTCGATTTGATGGCATGTCGTATTTATTAGGGGATTGTTTTTGGCTCTGATATAATACAATGGTATGGATTTAGGTACACTTAAAATTTTTTTTTTTTAATTTAAGCATTTAAAATTATTATTTTTACACATTTAGAAGTATTACTAAACAATAAGTTACTTTTATTTAAAAAAAAAAAAGAAAAGAAAGAAAGTTCACATAGTAATCACTAAATTTTAAAAATTTAAATTTTTCAAACAAATTCATAAAATTTCAAATTCTACTTTCTTTTCGATTTTTCAATACTTTTCTTTAATTTTTTGAAAAAATATTTCTTATAATATACTTTAAACTTTTAGGCATCGAATTTTTAAAAAGTAATATAGTTTTGGAGAAAAACAATGAAAATTATACCCATACGTTAAAAAAAATGATAAAAAATGAATATTTTTCAATATTTAAATTTGTAAAAAAAGTTTATATTTTATTTAAAAATCCATGCCCATTTTTCTCAAATAGATCTTTAGAATAAAACACAAAAATTTCAACTCATTTCATATATATTTGGCGGAGTTTTAGTATTTTGAATAAAGTGTTAATTACAAAAAAAAAAAAACGCGAACTGAGAAAAATGCGTTCGAAACTTCAAAGATGCTATTGCAGCTATTATAAATTCTCCACAAAAATATAATTTTTAAGCATTTAAAGTTACCAGATCAGCTCAAAAACTAGCCAGAATAAGGAGAACGCTTTAAAGTTAACAAACACACAAAAATTAGAAAATCAATATTTTAATAATTTTTGGTGACAACAAGGAGTACTAAGTCCCCTTAAAGTACCAGTATTTATATTGAAAAAAATGTCTTTCATTTTTTTTTTTATCTAGCCTCGCAATATTTTCATACTTAACAAGTGTTAGAAAACATATCTGCATAAAACATTTCTTCATATTTAATTGATTATAAAAGTCTAATTACCTAATTAGTGTCTAATGGCAAATTTTTTATCACTTAATAAGTATTCGAAAACTATTGTTGCATGGATGGGTTCGAAAGACTTGAAGCCAAAGCAGATCAAAACTTGCAGAAATTTATTCCGATATAACTCTTCGCAGATTATTTTACAACTCCAGAACTTTCCGTTCTAATAGACTCAATACAGCTCTTTACACAACAATGGAGCACAAACAGCAGTTAAAAACTAGATACACAACTGCTAAAATCGTCGCACAAGACAATGCAATACAGTTCACTACTCTGAATGCTCGCTGACAGGCAACTAAGTAACTAACTCGATCACCTTCTCTCTTGGCCTTATATAGGGAGGCGAATCTTCTAGAGATAGAAATTCGGAGAATTTTCCAAATCACAGTCAAAATGCTCTATACAGTTAAATGGGGACCGAAATTTCGCCAAATGGTCACCAAATTTGGCAACCAAAATTAGTCGCCAAAACCGTCGTCATCTTGGGTCTATCTCGCCAACTTGGCGAGATTGCCATTAACCATAATGTTAAATGGCCTTCTCCTTGTAAAACTCGTTTTCCAGCATTATCTCTGTAAAACTAGTTTTCAAGCATTAAGAAACGCATTGCAGGAAAGCGAAGTAAAGACAACTCATGCACTGCCTTATGCAAAATCTACATAAATTTTCTTTTTTACATAATTAATATTACGAAATATTTACAAATATACAGAAATTCGTAACACTATAATATCTGCATAAAACATTTATCTAATAATCGGTAAATCTGTGTTTCAATTCATTTTGTGGAATTCCTAATAAGGATCATTCCCTATACTCGCTATGTCTTTTCATCTAGTTCATTAAGAAACTACTTTGTGTAAAATCTTGAAATTTGTCGAGAAGTGCGAAAATGATCACTTAATTGAAATTACATAAATTAAAAACTCGAAAATAGCGTCTAATGTATTTAATTTTATACATGAAAATGAAATAAAAAATAAAAGACTATTGCAGGTGGAGCCACTGCATAGTAGAGGTAGGAAATATTGATATAAATAAATATCGATACTAAATCGTTGCAAATAAAAAAATATCGATACATGATTTTTTTATTTGATTTTCAGTTTTGCCAGAAACAAAGTTTTTCCGGGCAAATTTCTACTTTTCATGATTGCTTTTTTTGTAAGGTGACTACTTTTTCAACTGAAATGGATCTATTACAAAAAAAAAAAGTTATATTTTCGCTTAATTGGTGCAGTAATTTTATGAAAAAAATTTAGATAATTTTCAATAGTTTTTAAGTGTATGGAAAATATTGAATATTGGTGCCGTTTTACTGTCTCTCAGCCAAGTTCAAACATTAGTTTTGAAGTTTTTGAAAAGGGAATAAATAAAATCGAAAAAACACATAGAACTACAAAACGATGATAATAAAACTAAAAATATTTGAAAACATCGATATATCGGTGACTTTTATCGATATTTTTAATATCGATATTTTTTTAGAAATATCGATAACAATATCCTCGTATTGATATATCGCCGACCTCTACTGCATATGCATTGACGTAAAAATTTCAAATAGAAAATAAAATATATTAGAGTTTATAATTTATGCCATTTCATTAAGTAATCATTTTCACACTTACTCACCAAATTTCAAGGTTTTATACAAAGTAATTTCTAATTGATCCGGGCTAGAAGATTGTAACATTGCGAGTATAGGGAATAACACTAACTAGGAATTCCTTTTAAACAAATATAACCGTCTGTAGACAAGGAAATAATTTATAATAAACCATCTTCCTTTAATAATCAGCCCATTCTAACTTATGCTATCATTTTACTTAGATTAGAGGTAGTTAAGTATGTAAAGTCAAATGTACACGACAATAAACATAGACTATTAGTAGGTATTTATATCTCCAGACTATGCTGCGTATGAAAAACATATATATTCAATAGAAATCAGCAAACATTTCATATAACAGCTGAAGTTTTCCCAAACATTCAAAAATAAATAGCTTCTAAATAATGTGTTTCTTTCCGTTTTCCATTACGGAATAAATTTTTGAAAAAGTATTTTACTGCTTTTTAGAAGTTCAGTTACTTAAATATAACTCGGCTTTAAATTATCTACTAAGCAGTCGAAATTTTTTATTTTGGCTTAATTTAGAACGATGTTAATTTTCTAAAAGCATGTATTTCTAAATATTTTCAAATAAATAATACGACAAAAAGTATAAAGTCGGACAAATAATTTGAGTTACGCCAGTGCATAAAAACTATTTTTCTTTCGATAATGGGTTGCATTTATTAAGCTAATGAAAATTCAGTTATTAGATTAACTCGCTTTTTGAGTAAATAATTAAAAAATTTGGCCTAATACAAAAAACAGACAAACGTAAGAAATTTAGAAATTATATATATTGTTGGATTCCACTGAAAATTGAGCAGTCCCTTAGACAGAAAAAAATCCGAACTCTTTGAAAACTTGATAACTGAAAATTTGAGGATGTCGCCTTCTAGTTTCTGCATATAGTCATTCAATTGTAATTAGTTACACGGTTTCGCAATCAGTTTTTGTTTAAATAAAAGTATATAGTTTATAGGTAATTGGAAGACCCATGTTAAGAGTTTTGTGTCAGAGGAAGTCCTAGAAAGAAACTTTCCCTATACTCGCTATGTTACAATCTACTAGCAGAGTGCATTTAGAAACTACTTTCTAAAAACCTTGAAATTTGGTGAGTAGGTACGAAAATGATCACTTAATGAAAAGACATAAATTAAAAAACTCAATAATAGCGTCTGATATATTTTATTTTATATTTGAAATCCTTGCGCCAATGCATACGCAGTAGACGTCGGCGATATATCGATACGATATTTTTATCGATATATTTTTTGAAAAATATCGATTTTAAAAATATCGATACAAGTCACCGATATATCGATATTTTCAAACATTTTTAGTTTTTTAATGATCGTTTTGTAATTCGATGTGTTTTTTCGATTTTCTTCACTCCCTTTTTAAAAACTTCAAAACTAAAGTTTGGACTTTAGTTACAATTGCAGTTAAAATGGCACCCTAACCAAAAAGAAAATACAATGTAATGAACAGATAATTTTGTTTTTCAAAAAATCAGGAAAAAATATTGAAAAATCAAAAAGAAGATACAATTTGAAATTCTATGAATTTTTTCATTTAATTTAAAATTTGAAAATTTAGAGCTCTTTGTGAATTTTTTTTTTTTTTTAAATAAAATTTAGTTTTTACTCAACAATACTTCAAAATATGCAAAAATTGTAATTTTAAAGGCTTAAATAAAAAAAAAAGTTTGAAGGGTACCAAGTCTCCTTAAAAACACGAGAAAGTGCACGCTTTAGAGTTTTAAATAACCATTTTAATAACTAAATTTTCAATAAGTATTCATCTATTTGTGTGAAAGTATTTGTTCAATATAGTAACAAATATATTCAAATGAAACATTTGTAAGATTTTAGAAAAAAGGTATATTTGGAAAATAGGCATTTTGAAAACAGTCTTTAAAGAATACAAAATTAAAGTAATTTAAGTAACCTAACTTTTGGTAATTTATAAGTTGTATATTTTATAAGTTGATGCTATAAAACTTCTTAAAATTTAATAAAAAGAAGCACACAGTGATTTTCCCTTAACATTTTGTTATTGACCTTTTAATACTGTTCTAATATCTGATGTAAAATTTTATATTTTTAAAATTAATTCTTCGGCAAATATTGATATCGAAATAAGAAATCATTACGTCTATGGGATGAAAATAGACTAAAAATCTTAAAGTAATAAGGAATTTTTTTTAACTTTAACTAAAACTGAAGAGAAATTTTTAAAGAAGAGTACTTTAACAATCAGCAAAAACAATACCCCAGAAAAAATCCAACATTTAAAAAAGTAAATCCTTTTATCATTATATTAATTTTTCGGCAGATATTGATGCCAAAATGATGAAACATTATGCCTATGGGATAGAAATATTCTGAAAATCTTAAAGTTCTAAAAAAAAAATATTAACCTCCACCAACATTGAAGGGAAATTTTTCAAAGATACTTACCTTAACAATCAGCAAAAACAACACCCCAGAAACAAATCCAACATTTAAAAAAAATCGTTGTATCATTATATTATTACTTCGGCAAATATTGATGCCAAAATAAGGAAACATTAGGCCTATGGGATAGAACAGTGCTGAAAATCTTAAAGTACTAAAAATGTGTTTAACCTCCACCAGAACTGAAGAGAAATTTTTCAAAGATACTTACCTTAACAATCAGCAAAAGCAAATCCAACATTTTTTAATAAAAAAAAAAAAATCATTATTAATCAAAATGACAATCCCGCCAGTTGGCGGAATCCAGAAAGTCAAAACCTCACTCAAAGAACGCGCGAGAATTACTGCGTCGTTCAAAACCATCGGGCCTCATTCCAAATTGAAAAGTTCTGTCAACCATACGATGAAGCACAAGATCTTTGGAGCAAAGCATGACGCTGTAAGACCAAAACAAGCTACAAAATGTCATCAAACGCGTGGGAATTAAACAAAAAAAGTACTTTGTGTACTAGGTTAGTCATCGAAAAGCGAACCTAAACGGTCGACAGAGTAGAACAACCCAAAAAGGAACGAAACGTGAAAGAAACAGGAATCATAACAATAGTAGCCGGTACCCGCCGATCCGATCAGCTAGTTTGGAAAGCAGTAGCTAAGTATAGCAAGTGGTATTGAAGTAATGTTATTTAAGAAAATTTAAATGCTTTCGTGGTTTGAAATCTTAAATTTATAACTGTATACTGGTTTTAGTTTTTGTTGTTTAGATGCGATCCCAAACAGATTCTGTTCGATATGAAAAATGTTTTTGTGTTTTTGTTTGCGTTATCCTTCGGTGGGGATAATACATAAAATATTGTTGTTTTGGAGTTTTCGTGAAATATCAAATATTTTTTTTAAAAATGGACGTTTTGAGACATCTGTTTTATGAAATGAACAAATATAGGAATAATCCTGTGATATTTGGGAAAATATTCTTTCGAAAATGATAAATAAAATATATTTATAAATTTTAACGAGAATGTGTAATAACCACAGATTTATATATTTTAGTAGATAGATGATACATAAACTAGCTGCATGCCTCGGCGATGCCATGTAGCCTGTAGTGAAGACATAATTTTAAAATATTAAAGTAAATAATCTTAAAATATATATATATATATATATATATATATATATATATATAATGTATGTATGTATGTATACTATTAAATTTAAGATATAATTATTTTTTACTTTCAATTGACTTATATGAAATATGGGATGATAAAAGTATTGCATTTACTTAAAAAAAATCGATTTTTCGAACCTCCTGAGTTAAAAAACAAAGTCCATATGTCTGTGGTCAGCATAACTCCTAAACAGATCGAGTTACCATGTTAAACTTTTATATATGGGTCAGTGGTCGCCATGGCTTGTCATTAAGGTTTTCATTAAAGTAGCGCATGCGCAAAAGGTAGCTGCCGTTGAAAAAATTTATATTTTTCAGAGATTGTCATGAAACGGCTCAAACAACTTTAATCAAAATCTCTGTGTTCTAAACATCCCCAGCCCAGACGTTTTCATAAAAGTTCAATAAAGACGTAAAAAGTTGAAAAACAAATGCCTTTAACATAAATTTCTCTTTAATTGAGCATTGCCCATTTCAGACTGTTCCACCTCGTTTTCATTTATCTGATAGGGAATAATGTAATAATTATCACCAAACACGACCTACATCTTGAATCGGTAGTGTAACTAAAAATGTGTGATGTTCGATACAGTTTGTAACACCTGTGGCCACCCTTATTTGGAAATAATTAATGACGTAATCTATTTTAATTCGAAGCTAGGAGAAAATAAAATAAAACCGTCAGTGAAAAGCTCTCGTTTCTATTTAAATTGCCTCCTTATTATGACGTTGTTACAAAAAATATGAAACTTTCTGTATAGTTTATCAATTGCACGAAAAATTAATAGCTTAGCATTGAATTTAACTTTGATCGCTGTCTATTCATTTATATTTTTAAGCTTTATTAATAATCATCATTTAATTAAATCTATAAATTATACTAAAAGTTATAAATTAATAAATTATATAGAAGAAGAGGACCAAAACAGATTCTGCTGTATGGGGGATATGTTGACTTAACAAATCACGACATCTTTGAGATCAAAATATTTTAATGTATAAGATATAGAATATAATGGAAATAGAGAATATTACAGAAATGGAAATATAAATATTTCTCTTTGAAATTAATGTCACCTTGTTTTAACGTAATTCGACATTTCTAAATAGACAGGTTTTCAAATTAACCTCTCTTAATTAGTTAAAACTATGTGATAAATATTTGTGGACATTTAAATATTCTTGAGAATTTTTTTTTTTATTAAATATTAGGAATATTTTTTCAATTAAGGTACAATTGAACTAAAACGTGCAAATTATATTCTATACGCACATTCTTAAGCATCGAAACGATATGCGTCCTAAAATAGCAATTACATCCCGTTTCGCTCCTGTTTTCAAATTGGAAATGTGTTATCCATACACAGAGAAAAATAAAAGTTATGTTCACGAAATTATTAAATTATATTACTTCTAAACAACGTTTTTTTTTTTTTGCGCGCGACTGTATCCATACCTTTATACAAAATCGATACACAATATTCTAATTTAAATGTTAAGACCTTCGTTACTAAAGAAAAGTGTATTATACATTTTTTATTTATTAATAAACATTACATTGAATTAATAAAAATTTTATTCATATAACTGCGCAACATTTATTCCAAACTTGCGTTATTTTTTTTGAAAATCAAAGTTAAAAACAATTAAAAAAATATTCTTCAATTTTTGGGAAGTTATGATAATATTTAATAGATGGCAGCACAATAGAAAAGAGAAAATAATAAAATAAACACGTTGAGGAATATGATTACCTCTTTCAACATAAGGTTAGAATACAAATAGTCCGAGGTTTGATTCCCAAATTCTTCAGCAATTATATACAGGTACTCAACAATTCAATAGGTATTCAAAACTGAATAAGGATCCTTTTTTAAAATTAAAAATGAATTTCTTTTTACTATTACAACCACCAATCGTACTCGGCATTTATTATAAGTTTCCCAATCTTAGTTTCTAAAATCAAATTCGTTAGCGCTCTGGCCTCGCATGCCAAAGGTGACGGGTTCGAATCCTAGCTTAGGCATGGATGTTCGTTGTCGTTCGGGATACACGTTAAGCTGTAGGTCCCTGCCTGATTAGACGTCATTGTGCATAAATATAGGTCGTTGAGCGTACAAACCACCCAACCAAAATGTAAGTTTCAGAGCATTTTTCATGTTGATATTATCCATTTCAATCGGAAATACGATCGTGATATATTAAATGAGAGAGAGAAAATACATTGCTGTGGCGCGTCCGGTTTTTCAGTATATTCAGGTAGAAGGCATTAGTTGATGATTGATAAGAAGCAAGATATATAACTTGAGATTTCAGCATGAAACAACAAGATCAAGGAAAGCAATTAAGAGTCCAAAAAAACGCATGATATGTGTCGTTTCTTCAAAACTCGAAAACACGAGCGATACTGCATCTTGGACGAAGTTGACTCTTCTGGCAGCTGAATGCCTCCGATAAGAAAAACCGGCGATAGTAGATGTGAAAACTTTTCGGGTTTGGGATTAAGTGAGATACAACTGTGATGATCATATTTAAAGTACTACTAAAGAGTATTTGACGAGTTGCTTTGCGTTCCATTTCTTTTTAAAAATACAACGTAAAAATTGACCATAGGAGTCAATAATTTTATTTCAATAATCTTTTAGATGTTTTCTGTACAGTCTTCGCTCTCTCTCTCTTTATGACAACCCTCTTTTCTTCCTTTTAATTAAAAAAACTGATAAATGATACACCAATTTAAAATAAACATATATATTAGGAATTTCAAAATTTGACTAAAGTCTGCAATTTTGTTTTTCTGTGTTAAAATATTCCCGAATTCATTACCTTTAAGGCGTCTTCTCACTTTAGGCACCTCGAAAATAAGCTATTTTCGCGATTTTTTTTCGAAGATTTTTGCAAACAATTATGGGATAAAATGGATCCTATATAATAAACACATCTTTCAAGTACAAGAAAATTTTATTTTTTTGAACAATTATTATAATAAAACAGTAGTATCGAAAAACCCGTGTAGAAATGTAATGTTCGTGGCTTGTTGATGAAATTTCGGAAACTATCCGGCCGATTGTTATGAAATTTGAATGACATATTCTTCATAGTTATGGCTATAGCTCATATCATCAGATTTTTGATATTCGCGAAAATAACAAAATGGCGCACGTTTTTCGAAAAAGTAAAAAAAAAAACGTGGTTTTTTTGCAGTTTTTTGTAAAAAAAAAATACTTTAAATCAAAATTTCAGAAATCTGATGATATGCGCTATAGCCATAACTATGAAGAATATGTCATTCAAATTTCATGACAATCGGCCGGATAGTTTCCGAAATTTCATCAACATTACATTTCTACACGGGTTTTTCGATGCTACTGTTTTATTATAATAATTGTTCAAAAAAATAAAAAATAAATTTTTTCTTGTACTTGAAAGATGTGTTTATTATATAGGATCCATTTTATCCCATAATTGTTTGCAAAAATCCTCGAAAAAAAATCGCGAAAATAGCCTATTTTCGAGGTGCCTAAAGTGAGAAGACGCCTTAAAATAATACCATTTTCTATAAAAGACTAAATTTACTTTTTAAATTTCAGTGGGTTTTGTGAACCTGTTTTGTATCACGTTCATTAGTGTAGCAAACTTTAAACGCGTTTTCTGAAGAATAACATTTTGGTGTACATGACTTTACGCCAACGGTCATACCTTCATACTAAATTATCTGATATACAAAATTCTAATTTTGTTCTAAAGACTCAAGTTGTGAATGTGTTTTCTATGGCGAATCTAACATATATTGTTATAAACACATTTTTTATGAATATTTTAATCTTAATTTTTTGTTAAAAACTATGTATTTTTTAAAACTCTTTATTTAAAAATTTATAATTAAATAAATATTGCAGCCAAATTCAAAATTCTCCATAGGAACATACGTCAAGATAATATCTTTTATTGGCAGTAAAAATCATGCCTCAAAGTTAAATACAAGTTTATTTATTTATGTTCTAATAATGTCCTAATTAGTCACTTTAATTGCAATTAGCTGACTAAAAAATTAGAAATATATATATATATATATATATATATATATATATATATATATATATATATATATATATATATAAATGCATCATTTTTAATTCTGATATACTGCCAAAAAGTTTGAAATTATTACACAAAAATTAAAGAAAATCATCTCAATTGTATATGTATACCTTAACGGCTAAGATCTCCACTTTTGATGACTCTACCTATGAGCACTCTATGAGGAACCATATACCATATACAGATGATATTTGTATACTCTGAGAGAAGAGACTATATATACTCTATGTAGGAGATGCGGCATGTTTACATAAAAATAAAACTGATAAATGACACACCAATTTATAGGCTAAGATCTCCACTTCAAATGAGTCTACGTGGAGGGTACTCTATGAGTTGGGGCCCTATACAGATGGTATTAAGATACTCTATGAGAAGAGACTATGTATAGGGTACTCTATGTAAGAGATGAGGATTGTAAATGATCCCTTCTTCTCCCATCATATTTTGAACTACAATAAATAAACGTATTATTGTTTTAACGATGTAGTTTGCATTAAACAATTCCTTTCAGTATTAGTTAATAAATCAAAAGTTAAAAAAAAAGTTCCATTGGATACTTTATTATGGATGTATGGGATACGGTTTACCATCAGATCAACCAGTTACACCAGCCGTGCCGTGGCGAGTTCTGCTTTCCAAATCAAGTTTCACTATATCTCTCAGCAATAGAATACAATAGCTAAGACGAATTTCCAAAAAAAAAAAAAAAAAAAAAAAAAAAATCATATCTCTAAAGCAGCGTTCGACAATAACATTAAGAGGCGGGCGGTACTGCTTATGTTAGAGCTTTTCGAGGGCCGTATTCTCCAATATACGTATCTTTAATTATTATTAAACTGAAAAGAAATACTGATTAATCTTTGATTATCTTTTTAAATAATTGAAAAATAATAAATTTCATTAATAGTAAATCAAAGTCTGAAAAATAAGTGAATCTTTTGTTTCAAACTGACAATGCGACTTGACCCTAATTTTAATAAAAGTATTTAAACTGTACTTCCAGATTACTCGTTTTTAATCGATATCAATTGTGAGACGATGATGGTCTAAATTGTTCCGTTTATTTTATGCTAGAGTCGATGCTTATCGCGGTGTTTGTTGCAGTCAATCTTGATAAATTGTCCAAATTATATTCAGTTAAGTTATGTCTGTAATTATTCTTGATGAAACCATCTTGCTGAATGCTTCTTCGTGTAGTTTCTTCGAGCACATTGTGGAGAAATCTGTTCTACATAGTTAACACATATTATTTCGGATAAATTACAATTATGTAAAAAAAAAAATCGTTATAGTAAAATTTCATTTTTTTAATCTTCTGTGCTGTTGGCGGGCCGCAGAAAAATCTGCCGAGGGCCAAATCTGGCCCGCGGGCCGCTTAGTGGCTTACGCTGCTCTAAAGCAATCTGAAATGCGCAGGAAACGTACGGGTCTACTAGTAATACTAATTAAAATACATTTAGTTGGTTTAACTTAGTTTCCAAAAGATAACTTTATAACAGGCAAAAAATTTCATCCAAAGGACGTCCTTTTTGTGTCCCGAATCGCAAGTTGAAAAAGACCGAATTTGGATGAACTTGGGACGTCCACTTAGGACTTCAAAAAGGAATTGTACAACCGCGATGTCTTGGGGACGTCCCATACGGACTTCACATGGATAGTAAAAATATGTTCTGGCGACGTCCTAAGATTGTCCTCGAATGAACTACGATTTCAGAACGAAATGTTGTCCTTTTCCGGGCATCTTGAGACCTACGCTGAAATGACGTCCCCAAGATGACCAATTTGAGCTTTGTGAGGAGGAATTTCAAATCTGTTTTATTGTTACTTGAATGTATTTGAACTAATCCTTAAAAGTTGCTAACATACTTAAATTACGTTATCTAATAAAAATTGGTTCGGTATAAGAGACACATAAAATTTTTAGAACACATTTCAGTCAAATCCCTTCTTTTGAGCAAATATACTTGGAGTATAAAAGATTCTGAGTAACCATAATGAGATACGATGCTCAAAAATGTATTTTGAGAAGTGTTACCTATTAATACACAAAGTGTTTTTAAACTATTATTATAACTATTAAATATATTGCAAGACAGGGAAAAAAATATTTAACTAGCAGTTTTTGAATGATTAAAAAAATAAACTCCTTTCTAAACTTCCATTATTCCACAATTTTAATAATAACTCCACAATATTTATGCAATATATTCTTAAAATGATTTTTATCTAAACTGTTTATGGATTTTTAAGATATAATCCATGCAAACATTTATTTAAATTTTATGTCTTTTATACTGAAAAAAGCAGAAATTGTATTTTTTTTTTTTTTACTTTACGATTTTGTTTTAAATCTAAGCATAGTACAACGTACCCTAATCTCAGTTTTAACTTTCCATGCAAATTTTTTACACAAACTTTCAATAATACTAATTAAAACACATTCCAAAAGTTTTTTATTTGTAAGAAACTGAAGCACAGTAGAGTTCATTCCAAACACAGTTTCGAGTAAAATATGCAAAATAAAACAAGAAAAAAGTTAACTCATTTTAGAAAAAAGCATTAGGGATTTAAAAACCACACAAATCGAGATTAACAGGGTTAAAGATTACTATTTCAGTGTTTTAATATTATGGGAAAGTTTGGAAAATTCAAAATAACTTTTGACCTATTGAGGATATTTATGAAACTTCGCAAGAATGTTCAGAAAAATAATTAAAAAAACTTATAATAAACATTGAAAAGTTTATATTTTAGCTACGTTATGACCCCGAATACCCTTAATATACATAGTGGTTTCCAAACCCTCAAATATTTAAATCTATTTGATGGTTTTTAACATTGGCTTCATAAAATATTGATAGGTAATAATCCACTTATAATAAGTTCTGCATAAACATATACCTCTACATATGTTCTAAGTCTCCACAAATTTTCGTCAACTCCATTCTTGATATACCAGTGTGTATACCAAAGAACAAGGTAATCTCGTACCTACAGAACATTGAACAAAATGCTTTTGGTTATAGTTTTGGAACAAAAAAAATAGCTCCATTCTTGATATAACAGTGTCTTATACCAAAGAACACAATAACCTCATACATGTAGAAAATGCACTTGATTACAGTTTCGGAACAACAACAACAAAAAATAGCAGAAAATACATTTGGTTATATTTCCGGAACAAAATAAAATAGTTTCATTCTTGATATACCAGTTTCTCATACCAAAAATCATGGTAACCTCAGAAATACAGAACATGGTACAAAATGCTTTTGGTTATAGTTTCGGAACAAACAAATATTAGCTCCTTTCTTGATATACAAGTGTCTCATACCAAAGAACACAATAACCTCATGTATGGAGAAAATGCATTTGGTTATATTTCCGGAACAAATATAAAATAGTTCCATTATTGATATACCAGTTTCTCATAGCAAAAATCATGGCAACCTCACACATACAGAACATGGTATAAAATGCTTTTGGGTATAGTTTTGGAACAAAAACAATTTAGCAGAAAAGATTAGGACCATATGTTTTAATAAAACTTATTGAAACATTTGTTCTTTTAACATAAATCAGCCGAATATTTAAGAAAATATAAGAGTAAATATCAATGAAATATTTTCGTCGTCAACAAAGCGATAAGTCGTTTGAAATATCGTAGGCTAAACTAATTTCTGTCACTAAAAACCTTTCTGGTGATTTTCCGAATGATTTCAGGATATCCCAGAAGATATGCTTCATATTTGATATGAAGCCAATATTTTAATAAATTTTATTAAAATGTGTGATTTTTGGCATATCTCAACCGAACATTTAAGAAAATATGCGAGTAATTAGAAGTGAAACATGTCAGTCGTCTACACAGAAATTAGCCGTTAAACTAATTTTTGACACAAAAAACTTTTCTGGTAATTTGTCTAATAATTCCAGGTTATTCAACGAAACACAACTCACATTTCATATTGAACTTCCGCTAATATTTTAATCAACTTTATTTCGCTTATAAATCGCAACCTCATATTTAAAAGAATATGCAAGTATATATAAGAGAGATATTTTAGTCGTCTCCATAGGAGCGAGCCATTGTCTCATTCTTCAGTAAAAAAAATAATGTTTGACTCTAAAAACTCTTCCGGTAATTTACCAAACAATCCAGGATATTCGAGCAGACACAACTCACATTTCATATTGAACTTGCGCTAATATTTTAATCAACTTTATTTCGCTTATAAATCACAACCTCATATTTAAAAGAATATGCAAGTATATATAAGTGAGATATTTTAGTCGTCCCCATAGGAGCGAACCACTGTCTCATTCTTCAGTAAAAAATATAATGTTTGACTCTAAAAACTCTTCTAGTAATTTACCAAACAATCCAGGATATTCGAGCAGACACAACTCACATTTCATATTGAACTTACGCTAATATTTTAATCAACTTTATTTCGCTTATAAATCACAACCTCATATTTAAAAGAATATGCAAGTATATATAAGTGAGATATTTAAGTCGTCTCCATAGGAGCGAACCACTGTCTCATTCTTCAGTAAAAAATATAATGTTTGACTCTAAAAACTCTTCCGGTAATTTACCAAACAATCCAGGATATTCGAGCAGACACAACTCACATTTCATATTGAACTTGCGCTAATATTTTAATCAACTTTATTTCGCTTATAAATCACAACCTCATATTTAAAAGAATATGCAAGTATATATAAGTGAGATATTTTAGTCGTCTCCATAGGAGCGAACCACTGTCTCATTCTTCAGTAAAAAATATAATGTTTGACTCTAAAAACTCTTCCGGTAATTTACCAAACAATCCAGGATATTCGAGCAGACACAACTCACATTTCATATTGAACTTGCGCTAATATTTTAATCAACTTTATTTCGCTTATAAATCACAACCTCATATTTAAAAGAATATGCAAGTATATATAAGTGAGATATTTTAGTCGTCCCCATAGGAGCGAACCACTGTCTCATTCTTCAGTAAAAAATATAATGTTTGACTCTAAAAACTCTTCTAGTAATTTACCAAACAATCCAGGATATTCGAGCAGACACAACTCACATTTCATATTGAACTTGCGCTAATATTTTAATCAACTTTATTTCGCTTATAAATCGCAACCTCATATTTAAAAGAATATGCAAGTATATATAAGTGATATATTTAAGTCGTCCCCATAGGAGTGAGCCATTGTCTCATTCTTCAGTAAAAAAAATACAGTTTGACTCTAAAAACTCTTCCGGTAATTTACCAAACAATCCAGGATATTCGAGCAGACACAACTCACATTTCATATTGAACTTGCGCTAATATTTTAATCAACTTTATTTCGCTTATAAATCGCAACCTCATATTTAAAAGAATATGGAAGTATATATAAGTGATATATTTAAGTCGTCCCCATAGGAGTGAGCCATTGTCTCATTCTTCAGTAAAAAAAATACAGTTTGACTCTAAAAACTCTTCCGGTAATTTACCAAACAATCCAGGATATTCGAGCAGACACAACTCACATTTCATATTGAACTTGCGCTAATATTTTAATCAACTTTATTTCGCTTATAAATCACAACCTCATATTTAAAAGAATATGCAAGTATATATAAGTGAGATATTTTAGTCGTCCCCATAGGAGCGAACCACTGTCTCATTCTTCAGTAAAAAATATAATGTATGACTCTAAAAACTCTTCTAGTAATTTACCAAACAATACAGGATATTCGAGCAGACGCAACTCAGATTTCATATTGAACTTACGCTAATATTTTAATCAACTTTATTTCGCTTATAAATCGCAACCTCATATTTAAAAGAATATGCAAGTATATATAAGTGAGATATTTTAGTCCTCCCCATAGGAGCGAGCCCTTGTCTCATTCTTCAGTAAAAACAACAATGTTTGACTCTAAAAACTCTTCTGGTAATTTACCAAACAATCCAGGATATTCGAGCAGATACAACTCGCATTTCATATTGAACTTAAGGCTAGTAGTTAAACCGCGTTAACGCGAAGTCAATGGGGGCCGCCGAAATTGTTCGCGTTAACCGAATTTCACGTTCAACGAATAAATTAACGTTAAGTTTTAAGTGCGGAAAACTTCTTTTACTTCGCGTTAAACGAGATTTCACGTTAAGCGATTTCGCATTAATGGGGGTTGACAGTATTTTAATAAACTTTATTTCATTAGTATATCTTAACCAAATATTTAAAAGAATATGTAAGTGAATAAAAGTGAAATATTTCAGTCGTCAACATATCAGTGAGCCTTTGTCTCACTCTTAAATTATAGGCTTCAGTATAGGCTTCAAATCGCAAAACTCGCAAAAATCGGGGAAGATTTGTAAGGCCGTAAAAAACAAAGGCAAAATAAAAACAACACAAAAGAAGGAAACCCTATGATGGAGGAGCATACTAAAAAGGAAATATATAATAATTAGTATAATAATAACAGTTTTTTATATAAAAAAATACTTTTTTAAAAGTTATTCTCAGATTGTAGTTTTTTCTATTTTACATTTCATTCAAACAGTAATAACTCCAGTTTGAATAATATCTTTTGAAATTTGTTTTTTGCTATATAATCTGCATACATTGTTGAATATTTTGACCTTAAACAATAAGTGATTTAAAAATAAATATTTTTTAATTGAATTTTAAAGAAAAGATTCTGTATAAAAAATCTTGGATTTTTCTAATGGATTCAGTTAAAGCAATATATCAAAAAATATACACACTGTAAAATTCTGATAATAGAGTCAAAACATAGAGCAGGGTATTCCGCATTATTGAACACCAAAATTATATCTGTGGGTGAATTAGAATTTTTGTCATTACCGTTCAAAATTAGCCTAATTAGTTGATTACATGTTAATTAATTATTAAAATTAAAGAAATTAAAAAATATATATATATTGGAAACAGTTTAACAAATAATGCACTTTTCAAGGTGCAAAGGTCTAATTTTTAAATTGAAAATTAAAAAAAAAGTGTTGAAACCTATACGTATACCTTAAGTAAAATCTAATTTTGGAGACTAACAACTCTTCCGTCAATTCCCAGCAGACACAGTTCATATCTGATATTAAACTTAAGTGCCCACAATACCTCCGCCTTTCTAAATACCACCGTTTCCAAAAGCAATCTAACTGCCTGCTCGCCATTATAGCTCCATAAAAATCATTATACTCAGCCCAGAAATATGCCATCCGCGCCAAAACCACGCCAAATCCTCTATCACTCCGACCCCAATCTGACAGACACCATCCCAGAAATTTGTCCTCTCTCAATCCGTTCTCTTCCCTATCCCTCTTCTCCCAGACACAATTATCTCTCTACACGGCCACTTATGTCAGTGCTCCCCCCTCTCAACTCCCCTGCACCCCCTAGGGAGCATTCTATCAAGCAGTGACACCGACAATTGGATTCGCCCGCCATAAAACTCTCCGTTCCTTACCTGGTTACAAAAAGAAAGGGGGGGAAAAAATGAGTCAAAAAGATTTTTTTTAAAAAAAAAAAAAGAAAAAAACTTAAGTCACTCATTTTGTGCGGTTTTGTAACGAATCTAGAAAAGAAACAGAGGAGGACTTTTAGATTTTAGATCTTTGTACCGTATGTTTATTGTTTATTTCTTTACTCCTCTAGCGTAAATAAAAGAGCAAGTTGTAATTACACGCTTGCCAAAGTTTTAGAGGAGGGAGGAAAAGAAAAAAAAAAAAAGAGTCGAAATTTGTAAGTTTTTAAGCAGTGGCAAGACTGCAGCTTTCGACCCCCCGTGAACTTCTTCGAGCTTAAAACGCGTTAGCTTTGCTGCTTGAAGCGTGTCTAAACAAAACAAACGCCAATTTAAATTCGACAAAAAAGTTTGATTTGTTTTTGGAGCTTTAATTTGTTTGTGGAAACCCGGTTCGAAACTCATGGAAGTGTGACCTCTGGGAAGTTTTGTGTTTATTTATCGGATTTTTTAACGAAATGATTCCATTTAAAACTGGTTAGAAGTCATGAATAACTGCGTTTAGTTGATGTGGCAAGCTGCTACAAAAGGGATGTTTTAATAGTAAAGAAGTGGGTAAATATTATGGATTTCTAAGGGAAAATATTGCGTGAATCGGGTCTGAAATATGAAAAATCGCTTAGAGTTGAGGTACCCAAATCACAGAAACTATTTTTTTTCTTGGATAAGTTGGCGAATCTTTTCTTAGAGCATAATACTTTTTATTTTAAGGTAGTTTGTGGAATTGCGATTAAAAGCTTGCCGCTCGTCTCAAGATTTTGAATGAGATTTGGCACGTTTTTTTATTTTTTAAAAATATAATTTTTTTTTTATCTTTAATTAAATTATGTTTAGGATAAAAGCTGCAGATGAGAGGGATTCTTAAATATAACACTTTTGTCGCTTGTGAAACTTTCTAAATAAAACATAAGTTAAAGTTTAAAACACACCATTATTTTTTTTACTTTTGAAAAATTATTGGCAACACTGCAAAATAAAAATTTATGTACACAGATTACTATTGGTTTAATGGTAAAATATTTTAATAGGCAAGCTTTTGTTATAATAGTTGCAAGTGTTACATTCGATGCTTTGTAAACATGCAATATTTGGAGATAACAGGAACATTTCGGAAACAGGCATAGTACAACATCCAATCAAGTAACATAACCCATAAAAACAAGAGTTTTTTAAAAATACTTTATATGTATTGTCAATTTTTATATTCAGTAACTCAGCTCCGATATCAAAAACATTTCTATCTGCAAAATGTGCGGCAAACTAGGTTTCAAAATATATTTATCAAAAATGAACGCGAATTTATGCTCTCGCATCCAAATATTATTTATTTTGATTAAAGTAATTTTATTATTAAAAATAAAATTGGCAACATTCAAGAGTTTCAACAATAATCGGGTTTAATGCCTTTTTAACGCGATTGGATGACGGCAAGCTGGTTTATGAGTATTCTGTAAAAGCGACCTTTTAGTGACAGTAACAGTCTCAAAATTTGATGGAATACATTGTCAAGTTTCAGACCGATCGGATGACGGCAAGGGCGTTAATCAGGCTTGTGTAGATAATTGGTGGTCATGCGAAGATAGCAAGTCCGAGTTGTATTTATATAAGTTTTGCAGTTGGCCACACAACATCCGAAAAAATTAAGGACTTTTAAGGACCTCTAAGCATTTTCAAGCACTTTCAAGGCTTAGAAAACAAGTTGAAAAATATTAAGCACTTTTAATGACAGAGGGAACCCTGAATCGGGAAGTTGATAACTTGGATGCAAATAGAGATATCGGATAAGGATATTCCAAGACAAGTTTTCCCTTCCAGTTTGTCAACTAACTTGCCTTCATGGCGACATTTTTGTTGATAATAACTTTCAAAATTGCCAGGGTTTTTATTTCATGCCGTTAACTCTAAAGGAAAAATATTTTATTCATAAAATATCGTCAAATTGTACGTGCATGGGCGCCCCCAGGAATATTTGCAAGGGGGTGCAAGACTAGATTTTTATCAAAATCATTAATTTTTTGAGAAATGTTATTTAATAATTATTCATTATACTCTTTGGGAATAATTAAAATGCATGGTATATATTTTTGAAAGCGCAACCCTGTTAAAAGGGGAAAAAATACAAAATAGTAAAAATATTAAAATACATATTTTTAACGATTTTTTTTATAATCCGACTAGATCTCACGGCATAGTGTTTAGAATAGAGGAACTCGAAGATGTAAAAATACACATTAGTAACATTCTATTTCTTCCAAGTTTCGGATATCATGAAAAAAAAAAATTAAAATTAAACACTAAAGCAGTATTGGAATATGTTCAATTGAATTCTAAAAATAGATTTCAAGATAGTATATCTGATGATTTGTAAAACAAAACATTTTCTTTCCTAGAATTTTGAAAACTACGCAGGAAATGATTACAATAAAAGGACAAATAAAAGTAGTACATTAAAAGGAATAAATACTTGTACTCATCAGTCTTTATTAATCATAGACAACAAGTGCTGGAAAATTGTCCCGCAAGTAGCTATAAAAAACGACATAGGAAAGAAAAAAAGACTAAATTAATAGAAAGAAAAAAACTCGGAACATAACGTATATAATCGGCATATGTGCTTTTTTATACCTTGGGATTTAAATCTTTTCCCTCATTTTTTTTTAAAATTTCAAGTTCCAGGGGGATGCAAGTGCACTTCCTTGCACCCTCATGGGGTCGCCCATGTGTACGTGCTTGGTATATTCTCAGTGGTAGAAGTGGTGAAAAAAAGGTGGGGGGACGCCCAAATTTTGGTGACAAGTGACCCCCTCCCCCCCCCCCCACTTCCCTTCTCCCATCTTCAACCATAAATTTTATAAATTCGTAACTTATAATAAAACTTTTAACTAGTAAAAAAATAATTTATACTTCCTAACGTTAACATTAAACGAGGATCCAAAATTTATTGTTATTTTAATGACTATTCGGTGACTTAGTTTTTTTACTTGGAAGTAAGAGATAAAGTGAAGTAATAATTTAATGTTAAATACATAGCTGTTTATTTAGATTTAAATAATACTTATAAACGTGCGTACTTTCATGAAATTAAATTAATAGAGAATAGCTTGTCTTTATATGAAACAAGAATAGAAATTTAACTTAAAAGAAAGTTCCTCCAAAGTAAAAAGTTGACTTTTGTGTAACTGTGTTTGTTAGTAAAAATAATAATATCTGTTTACCAAAGTATTACAATACATTTTTATAATAATATGATATACATACCATAAATAGTTTTAAAGTTTTAAAGTGTAAAAATAAATAACTTTTTCACAGTGTCACTACATTTAAAGTTATATTTCAATAGTTGTTCTGGCGGAATGAATACTTTTTAAAGTGGGGGGATGGATTTCAGTGTTTTTAAAAGTGGAGAGACGCATGGGTATTTTCTTGAAAAATGGGGGGACGCGTCACTCCGCGTCTACCCACACTTCTACCACTGTATATTCTACAAAAATGTATGCAAAACGTGTCCGTTAGTGAGAGTTACTGTTACACAATCTAACTTGCTAACTTTTAGCTTTTACACTTAGGTAATTAAAAGCTAAAACAAAAGTTACGTGCATCTATATTTCATATTCCTTCATTCAGCATTGTTAATGAAATTAAATTATATAAAAAAAATTTTAAATTAAAATAGTTGTCAATATCACACAAATCTATGAAATTGTTTTGAAATATTGCCCAAATATGCTAAATTTACTATTTTTTTTCTGTTATTTACTTCTTTTTATTTTTTTATTTTATTATTATTTATTATTTATTTTATTATTTATTATGTACTCTTCCACTAAACGTTGTATCAAAGCCACCAAGTCTGAAAGTTGGCGCAGTTATTTTACAGCTGGAAAGCTTAGGCAACGATAATATTTTAATCTCATGAACTTTTATTTTTATTACATTAATTCGGTTATTTAAATACATTTAACACGGTTTCTTATAGGGTTGCTATATATGATCGGGAGGTTATTAGTTTTGATAAGATATCGCTACAACTTGGCGATTTTTTATCAAGAACGGATAAGTATCCGTTAATATATTTTCCTTAGAAAAAGTTACAAGTCTCTCCAGACACCAAGTTCCTTTAACGTATTAATGCTAATCAATAATTAAGAGGGAAATCTTTTTAAGTGGAATGCGTTAGACTAGAGTAGAGGAGACTTGTGTACCAAAGGTCACCATGTACCTAGGGCCACCCCACTTTTATTGAATAATGTTTAGTTCTAAGTTTTTTAACTCACTTGGGTAAGTGGCAACACCCAATTGCCCTTTTGGCAGCCATTTTGAAATCTTAAGAGGAGAAAGATGTAACAAATTATAAGTGGAAAACGTTTTTATATGGTCTGCAGTAACATTTTGCAGCTCATGTCTTTTATTGTTTTACAAAGTTAAGTCAAGTATTTTTCTTTGAATTCTAGAAAATAACCTTGTTTGTAACATTAAGTACTAAATGAGATATTTAAATAAGACCTTTCTACATGTGCATTTTTAGTAGAAGTAATTTTATATGAAATTACCAAGTCGTGTACCTAGGGCCACATAGTTGATTATTGTGTTCAAAATGCCAAAACCAAAATCCGTTGGTGCTTCAAAGCGATAACGCATGCAGCTCATTTTTTTTTTTTTTTTTTTTTTTTTTTTTGGAATAAGTTTTTCAAGTTATGAAAATACTTGTAATGCACTAATAATGTGACACATTGTAATTTATTAAAGTTATTATATGATAAACAAATGACTGATAATTTGATAATTTGATGATCATCAGCTACTGGTCCTAGGTACAACGAGGTCTTGTACCTAGGGCCATTTGTGAAATATCTTTAAAACCTTCTATTTAGCAGAATCTATTATTTTAAGTATTTACATAAATCCCAATGGGAAGTAATTACTATACTGATGTATGCATATCAGTTTCAAATTTTTAAACGGCTTAGTGGCACATTTTTTGTGCATTGAAAAAAAATGCGGCCCTAGGTACACATATCTCCCCTATTATTGAAAAAATTGAATAAGGAGTTTAAATGGCCATTCTTGATTTTAAAAAGGTAGTGAAATTATTATTTTTAGTGCTAAAAATTTAGCGGATTTTTAAAGTACAGGCCAGACCAATAAGTCAAACAATATTTTTTTGGATCAGAAAACAACAGATGGTTATTATTTTACAAGTTTGAAGGAGGTCCTGGACTAAAAATTCCAAAATCTTTATTTTTAAAATTATACTTCAGAAATTTTTTATGCATTACTGTATTATGCTTTGAAACTAAATGAATTATTTTAAATTTTCAAACTTAAGAAATATTTTTTTAAATAAAAAAACTTCAGAATTTTGACAAAAATTTGACGTAATTAAAAATATTTTGTAAAAAAATCTCTTCATTTTTGTAGTACTTGAATTTACAAAGATAGTTCTTATAACTCATATCATATATTGTCTTCATGACTTTATAATAAAATATCTAGAAATTGTATTTTTTTTTTTTAAAGTAGTTTGTACATTTCATAAATTGACTTCATTATTTTCCTATAAGTTATGTCCATTTGAACTCAAAAAATGGACAAAAAGCCATCACCGAGAAGTTTCAAAGTAGCACGTCCGAGATACAGTTGTTATGTAACAAAAACTTCAATATTTCAAGTTCTACTAACGATAGAAACAAAATTTTAATGTCATTTTATTGAAAAATATTATTATTATTATTATTATTCAATAATATATATATTTTTTTTTTTTTTAAATTTTGAGACCCTGACTCCATTAAATAATATTTGAGTTTCAAATGCCACAAACGAACTGGTAAGTATCCATAACACGTTAATGAAAGGCTACTTGAACTTATGACTTCTGGTATTGAACTTATTTGTGGCCAGCCCTGAGGACGTGAGAGCAAGTCACAAGTCTTGCTCTGACATCATCAGGTTTGATCACCCACATGCTAACCCATGATTTCTAGTTAACTCATGTGTAAATAGCAATCGTTATTAATATACTGCCAAATAGATACAAATTTGATATTTTTCTGAAAAACAAAATCGGTCGAACCAATTGAAAAAAAAAAGTTATCAATTAGAATTGTACGTACGGAGATTTCTTAAGATCATCTCAGGCGTGAAAGTCGACCTCTCAAGAAAAAAGTCGAAAAAGTTATAGATTTTACATCAAACAACAAACTTAAAATCTTCTCAACCGATTTAAATTAAAATCAAAAAAGTTTAAATACAAACTAAATGCAAGAATTAAAAGAATCATTTAAATTGAATTTTTTTTAATCTGGAAAGGTTCTTGACAATAGCAATCGTACTTTGTCAACTGTAAAAGTAATAAATATAAGTAATAGAAATGTCTAAATTAGTTTTTTACTTTGTCCTTGATATTCTTAGAAATCAAATAGTGTTCTGTACTTTTAGTTTCTGAATATAATACTAACTTTAGTGCATATACAAAGACAATAGTGATAATGTTTTTTATGATTCAACAGATCAAATTCAATGAAACTCTTTTAATAATATTAAGAATTCTTCAATGTAGGTCTCTATTAGATTTTTTATACGTGTATATTTCAGAAATCCAGTAAATTGATAAATATTTATTTCAAACGTCACAATTTGAATTAAAAATTGTTTGGAAGTTGAACTTTCTAAAGAAGATAAAAAGTTGTTGAATACGATTTTCAGAAATGTCTTAAATGTGGGGAAATGTGAAATGCATAATTTTATAATGAAACTTTAACCCCTTGAGTACAGATTTATTTGGGGAAATTCTTGCATTTTGAACGGCTGGTTTGCAAGCTCAACGATCTATTTTTATGCACAATAACGGATAATCAGGCAGGGACCTACAGCTTAAAGTGGATTCCAAACCACAGCGAGCATCTATGCCTAACGCGGGATTCGAACCAGATACCTCTGTCATGCGTGACCAGAGCGCTAACCAAACAGTCATCAGGTGGGCTGCGTTTCGAAAGGATTTAATTTGCTGATGCAAGGAATACTATATAAAGGCAGATTGAGTGAAAATTCATTTATTAGAGCGATATGATTTTATCCTAGTCTGAATGACTTTAAAGGAACACAGCTAAACAAATTATTTTCTGAAGGTATAGGTAAACCTACCGATGTATAGCTTAACCAATCATGGCCGACCAAACGGTATAGTGGTTAGCATGCTGGCTTCTAGACCGCGAGGTTGCGGGTTCGAGTCCCGTGTTGGCATGGATGTTTGTAAATGTATGTTGGTTTGTTAAATGACGAAATGTTTCGGCGCATTATAGCCCTCGTGTTGCTGACGGCGCCAGATAATCTGAATACAACCAACTTAACCAATCATGGCTATAGTGACATTGAAATCCATCCAATCAATCTAGTTTGCAGGGGTGTAGTGGGGCGGGAACGCGTGGGAACGGCGATCCTTTACCTTTATAGTAGGAGGAACGGCGTTCCCTCACATAATTTTTTTTTTCTTACACTTTTCTTTACGGGAAACTGAACGCAAAACTATGCTTTCGTTTTCTATTCACAACTTCAGAGCTGAGCAGGCAAGTTCAAGTATTTGCAAAACACTTGAAAGTGGCGAGGCCACCCGCACATGGCCATTCCATCAACAATCCGACACATGCAATACTATGATTCATCCAATGGCAATTATCTTCTTCGACGAATGATCTGTAATTGTGGATGAATTTTAGAAGTGAAATTTATATGGCTCGTCATGAATACGGAATAAAACTCACGTACACAAGCTCACGCCAACTATCTCCATTTTTAAAAAACAAAATTGTTGTCTGACACACACAGTTCTTTGCTCCCTTACCTTGAAGAAGGTTTCTGCTCCTCTAATTTTAACGGGAACTCTAACCGATTTATCAACAAAAGTGATATAATGTGTTTTTTTTTGTTTTTTATATATATATATATATATATATATATATATATATATATCGTTCACTTTATGTGACATAGCGTTCCCACACCTTTTTATTTAACACTACACCACTGCTAGTTTGAATGACGAATTAGATTCGTCATTATTATCAGGCAAAACAAGTGCATGACGAGTCTCAGCCGTCAAATGTACCAAAAGGGTAAAACTTTTCGAGCCATCCTTCAACTTTTAGTTAATGGGCAAAGTCCATCGCCTTTTCTTTTAACATCCCCCCACTAAGAGGGATTTTGGTTGGTTGGTTGGTTGGTTTCAGATTATCTGGTGGCCGTCAGCAACACGAGGGCTATAATGCGCCGAAACATTCGTCATTTGACAAGCCAACATACATTTACAAACACCCATGCCTTACACGGGACTCGAAACCGCAACCTCGAGGTCTAGAAACTAGCATGCTAACCACTATATCGTTTGGTCGGCAAGAGGAATTTTGGAATTACGGTTTTGATACGTCTCAAACCATTTTAAAAGAGCACAAGGAATGGCACATACCCTCACTCATTCACAATAGTAGTTTCGAGCAGATTTTGCTTAGTTTCATTAATCAATTTAACCTTTTGAGTTAAACTAAACGTATTCAATTTGCGTTTTAACGTTATTCAAATCCAACGTAAACCCAAACCATTGATTCACACTTCAAATCTGGAATGGAATGTAAAGGCAAAAGGAAAGGCCGTTTACTTTTTGTACTCATCAAATGCTAACGGTCTTTTCCCGGGTAACAAGTAAAATTGTAAAATACGATGTAAAAAGAGTATAAAAAAATTAAAATCGTTTCCTTTTTTTAGTATTTTGTGTGTTTGTAATGATAATAAAATTCTCCCAAAAAGTTCCGACTTAAAAGATGTACATTTCGAGTTATGGAGATAACTTTGCGTTGAAAGATATTGAATTGTCTTGGGACTTAATGAAAACTTCGAGATAAACGAATATTCGACTTATGAGACTTGGAATTATCACGAGTTGACTGTACTATCTGACCAACAATCGCATGGTCTGTCAAAGTGCATCAGGCCGTTAGTTTCCGAAAAGCATGACCGGAAGTACACATTTTAGGTTCCTATGTAAATCATCAAGCTTCACTCTGGAATTTATAGGGAATATAAATTATTACCTATCTATTAAACATCTCTTGGTCGGCTGAACGGCTGAAACTGTATCTGAAAGTACAATTTTAGGTACAGTACGCAAAAAAAAAATCCGAACGATGGCAATATCTTGTATTCTAATTGATGGAATAACAAAAGTCAAGTACCGTTGTAAATTGTGGAAGGTCTTTATTAATTGTATATATATATATATATATTTTTATCATGAGGGGTCATCTACAAATTAAAACATGACCACACTTAGTTCAACGGCAACAACATAATATTATGCCATATTTATATTTAGAATCCAAAAAAACGTCTACATACCAAATTTCATAATTTTCCAATGAGTGGTTAGTAATTTAAATGATATAAAAAAAAATAAAAAAAATAAAAATTAATGTTAAAAATAGATTTGTTTTTTGGCGCTAAATTCTTTTATAGTTAATATATTTTAGCAATTTATATTTCAAAGTACAGTTTGTTTAAGGCCAAACATAAATAACATGCAACTTTTGTATTAAACAGTTTTTTATTAATTAATTATGAATTAATAAAACAAGTTTTAAATTTTTTTTAAATAGAAACATATAATTTTTTTGCTTCCATTAGAATTATTATGGTCAGAAACCCCTCCTGAATTTTTAACATTCCATTTTGACTTTTGGTTCTCGATATTTTAGCAAAAATGTAAAAAAGTTCTCTTCATGGAACCGAGTAATAAATTACGTCTTGAAGCATGCAAAACGTTCGATTCTTTCCCGCGATAAAAAAATTTACCCTCAAGATATTCCAAAACATATATAAATTTTTAATAAAATATATTCTACCAAAAAAGTTACAAGTTGGTGAATGCGTAATACAAATATGTCGTTGGGGATAAGTGGCGGTCACTTCGGAATAGCAAGTCCAAGTTCGATTTTTATAAATTTTGCACATTGGCACAAATTAAGGACTTTTAAGGACTTCTAAGCATTTCCAAGTACTTTCAAGGTCTTGAAAATATTAAGCACTTTTAATGACTTTCAATGACCATGGGAACCCTGACCTATAATAGCCAACCTGATGGCTGTGGGGTTAGCGCTCTGGCCTCGCATGCCGAAGGTGCCGGGTTAGAATCCTGGGTTAGGCATGGATGTTCGTTGTGGTTCGGAATCCATTTTAAGCAATAGGTCTCGGCCTGATTAACCGTTATTGGGCACAAAAATAGGTCGTTGAGCGTATTAACAAACTAAACCTATACCTGTAGTAAAGTGACTATGATAAATATTTTGAGACGATTTACAACCTCCCTAGAGACGATTTATGTAAGTTACGATAAATAACTAAAAAGTTAAAGGAGAAAGGCAAGAAAAAGAAGCCCAATTAGAAATTTTTTCACAATAATATGAATAAACCACAAGAGAAAGTTTCGGAAAGTTATCTGTAAAATTGGCGGAGGTATTAAGTGGTTGAAAATATTAACTTTTCGCAACTTCAAAAAGTTAATATTTTCAACCCTCTTCAAATTTCAAAAAGGGACCGTCCTGAAATTGAGAAACGTGTTCTCTGGTGTTATTAAACAGCTCTATGACAAAAACCCGTTTCCCACTGATACAATTTTCTGTGTTAGCAACAAAGTAGTGGAAATAAAAGTTTAATGATAATTATTTATAAATTGACATATTTAAATTTAACAAATGAATTTTCTTTTTAATGTGTACTCAGTGTGTTCTTTAACATTTACTATTAACAGATCAATGCCGATTCTTTTATTCGAAAATATAATGATATTTAGGATAATCGTGTTTTTACTAATGCATGCTCTGAACACATAATCTTTTATCACATACCACTTCAGGAAGGAAATTAACAACATGTTAATGCTTAGAAGAAGTTTTTGTTAATGGTAATTATTGATCAGATTAGTAAGTAGCAACATATCGTATCATATTTTGAGAATATTTTTCATAAAATTTCATTTGACCATCAACAATTCAACATATTCTCAACTCTTTTGATTTTTTTTTTTTTTTTAATTCTTGAAACAATGAGTTTTAGTCGAGAGATTTAAAGAAATTGTACGTTATATAAGAATTAATTATAAAACATATTTTAATAGAAAGATACATAATGAAAATACAATTGAAATTTTTAAAAATGTTAAGTTTAGCTTAATACTTCATTATAAAAGTAATTACTTGCAACGTACAAGTAATATGAATAGTTAACCAATAAATGGGATTTTTTTTTTTTTTTTTTTTACTTTGGAAACGGTTAGTTTATCAATATAAGTAAAACAAGGTAAATAAAAGTTGAATACCCACGTATATAACTTAGAAACTTATTTACATATTTAGCACATTTATTAACTCATCCATTTCATTCATAACTATAAATTATGCATAAGGATGTACATAATTTTCTTAAACTGTGTCTGTTCAAATTAATATGGTCCAAACTAACAATTCTTTCACACTAACGCCCCCCAGCCACTCGAACTATAGAAAAAAGCTATGTCTCTTAGATTCAATATGTTATAATATAACCCCAAAAAACAAAGTTTTTAATTTAAATCCTTTATATGCATAGAAATTTTTACTAACATAACACCGTTTCTGTTATCAGCGTGTGGTTGGTGTTTGCATCTAATTTTAAATATTAAAAACATCGCTATCAGCAAAATATGCGGTAAACTATTTTTCAAAACTTATTCATTAAAAAAGAATATGAATTTATGCACTCAACATCCAAATATCTTTCATTTATTCCGATTAAAATCATTTATTAATTTGTTTGTTTGCTTGTTTGTTTGTTTATTAAAACAATTTTGGCAACAGGAAAGAATTTCATCAATAATAGGTTAAATGCTATTTCAGCGCGATTGGATCATTGCAAATTGGTTTATTAGTATTCCGTAACAGCGACCTTTAAGTGACAGCCCCCAAAATTTGATAGAATGCATTGTCATCGAAATCGAATCTATCTACCAAGTTTCAGACCGATTGGGCGACGGCAAGGGGGTAAATTAGGTCTCCGCAGATTTGCCTGCAATCTTCATACACAGTTATCCCCCTCCCCCCTTCTCCACACACAAAATCGAAGTTAATATAACTCTCTTTTCATTCATTGAAGTATTGAAGGTGTATCCTATTACTAAATAACTTTGCCAAAAACAATCTCGGCGACAATTTTTTAAAGCAAAAAGTAAAATATAAATAAAAGGCAATAATAATATGAAGAAATGTCGCTCAGAAACTTTGTTAAAATGATTTGTTAATTTCATGTTAACAATATTTGCAATTAACATTGACGGTACTGGCGAAAATATAGTCCTTGAATTCGAAGGTCAAATTACGTGAAACTTAATGTTACAAATAATTGGAATCTATTAATTTAAAATAAATGAATAGTTATTAACATCTAAACAATGCGAGTCAAATGTGAAAAGTTATTAAGTGTTGCCATTCAGATTATCGAAAAACACTGAAGCATTTGAAGCATGTTCGATAACTTAAAAATAATAATTAAAAATTGTGAAATTAAACTATTTAATAAAATACCTTTCCACTTATTGGTACATCTAGATTTTAAGCTCTTTCAAAGGACATCTTGATCATAAAAATTAGTTCAATATTTTAGGAAAAGTCACTGTCACAAAAACATGGGTGATGCCTATTAAATATATAGATTAAGTCAAAAATCAGAGTAAAAATTAGTAATAAACAAGGATAATTTACCATTATCTACAATGGATTTATTAACGTATTACAAAACGAACTTAGTAATTTATGTATAAAAATATCATTGAAATCTTACTAACTCTGTATCAAATATAATTTGGATGAAAAAAATTTCCTTAAATTAAATAAAATTTTATCCTTATTGTTGTTTGAAATCATTCCAGATAGTATCTATGCAACTATTTTCCCTGATTTTTCTTAAATAAATATTTTTATTTAAATACAGATAATATTTATTTAATAACTATAATTCTATCAAATATACCCTGTTACCTCCAAAGAAGAACAATAATACAATTTTAATATCAGGAAAAGAAAAACCTTATTATCTTTCTTAATACTACATATCATGCAAAGATCAGAGGAGGCAAATTAGAGATAATCTTAGCTGAAAAAAATATTAGTTTCATTTTATGAAAAAATATCACTTAAGGCGTCTTCTCACTTTTGGCACCTCGAAAATAGGCTATTTTCGCGATTTTTTTTAGAGAATTTTTGCAAACAATTATGGGATAAAATGGATCCTATATAATAAACACATCTTTCAAGTACAAGAAATTTTTTATTTTTATTATTTTTTTTGAACAATTATTATAATAAAACAGTAGCATCGAAAAACCCGTGTAGAAATGTAATGTTGATGAAATTTCGGAAACTATCCGGCCGATTGTCATGAAATTTGAATGACATATTCTTCATAGTTATGGCTATAGCGCATATCATCAGATTTTTGAAATTTTGATTTGAAGTATTTTTTTTTACAAAAAACTGCAAAAAAACGCGTTTTTTTAAAAACTTTTTCGAAAAACGTGCGCCATTTTGTTATTTTCGCGAATATCAAAAATCTGATGATATGCGCTATAGCCATAACTATGAAGAATATGTCATTCAAATTTCATGACAATCGGCCGGATAGTTTCCGAAATTTCATCAACAAGCCACGAACATTACATTTCTACACGGGTTTTTCGATGCTACTGTTTTATTATAATAATTGTTCAAAAAAATAAAAATAATTTTTTTTTCTTGTACTTGAAAGATGTGTTTATTATATAGGATCCATTTTATCCCATAATTGTTTGCAAAAATCCTCGAAAAAAATCGCAAAAATAGCCTATTTTCGAGGTGCCTAAAGTGAGAAGACGCCTTCATGATTATTCTGGCAGTTTCAAATAACTCAAAATGTACAATGGCTATAATTACAATATCCAAAACCTCATCGGATAAATATATGGATGTCTATAACTGACAAAAAAGGGGCTTCTTACAACGAATACTAAACTATGAACTACTAGAAATAGTTAAACTTGTTATTTAATTGTTCTTGCACAGTAAACTTAGGATATACATGAACTGTAACACAGTATTGACAATACTAATTAAAACATTTCAAGCGTGTTCTGAAACTAAAGGTTTACATGAAAGGAAAACTTTCAATTACACTATAATGTGGTTACTTTTTGGTTTGCGTATTCCTACTTTCATTCAAATATAGAAAATAACTTCTCCAATTTGGCGATATCTTCTGACACTTAACAAAACGTGTCAAATTGGCTATATTTTTTACACAACAAAATATGCCAAGTTGGAGCTATATTTGACACAACAAAACATGCCAAATTGGCAAGTTTGGCGACTGTTTTTAGCGATAAGTGATTTTGATGCGAAAATTAACCCCGAACAGACCGATAAATAGCCAATCCTATTGTATAAACTTAGCAATAAATGCAGCGCAAAAGTTAAAATAAAAATTTTATTTTATTTTAACAGTATAAAATTATGTTTGAATATATGCGTACGCTCTGCGTTGCTTATACATGGATGAAGCGTATAAATTTTCGAAATTTAAAAAATCGAAATTTGTATTTTTTCAAGGTAATTATAATGTACTGTTTTTTGTTGCTCTTTGAATACTAAACACAAATTTACGCCGACAAGAAGTAGCATAGGATTTGCAGTTGTATCAACGCCTTGTAATTGTTTAAAGGCTACAACATCACATAAACATTTTCGATATTTCAATGTTTTCAAAATAATATCAAATAGGACTTAGGATGGTGTTTCCCGATCCTTAAATTGTACACTCATGCCAATATCGTTCATACCGGAAACAAATAGCCTAACCCAATATTTATATAACTGAAGTTGCCGTTGAAATAAATCAAAAAATAAAATTCAAACATTAATGTAATTTTTTTGTAATTAATTTTTGTTATTATTGTTTGATATTAAAAAAAAAAAAAAAAAAAAAAAAAAAAGACGACTTCCAATACGCGTAAAATTCTGAAATTTTAAAGGTTAGATAGGGAAGACGAAAGTTGTATTATAGAAGATATATAATAGTCTCTAAAGGGGGGGGGAGGGTACTTGAGGATTATTTATAGTGATAAGTATAGTAATGAATTACTTGATATTTCTGAGAAAATTAACCACGAACAGATAGTGATCTAGCTTTTGTATTAGCTATATTATCAATAAATGAGTACAGAGGATAAAAATTAAATCTATTTATTTTTACTTTTAGAGGAAGACCTATAGACTGAGAGGTGACTGAAATTTTTGGACCCCATCGAACATCATTCAGATTTTTTTATAGAAATTGGAGAAAAGTTAGTAGATTACGAATCCACTGGTCTGCCGTGGCAGAAATGGCCTAAACTGATCAAAATTCGACTTTTAATAAGTTGAACATAATCCAAATGCCAAATGCGCCATAACTTGCCAAATAATGAGCATTTTTTTTTTTTTTTTTTTTTTTTTTGTAACCCTCTCTTTTTAATTTTCAATTAAGAAGGTTGCAGATGATTCAGATATCTGGCGACGGTCTACTTGCATCTCTTAAAAGGGAGCCAAGTTGGCAATAAACATTACGTCACTGATGTCGTAACTGATGACGCCAATTTGGCTTACTTTTAAAAGATACAAGTTTTACCGAGCCAGAGATCAGAAAACGTTTGCGATTTTTTTCATTGAAAATCAAAATACAGTGGGTTGCCAGACGAAAAAGGTTGTTCTCTTTTTGGCAAGTTATGACATATTTGGTAATCGGATTTTAGTTAAACTCATTCCGAGTCGATTTTTGATAAGTTTCGGCCATTTTTGCCACGGCAGACCAGTGGATTCGTAATCTTCTCACTCTTCTCCAATTTCTATAAAAAATTCAGAATGATGTTCGATGAGGTCCAAAAATTGCAGTCGCCTCTCGGACTATAAGAAGGTACGAAAATGTAGAGAAAATTGTAACATAGCGAGTATAGGGAATTATCAGTACTAGAACTTCCTTTTAGCAATACAAATTTGTTTGATATCTAAAGATTTTTTTCCGTTCACATAATCTGAATCATTAACATTTAATCTGAGTCATTAACACACACCCTTAGTTTCCTGAAATTTATAAGCAAACAATTTGTTTTTAAGTTATCTAATATTAAAATTAAACAGACGAATGTGAAATCTATTTTTAGGTGAGCAATAACGCAATTAAATAATGCTGCCTCCCCGAGGGTTTTTATTTAATGCAGGTAGCAGAAGGACGAAGACTCAAATTAAATATAGTACAGATTAATCAAAATATAAAACTATAAACTTTTCCATAATTATTTACTTAAATGGAACAACGTGTGCTTTCGCTTCTCTTTAAAATAGAAGCTTGATTTCTATTTGGGGATAGCGGAGAGGTGTAGCCCTAAGATATGATTAGACCGGATTAAAAACTGTATTGGCCATGAGAGAATAAATGGTGGTGCTTATACTATTTTTTAACAGCTTTTAACCTCTTCACTCCGTAGGTCCACATATGTGGACCTCATAATATTTGTTTGTAAAATTTAATGGTGAAAAAATTTGTAATTTCAACCTCACATTTACATTTGGGGATGTCTGAGCTTCGTAATGAATATCATAGAGGGCAGCAAAGGCTTAATTTTCCTCAAGAAAAATTTGTTTACAAAAGTGATTTTCTGAAAATGGCGATATCTCAGCGAAGTCGAAAACATAAGTAATTTTCAGTATTTTAAATATTATTCATAGATCCAATAAAATTATTTCTAATTAAGTTAATCTTTCAACATCTGCTTAGAATAGTTTTGTTTGTAAAAATGTTTTATTGAAAAGTTGGGTCAAAAATTATAATTGGGTACACTTTGTGTACCTTCGTCCATTAAGCTGAATTTATTGTAATATGATGAAAATGTGTTAATAAGTAATTATTGTTAAAATTAATAAATAATTATTGCTTAATAGTAAAAAATTATTGTTTAAATGCATGAGCTTGTTAACTGTTTGTTTTTACTCAATTAATTTGTCCTAAAATTATATTAGAACATTGTACACTTACAATTTGGAACAATTTAACAAAAACAAAATATTAGTAAGCTGAGGTATTATGGTGTAAGTGCACAAAGTGTATGTAAAGTGTTTGTTTATTACTTTATTATTTAATTTAAAGTTGTTAAAACTTTCTGGAATTGACATTTTTAAATTCTAGAACTTTTTAACAAAAAAAAAATAGTAACTTAGTTATGTTTTAAGTGTAGAAGTAGATTTAGTGTTTGTTTTGTTTAAAATTAACTTAATTAACTTAATACAAAATAATAATTTTGAGTATACAGTATAATAGTGACTAAGTATAATTCTAAAATATTATACGAAATTATTTTTTGTTGGCTTATGGACTCCAGATTAGATTCAGGCATTATTACAACAGAGGGATTTGTTTAAAGAGGAGGGAAAAAAAAGTTAGCATTCACAACCTGCTGTAATTCGAATGTATAATATTTCGATAGGGAGGTACTGATCTCTGTGATCGATATTTAGCATACTATCGTTGTGCTGTAAGAACAAAGAAATGGACTGTGCATATGTTTACACATTTTTCGGATCTATCAATATCTAATTGATGGATTTATTATATGCGCTTTCACAAAAGCAATAACATAAAAAAAAAATACATGCCCCTTGTGGAGCATAGAATGATTGCTTCATCTTTATTGAAGTATGATGGAAATTTATCTGGGAGTTCTCGCAGAGGAAGGCCACTCAAACTGTCTAACTCCTCTAAAGAAGAATTTCCCGTGCCCTTAAAGCAACGAAAAGTTGTTGATCGTCCTCCAAAGGATGTACAATTTGATAATATAGGTCACCTACCCAAGTACATGGACGACAAAAATGCATACAAATGTCGTCTGGTGGGGTGCAAATCTAGATGGAGAGTAATGTGCACCAAATGCAACATTTACTTACGTGTGCAGAAAAATAATTCCTTTGAAAAGTTCCATTCAAAGTAAATGTAATGAAAATATTCTCCATTACTTAAAAAATATATTGTTTAATAAAAAAGTTTAATTAAAACATGTTAATACTTTTTTTACAAACATTTTATCAAATGCAATATTCTTGTTATTTTTTGTAATAGAAAACTAGGGTCCACATACGTGTACCTAAAATTTTAGGCTACCTAATAAACTTATAAATACAAAAAAAAAATTTCATAGTCCTTGACAACAAAATAACTCAATAAAACAGTAAAATATTTCTTAAATCATTTTGTTAATCTTCAGGGGTGAAGAGGTTAAAAATATATTTTGTTAAAGAGAAACTATAAGTTATCGAACTGGAGAGGAATCGTACTCTAGTATTTGTTCAGTAATGTACTCTAAGTTTTGTGCAAGCACTAATAGTACAGAAATATTTGTAAAACGTTTAATTGAATGGATTATTGCGATAAGGGGTCTACACGTAAAATTACGAGGCTAACTTTCTATGTCAGAAACGTGTGTAATTTTCTTAAAAACTACTTGTGATATTGTTGAATCAAAGTATTTTGTTTGGAAAGTCCGTGTTTTGTTCTATAGTAGTCATCAACATATTCACTTTTCTCATGTCCTTTTTGTACCAGAGTTAAGCCCTTTTCGCAATAGCGGATCCAATTATATAGGATAATTCAAAATGAATATAGCGATTACAAACGACTATAACTATTTATTGAAAAATAATTTATCGATAATATTAACACATAATGCAGACGGACATAAAGAAATGTTGATGTTACGTCTACATTCTGTGTTAATCTTATCGATAAATTCTTTTTCATTAAATAGTTAAAGCCGTTTGTAATCGCTATATTCATTTTGAATTACCCTGTATTTTGAAATTCTCGCAAGTACAACAAAAACTAATATTCTTACACCACTAAACACCAATCGGCGTCGAATTTACACCCACTATAAACGATTATTATTTTTGTTTTTGCATCAAGAGGAGGAGCTTACCACTCAACTCACTGTATTGTAAATGAAAATTTCTGAGATGTATATCTATTGTGAGAATAATTCCAAAAGAGATGGCTAAAAGCTACCATTTTCCTCGAATCCACAAACACCGTTGTTTATATGTACAGACCGAAAATGGTACGGCTGATCAGTCTGTTTACGTTGGGTTAATTCTTCGTAACTATTTTCTAAAAAGCCGCAACGAATCCACCAAACACGGTCCAACCCCTTTTCCCACCACCAACACGACGAACGTACCGTATTGACGAATTCCTCTTCGGCTGTTGTGAAGTCACTCTCTACGGGGTATTAGGTAATCCCCTTCCAGAGAGTGTACGTCCAGGGAACAATAACAACGCAAAGATCCATCCACAACTCAAGAAAACCAGACGAAGATGAAGAAAATGACGCGAAGCGCGGCCGGTATGCGTAACGAAGCTTTCTTGTTTCCTTTGTTGCTTGGTGGCCACTAATTCTGTTGACTTTAACTCGGGGCCACATCGCAAAACCCAAACAAAACTTCCCAAGAAAAAAGAAACTGAGTCAAAAACAACAGGGAATTGAAAAAACAGTCCAGACCGTTCCGGTGATTAAGTAAACCGAGGGGTAGACACATATACGGCGGAGAGGGTTGGGACATCACATGGTCCGATGCTTAGGGGGGGGTATGGCCAGATCATGTTCTGTTGTCAGAAGGTTGGGAAGTATGAGATGTTACGCTTTGGCAGTCATCTTTGTTTTACGTCAGCGCGCGTGTTATTATTTTGGATAAAGAAGTGTTGCTGCTCGCTTTTGTTAATTAAATGTCTCTTGTATAAATCGATGGAAGCTAAACATCTTGAGGAACATGTGGTATTTGGATTTCTGTTATGGGAGTGCGACCATCAACAGAAGTGTTTTGAGCTATTTTTGAGAGGTAAACTTTTATTCGGCTATCAATCTCGCGCGACGGGTTTTTGAAACGGGCTTATTTCCATACTAAGTATTGTTTTCGAATTGTCGTTTAGTAGTTGGTTTGTTTTTCCAGCAAAATTAGATTCCCTTTGGAGGAGTCCGAAAATAAAATAATTCATCGCTTGGGGACGGAAGTTTCGTGGCTTGGGATAAGTGTTTGCGATGACACTTTTTTAGTTTCGTGGGCATTCATTGTTGAGCAAATTTCGGGCGGGTCATTGCGTGGTGATATGACCTTCAAAAGTCCTACTCTGTAGCAGAAGCTCCTCCCATGGTTAAGTTTGGTCAACGACTTTGTGTTATTTTATAATTTGAGCAATGCTTCTTAAACATGCTTTCCTAGTGCTGAAAAGATGCAAAGAAAGACAATTTCATGGCTGATATGAGACACGGCAAAAGTTATGACTCGGAGATGTTATGCATTTGATTTCTTTAGGTCTATTAGGAAAAGGTTCGTTGTCCGATTTTATATGGTTTGTAATTATCAATTAAACGTCTTAAAATAAAATAAATTGATTTCTTGATATTTTTTTTAAAGTTTTATTTTTTTCTCTGTCTAATGATTCGGTATTTCCTCATTGAAGAAAGAAGGTAGCAAGGAAAAAGTTTGGGAACAAATGATGTAAAGAGGATAATCTTTGCACACGAAAGCCATTGATTGTTGGGACATCTAACCAAATATTTTCTGGAAGTTAAAAAAAAATGCCACTTGTAAATATGTTTACAAAAATAAAAGTGTAAGTAATAAATTATTAAGAAAGAAAATTTTAATTTCCCCATTTGTTCTGAACCTCTGTGGTCATCTTTAAAGACCTAGCAGAGTAGAGTAACATTAAATTAAGCGGCCAAGTCATCGTATGTAAGTTTTCGTTTTATTCAAAGTTAAAAACCTTGTATCATACTTCAGAAGTTTGCTTTCCAAATTGACCAGATACTTTTTAAAAATAATTCCTTTAAATCAGTAATAATTTGCTACACATACTTTAAAAATTCTTTTAAAACATTGTTGCATTGCAGCCATGCAATTCATATTATCAAGTACATAATCTCAGATTCGGTGTTTAATAATTTATTGGTATTTTTTTCTGAATTTTTCTGAAATGGATCTTATTGAATAGTGGTTAACAGTTTATGGGAATGTTTTAAAATGTCCATGCAACACAGCCGATCTATGAAGGGATGTGGGTGGATAACGCTTAATAATCCCAACAGGATCGAGCCCTTATCAAATACCAGCTAATCGCGTATGATGGTAATGTTTTAAAATGCTATTGCATTGTATCCATGCAATTCGTATTTTCAGATAAATATTACTTAAGTGTGTACAACAATAGACTTTTAACTTTGACGGGTTTTTCAAGAATTGGTCAAGCCCTTTTCGAACGAAGGCTAATATGGTAAAGGAAGAATCGATGTTTTGTTTGTGATCGTCGCACGTAAAGCAAATCAAATGCCAAATCTGAATCGTCACAACACATAGATAGTTACTTTTTAACACAATGTGAACGTCAGCCAACATAAATAAAACAGACGTCGCAAACAAGCGCATCTGCGTGAGTGGCAGAAGTCATCAAGTCATTTTCCTCCAATTCTGCATTGATTGACACGACAATAATACAGCCCCAGCGACAGATGGTCCCGTTAGAATGTCGAACATTGTTTCACCACTGTTTTTCTCTTTTTAATGTTTTTTGTTTTTTTTGGACTTCATTATTTCTAACCCTCCCTAGACAGCGATCGCACAAAGGCTGATAAACATGAAGGAAAAAAAAAAATTGTAGGAAACATTAATCTACGAATGACGACGACGACGACAAAAAAAAAAAAAAAACTAAATGAAGAAATTGCAAGTTTCTCGAGGCGTGAAGGTCAAGGATATGTTAAAGAAGTAACATGATTTGTTTGTTTGTTTCTTTTTGTATGCAAGTAGTCGGTTGATGGATGCGATTCAGTGGTGAGATAGCGGGTATACGGATAAGCCTGTGTGGTAATCGCACATGAATCGATATGACGATCTATTATTAATGTAAGCATTTGAATTGGTTGAGTGTATTTTTTTAACTGCTAACTCTGTAAGGCTGGTTGGTTTAAAATAAAATTCAAGTTTGTAAATTTATCATAAAATAACTTAATACACCCTAATCAAAAATGGTTGATACACTGAAATCGTATAGAATTGATAAATTAAAAGTTTTTCTTTTCTTCAGTCAAATTGTGGCGTACGCTGGAAAGTAGGTGGCTTCAGCTCCTACCAAGAAAAAACTTTGGCAAGCGTAAAAGGTTATAAAAATGCTTTTTTTTTTTATAAGTTGAGATTGTAGTTGAGCATTTTAAGTTATGTGAATAAGGGGAGTTAAAAAATACCGAGATTGAAGTTGAATAAGTTACACAAAGAACGATAAAATATTGGATTTGTAATTGAACATTTTATGTTATAAAATGCTGATATTGTAGTTGAACATTTTACAGTATAAAATGTTGAGATTGTAGTTGAATTATAAAATTAGAGCATAATACAGATGAAAACAAATTATTATTAGCGGTGTGAAGTGATATATTTCAGTATGACGAGGTCTTGGATTTCTTAAATTCTGATGCACCCACAGTTTCGGTTGATACGCTGTTGAATAGATTAGATTCAACTCTTAAAACATTTTACTCTAATGTACCTAATGTATTCGAATGCTAAGTAATTACCAAGACAATTATTTACGCGTAGATAGTGTAGGTGGTGTGGTTAATAAAGTTCGCTTTCCAATTTGGAATTTAAAGAAGTAATTTCATAAGAATGAACTCCTAAATATAAAAGACGTATTTTGTCACTGTGGTACGAATAGCGTTATAGATCGGCACATATCAAACAGTAGGCCGTGAACCCCTTACGGATGGTGTGTCCATTTTAATGGGTTAACTGAACCTTTAGAGTTTTTTAGATTTAAAATAGGAAACCGTTAAATAGGCGAACATTTATATAGCAGCTCCATAAACGGCCAATGTGTCAGAAGTGTGGATTTGATACTATTCACTGTTTTCTAAAAACTATTTTTGATAAGTTAAAGCAGGGGTCGGCAGACCACGACTCTTATAGACTGAGAGGCGACTGCAATTTTTGGACCCCATCGAACATCATTCTGAATTTTTTTATAGAAGTTGGAGAAAAGTGAGTAGATTACGAATCCATTGGTCTACCGTGGCAAAAATGGCCGAAACTGGTCAAAAATCGACTTTTAATAAGTTGAACTAAGTCCAATTGCCAAATGAGACATAACTTGCCAAATAATGAGCATTTTTTTTTTATTTGGTAACCTTCACTCTTTAATTTTCAATTAAGAAGGTTACAGACGATTCAGATAGCTGGCGACGGTCTACTTGCATCTATTAAAAGGGAGCCAAGTTGGAAATAAACGTTACGTCACTGATGTCGTCAATTTGGCTTACTTTTAAAAGACACAAGTTATCCGAGCCAGAGATCAGAAATCGTTTGCGCTTTTTCTCATTGAAAATCAAAATGCAGTGGGTTGCCAGACGAAAAAGTTTGTTCTCTTTTTGGCAAGTTATGACATATTTGGCAATCGGATTTTAGTTCAACTCATTCCAAGTCGATCAGTTTCGGCCATTTTTGCCACGGCAGACCAGTGGATTCGTAATCTACTAACTTTTCTCCAATTTCTATAAAAAATTCAGAATGATGTTCGATGGAGTCCAAAAATTGCAGTCGCCTCTCGGACTATTATTTTGGTCATTTGCGGCGCTTCAAGATCTATGTAATTCAACCTAAGAATAAACTAATACAAAAATAAATAGTAATAAGTTTGTGCTTTCTATGAATAAACCCGTCATAAACTTACTGCGTGATCTAAAACTCAAGAAATAAGAAAAACGCGACGAAACTCGAAGATATGAATGGTTTGGGTAACACTATTTTCAAATACCAACATCAAATCAATCCTGGCATCTTCTCAGACGAAATAACGACAAATCAGGTGCCTCGCTCCACAGTCTCGGTTGCATTGAGCTTTTGTTGAGGTTCATTGTTCTCTCGTCTCCTACTGAGACAGATAGCACCTTTCGGTGTAAATTTTTCTCGGTTACGGATGCTGTTAAAATAATTTTTGCCTTTGATATACTGTATTGGAAAATCATGACCTTGACTTAGCTCGAAAGTAAGAGAAAAATCGTGAATTTAAGGAAGAGTGGACTAAACTGTATTTGCTTATTCTGTACAAATATAGTCTACCAACTTGTCTACTCTGCCATGACTTTTATACCATTTTCGTGCCATAAAAATGGTATAAAAATGTTTGTAGTTAAAAGCTCATATAGATACAGTTTATATTTATTTTGCGGCTCTTTAAGAATTTTGTGACTCTTATTATTGAATGTTTAACTCCTAGAGCAGAGAAGTTTGCCAACCCCTGGGTGAAAGGTTTAAAAGAGGATTTTTAATGATTCCATTGGAATTAAACTTTAAGTTTTTGGTTCTGTCAGTACAGTAAAATGTATTTTCAAAAGTAAGATCCTAATTGTTGAGGATTCCTCACTGGCATTTTATGAACCACGTTTGATATTTGTTAATGATGTTTTACTACTAATAATTTTATAATACTGATGATGGATTGATAAGAATAAGATAAGTACTCAATTGTGCAAAGATCTGATAAGCGCATGAATTATATTTTTCGATAACTTTCTATTTTTCATTTCTGAATTATTTTAAATGAATTGTAAAAAAAAAAAATTGGAATAGAAAATGTTGTTGGATAAACCAATTCAACTTACCTTATATTCTAAAGACTTTAACATCATAGAGGGCAAGTCAAGAAATTCATATCTTTGCGTTTAACAAACTTGAAGCAGAATGCTTGCAGCCGCCATAAATTAGTTTGGGTGGTGAGGCGTCAGAATCTTTTCACAAATTGACAGTTCAAGCCTGAAGACATGGATCAATTCAAAATCTATGGGGAAAAAAAAGCTTTTAATACATCATATTTCTAAAAATAATACAATTAAGTAATAGATATCAAATTTTTGTAAAATGTATTGAAATTGGTATAAGAAAAGTATTGAAATTGGTAAAGTCAGAATCAGAAAAGTTAATGTTCAAATGGGACAGATGCATTTTAGGAAACTTGGTCAAAATTTATAGGTTTGTCTGAAATAACCATGAATAGTTACGTCTATCATATTCAGACGAATACACCAGGTGTCTGGTACAAAGTACTTGTTGGTTTTGACAAATTTTCTAAATTTCATCTGGCTCATCACAAAAACAAGCTCATTGTTGGTTCCTCCAAAGAAAATTCACCCCATCTTCCAAAAAGAAGATAAAACTCTCTTTTATAAAATATATTCACCAGCTATCACACTTCTAAAACCATACCCTTCAATTTTGTATTTACATTATCAGCTCAAACCTGATCTAGAGAAGCCTATCCAGGTCCAACCCAACAAAACAAACTTTGAAAAACTTCCCTATCACATTCCCTAAGGATACGATGCCATAGGCAAAATAGTATCTTGCCAGAATATTCAAACTTGCTCAACACAAGAAATTTCCCATCTACATTTCCAACATTTTACCCCACCACTGCACAATCTTGCAATGGTCAATGTTTAAGCAGTACCGACTATGGACCCACATACACTGTTGTCCACAGATGCCGGCGAACCACAACAGTATGTAAACACGGACCGGCCAAGAAATTTCGCTTTAAACAAATATACGCAGAGTTTGTGCCCTTATTCAGAAGTACATTTTATATCATTATCTAATGTTTTATTCTATTATGTTCTGGCGAAGGAATAAGAAGTTAAGGAAAATAGCAGCTTATGCAAACTTTGGGGACGATCTGGGGAAGTCCTATAAATACAATAGCGAACATCAAATAATCGCATCAAGTAAAGAAGGGTACATCTGTACGAGTATGTATGTAGTAGCCCGTATGAATACTTATAAAAGTCAAGAAAAACAAAGAAAACTATTTTTGATGTCGAGATCTAATGTCAATTACTTCTGTACATATTCTGTAGATAGAAATATATGGCCCCGAATGTAAAAGAGATGGATAATTTTTAGTGATTTCAATATTTGCGTACGTTTATGAAAAAAGCTCTTTATAAATTGAGAACTAGAAATGGAAAACGACCCAAGTACAAAAAAAAAATTTCAGGAGAGCCTAAAAAAAAACAAAAACACTTGCATCTGTTACTTAAGGCTATGACTAAGTATCAGATTGAATTTGAACTATTGCTGGAATTCGCACATAGGGCGTTCTCCACTTTGTTCAGCTTGGTCTTTAGGACATTTTTCCGTAACAAAAAGATTTTCGATTTTTTTTTTATGCTTGGGTCGTTTTTAACAAATATATTGCAAAATATATTGCGTTTTTAACAAATATATTGCAAATTATTAACAACAAATATCTATCTCATATATTGTAATTAATATTAGTACGTCGTTTACGAATTAATACAAGTAGGTACGTACGATATTTGGATAAAAAAAAAAACTTTGCCAACTTTGAGGAATTGGTGATATTTTTTATGATAATTATTGCATTGTTTCTTTCGGATTAGTGAAACGGATAAGGAACACTCATTGATGAGGGGCTGGGTGATTTGCCTTTCGTTTTAAATTGATATCTGTGACCATTTTTCTATGTCATATGGTTGTAATTAATATAAGTACGTCGCTTAACTAAGAAGATATTACACATGTTATTTACATAAGTCCATTGCTATAAAGCTCTTCTGTATTGCTAATTTTTGTTATGTACCCAGCAGGTCAAAAATAGAATTGTATTATTAAACTTACACACCAATTTTGTCAACCTAGACTTACGGAATAAAGTACACGCAGACTGAACTATAAACACAAAAAATATATGAACAAAGGGTGTAGAACTACCAACAACTTTCAATTACGCTGATTACATTACTAAAGTACGATATTTGGGTAACAAAAACACATTGCCAACTTCAGGAAATCGGTGATAATTTTTTTGATAGTCATGACATTATTTCTTTCGGGTGATTGAAACAGAAGAGGAACACACATTTATGGGCAATGCTGAACTATATGTTAAAGATATTCGTTTTTCAATTTTTTTACGACTATCAGATTTTTAAGGGAATCAAGAGGGTACAGGTTTGGAAAATCATATAAGTCATTATTAAACCGATTTTGTTTCAAATTGATAGAGCTGCTTTTAGCAATTGTTGAACAACATAAAAACTTTTAATTGCAAAATTTTTCATTATTTTGACGAAAACTTTAATCACAGGCCACACGGTCACCCATAAAACATAGTAGTTCAACCCGTTCGGGAATTATGCTGACCACACACACACATTAATTTTTCTACACCACTTTCTTGAACTCGTTAAGGGAAGTTGGTACCCTAAAATTTAAAAATAATCGATTTTGTATTTATTATTTTTTATCAAAATTTAAATTCTTCCCTTTAAAAGGATACCTCATGCGTATTTATAATTTTTTGAAGACAAAATTGGTAACTATTTGTATAAGTAAAGTTTTCTTTAAAATGCGTTTTTCTCAAAACTATATTTTTCATTATTCATGTACCTTTTTGATAGAGACTACACAAACTATCTTCCTAATTTTTTTTCCACGTATTTCTTTTATGTATCTGTATATACTGAAGAGAGATTTTGTTAATTTAAAAATATTTTTCGTTTTGGCTTATTTCGGCAAAATAAAACTTGTTATTTTTAACAAATTTGAATGACTGTCATGAAAATTTATTTAGAAAAAGAAGTAAATGAATTACAATCAAAAGCTAACTTCAGTAGAATAACAAGTGTCGTCTAAATGCACTGAAAAAAATTAGGTTTCTATGCCAATTACTTTTTGAGAAAAAGGTACATGAAATATGCCAAATTAACATTACCGGTATAGAGATCACCAACTCCCCTTAAGTTCCAAAAGTGTAGAAATGCGAAAAAAAATCTAAATTTTTCTGAAATTGAAAGTAAAAACTTCAAATTTGAATGTCCCCTCTTTTATTGAACTAGGACTCAAAAACAAAAACTACAAATGAGAGGAATCAAAAAGGCAATGAATTTGTAAATAGAACTTTCATTTTCAATCTTTCCATGTAATTATAATATGCGTTTAATCCGGGAACTTCAAGGCGATGAATTTGAAATGTTCAGGAATAAAGAATCCCTTCCGAACATTCTATTTTAGCTGAAAATAAACAATGGTCAAATGCGAGTTTTTGCACAAACGTTTAGGAACGGATCAGTATAATGTGAATGTTCGCTCTTGACCGTTATTCTAACTATTAGTTAACCAGAACTTAGTCTTGTTCATTGGTAAACTTGGTACTAAACAAAACACATTAACCGCTCGGTTCTTGCGTGCAAGAAAAACACGCTGAGCCAATTTAGAAGACAGCAAATGATAATGTTAGCGCGAACAGGAAATTGTTCGTGTAGCACACAGTAAAGTGTCACCATCAGTATACACAACATTATCCTTCATTTATATACAATAGTTATCTCGGTGGTATGTCGGAGATTTTTTCCCGTGCGAATTTCTGAACATTTCCATGGCGAAGTGTTTGCTCATCTGCTTGTTCTTCATGTGCTTTGGACGCAGTTGAACAAAGCGAGGTGGGTATATAAAAGCTAAAGGAGGAAGTGGATGGTAATTCTTGAATTAGGTTCAACTAAATGTGCCTAAGATTTCAGAATAGTTTAAAATATAAAAGTGGTAAGTGCTTTGGATGCAGTTGAACAAAGCGAGGTGGGTATTTAAAAGCTATAGGAGGAAGTGGATGGTAATTCTTGAATTAGGTTCAACTAAATGTGCCTAAGATTTCAGAATAGTTTAAAATATAAAAGTGGTAAGTGCTTTGGATGCAGTTGAACAAAGCGAGGTGGGTATTTAAAAGCTAAAGGAGGAAGTGGATGGTAATTCTTGAATTAGGTTCAACTAAATGTGCCTAAGATTTCAGAATAGTTTAAAATATAAAAGTGGTAATACGATATTGCCAAGAACAACAATACATGTGGCCAATTATCTGGCTGACACACGGGACATTTTGGTTCTTTTTTCTGCTTGTATACATATAACTATTAGATTCATTTTAATTTTATAATTCTTATATTTTTATTTTATATAATATTACTTGGTGTCAAAGTTACATGGAAAAATAATTATTTTTAGGTATAGATATACATTAGGAATTGCGAAATTTGACTCAAACCTGTGATTTTTTTTGTTTGTTTGTTTGTTTATAAACATTCCCGAATTCATTACCATTAAAGGAATTGCGAAATTTGACTCAAACCTGTGATTTTTTTTTTTTTGTTTGTTTATAAACATTCCCGAATTCATTACCATTAAAATGATACCATTTTATTTCTGAGACTCAAATAAAATTAAGGTATACATATACATTAGGAATTGCGAAATTTGACTCAAACCTGTGATTTTTTGTTTTTGTTTATAAACATTCCCGAATTCATTACCATTAAAATGATACCATTTTATTTCTGAGACTCAATTTACTTTTTAAATTACAGTGGGTTTTGTGAACCTGTTTTGTGTCACGTTCATTAGTGTTGTAAACTTTAAACGCGTTTTCTGAAGAATGATATTTTGGTGTTATATGACTTTACGCCAACGGTCATAACTTCATAATAAATGGTCCGATTTACAAAATTCTAATTTTGTTTTGTAGACATTAGTTGTGAATGTGTTTTCTATTGAGAATCTAATATATATTGTTATAAACACCTGTTTTATGCGTATTTTAAACTTAATTTTTTGTTAAAATATATGAATTTTTTAAAACTTTTTATTTAAAAACTTATAATTATATAAATATCGAAGATAAATTCAAAATTCTCCATTGGAACATGGGTCAATATATTATCTTTTATTTGCAATAAAAATCATACCTCTAAGTTAATTGCAAGTTTATTTATGTCCGTTCTAATAATGTCCTAATTAGTCACTTTAATTGTAATTAGCTGATTAAAAAAAAATTGACGGAAAAAAAAGTTTATATATAAAAATACATCATTTTTAATTCTGATATACTGCCAAAAAGTTTGAAATTATAACCTAAAAATTAAAGAAAATCACCTCAATTGTATATGTATACCTTAACTAAGTCAAATATGCATATACATCCACCGACGCACGGGACACGGATGTGTTCCACTGATATATGACCTACATAAAATGATAATTTTTCAATATCACTTTGCCACAAACTAGAGTTATATAAAACAAAAATAAATAACTGATAGATTCATTAGAGTCCGAGAGGTGACTGCAATTTTTGGACCCTATCGAACATCATTCTGAATTTTTTATAGAAATTAGAGAAAAGTGTGTAGATTAGGAATCCACTGGTCTGCCGTGGCAAAAATGGCCGAAACTGATCAATAATCGACTTGGAATGAGTTCAATTAAAATCCGATTGCCAAATATGTCATAACTTGCCAAAAATAGAACAAACTTTTTCGTCTGGCAACCCACTGCATTTTGATTTTCAATGAGAAAAAGCGCAAACGATTTCTGATATCTGGCTCGGAAAACTTGTATCTTTTAAAAGTAAGTCAAAGTGGCGACATCAGTTACGTCATCAGCGACGTAATGTTTATTGCCAACTTGGCTCCCTTTTAATAGATGCAAGTAGACCGTCGCCAGATATATTAACCGTCTGCAACCTTCTTAATTAAAAATTAAAGGGTGGAGTTACCAAATAAAAAAAAATGCTCATTATTTGGCAAGTTATGGCGCATTTGGCAATTGGATTTAGTTCAACTTATTAAAAGTCAATTTTTGACCAGTTTCTGCCATTTTTGCCATTGCAGACCTGTGGATTCGTAATCTGCTCACTTTTCTCCATTTCTATAAAAAATTCAGAATGATGTTCGATGGGGTCCAAAAATTGCAGTCGCCTCTCAGTCTATTATAATTTTAGAATTCTAATTTGTTTTCGAGTGCAAAAAAGAGCCAAAAAGTCTCCTGTGTACCGCAGAGAATTGTCCGTGTAATGTTTAACTTATATAACTAAACTTAAATCAGTGTTACTCTATAACTATTCCTTCGACTCGTAGAAGACGAATTAAAAACAAGTATATTTTTATACAGTCAAACTCGTTAACGCGAAGTCAATGGGGTCATTGAAATATTTCGCGTTAACTGACTTTCGTGTAAACTGTCTAAAAACTTTTAAATCTAATTAGTTCATATTTATACTAGCTATGTGTATTTAATACTGCTTTTGTTTTTTCAGAATATTTTCATTACAAGGCTTATATTCAGTACAATTATTTAAGATTATATACATTAGGAACAATAGGTGTAAATGCATTTATTAGTAACTAGCTGAATACCCGTGCTGCGCTACGAAATTTTACCATTAGCATTTTAGCGATCAAAAGACATTCATGTATTCTACACTTCAGACGTTTGCTCCCTTTTCGATCCCGAAAAATTGATTTATCAAAATAGGAACTTTCCTTTGTTGACATTTTAAACGATATTTATAATTGTGAATAGTAAACTGGAATAGTTTATTGTGTTGATGTTTGCTCTTAGTTCTAAATTTCAAAGTAGTAGCTGTATTGGAATTAAGTTAATTAGACATTAAGTTAATCCTCGTATAGTTTCAATGTTGCGTCGTCTTTTCATCCCTTAAAAATATCGATATTGGAATGACTTATTTTTTAACATTTGCAAAAAAATATCAGAAAAATGACTACATTGGAAGAGGAACATTCGGATATCCCTCGTTTGGAACATTTAACCCCTTTTCGACCCCTTAAAGTTGGTTAATCGAGAACAGAATAGCTTACTTTTTCTATGTTTAATCTTTTTTGACATTTGTACCAAATTTCCGAGTTGTGACCATATGGGAAGTGGTACATTCGAATATTCCTCGTTTGGAACGTTTAACCCCTTTTCCACCCCTTGATCCACCGGAGATCGGAATAGTTTACTTTTTCTGCGTTTGTCTTTATTGATATTCACACCAGTTTTCAGAATTATGAAAATATGAGAAGTAGGACATTCGAATATATCGCTCGTTTGGAACGTTTAACCCCTTTTCGACCTCTTAAAGTGGGTTAATCGAGATCGGAATAGTTTACTTTTTCTATGTTTACCATTGTTGATATTTGTGCCGATTTTCAGAGTTGTGACTATGTGGGAAGTAGGATTTTCGAATGTCCCCCGTTTGGAACGTTTGACCCCTTTTCGACCCCTTAAAGTGGGTTAATCGAGATCGGAATAGTTTACTTTTTCTATTTTTACCATTGTTGATATTTGTGCCGATTTTCAGAGTTGTGACTATGTGGGAAGTAGGATTTTCGAATGTCCCCCGTTTGGAACGTTTGACCCCTTTTCGACCCCTTAAAGTGTGTTAATCGAGATCGGAATAGTTTACTTTTTCTATGTTTACCATTGTTGATATTTGTGCCGATTTTCAGAGTTGTGACTATGTGGAAAGTGGGAGAATTAGTGATGAGTGAGTCAGTGAGTGAGTGAGTGAGTGAGTGAGTGAGTGAGGGCTTTGCCTTATATATATAGAGATTTCTTATTTAAAGAAGTATGTTAATGAGTTTTACTTTAAGTTTTTGATAAAACATTATTATTATTTTCTTTTAGTGTGTCTACGTATTCTAAATTATTTAAGCGGGTGTTGTCTTACTAGGTATTGTTTTACTTAGGTAGTAACATTGCATGGTTTCGTTAAAAAAAAAGTGATTTAAAGAGCAAATTGTTTTCGTCTTATGCGGAATTTCATTATGTGAGATTTTGTGTTAAAAGAATAAATTAACTTTAAGCATCAGCTTTATCGTATGGTGAACTGCTTTTATTTAGTGTTGAATGGGATTTCGTGTTAAGCGATTTTGCGCTAAATGGGATTTCGTGTTAAGCGATTTCGCGTTAAATGGGATTTCGTGTTAAGCGATATTGCGCTAAATGAGATTTCGTGTTAAGCGATTTCGCGTTAAATGGGATTTCGTGTTAAGCGATTTCGCATTAAAGGGGTTCGACTGCATTTCCTTTACTTATTTAAAACAAATTAGTGTATCATAAGAGAAGCATTATAAAATTGTAATTAAGGGGACTTGATACCCTTCAAATTTTTTTTTAAGCCCTTAAAATTATAATTTTTACATACTTGGAAGTATTACTAAGTAAAATCTAAATTTTATTAAAAAAGAGTTCACATGGTACTTTAAATTTTCAAAATTTTAAATTTTTTAAAAAAATTCGTCAAATTTCAAATTTTATCTTTTTCATTTTTCAGTATTTTTTCCTGATTTTTCAAAAAAAAAAAAATGCTCCTACTAATATACTCTAACTTTTTAGGCATCAGATTTTGAATTAGTATTATAGTTGTCAAGAAAAACAACAATTACTGTAGTTATATGCACACCAAAAAGCGTAAAAAAACGATTTTTTAAAAAAAATTTTCCAACATTTAAATTTGTAAAAAATAAAGTTTTTATTTTATTTAAAAATCCATGCCTGTTTTAGTCAAATAGATATTAAGAATTACCCAAAAAGAACTTCAAGTCATTTTATTCATATTTGCTGAAGTTTTAGCTTTTTGAGTAAGGGTGGAAATTTCAAAAATCACGAACTTAGAAAAATGCGTTCGAAACATCAAAAGGAGCTATTGCAGCAATGCTAAATTCTCTATAAAAATATAGTTTTTCTGCAATTGCAATTATCGGATCAGCTCAAAAACTTGCCAGAATAAGGAGAAGGTTTCAAAGATTACAAACACACAAAAACTAGAAAATTTATATTTTTGTTATTTTTTTGTAAAAACAAGGGGTACCAAATCCCCTTAATAAATAGAAATGTACAGAAATTAACCTATCGGTGAGTGAGAAGTTGAGAACTTAGTTTTGAACATTTCTAATCCCCTAAATTGGGAGTCGGTTAGTATTAGACAATAGACTAATGTTTCGTTATCTAGAGTTAAGATTAATGGCCTACAGCAAAAAGAGGCAAATACTTAAAAATTCCTACTTTAGGTGGCATCTTCTTGCAGCTACCTATACAGATGAAATTTAGTAGGTGTAAATTCAAAAAACGACTGTTAATTAAAGTATATAACGAGTGGTAGAAATGGTGGAAAAAAAGTGGGGGGATGCTCAAAAGTTAGTGACATCCGACCCCCCCCCCCCCCCTTCCCTTCTCCCAATCTTCAACGATAAATTTTATAATTATAATAAAAACTAGTAACCTGTAAGAAAATAATTTATACTTACTAACATTGAACAAGGGTTCAAAATTTATTGTTATTTTAATTAATATTCTGCGTTATAGCTTCTTTTTTTTTTACTTGGAAGTTCGATATAAAGTGAAGTAATAATTCAACGTTTTATATGTAACTGTTTATTTAGATTTAAATAGTGCTTATAAATGTGCATACTTCAATAAAAATAAATTAATAGATATTCTTTTTTTTTAATAACTTGTCCTTATATGAAACAAGAATATAAATTTAACTTTGAAAGTTCCTCCCAAGTTAAAAGTTGACCAAGTGTAACAGTATTTGTTAATAAAAAATACCCATATCATTATAAAAAGTAGTAAAACAGATTTTTATAATAGTATGATATATATACCATAAATAGTTTTAAAGTTTTCAAATGTAAGAAAAATCACTTTTCCTCAGTGTCACTATATTTAAAGTTGAATTTTAATTTTCATTAGTAGTTTTCAGACGCATTGAGTGTTTTTAAAAGTGGGGGGATGGATTTCATTGGTTTTAGAAGTGGGGGGGACGCATTGATATTTTCTTGAAAAGTGGGGGGATGCGTCACTCAGCGTCTACCCACACTTCTAGCACTGTATATAACCGCACAGGTTCCAAAATACTGATATCTTACATAAGATGATGACAGGAAGTTAATATGTATACTTTAAGGACTAACAGAAAGAAACGGTTGAATATATGCGCAAATCCATCAGGTCGTAATTTCTAATATTTATAAAAAGTATTATAGTATAATTACTTAAAAGTTAGATTAGCCTTCCTCGACTCTTATAAAAATAAATCTCAATATCACCAAGCCACATGTTGAGTAAAATATTCCATAAACTTTACTAGTTATTAATAGCAAGAACTATTTCAAAAACAAATTGCCTTTAATCCGATCCTAAGTGACTCAAATAATATATTTGGCTAATCAAATAGCTAGTTATCGAGACACAAAAATACCTCAAAGTGAGTTGGTTGAATGCTAAATTGAACAATGAGTCATTTTTCGTGGAACACTTTCACTCCTTAAAACATTTCAGCTTTGACTTTTATATACATTTGACTTATACTATGTGTTTTTAAATTTTAAACCGATGTTCACCAGTTTGTTTGACTCAGTGTGGTCCACGTCTTGCCCTTTCTTCAGAAATATTAAACTAACAACAGCAGTTAAAGATTAAAGCAATTTTATTTAGTATTGATTAACTATAAGATCTGTTGCTAGTGAAGTAAGTCTAAAATGACCGACATTTATTGTCAAATAGAATTCAAAAATCTTTAAATACTTGAAAACTGACCAAGATATAACAAATACTTGTTACCACAGAAAAAACATTGCACATCTCGAGTCTACACACTCCATGTTTACAAAACACATTACAAAAGACCAAGAAATTATTAAGTTTGACGATCGAATGCCCAATTCGAGTACCTCCTTTTCTCTCTACATTAAAAAAAAAAAAAAAAAGAAACTCGACCGTTAGATAAAGAACAACTCTTTCCATTGGCCTTTCCCCATTGGTTCCCCCAGCGATGCCATTCAACAACACATAAATACATTTATACACTGCCTATATCTATATATACATGAAGCAGGTCTATATCTGGGCGTCCGCGCCCATTTTAAGGACTGTGGAATGGCGTAGGTTATTGGTAGTTCGAGAGGCATGGAAAAAGAAGGAAGAAGCAGGCAGTTGTGTCAACAGCAGAAAGCGGCGAGTCCTTAGATCAACAACTGTTTGTTGGACGTGGCCGCAACTTATGTAAACATCCTGCTTTCCAGCAAAAATGTTCGTACCAGCAAAAGTTGACCTTAGCTGCAAAAATGTGTTTTCTCATGTTTTTATTTTTTTTTATATAGTTCTTGCTTTTGTTTTTTTTTATCTTCTCCTCTAACTCAAACCGACGCCTACGTCTTTTCTTTATGCTGCGTAGAAGCTTGAGGTTTACCAATGAATTTTTGTGAGGTTTTTCCTTTTATTTTCTTAAGAGAGTAGTTCGTGAGGTGTAGGGTATATTTCTGAATACCTAATGAGTGGTTGGCCGTTTCCTTGTGTGTCAGAAACGATTAAGGTGGACAACGTTGCTCTGTGGCACGAAGCCCAGTATAGCCGTTAATTCCAACTATGCTGGTGATTACTTCATCAACGAAGGAAATGGGCTGTAGGGATTCGTAACCGCTGATTAAACAATTAGGTTCTGCATCAAGTACAAATACTAGTGTGACGTGACTGGAATGTAAATTTGTAATGATCATTTTTGTGATTATGGACTAATGAAATGTCTAAGTCAGATATTCCCTATCTGTGAGTCGCGACCCATTGCTAAGTGTAGGGCCAGTCGGTCGTGAAAAAGTATGAAACTAAATTTTTGCATTGAAAGATGCAGATATTCTAAATTGACGATTAATTAAATCGTGAAAATGTATGAAACTAGATTTTCACACTGAAAAATGTAGATATTCAAAATTGATGATTAATTGAATCGTGAAAAAGTATGAAACTAGATTTTCAGATTGAAAGATGTAGATATTCTATTTATTGAAAGATGTAGATATTCTAAGTTGATGATTAATTGAATTGTGAAAAAGTATGAAACTAGATTTTCACATTGAAAGATGTAGATATTCAAAATTGATGATTAATTGAATCGGGAAAAAGTACGAAACTAGATTTTCACATTGAAAGATGTAGATATTCTAAATTGATTCAAAAAGTAAAAATTAAAGAATAGAAATAATAATAAAAAAAAATACTCCTCTATAAAATAATAAACCTTTGAAGCATGAATTTCAATTTTATTTCTGATTTCATTGACATTTGATATTTCCTGAAAAAATAAAAATCTTAATGTGAATTTTGGGAAGTATTCATTGCAACTACCTAATAATATAGCCCATAAAAACAAAGTTTTAATATAAATCCTTTATATGCATTGATAATTTTTATGCTTGGTGTTTGTTTCTAATTTTAAATATTAAAAACATCTCTATCAGCAAAATATGCCGTAAACTACTTTTCAAAATGTCTTCATTGAAATGGATGTGAATGTATACATTCACATCCATTTCAATGAAGAAATTTTGAAAAATCAATTTTCCATTTGAATGTATACATTCAAATCAAAATATCTTTTATTTATTCTGATTATAACAATTCATTCATTGATTTTATTAAAATAATGTTGTCAACAAGGAAGAGGTTCTTCAATAATCGGTTGAATGCCATTTCAGCGCAATTGGATGACAGCAAGTTAGTTTATTAATATTTCGTAAAAGCGACCTTTTAGTGACAGTGACATTTCCCAAAATTTAATAGAATGTATTGTCATCGACATCAAATCTATCTGCCAAGTTTCAGCCGGATTGGATGACGGAAACGGTGTTAATTAAGCCTCCGCAGATTTCCCCGCCATCGACAAACACAGCCACTGAACCACGCACACAAAATCGAAGTTAATATAAAGGATTTAAAAAAGTGGGAACCAACTATACTAAACTTCAACTTAACTAGACATCACTTAGACGATAGATCGTCACAGTGCTCATAGGTATTTAATCCATTTTGGCGGAGTGAAGACATAATTCTCGCCAAACCTTACAGACTTTTGTTCTCTACAGGGTTGTGGTTTGGCGAACATTATGCTTTCACGCCGCCAAAATGGATTAAATGCCTATGAGCACTATGACGATCTACCGTCTAGTGATGTCTAGTTAAGTTGAAGTTGAGTATAGTGAAAGCTTAGGGACCTCTGGTTTAAGTTATTGTTGGTTTTTACAGTGATTAATTAGATAAGTACAATAGTGAAGAAATTCGAGTAACAAAATTTATAAATACAATGAAATATTGTGAAAGAATATATAAATAAAATTACAATAATATTTTTTATAAATTCATTGGGTAAATCTAGTTTGGCATGGTCATTGAGACTGTAGTTAATCGAGATTTTTTGTAATTGTATGGGATCGATCAAATTAGATTTTTTCTTTAAAATTAGCACAACTTATAAGGACTTTATTAATTCGTAATTTGATTGATTGGAAAAGTTATTTTCAGATATTACCAAAGAAACCTTGAAATAGAATAAACATATTTTAGTGTATTCATGCAATTAATGCATTTTACTATGAACTAATCATTTATTTATTTCTTAATTATATGTTTGAAACTTCTATTCAATTCTTTTAGGAGGGGTTGTGTTGAATAATTACAATGTTGATTCAAAACTTCATTAATAACAACCGTATTTCTATTCGAGCTGCTTGGGAATCGTATAGGTGAGTTTTTATGATATCCTAATGTTTGTTATAAGTATTTAGGACACTTTTCTAAACAAGGCGATGCCGATCAAACGGTATAGTGGTTAGCGTGCTAGCTTCTAGACCGCGAGGTTGAGGGTTCGAGTCCCGTGTTAGGCATGGGTGTTTGTAAATGTATGCTGGCTTGTCAAATGACGAATGTTTCGGCGCATTATAGCCCTCGTGTTGCTGACGGCGCCAGGTAATCTGAATACAACCAACTAAACAAGTCGATCACGGGAAAAAATATACTCTTGTCAATGACTCAATTTAATCTAACTATTATCTGCGTGGTTAACTACAAATGAAAATACTGTCTCGTAAGCAAAAAGGAGGGGGAAGAAACAAAAAACAATGATTGACTTTGCTATCTGAACAACACTACAATCTCAATGTATTGTATACTAACTTTGTGATTTAAATATATACAACGGATAGTTTCAATCGATATTCACATATATTATCAGTGTCTAGAGATAACAGTAAGCAATGTTTAAAAATTGAACACTGAGAAACTTCCTATTGTCAAACTATTCGATATCGTGATCTACATTATTATTATATGTGAAAGCAGTGTTTGATAGTTAAGATATAAACCTAGTATTTATCAACCTAACTGAACAATCTAAGTATTATTGAAAAATCCCTACGACTAAAATTCACCAGTAGCAGTTTTAACCCTTTGGGATTAGTGATTTCAAATGGCCTTTTCCCCTTTTCCGAGCTTTTATAAACCCTTTACCTGTAGAGTATTTTCCCAGAAAAATGTGTCAAAAATGTTTTAAATTCGGGTTCAACAGAATAGTTTGGTTCAAATTTGTTTACTTGCTCCAGGGCAACACTAGGGCCATGCTGAGAGGATCAACAGAAAAAAGAAACAAAAAATTACAATAACTCCTCCCCGAAGTCGGTTAAAGTTTCTAAATTTGGCCCGGGTGGGTTGGCCGAACTGGATTTTAGCGACAATAGCCAGGGGTCAATTTGTTACCTTCACACACTCTTTAGATTTTAAAAACTAATTTAAAGCATAATTTTCTATGACTAATAATTTTTTTCCCATTTTGGACCAGCGATTCCAAATGGTTACATCCACTTTTCCAGGCTTATATTAATTTGTTCACTTTTCCCACTTTACATTTTTATTTATATTTTTTTAAATACTAAATTAAAGTGTCACTTACTATTATTAGTAATATTTTTTTTTTTTTTTAATTCTTGTAAAATATTTAAACGTAATAAAAATATAAAGAACGATCCTGCATTCAAATACCATTGGTCCATAAAGGTTTACAGACCATGGCAAAAGCCTCAAGACTGGAATTAACAAGTCTAAATTTTAATTAACGACACCGATTCAAATAATTCAGATTTTAGAACTCATATTCAACTCCCTTATCTTTCAACGACTTTACCCATTAAGCGCATTTAAAGCTTGTTCAAGTTTCCCAACTACCATGTGGCAACTGTTTACAACAGCCCAAACGGAAGGACCAGATCTCAACCAGCGAAGTCCCTCCTCAACATCAAAGACATATTTCTCAACTTCAACCAACCCCTCCTCCCTTTCATCTCCAGAAGCGAAATAAATGGCCACCTTTTCGACGAGGAAGCCTAGTCAACAAAGTTTCGGGGGGAATCCATTGACGAAGTTGATTAACATTATCCGATATTTGTTTACTGCCCTGGCTGCTAAGTCAGAATCTCCAGATAAACACGTGATGCTTTTAAAGGGTCTTCTTGAACGAGATTGATGTGGTTGAATTGGGGAAATGCCGTTGAAAGGGATTTTGTGTTTAGAGTTGTAAATTAAGGACTTAAGTTTTATTAAATTGAAGTAGATTTTAGTGGCAACTCCGATGAGTACGAATGAGATAAGATATGTTTTGACTGGAATATTATTCTGATTTAAATTGTTCCTGTAGAAGTTGGTTATGAGATAGCTTTTGCTGACAAAATGATTGAGACAAGCTTTTTGCTTACAGAAAGGTTACGGTAAAAATCCAGTAAGCTTTAGTAAAGTTTTATTCCAGATGTCTTGACAAAATTTTAACTTCCCTGGCAATTAATCGTACCCTTAATTTTATAGTAATGCGAAATCATTAAAAGGCAAAGTTTAAGGAGATTTATTTCATAAAAATTGAATTCATTCCAAACTTTAAAATTTCTCAAATTAATAATACAAGTGGTTATACTACGAGTAGAGGGAACTCTACTTGATGTAAATTGCTCGTAGACTCAGCTCAACAATGATACTCAATTCTCCAGTCGTGCTTTAAACTACAATAAATAAATCCCTTTATCATTTGTTAATAAATCGCAATTAAATCCTAAAAGTCTATTGGATACTCTATGATTACAAGTAACGGATAGGAATTATTTCCAGAACGACCCGCTACACGAGCCTTGCCGTGTATAGTTCTGCTTTCCAACTCAAGTTTTGCCGACCAAACGGTGTAGTGGTTAGCGTGCTAGCTTCTAGACCGCGAGGTTGCGGGTTCGAGTCCCGTGTTAGGTATGGGTGTTTGTAAATGTATGTTGGCTTGCCTAATGACGAAGCACATTATAGCCCTCGTGTTGCTGACGGCACCAGATAATCTGAAAACAACCAACCAACCAACCAAATCAAGTTTCATTATATCTCTCAGCAATAGAATACAATATCTAATTCTAATGAACTTCCAAAAGAAGTAATTCCTAAATGCACAAGCTGCGCATGGGTCAATTAGTTATATTTATTTCCATTTACCAAATCTTTGTCAACTTTGTCAATCATCCCAATCAAAGATAGATTTGCCATCTTACCTTCCACTTTCACTAAACGATAAAAAATTCAATAAGAACCCTCCCACCTCGATAGATCTGCCTATTAAACAAACGCCCTATTTGCTTTACGCTTCACCAACCCCAATTTGTTACCCGCCCAAAAATAATATAAAAAAAATTAATAAATAAAAAAAAAAGCAACTCGGAATTCAGTCCACAAACCACCTACCACCATCTAAAAACACCAGAAACCTCTCCCAGTTACAGCATATGCTTCAACACGCGGAAATACCAACTAATACATCTATGCATAATACAAAAAGGTCATAAGATGGAACCATTAGAATAATCACTGGCTCCATATTCATCCATATCGCATACCGGTACACGATATAAAAATAAGAGCAAAAAATAATCGAAGAGCAGACGAGAATAAATAAATAAGAAAAAAAAATCGTATGGCGTTATAGGGAGGCAAATTAATAAATAACTTCAATGGCCGTCACAATAAAAGAGGTAGTTTTAGTTGGGAAGACGCTTTTTATTCACAGTGTACTGAACCTGGTTGCCATGGTGACGCTAGCATCAACAATGGAGGTGTGACGCAGTGGTGGTCAAGAGATAAGTAGTGCACATGGGGTGAGTTTTGCCCCATTAGGGATTGAGAAGGTATTTGTTTCTTTTAAAAAAAAAAAAATATATGAGATTGATAAAGGTTTTAAGAGACGATTTATGACTAGAGAGGAAATTAAAGGAAATGCTCTTTTCTAAAAATAGCGGTTAAGTCTATGGGATCCAATGTCAGATGTAATCGGCGACTAGTTAAGCAAGGTCGGCTTTATTATCGATATGCATCAGGAAAAAATAAAGAGAGGATTTGGATTCAGTTATTTAATGCTGAGACAAAGTGATTTTAACACTTAAGAGAATGATTCAATAAACTAGTGAAATTAGTATATATTTATGAAGAATTTCTGATTCCATATATTTCAACAAAAGTGCTTTAAAAAAATTAGTTATTTAAATATTAAGAAAAGAAAATGCCCCAAAATCAGTCCGATCAAAACAGTCTACAAAATTCGTGACGTAAAGAGACCCTATCATTTCTAAAATTATCGTGAGGTTTCTGCCAAATAGTTGGAGTTGAAAGAGTTGGCATTGGTAGACCATTGCCACATTCTGCACAGGTTGGCGTGATTTGCGAAAAACTTGCAAATATGGTTTTCGCTACTGCATTTCAAGCCAAGATATTTGCGAATCAGTGAAGTCACATTCAATGCCAGCAAAATGAGTCGTTTTATCGCCAACGTTTAACAAGGTAATTTTGATTGCAAATTAAAAAAAGCACATTGAGCAGAAATTTTTGTGTTTATGGCCTTTTCGAAACATTTAAAATTGAATAAAAAAAAAAAAAAAATGCGGGAATTGTCCATTATAGAATTAGACCTAGAAGTGACGAACATCGCACAACTTTCAATTACACTATATAAATTCAAGACCTAAGCCAACTTGGCGAGTTTGGCAATAGTTGTGGCGATAATTATTACAATAGCAAAACGAAGCCTAATTGATGGAATTGGCGATTTTTTTGGCGATAATTATTACGTTATTCTCTTCTACTAAGTAAAACGGAGTAGGAGTAATCGTTGACGGTTATGATTTAAGGAAGAATACGCTGAATAATTCACTCACGATTAATTAGACCGATATGCAAATTACTCGTCTACCATGCAAGAGGTCTCGGGATTGAGCCTTGCTGGATCAGAACAGTTTCTCTCTCTCTTCAAAGTGAGTAGACGAGATGGTGATCGTGACAAATTGATAGCTAATTAATTAAAAAATAAGTCATTAATCTTAAAATTGATAAGTTATTGATTTTAAAACGGTCTATCTAATCTAAAATTCGTGTCGACTTGCTCGGCGAGTCTATTCTATCTAGGAAGCAAATGTGAAAGCGGTTATCCCTTGAAAGTTCTCACGGAAGGCACTCCTTCCTACTGACGAGTACTGACAAAGAAAAATCTCAATACAGCTAGTTATACAATTGACTAACCGACACGATTAAGAAGAGAAACCCACGGCACTTGGTAAATATTGCATAGTTAATATGATTAATTTGGATATTATAAAAAATAAATAGTTATTATGCATAGCAATTTGTTATTATACATAATGACCTGAATATTGTGTACAGTAACCATTTATTATGTATAATATCCAATTTTTAATCATATTAGCTGTACCGCATACATTGACATTTTGTCTCAAGTAAATATCAGTTAAATTGTAATAATAAAGTAAATGGACTAGGTATAGATCAATTGAAGATGAAATAAGAAATTATTCAAAATTATGGAATTTTCTCCAGACAAAAAGCTCTTATTGTCTTTCAGAATAAAAAATGTGTATAAATTTTAAAAATGAATAGAAACGGGAAGAAATTAAATCTTGCACTAAGGCAGTCTTACATTCTCCGCCAAATGGAGGTATTTAATTATCTAAAAATTGATACTTAAAATATTTAATTGCCTTTTAAATGTATGCTTAACTGAAGTTATTGGTCTTAAAAGTGATACCAATCGATCTTAAAATTCCTACTAAGTTGATCTTAAAATAATACTTCAAATTCATTTATGATTAACTTAAATTATATAAAAAATAGTTCTTATTTTTTCTTAAATTTGATACTAAATTGGTTTCAAAATAAATACCAATTGCGTTAAAATTGATAACTATACGATATAAAAATTTATACATAACTTATGTAAAAATTCATTCTTATCTAATGTTCAAATTAAAAAAAATATGATACGTATATGACGTTAAAATTGATAGCTAATTAATTAAAAGATTATACGTCATTAATCTTAAAATTGATAATTTATTGATTTTAAAATGGTCTATCTAATCTAAAAACGGGTGATAGCTAATCTTAAAATTGATTCTCAATTAGTCTTAAAACTAATAATAGAATTTTCTTAAAATAGTATTTAGCTCATCTAAATTATTAATCTCAAAATTGATATTTAATTTTTTTAGATATTTATATAAATTTGATCTTGGAAATAGATATTTAATTGGTTTAAAGAAAATAATAATTAATAAAATTAAAATTGAGACTGTTTATTTTTAAAATGCTTAATTATTTTTTAGTTGAAAATTAATTTACCTTAAAATTGATGATAATTTATAGCACATTAAGAGAGAAGACAATTTATATTTATTTTAAATTTATCAACAAAAGCCTACAAAAAAATCAAATAATTTACTTTAAACAAATTTAGCCATGTAGCTCAACTAAGAAATCTTGTATGAACTAGGGGTGTGGAACATCGCACAACTTTCAATTACACTATAATGCTGATGTTAATTTGTGTCATTTACCATTTTTATATTTTCATCATTCATTTCAAAAAAAAATAACAGTTTGGCGATATTTAATACTATAATTCTTGCATGAGTCAAAAAAAAAAAAAAAAAAAAAATAATAATAATAATAATAATAAAAAAAAAAAAAAAAAAAAAAAATGGTCTGAGAGGAGAAGAAAAAATGATCGTTGATGAGGTATGCTCAAGGAAAGAGAACTGTGTGTTGAAGGCATTCATTTTTCAACTTCTTACGCCAATAAAACATTTTTACTTTTACGGAAATTTCGGAGGTTGGGATGTTTAGAACACCTTAAGAGGCATTACCACAGCGATTTTTATCAAAATAGTTAGAGCCGTTTTTTAGCAATCATTAAAAAACATGATTTTTTCAATGGTAGCTACCTCAAGCGCATGCGCGATTTTGACAAAAACCTTAATGGTAGGTCCCATGGCCGCCACTAACCCTCATACCAAATTTGAACATAGTAGGTCAATTTGTTCGGGAGTTATGCTGACCACAGACATACATTTTTTCTAGATCACTTTTTTGAAATCAGAATGCTCCAAAACGTGGAGATATGCTAAAAAAAAAAAAATCTAATTTTTTTTTTTTTTGAACGAATGCTATACTTTTATTACCCTATGTAAATATACATATAGATAATTGAAAGTAAAAAGTCGTAATTTGATGTACTCCGTAAAAATGTAATTTGAAAAGTTGCTATTTTTCATAAAACATTCTTTCATGCTCAATAGATAATGATATTGTTAAGGATAAAATGTCGCTCGTTTTTTAATCAATTTCAAGGCCCTAAAACATTTTCGTAATTTAGTTCGGAAAGTGATGAGAGGTATGTAAGCAATACATCACACAAATATATTACCCCAAAGGGACCCATTTAGCATAAGGAGTTGGTGTACGAAGTACAACCACGAGTCATGTTCTATTTTGGAAGCGTGGGTTTTCGAAAGTTGTAGTTGTGATTTACTTAAAAATTAATATAAAAATGACACATTTTCTAATGTTCCGCTCGTAAAATTATAATTATTATGCATGGAATTGTAATAGCAGGGGGCGCGTTGAGTTTTCTAAAAAAAATTAGGTAGGAATTTTAGGGATAATTCCAAAAAGCTTAAGGTATTTCCAAAAATTTTATGGATAATTCCAAAAATTTTATGGATAATTCCAAAAATTTTAGGGATAAATTAAAGAAATTTAGGGATATTTATTTTAAGGCTGATATAGACTCCTAACACATACATTCTTTTCAAAGTAGGTTTTAATACCAGGACGAAAACTGCCCATTTTCAAAAAATGGAATCATTAAAAATTTAAATCTCAAAAACGATTATTTTTCCTGGAGAATTATCTAAGTTGGTTTTTCGCGGGTTTTGGATGATAATCAAGGAATTTTTTTTTTTTTTTATTAATTATCAAAAAATTTAAGCACACTTTTAGGAATTTTAGGGAGAAACAAGATTTTAAGGAATACTAAGAATTTTGGTGCGAATGCGACCCTTGTAAATAGTAAAATGGTTTATGAAGTTCTGTGTTGAAAGTGCTACTCAAAGTAACATAGTCTTTCACATAGCGCAGGGATCGGAAGACTTTCCTGCGTTAAGAGCCAAACATTCAATAAATAATAATCGATATTTTTTTAAAAGGCCGTAAATTAAATATAAGCAGTACCAATGTGAGCTTTTAACTACAAGATTTTTTATGCAATTTTCATGGTATAAAAATTGTGGCAGATGAGACAAGTCGGTAATCTATTTTTCTTTGAATCAACGCATACAATTCAGCTCATTCATTCTTAAATTCACGATTTTCCTCATCAATTTTTCTCTTTGTTTTGGACGAAGACGAGGCCATATTTTTTCAATAAAGTATATCAAAAGGTATTTTAGCTACCTTTCTAAACCGCGAAAAGGTTATAGCGAAAGGTCTCCTCTCAAGGCTATAATCCGCTGAGCGACTTCTGATTTTAAAAATAAGTAGACATGATTGCGATTGTGTCAGATATTCTTGGTTTCGTTTGCCAAAACGCCTTGTGGAAGTTTTCCGGATGCAGCACAGTTCAGATTTTATTGCAACGAAATTCAGTGCAGTAAAGTCCGAAAGTAAGCAGACCAAACGGTATAGTGGTTAGCGTGCTAGCTTCTAGACCGCGAGGTTGCGGGTTCGAGTCCCGGGTTAGGCATGGGTGTTTGTAAATGTATGTTGGCTTGTCTAATGACGAATGTTTCTGCGCATTATAGCCCTCGTGTTGCTGACGGCGCCAGATAATCTGAATTCAACCAACCGAAAGTAAGCAGCTGATGAGGATGAAAACCGGTTCTAAGTTGACACAAAGCAGCCCCGAAAAACACTGAATATATCACTTTGTTATATTTAAACGAAAAATATTTAAGCTTATCTCATCCAATACATTAAAAAGACCAACCAAATATATTCTAAGCATTCGCAAATACTTCTCTAAAATCGTATTATTTAATTATTAACGCCTCCTACTGACAAAACGTCGAGTAAACCACAGCAAAAGAAGTCGATTCCGATACGGATTTGGTTGGCATCGCGCAACCCAAAACACGTCAAACTAGTTTTCTTCAAGACTCCTCCTCAACGCAACCAACCAATCAACCAACTCAAATTCAAAACTTTCAAACAACTCACCTTTCCCCCACCCCGTGATCAAAACAATCAATACCACCTCCTAGCCCCCCCTTAAATCAATCGATAATTACAATACACCGATATCTCCCATCCAAATTATCGATCCGCATCCCGGTCATCCCCCCCCCCCTAACACACAATATCCCCTGACTGTTTACTTTGCGCAACAACCCCTACCTAGTCCCCCACCCCCCCTTTCCAAGCTGTCGTCGGACACAACAGCCAGTGACTCACTCTCTCTCTCTCTCTCTCCCACGAACTCAAACAACATAAAAACGGACAACAAAGCTTGCTCTTGCGCCTCCCCCATCCCTCTCTCTCTCTGAAATCTTGATCCCACCTCGGATGCTTAATCCCAGGGATGAGGGGTGGGGGAGGAGGTTGACATCGCAAAGCGTTGTTTCTAAAGTATGCCGAATGGCGTCATGTGCAGTTGTGTCGGTGTATAATGAGTATCGACCATTTGAGGGTCCGAGGGATATATATTGGGGATGTTTACTGTGCGCTGGGAGTTAAAGTCTGTATCATTTCGGATGGAGATTGTAGAGTTTTCACTGTGATGGGGAGTTTGGTTATTGGGGCATCACTGATAATGCCGGGATATTTGTGACTGATCCAGTTTCTTTTAAGGAATATGCCTGATCTTCCAGAGAAAGGCCTAGAAGAGGATTATTCCTATGTTACAATCTTATTGTCCAGTGCATTTAGAAACTACTTTCTATAAAACATTGAGATTTGGTGAGTAGGTACAAAAGAGATCACTTAATGGAATGACATAAATTCTTTTCATTTATTGTCTATTTATTATAATTGAAAATTAAAATGACAAGTCACAAAACCAGGTGGAGCCCCTGTATATGCATTGACGTAAGGTTTTCAAATATAAAATTAAAAAAAATATTAGACGCTATATTCGAGTTTTTAATTTATGTCATTTCATTAGTAGTCCGAGAGGCTATTGGACCCCATCGAACATCATTCTGAATTTTTAATAGAAATTGGAGAAAAGTAAGTAGATTACGAATCCACTGTCTGCCGTGGCAAAATTAGATAGCTTAAAAAGAGAACAAATTTTTTCGTCTGGCAATCCACTGCATTTTGATTTTCAGCGAAAAAAATCGCAAACGATTTCTGATCTCTGGCTCGGAAAACTTGTATCTTTTAAAAGTAAGTCAAATCAGCGACATCAGTTACGTCATCAGTGACGTAATGTTTATTGCTAATTTAGCTCATTTGTGAAAGATGCAAGTAAGCCATAGCCACACATCCGAATCGTCTGCAACCTTCTAAATTGAAAATTAAAGAGTGAGGGTTACCAAATGAAAAAAAAATGCTCATTACTTGGCAAGTTATGGCGCATTTGGCAATTGGATTTAGTTCAACTTAATAAAAGTCGATTTTTGACTAGTCGGCCATTTTTGATATTGCAGACCAGTGGATTCGTAATCTACTCACTTTTCTCCAACTTCTATAAAAAATTTAGAATGATGTTCGATGGGATCCAAAAATTGCGATCGCCTCTCAGTCTAATGGTTTTTAAATGCATTGGGCTAGAAGATTGTATAACATAGCGAGTATAGGAAATGATCCTTAGTAGGAATTTCTCTTTAGAAAGGAATTCATGTCTTCTGAAACAACATAACAGAAATAAGAGACAAGTTGAAGGCTGGATAGACAGGTTAGGAATTTGAAATACAGTGGTTTGCGAAATTAATTACAGTATTGAAAGGTAGCGACAAATTGTTGTAAAATCTGAATACAGCAGATTGAGTGTATCGTTCATCTAATTAAAAAAATGGCCCGTGATTCTCTTTACTGGACGATCTTTACTTTGAGGAATGCAATGGCTTTACAAGACATCTGGTTTTGTTTATTTCAGGTATCGCGACAAATCACAACAAATAATAATATAACTCATACAAAACAAAGTTTTTAATATAAATCCGTTATATGCATTGCCAATTTTTATATTCATTAACACAGCGCCGATTCTATAAACAGCGTGTGCTTGGTGTTTGCATCTGATTTTAAAAATATCAAAAAACATTTTTATCAGCAACACGTTTACAATTTATTTATTAAAAATGAGCATACATTTATGCTCTCGCATCCAAATATCTTTTATTTATTCTGATTAAAACAATTTTATTATTCATTTATCAAAACAATTTTGGCAACAGAAAAGTTTCTTTAATGATCGATTAAATGCTATTTCAGCGCGATTGGATGACGGCAAGTTGGTTTATTAGTAATCCGTAAAAGCGCCAAAATTTGATAGATTGCATTGTCATCGACATCGAATCTATCTGCCAGGTTTCAGCCCGAATTGTTGACGGCAAGGGGATTAATTGGGCCTGCGCAGATCACAAACATACATGCAAAATTGAAGTTAATATAAAGGATTTAAAAATGGGTATTCGGTGACATAATTACACTTATACAACTTAAGATTTATTAAAAATTGTATCAAATGTTGTTAATTTTAACAAAAGGATAATTCAGACATTAAAAGTTGGTATCTGGACTTGAGAAACCACAAAGAAAAACGCAGGAAGAAACAACTTTTTAGTGACCATCACAAACTAGTTTTAAAATGTATCTGGGGATTGTGAAATAGTGCACACAATGTGGCGATTTAGGATTAAGACAACATTTAATAACCTACAAAAATTGCACATGTGGTCAGTTTTAAACATCATAAGTAATAATTTTATTCACGTGTTCCATGTTGCTCAAGCCGAACTTGCGCCACAGACACAAAATATTTGTACAGCATGTGATAGTTCTTGGTATAGAAAATCGGCAGGCGCTCTGTATTTTGTTTATTCAAAAACACTAAAATGTGAATTAATTAAACTTAAATTATGACTCAATTTTTTTTTTTTTTTTTTTTTTTTAACTTTGGAAACGAAAAGTAAATAATTTATTTTGTGTTTAATAACAAGCAAAAATATTTCTCAACTTCTAATTAAAACTAAAATCAAAACTAAATAATTTGTTATTTATTTACTAACATGCAAGAATTCTTTAAAGACTCTACTTAAATATTTGTTAACTTTGAAATAAATAAGAATATATACACACATATTTAATATTTGACATTATAAACAATTTCTTAATTTCCGGCATCACATACAGACCGTTATAAAATGTATTTTGATTTATTCATTAAAAAGTTCTTTTAGGAGGTATTTTTTATCGTCTGTTTATTTCACTAATTACGCGATGCGACACTTTCTTCCTCCCCTTTTGTTTGTTTAGAATTTTTATGCTCCAAGCCGTTTTACAAGTATCCACCCCCATGTTTAATAACAAAGCTTTGTCAGACCACTTTTTAAGGCTAAATGAGAAGCTGAAAAAAGTTCGAAAATTATTTGTTCTTTATGATGATTATTATGGCTGCGACTTTTTTTTTTTTTTTTACTTCTATCTTTTCGCACAAGTATTTTCTTGGAACGTAAACTTTTATATCGTTTTTTCTTCTAATTAAATAAACTCGAGCCAAAAAAAGGGAAGTTTTTTTTTTAATCGAAGCTAGTCCCAAGCCCTGGAAAAAGTTGCAGAAAAAATTGACGACTTTCCATTAACAATTTTTTTCCACACCTCATTTCTGCAGTATTTTACTTTGAAGTGGCAACGACGAATTCATTGGGCGCCCTAAAAAGCAGACGACAAAGTCAGTTCTGGCCGGCAATTAATTCCCGGCATTTTTTTTAATTCCCCCCACCCGCCATTTTCTTTTAATCAAGAAAGAAGGCGCGAAATTGCCCGATTCCCAAACGACCATTTCGAACAAACAATGGCGGGAAAACAATGAATATGACGTCACGCGCCTTTCTTTCGGCGTCTTCTTAGGCAGGGGGAACCTTGACTAAATGAGTCGAATAAAAAGATGAAAACAAAACATTCCTTATCGCTGCTTGAGCCTCTCCCCTCCCCTCTTTTCACACTTTTAACTTTATTAAACACAAAAACCAATGAACATTTTTAAAACATTTTTATTTCATTGTACCAATGACAAGTTTCGAACAATGAAAAAATAATCCAATCCGAAATGTGAAAAAATCCCCTTGTTCTAACCGGTCTTTAAGCAAATAAACACATTTTTCAAGATCGGCCATTTTTTTTTTATTTCCTTTTCAAATTTCATATTCCTCCCACCTAGTTCTGTTTCTAGATTTTTTTTTGTCGCGCCATTTTTGTTATGTGACCGATTATTGTTATTGTTCTCGCAATAGCTGTCCGTTATTTTTTATCCAACATTAGCGTTTTTTTTTTTAATTTTTTATTATCCACTACGGTATTTTATTTGTCGCAAGTTAACGGATTTTTTGTAGCATCTTCGATTCAAAACCATAGGAATGCTAGCTGTATTATCTCTGTGTGAACCCGGGAATTCACAAAAAGGAAAGGCAGTGATTCTAAAAGAGTTGTGAAGGTGGGAGAGGGGGGGGGGGGATAGGAAGCGAACACTGGAGAGACTATTATTCCAGAAACAAAAAACGATTTAGAGTAAAATTTTTTGAAGATTGGTAACCTTTTCTCTCGTTATCTGCATTCGTCGCCTTTTTCTGTCTCTTTTGTTTAAAGGCAAACCGCTATCTATAAGAACTGGATTAGTATTTACTCTATTGTTTCTTCCCTGCCAAGGGGAGAAGGGAAAGAGGGGGAGGGGAGGGTCACAGTTTAGGAAATGTTAAAAACAGTTTCCTGCCTCCATTAGTTTTTTTTTATTGCAGCTACCCGTGTGTGGATATTTTTTTTTTTTGCCTTTTTAGTTTTTTAAATGTAATCTAGCCATTTTTGTAAATGAAGCTGAAATGCAATTATTGGAAATTCGCGCTGCCTTTTGTTTTGGCATGCACCTCTGCCCCTGCTCGTATCATTCATTGGGGGTTAGGGAGCGTAATGGGGAGGGGTATTCAATTTTTTATCCCCCTCCCCCTCTCCTTTCATTTTGAAGCCAACACTTCCGTTTATCCAAAAGACTAATCTGCTGAGATACGTACACAAAAACTTTTTTTTTCCATAAAGATCATTAAGCGTAATATATCTCATTGCTGTATCGCAGGGTTAGTAAGATCGAATAATAAAAGATATTAATTCGACAAAACACACTTTCGCGATCTTTTTTTTTTTTTATATATACTCGGCCCGTTGTTATATATTTTTTTATTTTATTTTTTATCCACTAAATGAAATGTCATGGCTCCTTTGTTTGTACAGGATATCCACCCAAACACAGGCAGCCTTGCGATAGGACAGTGATTATGTGCGTCTGAATTGTGGAAAGCCCCCTAAACACTTGGTAACAAGAATTGCTTCTCATCCTGTATGACAAACAAATTAATGGATTCTGCATAAAAGAATTTAAAAAAAAAAAAAAAAAAATGAATAATAAATTAAAAATGTTATCTGTGAGAAAAAAAAATATTAGATGCTTCGTGTTCCAGGATGTACTTTTTTCTGTCCAATGCTCATTTGGTGTATTTTTTAAACTGTGAAGTCAAAGAAAAAAAAAGTCGCCAGTCGTGGCATTGTTAAGGGGAAAAAAATCCCGATTGTCAGTCATTGTTTCAGTTTCCCTATTTTAAACGTTTTCATCAAGTTTTTTATTGTTCTTTTTCACCTCAACTTTGGCGCTTTTAATCGCACTTTTTTCCCTCCCCCGTGCAACTTGTTAAATTTTTTCTATGAGTTACAAGTTCAGCTTTTTTTTTTTCTTTCGTGTCTTACATTTTCTGATTAATTGATTTCGAAAAGTTTCTGGGATTTTTTTCTATTTTTTATACCCAACTCGTCTCTTTTCGCATCTCATCCAATTTACCTTGTGTTTTGCTTTGTGTTAATTGTACTGGCCTTTGTGGTTTCGAACAATAAGCTACAATCTGATAATGTTGCCAATTCAAACGTTGGAACTTTGTGTGACAGTTTTGTGTTTTCAACATCCGGTGGCTCATTCTTTTTATTTTTTTTAAAGCTTTTATCAGTGATTATTATTTTAGATTCTGACACTTGAACTTAAATTAAAATCGAATCGAATTAAAAATATTTCCATTGGAATTGTTTGATTTTTTTTTTTATTTCATATGATTTTATCTCTGTTTTTTTTTTTTTTTTTTCTTTCTTAATTTCTGTGGTTTCTTAAAATGTTATCTCAGAGTTTTTCTAAGATTTACACTATTGATTTTATCTTTGTTTTAAAAAATAAATCCAAAATTGTCTGAATTATACAATTTATAGTTTAGATTATTAACAATGATGAACATTTGTAACATTGGGATGATAATTCTTTAAATTATAAATAATGGTGAATATTTACTAGGTTATAAACAATGATGAACATTTATTCATAGCACTGATATGATAATTTTTTAAATTATAAATAATGGTGAATATTTGTTTTATTTGTAACACTGAGATGATAATTTTTTAAATTATAAATAATGGTGAATATTTACTAGGTTATAAACAATAATGAAAATTTGTTACATTTGTAACACTGAGATTATCTTTTTTTTTTAAATTATAAATAATGGTGAATATTTACTAGGTTATAAACAATGATGAACATTTGTTACATTTGTAACACAGAGATGATAATTTTTTAAATTATAAATAATGGTGAATATTTATGAAGTTATAAACAATGATGAATTTTTATCAATTTATAAATAGTGTGAAATAATAAACAGATCAATGTGTTAAAATGTGTTTAAAATTTTAAGAACAAAAATTTAAAGTTTTTCATTTTTAACTAATTGAGAAAATGTTTTCTTTTACTAACGCTCTGCTATAAAAGTGATTCTAGTGCACAAAATAAAAATATTTTTTTCGAGGAAGTCCTAGTAAGGATCCTTCTCTATACTCGCTATGTTACAATCTCCTCGCCCAGTTCATTTAGAAACTACTTTCTATAAAATCTTGAAATTTGGTGAGTAGGTACGAAAACTATCACTTATAAAATGACATGATTTAAAAAAGCAAAAATAGCCTCTAATATATATTATTTTATTTTTGAAAATTTACTTTGCATTCATACATAGTGACTCCAACTGGTTGCGTCTTTTACTATTTTAATTTTCATTTATAATAGATAGATATTAAATGAAAACAATTTATGTCATTTTATTGAGTGATATTTTTCGTACCTACTCACCAAATTTCAAGGTTTTTTATAAAGTAGTTTCTAAATGTACTGGGCTAGAAGATTGTAACATAGCGAATATAGGGAATGAGCCTTACTATGACTTTCTCTTAAATACAAGTTAGCTCTCGATGTGTTTTATTTTCAATTTTAATTTATCAAATTTAGTCTAAGAATAATGTTGCGTGGACCGGGTTCGAATGATTTGAAGCCAAAACAGATCAAAACTTGCAGAAATTTATTCCGATATAACTCCAGAACTTCTCGTTCTAGTAGACTCAATACAGCTCTTTACACAGCAATAGAACACAAAACAGTAGTTAAAAACTTGACAACACAACTGCTAAAAATCACCGCAAAAGACAATGAAATACAGTTCACTTTCGAAACTATCTGAATGCTCGCTGAGAGACAGCTAACTCAGTAACTCCAGTCAACTAACGGACTCAGCTAACTCAGTGACTCAACTCACTAACTCGATATGGTCAGACTTAGATAGAGAAGTCAAACCTTCGTGAATCTTCTAGAGATAGAAATTCGGAGAACTTTCCAGATCGTAGTCGAAAAGTCTATACATGTACATGGGGACCAAAAATGTCGCCAAATGGTCGCCAAATTTGGCGATAAAAATTAGTCGCCAGCTTGGCTCTATCTCGCCAATTTGGCGAGATTGCCATTACCATAATATTAAATGCCCTGCTCCTAGTAAAACTCGCTTCCCAGCTTTACCTCTGTAAAACTCGTTATCAAGCATTAAGAGACACATTGCAGGAAAACAAACTCTTGCACTGCCTTATGCGAAATATACATAAATTTTCCTTTTTAGATAATTAATACTACAAAATATTTACAAATATACAAAAATTCGTAACAATAACTACAAATGGTTAGAAATTATTCTGCAGTAAAATACATATTTTTCTTAAATTTATTTACTTTACATTTTAAGTATTTAATAAGAATTATCAAAGTGTAACGTTCATTTTAACATATAACTATAAAATAGCAGTAGTACTGATAACCTTGGTATCATATTTTTTTAAACTATTCTTAGCAATTAAAATATATCTCTTCTCACCGCTTAGTATCCAGGACCCTTAATGATATATTACCCATAGGGAACTTAATAAAAAATAAAAATAAATAAATAAAAAAAGTATTATACATTATATGTTATGTCATAATTTTGATTACAAAGTGTAAGAACATTTACTTTCGAAATATTTTCTCTTGTTCTACAATTAATTCATAATATAATATTTATATAGAAAATAATACAATATTTATATACAAAATAATATAATATTCATATAAATAATATATATTATACACATTAGTATACAAATAAAAAATATTTCAAGTTAAACCAGTAATATCCACACATAAAACCCAATTTATAAATTCAATATATCAATATTTTTAATTCAAGAATTCTTGTTGAATCGATTAACCTATATATTTCTTCCTTACAATTACATTCGTCTTTCAACATTCAATTTTCACATTTCTTTTAATTCACAATTCAAACAAATGAAAAAGCGAAGCAAATTTGAATAAAAATCAAGAATAATAACACCAGTTAAATTTCCTACACATACATACTTTGTTAAAATTAATTTGCACTCCATCTTTCTTTAATGAAATACATAAAAAAAAAATATTAACTTAAATGTTTACTTCCTCAACAAAATAGATTAATTTACGTCTCACAAAATAATTTCATTCAAAACCGCTTCGAAAAAGTAATGTTGCGATAAGTCAGCCGAAAACCAGTTTAATGTTACTTTGCATTCTAAAAAATTCACCCACAAATAAAAACCAACCCACAACGCATCAATCCCAAGACCGCAAATGATATTTTCTTCAAAAAAAAAAAAAAAAAATAATAATAACTTCCCCGATTTAAACGTATGTTATCATCACAAAAATACGTCGAAAATTGTTGAGGGTAACCCTTTCACCAGACTAGACATGTCAGTGACAATTTGCTCTTCCTAAAAGGCAATCACTCACCTATCATGAAGGGAGGAGAAAAATAACTAAAAAAAAATTACAAACGATCGTTTTTTCTCTCGTTCCCTCACCCAGCCAGAAATCATTTGCCGACGGATGTTTAAATATGCATACATCTAAAAAAAAATGCTTACTCTGGGGTATTAAAGGGGGTAAAAAATTCCTCTCTTAAAAAAGCTAATCAGGGCTAATTTTCGAAACTTAGTCTCTAAATCGAAACGCAGGTGAGTCTAAAGGAGAAAGATCACCTTTGGGAAAGTAAAAAAAAAAATAATCTAAAAAAGTCTATCCTTATCTAGCCTCGTTAACGCCCATGTTGGGTAAAGCAGTGACATTTGTGTGGGGGAGGGGATAGTTTTTCACCCGCCCTACTAGCTGAGTGATGAATTTCGTACTTAATCATTTCTTGTCGCCACGGAATACTATTGAAGAATTTATGCAGTCGAAAACTGTAACTACTTCTGTCCTATTTTAATGGTAACTAGAAATGTCGAACATTGCGCAATCTTCGATCACTATATAAATTCAAGGCGCTGCCATTTTTGGCGAGTTTGGAGAATCAATTCTTCTTGCCTCAGAATAATATTGAAGAATTTATGTAGTAAAAAACTGTAAAAACTAGGGATGTTGAACATTGTGCAACTTTCAATCACACTATATAAATTCATGCCGCTGCCAACTTGGCGCGTTATTTCTTGTCGCCACGAAATACTATTGAAGAATTTATGCAGTCGAAAACTATAACTACTTCTGCCCTATTTTAATGGTAACTAGGGATGTTGAACATTGCATAACTTTCAATAACACTATAAAACTTCAAGTTGCTGCCAACTTGGCGGATTATTTGTTGTCGCCACGAAATACTATTGAAGAATTTATGCAGTCGAAAACTATAACTACTTCTGTCCTATTTTAATGGTAACTAGGGATGTTGAACATTGCATAACTTTCAATAACACTATAAAACTTCAAGTTGCTGCCAACTTGGCGGATTATTTCTTGTCGCCACGAAATACTATTGAAGAATTTATGCAGTCGAAAACTGCAACTATTTCTGTGCTATTTTAATGGTAATTGGGTTATCGAACATTGCGCAACATTCAATAACACTACAAAAATTTAAGGCGCAGCCAACTTGGCGAGTTTGGCGATAATTATTACAAAATTCCTTTCGCGTAGGTGAAGAACAACAGTCATGGATGTGCAATGTTCAAGGGAAGATAACTCTATGTTAAAAACGTTTTCAAGTATTTAGGCCCTTACCGAATTGGTACGGGAATTTTGGGGATGAGAAACTTTAGAACACCTTAAAAGGCGTTATCACTGGGATGTCGATAAAAATCGTTAGTCGCCGTTGTTTTGTAATTGCTGCAAGCGTAGATTATGCAATGGCAGCTACCTAATTCGCATGCACAATTTTGACGAGAACCTTAAAAACAGGTTCCATGACCACCGCTGACCCTTACAGAAAAGTTTGAACATCGCATCCGTTCGAGAGGTATATTGACTACAGACACACAAACATATTTCAAAGATTACTTTTTTGGACTAAAGACGTCCGGAAACGAGTAGAAAATGCAAAGAAAAACCGATTTTTTATTATTATTATTATTTTTTTTATTTTTTTTTACCTAATGGAGTACTATGTTAACATATGGGTAGTTAAAAGTAAAATAATGTTTCCAGAACTTGTGCTATTGGTAAAAACTATACCTATTAATAAAAATATTCGTCGCGACTGAACAAAAGTTGCCAATGTGGAACAAACTGATGTGCTTTGAATTTTATTACAATTAATAGTTTTCGTAATTTTTTGCATGTTTTCAATCAATGAAAGCTTTAAAAACAAATTCTAAGTGTATGAATAGTGTTACAAAAATTTTAATAGTATCTTACATTCAAATTCTAAATACGACATTTTCTATCGTAATTGTTATTTAGTACATTTTTATGTTAATGTATTTGAGAGAACAGTTATGGTCTATATCATTAAAACCTAGAAAGCTTATATCACTCAAATTGCTACGACATTATGATACTGAAACAGTCTTGCAAGTTTTAACTCTAAAAAAATATATTTTTCTAGTTTGTCCAATAAACTTTAAAACATATTAAATATAAGTCAATACATATCAATACAATTTGACAAATGAAATGTATTATATAATTTAAGCATACCTTTAACTGCCTAAACAATGGGTAAGTTAATACCATATTAAAATACAGATGCGTTGGTATAGCATATGCAGTGAAATCTCTGGTAAATATTTTTATAGTAAATTTTTAACTAAAGACGCTTTTAAGAATTAAACAACTTTTGTTTTTCAAAATACATACTGACGCAGTTGTGTAGATGGATTTACCCAGACTTAAAACGCATAAAATGACAAAAGACTAGCTTCCATTTCCAAAATATTGTTCGGATTACAACTATTTCCAAACTTAGAGTGTAAAATATATCGTCATTAATCACTGTATCGTAAAACTTATCACTAAAATGAAAAACTGTCTGCTTGGCATTTAATTGGTTTATTTGAACACAAAGACATCTCAACACAATTACAAAAGAGAGAAAATTAATCACTAAGATTTTTAGCATGCAATTTATTGCTGACCCTATACTTCGCATAAACGAGTTTCTGCATCAGACGTTCATGTAATATACAAATCTGAGCGCCATCTACATTTAAGAGTTACAACACAATTCCCGACTACTTAAAACGCAAATTGACCAACCCAAATTAACCAAAAAAGGAAATCTTTACATGTACAAATAAAAAATAAGTGGACTAGAAATGAAAGCTTTTACAAACTTACTGATCCATCAGACACTGTAACTAAATAACTGAAAGTCCTTGTAACAAAATAAGTCCTTAAGTCCATAAGGACGAAGATTTTTTTACGGGCTGAGTTTGAAGAGATAATTCAAAATATTGCTCGGTATCTCATTGCAATGTACATACAGTAATCTCAAAAGAAATTAAAGTCAAGGTCAAAGATAATTTGTGGTTCGAGTGTCGCGAAACAAATAACAACAATGATAACTCTTCTGTTTATGTTAACATGAAGTGATAACATTCAGACTGAACGGGTTGAGGGAGAATGAATTTCATTTTTTAGCTGGAGTGCGATTTTGTAGTGTAAATCTATTTACCTCAAATCAGACGTGAAATATGGAGTAGCTTCATTTTATGCACCAGAAAAACGCAAATAAATAAACAACTGTTTCATGTGAATAATTAATTTTTCCCTGACTACATTTGGAAAGAATTAAATCTAAAATTTGTAAGTAATCCGATAAAGGGATAGAAATTTCATTTAAACAAAGCTTTTAGAAACATATAGATAGATAACAACTGTCAATCAAAATGCAATTATCTATCAATTGATTTTGATTCTGACATTAAACTTAAGTTCGTCATTTGAAGAACTGATGCACATTTTTTGATAATATATTCTCATAAGAATTAATTCAACATACTTATAGTTTTTAACCATAATAGTATTTCCTCAGCTTTGCGGATTAAAAGATTAAATTGCATAAATAGGCAAAACATTTATAGTTAAACTTCGCTTCATTCATTATTCAAACATAACTTCTACAATCACTTATATATATAACTGGAAATTAAAATGCTTCTCTCAATCAAATTATAATAATTCTGGTATGGAACTAATCTTTGTTACAAGACAACTATATGCACGAATATTGATCGAAAAAAAGCCCCACAAGCAAACTAAAAAAAAAAAGTCTCCACAACTGTGAGTTTAAATTTTTTTAGTAATTAAAGTCATTCACTAGTTTTGGGACTAAAATTTAAATTATCCGAATATATGTCGATAAACATTCAAACATAACTTTCAGAAACGCATAAATGCCAATCACAAGACCTCTCAATCACATGACCTTGATTTTGACATCTCACTTATCATCCTCACTTGCCGACTTGATGCACATATTTTGAAAATAAAGAAAGCGTCACTAGCCATGACTCGATATACTGAGGGTTCTAACTTCTTAATAATAATAATCATTCACCTGCTTAGTAACTAAAAAATTAAACTATATATTTAGGCTAAAAAACTTACAGTTAAACACAGTTAATTTCAGTTTAAATTATTTTTAGCTCCAAAAATAACTTCTAAAAACACATAGATTGATACCAACTGCCAATCAAAAAAAGACTTCTCTTAACCAAATGACTTTGATTCTAACATCAAACTTATCATCACTAGACAATTTGTTGCACGCGTTTTGATAATAATAATAATAAAAAAAGCGTCACAAGCACTCGCCATACTGAGGGTTTTAATTTCTTACTAATAATAGTCATTCACCTGCATTGCGACTAAAAGAATTAAACTACATATTTAGGTTAAAAATGTATAGTTAAACACAGTTAATTTTAGTTTCAAACCCTGTATCTTCTATCATGTTACATGTTATTCATCTACTTCTGTATTTTCTGTTATGTATGCAAATTCTCTCTCTCTATATATAAACATTTGTATTTGTATATTTTAATTCCAAAAAGAAGTCCTAAAAACGTATAGATTGATACCATCTGCCAATCATAAAAAGACCTCTCTTAACCAAATGACTTTGATTCTGACATCAAACTTATCATCGTCACTTGACGACTTGATGCACGCATTTTGATAAAAAAGAAAGAAAAGAAAAGCGTCACAAGCAATGACTCGACACACTGAGGGTTCTAATTTCTTACTAATAATAGTCATTCATCGGCTTTGCGACAAAAAAAAGTAAATTACATAAAAAAAAAATCCTTTTGAGATGGTCCACAAAAAAAGGGTGGGGTCACAAATTTACGTCCCCACCCCCGCATCTACATTTTCCTAATCTTAGGAAAGCAGAGATTAAGAAGAGGCGAAGGAAAGCTGAACAATAATTTGCCCTTCGATAATCTAAGAAGGAAAACTTTCATTATTTTTATCACTTTTTCTTCTTCTTCCTTATCAGCCAAGATTAAATTTTTTTGTGGGGGTATTTTTTTTTATATAGAAAGAACCAGGGTGGGGAATTTATACATGAATGATAGAATACGTTTAATAATGAAATTATGGAATACATAATAATATAATATGCTCTTTTATTATAATCGACGTGTCACCAGGTATTAATGGACTTAATAAGGGCTGAATTTTTCCCTCACTTATTTAGTGCTTGCATAAGGAGTTCGGACATCATAAAGAGTTTATAATATGGAGGGTCCCTGATTGAGTTTGAGGCATGTTTGCGTGTGATAGTTGATAAATGAACAAGGTCCGGGAAACGCCTGCCTAATTAAACTTAAAAAGTTTAATAATTTTATGAAAGAAAAATATAGAAAGTGTCTTGATAAAAACCATTAAATGCTTCATAAATTTGGTTGGGAGCTATCAAACCCATGTTAATAAGTTACTATCGTAAGTCCGGATGAATATAATATTGCTGATGGCTTAGAGGTATCGCGCCAGGCAGTACAACTGGTCCTTTTGAGTTGGTATGCCAATCTCAATTTCTTTCGATTCTTTGTAGTCTAGATTTTGATAATTTACTTACATATAAATCTAGAAAGTGTCTACATCACGAATATTAAATAAATCATATATTTGGTTGTGAACTATCAAACCCATGTTAATAAATTGCTATCGTAAGTCCGGATGAATATAGTACTGCTTATGGCTTAGAGGTCTCACGCCTGACTGGACGTCTGGTCTTTTGGAGTTTGTATCCTTCAGTCCAACCCTCTCCCCCCACCCCCTTCCTAAATTTCTTTTGACTCTTTATAGTCTAGATTTTGATAAATTGGTTAGATAAAAATCAAGAAAGTTTCTGTATCAAAACCATTAAATACTTAATGAATTAAAACTGCTGCTATCACATCCATGTTAATAAAATGCCATCATAAGTCCTGCTCGATATAGAACTGGTTGAATATAATCAACGGTATATTATTCAGAAAACCATTAATCTCCGCATGACTTATGGATCAGAGGTATCCTAACAGACTGGACATCTGCTTCTTTGGAGTCAGTTTGTATCTCAGTCCCCCTATTTTATGTTTACTTATAGTAGTCCAGACGTTGTAATGGTAATTAGGCGATGTACTTTCGCTCAGTACAAAATTTTAAGAACCTCTTAGACTTGTATTCGTATTACAACTGCAAATATTGCAACATTTTTTTTAACCACCTGAGTTTTTGCAATGGATAGAAGTAATATGTGTCTGATTGACTTTTGACGTTAACCCCGGCTTTCGGTTGGATTTCCATTTTTTTGTGCAGATTCTGCGCCAAGACGATTACTGCCGATTAATGGTAGCTATTTTTAAATAACAATTGAAATGCTTATGGTTGCCGTAACTTATCGCGGGATTCAAATAAACAATCCTTGGTGCAAAATCCGAGTTGGAAGTTTTACCTGGGTCTCTAAAATACTTATTGATAGACACTTTGTGATAAAGGAACCATCTTATGATATATATATATAGTATATGACATTCCTTTGGCTAAATTTTATTTGACGATTTATCTCTCTGATGAATGAAGTTTTCGGCAACGTGTTTTAATTTAAATTTATTTTATTATTATTAATGCTTTAACCTAATTTTGTTATTATTTATATTTTAACTGTAGTTTTAATATCAGTTTATTACTGTGTTTTGTTTTTGGTGCTTTTTCTTATCGCAAAATGTCCCAAACTACATTTTATACCACCTTACAATGTTACAAGTACAAGATTAGAAAAATAAAATCTACAAGAGCTAATACCTTATAAGTCACTTTTGTTTTGTTTATATACCCTTTCTTTTCTAGCCTTACAATTATAGTAGAAACTATAATGATTATCTAATATAAAAAAATTATACATGCGTGATGGGCACAAGAATAATTACTTTAAATTGAGCTTTGGAAAGGAAGTCCTAGTAAGGATAATTTCCTATACTCGCTATGTTACAATCTTCTAGCCCAGTGCATTTAGAAACTACTTTCTATAAAACCTTGAAATTTGGTGAGTAGGTTCGAAAGTGATAACTTAATGAAATGACACAAATTGTTTTCATTTAATGTCTATCTATTGTAAATGAAAACTGACCCTTTACACTCGAGGCCTTCTTCACGCGGAGGAACCAGCAACTCGAGACGTTTCGCAGCATTTTTATTTTGGTTTGTGGTTACGGACCCGCTTCAAGGAAACTAAACATAAACAGTCATTGCATCGAATTTCCGCATTAAATCTAGTGGTGAGTCAGAGTCGCCTCTCGAGTGCAAATGGTTAAAATAGCAAAAGACGGGTGGAGTCACTGCATATGGATTGATTTTTTAGCTTTCGTATTATAAATGTTCTGAAACTGAAACGTGTTAATATTAATGGAAGTGTTTAAATAAGAGTTGCATATGCTTATCAAATGTATCTTAAAAACATTTTTGTATCAAACACACAAAACACTTGACTATTATATAATATTACAATTCCATACATTGTTGTCTAAATTTTATCTAAAAGCAACAAACATAATGCTCTTTTTTTAAAGGGACTCCATTTAAATATCGTTACAAATGAAACATAAAAAAAAAAATTATACTTTATTTCCAAAGGCATATTAAATCAACCTTCTTAAACAAACACTAAAATTCTAGCAACAGAAAAGTAAAACAGTAAGAAAGATTACAATAACAAAAAACAAATCTAAGGTAAATCTGTCACACGATAATACATTTCTTACGTAAATAAAACCCAATGAAAATTCCTACGCAGTATACGTTTAAACTGAAAATGAATTCTCAATATATTTCGCTACTTTTTAATGCCGTAAAAAAATTCCCCTATGTTAACTCCACTAACAAAATCCGATATTTATTCAACAATGAAAAACCGCGGTCACACAAAAAGAGTGTAAATATACCGATTATTTACATTGTTAAGGCGTGTTTCTCTTTACCATCTCGCTCATACATAACACTGCATTTTGATTCGTTTTAAAGTCTTATTTATTTTATTCCATCTTGGCTCAAAGATCTCTCCTTGGGAGGCAAGATGTTGACTTATTACATCCGGTGACTAAGAAATGGTTTTTCCCTTTTTGATTTGCATTGTTGTTTTTTCTTGATGCTGACGAAGATCTGGTGTTTTTGTTTCTCTATTGAACTGTGTCTAACCCCGATTTAAGTGTCACCTAAAGAAAATAAATGAAGTTATTTTTTTTTTATGATTTCCAGGGATTCATAAATTGCTGAGTCGGGTAGTAAAGCCAATTGTTTGCATATCATTTATGATATCGTTGTTAAAAAAAAAACCTTTTAAGTTCGGAGTTTATTTAGAGCGTCTAACCGTTTTTTCCCCTTAAACTAGAAATTGCAAACCAACAATTTTCATACCACTTTAAGATTTCTCTGAAATCTAAAGAACATTCATTAGATAGGGGACCATTATTTATTTACCATTATTACCATTATCGGTGTTGAAAATACCGGTTCATGCTTTCAGCTTATTTAGAATAATATGTTTGGATTTACAGTTTTGCCTTCAAAGTATCTTGGGAAAATGTACATCAAAAACATGACCTTAATTTCACAACAATCTATCCTTAATTCATATTGTATGTTTTGAAGTAGACATTGCAAATTCATACCTTTTTTGCCACTCAAATATTTATTCAGTAAGAAATTCGCTGTTCAGATTAACTGTACGATGCCTCTTGGCGACTTCTAGAAAGTTGTCGATTTCGCTACAATTTTGACAACGCCAATTTGGTTTTCCGGCAACCCTAGTGACGATTCTGATTTGACAACACAGCGTTTTGACGTAATTTTACATTTGGCGACATAGCCTTTTGACGTCGTTTTCAACTTGGCGATTTTTTGAAAAGTCGCGAAGTAGCCGGTAAATCGTAACCAAATTCGCAATGGTTGGTTGTTTTCAGATTATCTGGCGACGTCAGCAACACGAGGGCTATAATTCTCCGAAACATTCGTCATTTGACAAGCCAACATACATTTACAAACACCCATGCCTAACACGGGACTCGAACCCGCAACCTCGTGGTCTAGAAGCTAGCACGCTAACCACTATACCGTTTGGTCCCAAATTCGCAATGATTTCTAACCGAAGTTTTGGATAACTCGTAAGCTGCTCCTGATCTGGAACCAGATGAAGCTAATTGAATCCCTCGATACTGCTTCCTGCTGCCTAATGCTGCATGATAGGTTTCCCTTGGTCACCTGCAGATATTAAGCAGTTTGGGGGAGAGTTGCTATTATAGACTCTATGGTGATTATTAAGCTTTCTCAATCCAGAAGCAACAGTGGAAATTCGGCAAATTGAAGAAAATTTTTTGTCTTCTCTATTTTGACTAGAATAACCCAAAACAAGAAAAAAAACTAGGAGTGTGGAACATTACACAACATTCAATTACAAATATAATACTGGCATGTATTTGGCCGACCAAACGGTATAGTGGTTAGCGTGCTAGCTTCTAGACCGCGAGGTTGCGGGTTCGAGTCCCGTGTTAGGCGTGGGTGTTTGTAAATGTATGTTGGCTTGTCTAATGACGAATGTTTCGGCGCATTATAGCCCTCGTGTTGCTGACGGCGCCAGATGATCTGAATACAACCAACCAACTGGCATGGATTTGTGTCATCTACCATTTTTATATTTTCATCATTCATTTTTTTTAAAAAACACCAGTTTGGCGATATTTTTTATAATAATTTTTGTATGGGTCTTTGAAAAGAAAAAAAAACAAAACATTTTGGCGATATACTTTTCATTAATTCTTATATAATCCTTTCTAATAAGTGAAACTGAGGGAAGGAGACAAAATTTCGTTTATGAGGTATGTTCCAGGAAATAGAACTCTGTGTTAAATACATTCGTTTTTCAACTTTTTACGCAATTAAAGCATTTTTAGGGGGAATTCCGGAGGTGGGGATGTTTAGAACACCTTAAGAGGCATTACGACAGCAATTTTGGACAAAATTGTTAGAGCCGTTTTTTAGCAATTACTGAAAAACATGATTTTTTCAATGACAGCTACCTTATGAGCATGCGCAATTTTTACGAAAAATTTAACGGTAGGTCCCTGTGCCATCACCAAATTTAAACATCATCAGTCAATTTGTTCGTGAGTTATGCTGACCACATACACACAGACAGACATTTTTTCTAGATCACTTCTTTGAAATCAGGATGTTCCAAAACGTGGAGAAATGACAAAAAAAAAAAAAAAAAATTTTTTTTTTTTTTTTGGACCGAATGCTATACTTTCATTACCCTATGTATACATATGGGTAATTAAAAGTAAAAAAGGGTATCATTAAATACAAATAAATATGAAGCCCAAAGTTATATTAGTTATGACTTTAGTTAATTTGCAAGTCTAACTAGCAAAATCCGTGATAAGTATTTACTGTAAGAATTCAATTTCATTTTACTATAAAACATATCTTATTAAACTAGAGGTGCGGAGCATCTTAAATTACACTATAACACTGGTCACTACATTTAAATTTGACGATATTACAATTTTCATACTTACATTCATTAGAAAAAACGGACAGTTTGTCAATATTTTTAGAGATAACTAAGTCATGGTGGGAAAAAAACAGCTAAAATGGCGAATTTGGCGATATACTTTTTGATTATTCTTACTTTATCCTGAACCCCTTAAGTGAAACAAAGAAGAGGAGAAAAACGATAGTTGATGAAAGATACTCAAGAGAAAAGAATTCTGTGTGCAATACTATCGTTTTTCAACGTTTTACTCTTATAGAGCACTTTTACGGAAATTTTATAGATGGAGGTTACCATAGCAATTTTGATAAAATTGCGCAAAATCATTAAAGCCGTTTTTTTAGAAATTGCTGAAACACATGATGCTTCATGTTTTGCGCATGCTGTGAAGAAAACTGTGTTCTTCAACGCACGAACTAATTTTCGTAACCTAAGACTTTGTTGTTTTTAATATATAAGTAAAAATAGCTTTTAGTAGGTCTTTTAACACTTTTTATTTACCTACCAATCAAAATATTGCACGAGATTTTTTTATTCTAATTTAATCACACTATAAATTTAAAAAAGGAAATATGATATCTGGACAACCATGGAACGTTTCATTTTGGAATAGAATGAGCAATTCAGAAAGCAGTTTAAAAAAAAAAAAAAAAAAAAAAAAAAACTTGAAAATACATTAATAAGAATAGAAATAAATAAAAAACTACGCATTAGTGATATGCAACGTGAAAAATCATGTAAAGAAGCTAGGATGAAGATTAATTAATGTTATTGACAATGTATTTAATTCTCATATTCGCTTTTTACCGTACATGAAAACACACGGAAATAAGTGTTTAATTTCCTTGAAGGAAGCGGTTGTCAGTATGTTTCATTTTCTATTTTTTTTTTTGTGAAGAAATAAAATAAAAATATTAATGTTGAAAACAATTAATATTTAAAATTCTACTTGGAATTATTATTATTGTTATTATTATTATGCTCAAGTTTCCTTTTATACTAGACTGAAAATTAGTAAAATTATCCCTGTGCATCATGCATCCTCACTTCTATTATTCCAGGGGTCGCAGTAAGTTTTCTGAAAAAAATTTAAATAGGAATTTTAGGAATGATTCCTAAAAGTTTAGAGATAGTTATTAAAATTTAGGGATAATTCTTAACAATTCAGGGATAATTCTTAACATTTTAGGGATAAATAAAAAACATTTTAAGATATTTCTTTTGAAGCTAACATAGGCCCCTAACACAGATATATTCTTTCCAAAGCTTGTTTCAATATCGGCCAAAAACTGCCATTTTTCAAAAAATTTAACGTCAAACAACGTTTTAGCAAAATAACAGTTATATAATTAAACAATTATATTATTTTGATCAAGCATGCGAATTTAATTAAATCCACTTTTCTCATCTGGAGGAATATCGTTTTTTTTTCTTTTTTCCCCACGAGGTTTGGAGGAAAACCTGAGAATTTTCAGGGTTTTATTTTTTTTTTAGGAAATTATCGAAAACTTTTACTAGAACACTTACTTAAAGAACAATTTTAAGAATTTTAGAATGCAACCCCTGTTATCCTGTTTTCATACAAGAAACGTCTAATTGAACGTGAAGGGAACACTTGACATGACATGTAAGTACCTAACCAGACTATACTATTTATTACCCTAGACCTTAAGCCTAAGGGTACTGTTCTTAATTGGTCAAAAGTGTGGTCCGGTGTCCGCCCCCACCTAATGTTTGGGCATGCGCAGTAAAGGCATTGTGTGGGCATCCGCCTGCTTGTATAAAAAGATATGTATGCTAATGTTTTCAGTATTATTCATGTATCAATGTTTTATAAAGCTCAAATAAATAAATAAATAAATATAAATAAATAAATAAATATAAATAAATAAATAAATATAAATAAATAAATAAATATAAATAAATAAATAAATAAATAAATATAAATAGATAGATAGATAGATAGATAGATAGATAGATAGATAGATAGATAGAAATAAAAACTTTGTAATGGAATTGGACTTAAGGCCAAGGGTAATCTGCACATCACCCTAAGCCGATTAGTTAAAACTCTCTTACATATGACTACTAAACAATAAATCCCGAGTGATTGGTTGGTTTGTAAGCTCAACGACCTATACTTGTGCATAATAAGGCCAGGTCCTACAGCTTAACGTGGATTCCGAATCACAACGAACAACCATGCCTAACCCGGCATCTTTGGCAGGCAAGGCTAGAGCTCTAACCCCACAGTCATCAGGTGGGTAGATCACGAGTGAAATTTGTAGTTTCCTTTTATTCTAATTTTTCTGTACATTTTCAATATTCATCTCAATTTGCTTAAATTTCTGTTGCTTAGTAAATTTATTTTATTTATTTCAGTACTTGGATAATTCATCGTCAAATTCATCGCAAAGCTAAAAAATCAGAAACATTTTGAATAATGCTTTACTTTATCGTGTGGTTTTGGTTATCATTTGTTTAAAGATTGCTCTAAAATTACAATAAAATAGCAAATGTATTCTATTAAAAAAGTAATGGATAGTTTTTCATAATTTACATTTTTCTCTATTTCTTCAGACTTAGTGAACGAATCCTTTGAAATTCATTCAATTCGATAGTGTTTCTATAGTATTTCGGTATGTAATTTTTAAATCGAACACAAATGGTTTATTTTTTATTTAATTGAACTTTAACTTATAATTGATAGATTTTAAGAAAATCGAAAGAAGTCACGATGTCATTCAAACAGTTCACAAAGTTTTACGAAGTTTTTAGATGTGTTTACAAGATACATGGGAAAACTCTCGCGTTTTAAAGACGTTAAGCTTGTTTTTCAGAAACTTGTTTAAAACAGTTTTCCTATGTATACATGAAATTAACGAATATACTCTTTACAATAGAAACTAACAAAATAAGCTTTATTATCGATTTGGCAAGCTGATTTAATTTTCGAAAAATAGTTGGTGACTTAGTGGATTTATTTTTTACCTAAAAAGTTATATGTTTTATTTTAGTATTGGTGATTTAAAATAGTCTCCAATTAAATTCAAAAATTTCTGGCGATATTTATTATAATAATAGTTCAACTAAATTTTATACATTTCTGATACTATGCTCAAATATTTAGTAAAGATATAACCATGCATCAGAAATGCATGTGGTTTTCTTTATATAATTTACAAATTGAAACTCTTAATCTTCATTCAACGCTTTTATAAGTTGTAAATTGAATGTTTAAATTAAAAAACATCTACCAAAACAATAACGTTTTGGGAAAAATTGGACATTTTAAAACTATTTGTCTTACAATACAAAACAAAAACACATTTTTGTATTTATTTAATACACATTTGCAAATTTTCGATTCTTATTTACTTAAGAGCTGAAAATTATTTGTCTGCATTTGACTAAAAAATGCAAATTGCGTCTTTATTAAATTAACAAGTGTAAATTGTTTATTATCATTGAATCACCTGGTGACAACTTGTTTATATAACTATATTTAGTTACCAGATGCAAGTTGTGGGTCTTTAGTTACCAGATACAAAATTAAAAGAATTAATTTCGTTAATAAACACAAATTATTATATTTACTTAGTAAACGGATACAACATTTTACTTTTTATTCAGTCACCAGGCGTAAATTATAATTCTTTAATTTTGTTAACCGACACGAATTATTACTTTTTTTTTCAGTCAACAGGTGCAAATTATGACTCTTTATTTTATAACCTAGATGCTAATAATCACACTTTACTTAGTCAACAAGCGCAAAAGCTCTTTATTTCATAAACAATTACAAATTATTACTCTTTTTTTTTTTAGTCAACAGGCGCAAAAGCTCTTTATTTCAACCCACTGACGGTCATGGGAATGGGGAAAATTCTATAGTTGTTTTCCCTGCAACAATTTTAAAATTATATTTCCAATTCAAATACTTAATTTTTTAAAAATATTTTTGTTTTAGATGGGTTTATAAATAGATGGATCATCCTAATAAAAATATTTAAAAATATTTTACTTTAAATTTTATTTATAAATTTAAAAATGTTGTGTATTGCTGCAAAAAGTGGGGATCAAATGTCGTATATATACGTGCATGACCGTCAGTGGATTAACAGACACAAATTAGTACTGTTCTTTCTTTTTTTTTTTTTTTTTTTTTAGTCAACAGGCGCAAATTATGATTCTTTATTTTATTTACCAAATGCAAATTATTATTCTCTACTTAGTCAACAGGCGAAAATTAGAACTCCTTATTTCATTAACCGACACAAATTATTACAATTTTAATTAGTCAACAGGCGCCAATTGTGATTCTTTATTTTATTAATCATATGCAAATTATTATTCTCAACTTAGTCAAAAGGTGAAAATTGTAACTCTTTATTTCATTAACCGACACAAATTATTACAATTTTAATTAGTCAACAGCCGTAAATTATGATTCTTTATTTTATTTACCAGATGCAAATCATTATTTTCTACTTAGTCAACAAGCTCAAATTATAACTCTTTATATCATTAACAGACGCAAATCATTATTTTCTACTTAGTCAACAAGCTCAAATTATAACTCTTTATATCATTAACAGACGCAAATTATTACACTTAATTTAACAGATTAAAACTATAAGTTATTTATTTAGTTAACAGTTGAAAAACATTAGTCTTAATTATGATAAGAGATATAAAATATTTTTATTTATTTAGTTCAGATAAAAAGCATTTGTTTTTATTTATAAAAATAAATAAAATTGTACCCCTTCATTTTTTTACAGATGTAATCAACAAAAAATCCATTGTCATTTGTGATAAAATAATGGCTTTTTCGAAATTAGCAAAAAAATTAAGTTCATCACCATAAAATCAAGCCTGTACATGAACTGAAAGTCATTGACATTTTCATTTGAAGAAGAACATTTGCTGTTTGTACAGATAGAATACATATTAGAAAACTCACGCTAGAAAGAAAGTTAACGACCGGCTTAGTGAGATTGGCATATGACGTCATTTCAGTTATACCTGTCACTAAAACGCCCCCCACCACACTTAAAAAACAATCACAACAACAAAGCACATCCCCATCCCCGATGCCAACTTTTTTTCTCAAATAATTCCACCCTCCATTTTCATTTTACTTATTATCATTTTTAATACAGGATGAAAATTTTCTCTTTTTTTTTCCATTCTCGATATCTATCCAAGAAACAGATTAATATTTTCGTGGCGTTTTTATTTACTTTGAAAAAAAAAAAAAAAAAAATGGGTGGGGTGGGCAGTTTTTAATTGGAAAAGCTGCCTTGGAAGGAAACAATGGTTGCCATGGAAACGAAAGGGGTTTGAGGGAGGTGAGGGGGATAATCCGCATCAAGTGGACCATGACATGAAGGTGGGATGGCATTATTTGTGTTTAGTTCTGTGGCATCGGTGGGGTGTGTGGTAAAAGAGATGGTTGAGGGGTAAACAAATCATCTTCAATAACTTTTTAATAGTGTAGTTGCAATTCTATTTTTTTATATATATTTTAGAAAAATATTTATTTTTTAATGACACATTTTATTAAATGATAAATTAATTATTAAGGTTCTAACGGAGAAACGAACGATTTGGTTGAACTTATTTTTAAGCTGTCACTGAACGTAGAGTTTGTGACAGAAACTTAAAACGATAAAACAGCTAAAATTATTAGCACGTGTTTAATTTCATGCAATCAGACAATCATAAAAATAATTTGGATGAATTAAATGTTATAAATATGGATCTATTTAGAAATTGTTCAATCTTTTTTGGCATTCTTTGCTCAAATTTTTTTGTCGTCAAACTAAATCTTTTGATAAGGAAATAATAAGAATCTAATTTCAAGACTTTAAAATTTATGATTGAAAATTTTTCATTGAAAAACAATCACATTCGCGCAAAAAATAACTTACAATAACGCCACTTAAGTACGATTAAAAAAAAAAAAAAAAAAAAAAAAAAGATAAAAACGGAATTTTATATGAATCATTGCATGTTAAAAGAACACTATGATATATTTTCCAATTTTTTTTTTTTTTTTTTTTTTTTTATTTTTTAATTTTTTTTTAATTTTTATAATTTTTTATTACAAGCAGGAAACATCTTTTGAAATTTAAAAAACTTAGATTTCTTAATTAGGAACACTGGAGAATTATTGTTGGTCTCAAATAGTAGTGTAATAGATGTAAAGTAGAATTCGCTATTAGAATCTGCAGTCTTAAAATCTTAGACAATTCTAAAATATTTCGTTAGACTAAGTTAATCCGTTTAAGATAAAAGCGAACTTATTTTCGCGATGATGTTTAGGCGAAATAGTGTGTTTTCAAAGAGTTTCATTTATAAGTTTTGACGGAGAAATATATTCTTCAGTGGTGCAGAGAGAAGACGATGAAAATCGTGATTGGTTCTTCACAGGTTCAATCTCAACAATTTAACATATATATATATATATATATATATATATATATATATATATATATATATATATATATATATATATATATATATATATATATATATATATATATATATATATATTTGTTTTTTTTGCATATTATTTTTAAAATCTGAGAAAATATCTTTCTCAAAATTGAAACGGATGTTTTCGGATATATTTTAAGTACACGTAATTAGCAATTCAAGTGGGTTCAAGCAACAATTCAAGTTTTCACATTTTCAAATGGGTTCAAGAACTTAAACTATTGCTTCTTCGTAGTTTCGATCCAACTTAATATACAATAGTAAATTACGAGTTAAACTCGTGATTTACCTTTTATTACTACTTTTAATTAACCGATAAGTAGTATGCAGGAAAATTAAAGAATTGTATTGAGATCAAAAAATAGATTTTGACATTTATAGTGATTCTACACGTTTTGGAAGATACTGAATCCTAAATTTGCTGTTTATGAAAATGGTACGTGTAGTGTTTATGTTTGTTAATAGCACAATTCCATACTCGATAATACTAGAATATGTTTTGGAAAATAAGCCAAGAGTATCCATGGGCGTGTCAACAAATGTTTGGTCAAAGTGCCTGAAATTAAAAATTTAGGTTTTTCAGAAATTTACCTAAAAAAAAATTAGGCATCAATTTTGTTTCAAATTTCTCATGTAATGCTTTTTTTAAATCCTTTATCTTAACTTTAATTGTGTGTGTAAGTATGTTTGTGGATACGTTTATGGATGGCGAACAAATCTGAAGAGGCTTAAGGTATACATATACATTAGAAATTGCGAAATTTGTGTCTGCATTTTTGTTTTTGGTTTTAAAATATTCCCGAATTCATTACCATTAAAATGATTCCATTTTCTTTCTGAGACTCAAATTACTTTTTAAATTACAGTAGGTTTTGTGAACCTGTTTTGTATCACGTTCATTAGTGTAGTAAACTTTAAACGCGTTTTCTAAAGAATGACATTTTGGTGTTATATGACTTTACGCCAACAGTCATAACTTCATAATAAATGGTCCGATTTACCAAATTCTAATTTTGTTTTGTAAACAATAGTTATGAATCTGTTTTCTATGGAGAATCTAATATATATTGTTATAAACACATTTTTATGCATATTTTAATCTTAATTTTTTGTTAAAAGCTATGTATATTTTAAAACTTTTTATTCAAAAACTTATAATTAAATAAATATTGAAGCCAAATTCAAAATTCTCCATAGGAACATGCGTCAATATAGTATCTTTTATTTACAAAAAAAAAATAATACCTCTAGATTCATTAAAAGTTTATTTACATATGTTCTACTAATGTCCTAATTAGTCACTTTAATTGCAATTAGCTGATTAAAAAATTGACGGGAAAAAAGTTTATGTATAAAAATGCATTATTTTTAATTCTGATATACTGCCAAAAAAATTAAAATTATAACCTAAAAATTAAAGAAAATCATCTCAATTGTATATGTGTACCTTAATTAACCCTCTTGCAGTCATCCAATCCGACTGAAACGAAGTAGATAGATTTGATGTCGATGACAATGCATTCTATAATATTTGGGAGCTGTAACTGTCACTAAAAGGTCGCTTTTACGGAATACTAATAAACCAACTTGCCGTAATCCAATCACGCAAAAATAATATTTAACTAACCATTGAAGAAACTCTTTCTTGTTACCAAAATTGTTTTAATAAATAAATAATAAAACTGTTTTAATCAGAATAAATAAAATATATTTGGATGTGAGTGTATAAATTCACGTTCATTTTTAATAAATAAATTTTGAAACGTAGTTTGCCGCACATTTTGCCGATAGAAATGTGTTTGATATTTAATATTAGATGCAAACACCAAGCACACGCTGTTTACAGAATCGGCGCTGTGTTAATGAATATAAAAATTGGCAATGCATATAGAGGATTCATATTAAAAACTTTGTTTTTATGGGTTATATTATTTAAAAATTTAAATAAATGAATGGAAATAAATATTTCAGTCATAAAAATATTAAACGTAAAAATCTTCCATCTTGAAAAATTAAAAAAAAAAAAAAAAAAAAAAATAGTTTTTGCTAAAATCAACACTTCTTAATCTCCTTTATAAATTAAAATTTGACAAAGCTAAATTACGTCAATTCATATCGTATTTCAAAACTGTGATAACTATTATAGTGCAAATGAAAAATAGTGATATGTTCCAAGCTCATAATTTGTAATCCAATTTTTCGTCTATTATTCTTTGTTTACTAGGAAATAAAAGGTTACGTAGAGTTTTCATTTAAAGAAAGGAAAAAAAAACACTTTTAAGGGAAAGAGTGAAAAAAAAAGTATTAGATTTGTATAACAAAAAAAAAAAGGGTACCGGGGGATGAAGAGGTGGTAATCCGTAACAAGTGAACCGCGATGTCAAGGATGGCTGATAATGTTATTGTTATTTGTGTTTAGTTCTGTGAAACGGTATAAGCGGTTAGAAGGGGTAGGGCATAAACAAAACTCGCTTGCACAAAATATTTAATTGTATAGTCTTCATTCAAATTATTGGAAACGTCACTTAAAAGAACCGAAACAACAAACATCAAAAGCTGCGTGTCTTCTGGAATCATATCCTTGAAATGTACAATATATACAAACTACAGTAGTATCTAAAAAAAGAGCGATTCTCTGTCTGACGCACTGCACATTTTGGCTCTTTTTTTTTTACTCGAAATCAAATTAGAATTAAAAAATTATGATGAATCTAGTAGTTATGTTTTTGTTTTATACAATACTAGCTAGTGGCCAAGTGATATCGAAAAATAATTATTTTAACTATTGAAAATAATTACTTTAAGCAACCAACGCCCGGGCCACGGAAGTGGCCCGTGCGTCGGTGGCTTATAATTGTAAAGCGTATGTAGCTTTTGTTGCGGGCGACGGGCCTCGATCCCGAGACCATTGGATCTCGAGACAGATGCTTTACCGCTGTGTAAAAGAGTACTCCTTTGCACAGAAGCTTTATCTGTAATTTGAGGTCGCCATACAGCCTCCTGCCATCAGAAAGTTGCGTGTTCATATCACGTCCGGGTCACCAATAAAGCGTAAACTAGCTTTCACAGGCGACGGGCCTCGATCCAGGGACCATTGTGTCTCGAGACAGATGCCTTACCGCTGTGCAAAAGAGTACTCCAGTGCACAGAAGTTTTATCTGTTATTTGATGTCGCCACAAATGTATATTTGACCAAGTTAAAATAATTATTTTCGATATAACTTGGCCACCAGCTGGTATTGTATAAAACAAAAACATAACTACTAGATTCATCATAATTTTTTAATTCTAATTTGTTTACGTGTAGAAAAAGGAGCCTAAATGTGCCGTGCATCTGACAGAGAATTGCCCTTCTATGAAACTTAGAAGAAGTTAGAAATTGTCTTTCACCCCGGGAGAATTTACGCTATGGGATTTCTTGTCTATACCAAAAAAATTTCGCGAATTCGATGCACGAGAATTTCTCTTATGATAAATTAATATTGCATGATAAGTATTACATATACTTATTGTACAATAAGCATTGCACAGTAAATATCATAAGATAAATATTACATGAAATATTATTTAAGGATTTCTTTTCATTGGAGAAAAATTAGAAATATACCCAGAGACATCGAGACAATAGAACGTCTATCCTTTACAATCGTCATCGTGATTATTCATTTTTCCAATCAGATATTGTAGAGCGTTAACGAAAAAAATCAAACCAAAGATCATGCTAGGGGCCTATATTTTCTTCCGAGCCATGAGTTCGACGAAGTTACAATTTTCCTTAATTTTAAAAATATTGAATATTTTGTGTGCCGTAGTTTAAAAAAAAAAAAAAAAAAAAAAAAAAAAAAAAAAAAAAACCACCTCAATAATTGTGATTCATATTTCATTAACCCACTTGGATAGTTAATTATTCTGTAATTGTATATTCAATATATCTCTTTAAAAATAAAAACAACTCAGACGATAATAATGTGTCCATCTTAAATACTGTATTAGGAGTAATATTTTGATTTAAAAAGTATGTTTCTGAAAACGATAATAAATTAAAAAATCACTATAATTAATTTTTTTAACTTACTCAATTGCATCAATATCCTACTAGTAGTTACTATTCGACTTATAGCAAACGATTTTGAGGAAGAATGTCACACAAATTTCCGACCGTAAAAGCTCTAGTAATTTATATAATCAACTCTTAATTTTAATTATGTTTAATTATTTTAGTTTCTACATTGGTGGTCAAAAATGACCATGTATTTCCGACTACAGGAAAGAAGAAAAATGTATAAAAATAATATCACGGTAGTGATTTACCAGTTCGTCCGAATCTGAGGTTGAGGAACTTAATATTTAGAGGAATCCATTGAAATGTAGTACTAATTTACTTAATAAATAACTTTTACCAAACACCCGTCTTAAAAATTCGCACTTAAAGAGAAGAACTACATTTTTGATGCAACAAATACTAATATGGATTCAAGCTCTTGGTATGTATACAGAAAAAATGCTACCACGATCCATAAAATATATACTGCAAAGACATGTAAATCCATATATTACTGAAATATCACAAAATATCGAAAACATTTTAAACGAGTGAATTTGAAACTAGTTATCAGTTCTTGTTTAACTCCATCTAGTACGATTGCCCATTCGTATTGTTGTTAAAAATTACATCACTGAGTTATATCGAATTTGTATTTTGTAGTAAAATATCATTAGCGGCAAAATTTTAAATTTTTTTTAGTAAACATCAAATTAGGTAACTATATACTTATTTCTTCAGATTCTCTATAATATCTCCGATCACCTTGATCTTCAAAGTCTCCACTATTACTCTTATAAGCTATTGTGTTTATTTCACAACTCTTACTTTCCTTTATTAATATATATATATATATATATATATATATATATATATATATATATATATATATATATATATATATATATATATATATATATATATATATATATATATATAATTAACCGATGCTCACACTGTTTACATGAATGCAATCAGTCTGACTAACAAAATTTGACTGCGACTTATACATAGTAGTTGTAACGCTAAACAGTATGTGACAAATTACACAACTAATAAAAGGAGATAAAATATTGTTACGAATTTTTGTATATTTGTAAATATTTCGTAGTGTTAATTTTGTAAATAGTAATTTATGTACATTTCGCATAAGGCAGTGCAATAGTTCGCCGTTAGTTTGGTTTCCCTGCAATGAGCCTGTCAATGCTTGATAACGGGTTTTACAGATATAACTCTGGGAAGCGAGTTTCAAGGGGCAGGGCATTTAACATTATGGTAATGGAAATCTCGCCAAATTGGCGAAATAGAGCCAAGTTGGCGACAGTTTTGGCGACTAATTTTTGTCGCCAAATTTGGCGACATTTTCGGTACATGTATGGGTACATGTATCCCATGTACATGTATAAGGACTTTTCGACTACAATCTGGAAAGTTTTCCAAATGTCTATCTTTGGAATATTCACGAAAGTTCCCCTCCCCTATATAAGTCGGCCGAGGAGGTTAGTCAGTTGTTGTTGACTGATTTTGCGTCACGGAGCTAGTTGTTAGCTGAGTCCGATAGTTGACTGAAGTTAGTTGTCTCTCAACGTTCATTGTGAGAGCTGTATTCCTGACTTGAGTTGTTTCGCTGATTTTGAATCACTGAGTTAGTTGTGATTCTGAGTTGTTGACTGATTTTGAGTCACGGAGCTAGTTGTTAGCCGAGTCCGATAGTTGACTGGAGATACTAAGCGAACTGTATTGCATTGTCTTTTGCGGCGATTTAGCAGTTGTTGTCAAGTTTTTAACTGCTGTTTTGTGCTCTATTGAGGTGAAAAGAGCTGTATTGTGTCTATTAGAACGAGAAGTTCTGGAGCTGTAAGAGAACTGTGAAGAGTTATTTTGGAATAAATTTCTGCAAGTTTTGATCTGCTTTGGCGTCAAATCTTTCGAACCCTACCAACGCAACAATATTGTCAGATTTAGTACAAAAGAAATATTAAAATAAATTATGATATTCAACAGCAATTTTAGTCCCAAGAGTGTAGCTAGTTATTTGTACGGTATAGCATGAAAAACCCAGATGAGCTAAACTCATAATTTTATCGCGAAGAATTAAACATTTTAAAATTATGAAAAATATGTAAAAACTCTTTCACAATCGACGCTCATTGTCCTAAAGGGAAAATAATATAAATTCAAAAACCCGTTAACGCGAAATCGCTTAATACGAAATCCCGTTTAAAGCGAAGTAAAAGAAGTTCTCCATGTATACTGTTAAAAGATAGAAACTTTTTTAGAAAAAATATGTTTCAGAGAGTATTTCATGTGCGCATAACAACTTATGAAGATCTCTTACAGATTGCTTTAGACAGCAGTTTTCATCAACTAAAGCTCTCATCAAAGCGTCAGTTCTTGGAAAAGCAAAACAATTTTTAGCGCAGAAGATCGAAGGTTACAATGAGTCGGTACGTTGTAAGGGATGGATATGGCAAAAACAAAAACCTTGCGTGCATATCCCCCATGTATGTCCTTAATGAAGGTGATTAAATTTTAAAGAAAAGCGGCTTTAGATTTTTAATAAAAATATCTGGTTTTGAGAAAATTACCCCTTTCATTTGTATCACAATTTATGAAGATCTCTAGTCATGATATGTTAAAAATAATATGTTTTAGAGAGGATTTCCTGCGCGTATCACAACTTATGAAGATCTGTTACAGACATCTTCAAGACAGTAAGTTTACACCCACTGAATCTCTCGTCAAAGCGATCGGTTTGTTGGGAAAGCAAAAACAATTAGCGCAGAAGATCGAAGGTTACAATGAGTTGGTAGGGGGTGGATAGGGCACAACCAAAAACCTTGCGTGACACCAAGAGATGTCGTGACCACAGGAACGAACGATCACATCCGATGACAGGAAGCCGGAACGAAAACGAGGCATGTTTAGGTCTGTCTTGTACTCAGGGACCAGAGGATTCAAGATCCCAGAAAAAGAGTCCTTGCTTGTAATGACGTGATGTCCAGTATTAAATGTAAGTATCGACGTCACGGCCGATCCGGTTAATATTCGACCCCCCCTCTCTCGGTTATGTAGTTTGCGTCGTCTGTACAAGTGTGTCTGGTGTGTATCTGACCATAGCAGAGGCCCTGTTTGTCCTGAATGATTTATCATGATGGACATTGCATCTAAATGGCCTCATTAATGGTTCTGTGTTTTTCTGAATTATACATGGGTCGATGTTGTTTGGTAATGGTTTCGTGGAGAACTTGATGGAATGATATCCATAGCGATATATATGACAACAATTGTAAAATTCGGATTGGGGAAGTCCGAAACGTTAAGTATGATTCAAGCAAGGTTAAATGGAAGATTTCCATTCTGATCGAAAATTGTTCCATTGCCGAGGATTGTTCAACTACCTAATTGATGTTGGGTGTCATGCTATATTTGTGCGTGCTAAGTTGCAACAATAAATACCTCCTCGTATCAATCACTTGTTCTGTACGTGCGATAACCCCTGAACCAGCTCCTTATTCACGTACAAGTGTCGTGATTCACGATGACATGTTTATGCAAATTCACCAACGAAAATTAAAAGTGACCGCGAGTTTTTTTTTCCCCCGAAAAAGAAAATAACAGTATAAGTCAATTACCTAATGGTAACACTTATATCCGAAGGTTTCTCTGATTGATGAAAGGTAAAAAATAAATTCACGTTGTTCCTCTTCAAATAAAGATGGTTTAAACACGAATAATGTACTGTTTTAATTTTTTTTTCTTGAAAATCAAACTGAAAAAATTAAACATAATTTTTTTGAAAACGTAAAATAACGTTTTAAGTTTAAAAATGAATGGTAATATTTTAAGTAATTTTAAAAAGTAAAATAATCAGCTACCTTATGGTAACATTTCAAATCGGACTTTTCTACGAATTAAGTCGGCTAAGAACAATCAAACGATCAATTAAAGAGAATATTAATCATGTGGATAGTTTTTGGTTATTTTAACTTTATTTCAAAAGATGCATTTACTTAAATGTGATATTTTGATACAGAAACAACGAACGAAAAGGAAATGCAAAATTGGATTTATTTCCAAAAGGAAATATTAAAAGTCAATTAACCTAATGGAAATATTTAATATCGACGATTCTGTGATCGAAGTCAATTAATAAAATTGTTGGTTGATGAGTCATGTTGTTACCAAAAAGAAAACTCGTATATAACCTTATTCACACGAATTATTTATATTTTAATATTTTAATTCACATTAAACCAATAATATCAAACGTGAACGTAAATGTATTTAAAAATGAAAATAACACGGAATAGATAATTAAAGAAATTAAGTTAACTCTTAAATTAAGTTATATCTGTGATTAAAACTAACTAAAACATTCGAAGTGAAAGATCCATTTTGCTACTGTATAGTAATATATAATTTAACCCTCTTTTGAAGCGAATTATTTATTGTAATATACTTATGCAAATTATACAAGCAAAAAAAAATCCAAAATAAACACACGATTATGAAGCAGTGTCCCATTACAAGACCTCCCGGAAGGCGATCTCTTCTGGTATTCAACACTTTCAACTGCGTCCCATCAGAGTATAGCTCTATTATAATTCTTACACAGAAAATGTCGAAATGACCATCGAGTAAATTACTTAATGGTATCCTTTAAAACAGCGATATTATTGACTGGAGTCATGTAAAAATATTTTGGGTTAAATTTTACTCTTCAGTTAAAATTTTAAAAACATATCTTATTTAAAATAATGATTCATTATCTAATTTATACAATGATTGTATTCATTTTGCAATGAATGGTAAAGGTGAATATTGAGAACAGATGTTTTATAGGCCATTTGGCAAGTTTTTCATTTAGCAACTAAAATTACATAATAGCTAAAATAAGAATGGAATATACATAACAATAAAACTAAGTAATATATAATTAATAATAATATTAAGTAAAATATAAATAATAGTAAAATTACAAAATATAAATAATAATAAAATAAATCAATTTAAATAATACTTAAAATAATAATACGTTTCCAGAACCATCATTTATGTGGGGGAAGAAATTGAGCCAAAGAAATGTTCTATACTACATCTGTACCCAATATTGTATGATTATGTAAAGAGTTTGGGATATAGAGTGTAAGTTCTATACCATTATTCAAACTAGTAAAATTGACTCTGAGTTAGGAAGCTTATCGTTTTTTAGATTGTAAAAATATCGATGATCTATATTATGGAAATTTGAAAGAAAAATTAACCCGACTAGAAGATCCATAGAGACCAGGATTTTTATAATTGAATTTGAAAATATAACTTAAATATTGATATTTTCGTAGTTTACAAACGTACTCTACTTAAATAATTATTAAATATCAAGTGCTTATGCTAATGGTATTTTATAAAATTTCATTAATATTATTAGGGTGCAAATTTACTACAATACATATTCATTACATGTCTTTAACATTATATAAAATATTCAATTTTTTTTAATTTTATTTCAGAAGAATTCTCCACAGAAAGTGTCTTCCAATGATGATAACTTTTATTTTAAATGTAAGGAGACTTGGTACTCTTCAAACTTTTATTTTTATTTAAGCCTTTAAAATTATAAATGTTACATATTTGGATTAAAAAAAAGTTCACATAGTGCTCTAAATTATCAAAATTTAAAAAAAAATTCATCAATTTCCAATTCTATTTTCTTTATCATTTTTCAATAATTTTTCTTGATTTAAAAAAATATTCTTGGTAATATTCTCTAACTATTCAGGCATGGCATCGGATTTAGAATAAGTAAAATAGTTTTCGAGAAAAACGAAAATTATTGTAGCTATATGTGTAAAAAAAAGCGTAAAAAACGGGTATTTTTCAACATTTAAATTTGTAATAAAACAAGTTTTTATTTTATTTTAAAATCCATGCTTATTTTTGTTAAATACATATTAAGAATGACACAGAAAAAATTTCAAGTTATTTCCTTCATATTTGCTGAAGTTTTAGCATTTTGAGTAAGGTAGGAATTTAAAAAATCACGAACTGAGAAAAATGCGTTCGTATCATCAAATGATCTATTGCAGCAATGCTAAATTATCCATAAAATATAATATTTCTGCAATTTCATTTATCTGATTAGCTCAAAAACTTGCCAAAGTAAGAAGAAGGTTTCACAGATTATAAACACGCAAAAAATATAATTTTTTTTTATTTTTATTATTTTTTATCAAAACAAGGGGTACCAAGTCCCCTTAAATTAATGAATCTAAATGTTTTGAGGTGAAAGCCGCGTTGTTATACAAGTCTATAACGAAAATCATTTATTACTAAATAACGTTTAATATAACGGCTAATTCCAAAGATCTAAAATTTTCTAACATCAAATATAATTCAATCTACCAAATATAAGGAAAATGCATACCATAACTATAAAGTATTCTTAGATGGCAAATAATTATTAATATCCAGGTAGTGGTAATGGTCAATGTCGGAAACGGGTTCTGGGAAGATTGGCTAATCCATGCCGAAACTCAAGCATCGTTCCAAAATACACGATTTTTTAAAAATAAACATGTCCAAAACCACCACAAAACAAATTTTTTACCCCTCCGTTCTTTCTTAAAACACTATATTCCAATTTTAAAACTCTCAATCAACATTTGAAAACCAGTATTTTTAACCAGCAGTGGGTGAGATTGGCTAAGATCCGTAGCAACGGCCAGCTTACGACGGTTCACATTGAGATTGACCAGTGTTGAGCGATTTTGGCCAGCATATTCGTGCTACTGGGAGAAATTGAACAATAAGTTTTTTTCGTGATTTGTAAGGATATACTTTAAAATTATGACCTTTTCCTTTCAGCGTATCCTTATTCAAAATACAAATACGCTTAGATAAATAAAAAGTTTTAGGAAAATACTTTCGTGATATATACTAATGCTTTATATTTTCAAATTTACTAAGATATGAAATTTAGTACATGAGTCTTATGCTTGGAAAATAAAATTATAAAATTACGTTTAAGGAATATTTCTAACTAATCAAGTTATTAATTTTATTATTAATTAATTAAGCAAAGGTTGGGACATTTGATTACAATGCAAATTTCCAATGCATGTATACAGTGATAATGTTTCTAATTAAAACTATATTTCCTGATTTTGTATTGGGTTATAACTCATTATGTAACACTTTAATTAGTTTTATTTAACAAAACAGAATGAGGTGCAAAAGGAATGAACTTTTAGGTGCAGAAATGTTAATTTCACTGAAATTTTCGCCATCAACTAAACAAACAAAATCTAGATCAAGTAATCCAAGAACACCCAAAATACACATAAAATAACAAATATTTATATTATTTAACTAAACAGAATGAAGCATAATTGCTTTTTGGTGCAGAAATGTTAATTTCACTAAAATTTTCACTATAAACTAAGCAAACAAAAGCTAGACCATGTGACCCAAGAAACCCCAAAATACACATAAAATAACAAATATTTGTATTATTTAACTAAACAGAATGAAGCGTTTAAATTCCTTTTTGGTGCAGAAATGTTAATTTCACTAAATCTTTCACCGTAAACTAAACAAACAAAATCTAGATCATGTGATCCAAAAACACCAAAAATTTATATAAAATAACACATCTTAGTTTTATTTAGCAAAACAGAATGTAGCATAATTGCATTTTGGTGCAGAATTGTTAATTTCACTAAATCTTTCACCATATACTAAGCAAACAAAATCTAGATCATGTGATCCAAAAACATCCAAAATTCATATAAAATAACACATCTTAATTTTATTTAGCAAAACAGAATGTAGCATAATTGCATTTTGGTGCAGAATTGTTAATTTCAATAAATCTTTCACCGTAAACCAAGCAAACAAAATCTAGATCTTGTGATCCAAAAACACCCAAAATTCATATGAAATAACACATCTTAGTTTTATTTAACAAAACAGAATGCAGCATAATTGCTTTTTGGTGCAGAATTGTTAATTTCACTAAATCTTTCACCGTAAACTAAGCAAACAAAATCTAGATCTTGTGACTCAAGTACACCCAAAATACCCATAAAATAACGCATAACTTTCAACACATCATTCGGAAACCACACAGAAAAGGGTTTATTTAGCGCATAGGTAAATCCACGAGTAGATGTAAAGGTTTCTTCCTATTTCGTCACTGTGCAACATTATGTACTTAAGATAGTATTATTAAGCGAAAACACAACCAGTGGTATAATAAACAAACAATGCTCGTTTCTGCAATGGAGTTTCAAGGTTAACATCAGATTGCGAAAATTATTATGGTCAACAACAAAGATGGCGCAACATTAAAAAGCGCAGTAAAAGCGTTGAGGCTTCACATTTGTTCAATTAGAAAATAATTTAATATAAAATGTTTTACATGATGTAGCGGATACAAAAGGAAGAGTTTTTTTACGGTTACTATTCTACCTTGGGATTAAAAAAAAGCATGTAACGCCGTCCTTTAATATTTGATGGCGTTTTTGCAACAAGTATTTAATGAGTTTTGGATATGCATGTTGGGTTTGTAGTTTAATTGAATGGTCTAATTATCCAATTAACTACAGTAAAGAAATTTCGGCATACTTTACGTACAAAAGAGTTTGAATATAAGATTTGAATTGGTATAAAACAGAATAATGACAGAATTGATGAAAATGACATGGCAGATGAAAGTATTTTTCATTAGTTGCATGTCACTGCGCGGTAGTGAATAAATATTAGGAGACGTTTTAATTAAAGCATTTCTAAACTGGACTTGTAGCAGGACATATGTATGAAATTGCAAACACTTGGCAAAATTGGGTAATAACTTTCAAAATGAGAAATGTTTACGAATTAGGAGAGACTGACGATCAGGAAGCATCAAAATTTTATTTCTAATAATCTAAATTGGTTAAGATACCTATAGAATATAGATACCTCTAGGTATCTTAATATTATACAGGCTTTTTTAATAATAGTTTATATGTTTCTTAATATTCTATAGGTTAAGTTACCTATAGAATACATATAATTATAGGTATCTTAAAATTTTACAGGCTTTTAAATAATAGTTTATAGGTTTCTTAATATTCCTTATTTAAAAAAAATACTGTAAGTTTCCATTTGAAGTCCTCCCAAAGTCCCACCATTTTCCATTGACATTTCTACTATTTGATATTACAAACGCTAAACCAGTTAAGTATATCACCACTAATATTTCCTATGCTAGAAGATTCAATCGTTAATACTATCTTGATCAGAGATTAATTTAAAAAAAAAATATTATTTAATCTTATCCAATATTTGCTTATAAAAGGAGAAAACTGATAGTCCAATTCGTATATTTCTTTTCTAAGAGTTGTCCATGGTTACCCTAAAGGCTGATTTAAGTGTTGTTAGTGGCTGGCATGCCAGCTGGTAAGTTGATTGAAGATCAATGTCTCCCGTTTATTGGAGTGTCAGCTTCCGTTTACACAGTGTCAGCAACTGGAGCAATCCAGCCATTGAGCGACCATTACTCTACCAGTCGGTGGTCACGGTAGCATGGGGAATGGAATTTAAGAGGATGTCTTATTGGGTTCTACTCATTGAATAGAATACGCTACTACGATGTGTGAACCGGTTTTACTACGCCCTGATTGGCTGATTGTAATGATGCGAGGCGGAATCGTTAAAATTCTGATAGTATCCGTGGTAATTTAAATCCCAACAAAAACATCTGTGTAAAAAGGCGCCAAGTTCCTCATGCGATGATTATGGCCGTGAAAAATATTGAGATCTGAAGTAGAGCCAAGTTTAAAGTTGTTATAAATTATGGGTAATGATGAAAATTAGTAAATTTTTTTTTTATCAAAGTCAAAATCACCCTTGCATAGGCCTAAATATATAGCTGCAAAAAAAATTGTGGCACTTGGTCATTACTTATTCTGGTTCACTGACACGTAATGGCCAAGTCACACAAGCATTTTTGTAATTAGATATTTAGGCTTATGCAGGGGAATTTTGACTTTGAGAAAAAAAAAAATTACTAATTTTCATCGTTACCCATAATTTATAACAACTTTAAACTTGGCTCTACTTTAGATCTCAATACTTTTCACGGCTAATATTGCATGAAGAACTTGGCGCCTTTTTACAAAGATGTTTGGGATTTTACTTATAGTTTAATTGACTAATTAAAAATTTATTACTTATTTGCACAACAATAACTAGTTTTAAAATGGTTAGTGTTCCTAATATTTTAACTTGCAAGAAAACTTCCTGGGATATAAAGGGTTAAGCATACATGTTTTTTTTTTTTTTGGTGTTGGGGGGGGGGGGGGGGTTACTTATTACACGTTGACAAAGTTTTCGTTGGCGGCCAACTATGAGATCTAAATATCTTTTAATTATTATTTGGTTTTAAGGAAGTTTCAAAATAAGTTCTCCACAACATCCAATTAGCAGAGGATTACACGAGATTTTTCTAAGAAAGTTAAAGTTACGGAACGACAGTCCATTGCGTACTGATGCATTCAATATGATAATATAAAATATATGATAATATAAAATAATTTTAAAGAAATAGTTTATTCAGATGTACAAAAAATGTTGGCAAAGGGGATAGAAATTAACGATTGGCGATCATTTCGTAGGCCATAAAATATCGCCAATGGTCGATTTTATAATGCCAAGTCCACCTTTTTTAATATTTCTTAATTTTAGAGGCTTTGTGGCGTGTGGTGAGTTTGTCCTCTATTTATATACGCTACTAGTAGTTTTATAATTCTAGACCCAATAGAAGTATATTAGAATTGAGATTCAAATTTTTCGAATATTGCCCATTTTAGGAGATTTGGAGGGGAAATTTTCAATTTTTAGATTTTTTCCTTTGTATTCATGTTAAACCTTCTAGCTCTGCTAGAAGTATCTTAGTAATTTGATGATCAGTGAGTGAGTTTTGGGTGGATTTCAAAATATGTCGTTTTCTGCCGTTTTCGAATTTGATTATCTCAACAACCAATATAATTGGAGATATGAAACTTAGGGGTCTTACTAAATTGGCTAACAGCTACCCGTAAAAAAAATTTCAGTTCTCAGGCACACTGTAATACGTAGATATGAGAGGTCAAAATACTGCTGAGTGGCTTCCGGTAAAAGATGGCTGGCAGCGAACTTGGAGGGTGCACTGGCGTTCACCTAGATTTAAAAGCGCTAATTTTCTTTTTGTTACCAACATATATTTCAGTTAGATACAAAACTATGTGTGCAGGTTATCAATATTACTATAAAACTTGAGATTTGTACGGAACTATATCTTGACGCGGAAGGATCCATCATGCAGCGTTTACTCAAGATTCAAGTAATGTTGTCTCGGGATATAGTAAGGATCATGCCCTATACCCGCTATGTTACAATATTCTAGACCAGTTCATTTGGAATCAACTAATGTCTATCTTTCATTTTAAGTCTACAGGAAAATTAAAAATACTAAAGGCCTATTGCAGATGGCTCCACTGCAGAGGTACTAAAGGTAAGGATTTTATAAATAAAATAAAAGGACGCTATTTTTAATTTTTTTTTAATTTGTCATTTCATTAAGTGATCATTTTCGTACCTACTTGCCAAATTTCAAGGACATCCTAAATTAACTGGACAAGAAGATTGTAACATAGCGAGTTTACGGAATTATCCTTTTCAATTCTTACTTGTAGTTTCATTTTCTGCAAGTAACTCAGCACAGAGGCCGTATCTGCACTTATTGGCCAAACTAAGACATATTTACAGGTGGTTTCCTGTTATAGAGGTTTAATGGTCGTATTTTCACGGGAAATATTTTATTAAAAAAGTTAATAAGTCTTTAGTCAAAAGAGATACGAAATCAGCATTATGAAGACTGCATTTAAGAGTCAGATTTCTTTTTTTCCAAAATCCATGTTTTAATGAGTCGATTTAAGATAGCTCTTAAGAGGAAGACCTAGTAAGGATCATCCCTTATACTCGCTATGTTACAATCTTCTATCCCAGTGCATTTAGAAACTACTTTACATATACCTTGACATTTGTTGAGCAGATACGAAAAAGATTACCTAATGAAATGACATCAATTGTTTTCATTTAATGTCTATCTATAATAAATGAAAATTAAAATAGCGAAAGACATAACCAGGTGGAGCCACTGTATATGCGCTGACGAAAGGATTTCAAGTATAAAATAAAATATATTAGACGCTATTTTCGAGTTTTTAATTTGTCATTTCATTAAGTGATCCTTTTCGTACATACTCACCAAATTTCATGGTTTTCTACAAAGTAGATTCTAAATGCACTGGGCCAGAAGACTGTAACATAGCGAGTATAGGACTTCCTTTTAACATTAAAGCCAAATATCGTAACAATAATAAACTTATTTATTGATGAAAATTATTTACATTAAAATAAAACTATGATAAAACACGCATTTAATGGGAGCAATGATCTTCAATTTTCTTGAAAAGTTTGGACAAGATAAGTTTGTGTGTCGTTGTTTGTGTTCAAGGTATTGGAAATTATCACTTTCCGTCTCCATGTGCCCACCTGACGACTGTGAGGTTAGAGCTCTGGCCTTGCTTGCCGTAGGTGCCTGGAATTATGCATGGATGTTTGTTGTGATTTAGAATCCACGTTAAGCTGTAGGTCCGAGTCTGATTTGCTGTTATTGCGCACACAAGAACAGATCGTTGAGCGTACAAACCAACGAACCTTCTCCAGGTTTTTCAAAACAGACTACTTTTTCAGTGAACAAAGTTCCCATTAATTTTCTCTCATTTTTCCATACCAGCATTAAGACGTTTAAAACTTTGAACTCCAGAATTCTTTGTAATTTCGCTCCAGAAATAGCATTTCAAAAGTGGCAATGTAAAAATTAACGGGAGAGAAGCTTAATTCTTTTAAGACAAACATTCCTATTTTATTTCTGAATTCCTGTACCCTCCGTAATTAAGGCTTCCATCCCATTTAAAATTGTTGTTTGGAAATAGTAAATGCACAATTACCGAGCAGCACTTAAATGGTTACAGAGCCGCAGTTTGCCGACAACTGATGAAGTAAATAAGATAGCATTCAACAACAAGAAGTTGTTAAAGCATCAACTACATTGTTGTTGTTGTTGTTTAAACCGCAATTCCACATTTTATGCTCAATTGTGGATACGGCTTTTTAGCATAGCACGACGGTACTTTTGTTCTGGCTTCTTCGATGACTTACATGGAAAAATTACAAGGTTCTAGTCACTAGTATTTAATGACTAATTAATGGCGATCTTGACTGGCCATTAGTTGGCACCAAGTAGTGCCAACCTTTGAATACTTCTATGCTTAGCAACGCGGTACTTTTTAACTGGCTTCTTCGATGACTTACATGAAAAAATTACGTTTGGCACACCAAGTAGACACACGCCTTTGAGTACGACTTCTATGCTTAGCACGGTGGTACTTTTTAACTGTCTTCTCCGATGATTTACATGGACAAATTACAAGGTTCTAGTCACTGGTATTTAATGACTAATGAATGGCGACCTCAACTGCCACACCAAATAATGCCAACCTTTGAGTAGGACTTCATTGCTTAGTACTGCGGTACTTTTTAACTAGATTTTCCCATGTCTTACATGAAGAAATTAGGACTAGCACACCAAGTAGAAACCACCCTTTGAGTTCGACTTCTATGCTTAAACAGTGGTACTTTTAACCGTGTTCTCCTATGACTTACATGGAGAAATTACAAGGTTTTAGTCACTGGTATTTAATGAATAATATATTTCAGTAGAAGTTTTATATGTTTCAGTAGAAGTTTTATATGTTTCAGTAGAAGTTTTATATGTTTTAGTAGAAGTTTAATATGTTCCAGAAGAAGTTTAATATGTTTAAAAAAAAAGTTTAATATGTATTAGTAAAAGTTTCACATGTTTCTGTAGAAGTTTTAAATGTTCAAGGAGAAGTTTAATATGTTTTAAAAAAAGTTTAATATGTATTATTAGAAGTTTAATAAGTTTCATTAGGAGTTTAATATGTTTCAGTAGAAGTTTAATACGTTCCAATAAGAGTTTAATAAGTTTAAAATTGCAGTATATAACTTTCAAACAAAGGTTTTTGTTTTGTTTTGGAAAACTAATTTCAAGATGATCAACTGGATTTTATACAGTAAATAAATATGAAATACAACCGAAAAGAGTAACATAACTCTAAAAAATAACATTCACAAGATTTAAAACAGTATTACAAAAGTGGAGATATATTTCATCAATAACACACACGAAATTAAGATTCGTCTGCCAGTTACTCAGCAAAGTGCGAATTTTATTGTCCTTAACATATCATCAAAAAGCCTTATTCTCGGAATGAAAAAAGAAATTTCGCTTAGCAACAAGAATAAATTTATTGTCTCCAGCGACTCTATAATTTCGCTTCTCGAATAACAAAGAAACAAAATTCCACAAACAACAACACTAAGAAAGAGTGAAAACCTCCCAACACACACACGCCCAGAATTTTCACGAACCTACAATTCGCCTCGTACTGTCCTTTTTTTTTTTTTTTTTTTTTTAAATATTATTATTATTTCTTCCACTATCGTACAAGAAGATAGTTTGCTTGACTGCATGCATCAGACGATAAAAAGAATTTAAGTTTTAAAGTTGCAACCCAACGGTTCGGATTATTCCGAATAGTAATTTCAGACGCCAATTTATTCGTGCCATGCAAATCTGGCAGTGCATTTTCTCCTTGATAATGTTGCCAGTAAATAACAAGTCTTAAAAAGCAGTAATAACAAGTTTTTGAGCTTCTCTTATGATTGTCGGACGTATTACTGTCCTTGACTCAAGACCTTGATCGTACTAATGCCACACCACTTTTAACCGAGTTCGAAAAAGAAGCGCCATTTTAGAACAGATGTGCTTATTTGTGGCAGATTTTTAAATTTTATTTTTTTTCTCTTCTGATTATTTTTGAATTACAGTGTTTAATTCCCAAAACCGCCGTCGAAATATCATGCGGATGTTCCTGCCCTATTTAAATAATAAGTTCGGTTATCTTATTTGTGAAAAATTATTTATTTTTCAATGAAAATCGCTGGAAAGTAGTACTTATGTTCTTGATGATTTTATACTTTGGGTGCATTGTATAGAAATGAAGCTATTGTGAGGTTACTCATTATTTTTTTGTGCCATTGGTTCTAGAACTTCGGTAGGCGTTAATAGTATAATTTTTGGAAATCCGGAATAAGGTGAAAGTGAGCTATTATTATGTGGTTGCCTAATATTGGTAACCCTTTCTGTGTCCTAAGGAAGGTAAAGCGTGACTAGGGGGTTGACTACCACCATCTATAATAATAGTCAAGTACCACGTGACAGAGAATAGATGAAACTGGTTAGATAAATTATAATTACAGTTTCAGTAACAATTTAACAAAATAAAACGGGGGATTTTTTACTATTTTTTAAATCCTTTATATTAATTTCGATTTTGTGCGTGGATAGGTGGATGGATGGTTGACTGGGTACGTCGATGGCGGGAAAATCTGTAGCGTCCTAATCAACCCCCTTGCCGTGATCCAATCGGGCTGAAACTTGACAGATAGATTCGATGTAGATGATTATGCATTCTATAAAATTTTGGGGCCGTAACTGTCACCAGGATTCCCACCCAAATCACAGAATGAAAATCAATGACTTTTAAGGAGCTAATTAATGTTTTTAAGGACCTATGAAAATTTGTTTTCAGGCATCTTGTCTGTATTTAAATTTTTAATAAAGTATATTCTATCCAAAAAGTTACAAGTTGGTGAATGCGTAACACAAATATGTCGGAAAATTGCTATAAGGTGCAGATAAGTGGCGGTTACGAGGGAATAGCAAGTCCGAGTTGTATTTTTATAAATTTTGCAGTTGGACAACATCTGTAAAAATTAAGGACTTTTAAGGACCTCTAAGCATTTTCAAGGACTTTTAAGCACCTCTAAGCATTTTCAAGGCCTTGAAAACAAGTTCAAAAATATTAAGTACTTTTAATGACTTTCAATGACCGTGGGAACCCTGGTCGCTAAAAAGTCGCTTTTACGGAATACTAATTAAACTTGCCGTTATCCAATCACGCTAAAATAGCATTTTACCGACCATTGAAGAAACTCTTTCCTGTTGCCAAGATTTTTTATAATAAATAAATAATAAAATTGTTTTAATCAGAATAAGTAAAAGAATTTGAATGTGAGTGCATATATCCACGTTTATTTTTAATAAATAAATTTCGAAACGTAGTTTGCCGCATATTTTGATGAATAGAAATGTTTTTGATTTTTAAAATTCGATGCAAACACCAAGAACATGCTGTTTACCGAATCGGCGCTGTGCTAATGAATATAAAAATTGGTAATACATATGGGTTATGTTATTAAACCAAAAATTTAATTCTCATTTGGTTATTGTTGAAGGTGAATCAACAACTCAAAAGGATTTTGAAATTTAGCTTCTAGACTACAATAGGGTGAGAAGTTCATACAAAGACCCTTTATGTGTTTTAGAGCTTGAAATTCCCTACCGAAAATATACATATTGAGGCCACTGCGATATGCCAAATGAAAGGTCTCTTAAAGGTGAGTTCCCGTTCCATACAATTCAAATTTCAAATTATGATAACAAAAATACCGGTAAAAATAATCGGAGGTAAATTTTTAATTCGCACAGCTGGATCTATGAATTTTAGTGACATATGCATACATCATAAAAGATCAAGCGAGATAAAAATATATACTCAAAGTTCAAACAGAAGATGCAAGTTAAAAATAGTCAGTAATTTATTCGAACTTGCTACTTATTCGAATGAATGAACCCTTTGTTCGATAATTTTTTATTTTTCTAAAAAAATTAAACTGACAATGTCTAAGTTACTCTCAAAGAAAAGCAAGGTCATACGAAACCTTAAGAATAAATTTGAAAAGTTTTAAATTCTAATTTTCATTCGAAAGCTTTCGTTGTTCAATAAATCAATATTTTCGAGTGATATCCGGATCATACATGTGTTAAATGCTATATGTCTAAATAAATCAGTGCAACTTAGATAAATAAACCTTTTTGGATTAAACTTCGATTAATGAAACAAATCTAATTTTAAGTTTTATATGGTTGATTCAGAAATACGTTAAATAAGACCGAGTTTTTTAGGTAGCAATAGATGAATTTCAATAAAGATATGTATATCTGAGAGTTATTTTTTAAAAATAAATAATCAATTTTAATGCTGGTAAAGGGCCGCGTAGCCCAGTCGGGAGAGTATCGTTCTCGCAACTAGAAGGTTGCGAGCCCTGAGGTTGCGAGTTCGGGCCTGGGACCGACTAAAGACCGCCGTGTTCGCTAATGGTGACTGGAGCACGTTAAATCAGTCATGGTTGCAAAGTCCTCCAAGTTCCCATACAAATCAATACCTCTGGGGGTGGCAAAGCCAAGTCTTCTGGTGGAATCTTCTGCTTGGTATTGCCTCTAAATTAAGAAGTTCCACATACGGTCGGTAGTGCTGCCATCTACCGGGTAGCTACCGAAAGAGGTAGAAATGAACTCTTCGGTGGCTATAGGTAGACTTGCGCACTCCCTCTCGCGAGTGTGCGCTTACATCCTGTGCAGTACTGCCCACTACCTATCTGTACGGGATATGGGGTTGGTACAAAATGCTAAAGCAGAGGTGCCTTAGTCCCCATAGTCCTTGATAAGAAGAGGAAGAATGATGGTAAAGAAAGGTAGTCTTTTCTTCGCTATAAAGGACAAATAGTAACTGAAATCGATTAAAAATGAGCAACAAAGTAGAAGTGGCTTTGTAGAATTTTTCTCGATTCCTTGAAGAAGATTTGTAATTAACTCTTTAAAACTTTAGAATCAAAATGAATAAAATACTAACATTTTTTTTAAAAAGAGCCTCAAAATAAATGAAACCGTAGCAAAATAATTCGCTTCTCGGTAATGATTGTTTATGCTGCATTTAATAAAAAATCCCGAACTGCTTTTGAATGTCCAAGGATATGGTTGAGCAACTGAATGACAACCGAAACTTCAAAACCCCTCATCTTGGTGTGAAAGGAATCGTTGGATTTACCAAACATTGGCCACAGAAATTGATTCCCTCACAGAGGAATCGGTCAACATTCATTGAATTATTCTCGATGACCGACAGTGAAAATACGGATTTATTTTGCTTCTGCTGGCAAACAATTTCGATTTGCGATATTTTGTGGTTTTGCAATGGTGCGTATGCCATCACAAAGATTCGGAGTTAATTAAAAGTTGTCACACTTGATCTGTTAAACAAATGTCGTTGTCACGTACGAAAGTCGCCAGTTATTTCCAGATTCGGTCAAAAGCGTTGATTCCTGACAAAATAAACTCGACGAGGCAATTGAAAATATATTCATGTATCCACATGATTTTTTCCAACAAAGGTCAATATACTTCAACTGGTTTCCCGAGAACGCTTGAAAATCAAAATATATAAACTTTACAAAAAAACTTAAGTCTATTTTAATTTCAAATCGTATATATTTTTTTTTTGCTTCATTATATATTAACAAAACTGTAATATATTCAAAAGGCTGAAAGTCAAAAGTTTATATTCTTCAGTTATAGTTTTTCATGCGATTTAGTGAAATATCAGTTTATTGTAAAAATCTATTTACAAAATTAAGGAGAGTTTCAATTAAAATTAAGGAAGTTTAAAAATTAAAATATTTAATTATAATCCAATAATTAACTTTAACTATGTATACAGTAGAACCTCGATTAACCGTCCCCCCTTTATCCGGAACTCTCTGTTAACCGGCAATCATTTAGTCGACATCAAAAATCTCCCAAATGAGTAATAAATCATTTGTTCCTTTTTAAACCGCAATATTTTCCCTTGCTCTAAAGTTACATAAGTAATGGTGAGGCTTTTGACTGTTTTTCTAAAGAACTGACATGGTTAGAGCAACCTTCGGATGCAGATCAAACTGAACTATTGCCTTCAAAAAGACTCCGGGATATAGCAGCGAAACAAAGATTACCAAGATTTTTGCAACGAAAACTCATTTCCAACAATTATGTAAAAAAAAAACATTAAAAATCCTGTATTCAATAAACGAAAATCATTCACTTTTTATTGTTTTCTACAACTCTCTTTTATCCGGAATTTTCGCTTAACCGACCTACCTTTGGCCCGAATTAGGTCGGTTAATCGAGATTCTACAATAGTTATAATCTAATGGGCATTAACACGCAACCATTACAGGTTCAATTATTTAATTCCATATGAATATCATTTCTTGAATACCTATTGATATTATACCCAGCACATAAGATTGGAACATTATAGAAGAATATCTATTTGACATAATTATAAAATATTACTTTTACATCATAATTATATAATATAATTACTTTTTAGAGATAGATGAGTGATACTAAAGGTCATCTTCCATGTTCCTTCCATTGATATTTTTTATATTTTTCTTTAACATTAACTGTTTCAGAAACGATATTGGTAAACAAGGGAAATTATCATACTTAAAAATAGACACATTATTTACAGCTAAAATTACAAACAAAATTATCTTGTATCCAAATAGCCCATGTCCTGAAAAGAAGACTGTTTTAGTTTATCTTAAACTCTAAACTTACGTGTATAATAAGTATTTCATATTCAACTATTAGCACGCATTTTGTACACCAAGTTGAGATAATCTTATCCATTGTTACACTAAACCATTTATGTTGAAGATTAGTTATCGTGGACAGAGGAGCATTAAAATAAGCAACGTAACTATTCCGAGCAACTGTTGCGGCAGTAAAACTGAAGGGTTGCTTAGCAAACAAAGCATGACACAAGCACCCAACAAATTATTGCGACAAACTTCCCATCTAACAGCTGTTGCCAAAACACAAACAAGAAGAAAGCTTTATCCCTTGATCATTTTCAAGAGACTGAGATAGCTAGATACCTTCTTTAGTCTACCACAAGAATACAAAAAAAGAAAAAGAAAAAAATCCTTCCTTCGTAGACTATAAAATGTGCAAAGTTAATGAGGCGGTCCTCGCACAGGGCGAAAGTGTCAAAAGTTGGTTAGTATTACGGATCGCGCAAATGTGGTTTTTGGTGATGGATCGCAGTGATGTGTTTTTGTCATTCACACCATTAAAAATAGGTTTGTTTCTCGTTGTTGTGTGAAGGCAAAAACGTGTTTTTCCGAGAATGATGTGAAAGCGTGTTTGTAGATGACTAACGCTGTTGTGTGGATTTGAAATTATGTAGAACATGGAATGCCGGCAAGGAGTGAGTAGTAGGTCTAATTTTAATATTGAAATATGGAAAGACTACTTGTAGTAAGTTTTGGACATAAGTGAAATAGGGACGGGCTACAAGTAGTGAGAAGATATAATTGGAATATGGGAAGCTTACAAGTAGCAAGTTATGGACTTAATTGGAATAAGGAAAGATAACAAGGAGTGATTAGTAGATGCTAATTAAAATATTGGAATATGGAAAGCGTATAAATAGTAAGTTGTGGATATAGCTGGAATATGGAATGCCTACAAGCCGTAAGTTGTGTACATAATTGGAAGGGTTACAAGGAGTGATTAGTAGATGCTAATTAAAATATTGGAATATGGAAAGCTTATAAGTAGTAAGTTGTGAACATAGCTGAAATATGGAATGCCTACAAGTCGTAAGTTGTAGATGCTAATTAAAATATTGGAATATGGAAAGCTTATAAATAGTAAGTTGTTTACATAACTGGAATATGGAATTCATACAAGTCGTAAGTTGTGGACATAATTGGAATATGGAAGGGTTACAAGGAGTGATTAGTAGATGCTAATTAAAATATTGGAATATGGAAAGCTTATAAATAGTAAGTTGTGAACATAGCTGGAATATGGAATGCCTACTAGTCGTAAGTTGTGGACATAATTGGAATATGGAAGGATAACAAGGAGTGGTTAGTAGACACTAATTAAAATATTGGAATATGGAAAGCTTATAAGTAGTAAGTTGGGGACATAGCTGGAATATGGAATTCCTACAAGTCGCAAGTTGTGGACATAATTGGAATATGGAAGGGTTACAAGGAGTGATTAATAGATGCTAATTAAAATATTGAAATATGGAAAGCTTATAAGTAGTAAGTTGTGGAAATAATTGAAACATGGAATGCCTTCAAATAGTAAAGGAATACCTAAAAGTAGTTAGCAGACAATTGGAATATGGAAGGCCTCAAGCAGTAAAAGAATACTTAAAATTAGTTAGTAGACATAATTAGAAAGTAGAAGGAATACAGTTATAAAGAGATACATACAATTAGTAGACTTAGTCGGGATATTGAAGGCCTCAAATATAAATAAATACTTACAGTGAGTTAGTATACTCAATTGGAATATGTAAAGACTCAAGTAGTAAAGGAATGCCAACAACTCATTAGTATTAGGCCTGTAATACTGGACTAAATGTACAGGATACAATGCACTTTATGTGTAATACATATTTATTAATCTTTCATGTATTTTACATAGTTCGATATTTAACTAAGTGATACGAGAATTGAAAAAAGCTGTTAAAATCAATGAGTAAAACACGACCGATGAACACAGCAGTCGAGATACCTTTCAACTGTAGTTTAGCCCTCGTTGTACAGGGTGGCTACAAAATTCAGGACAAAAAGTTCCCTGATTTCCTGGAAAGATTCTTAAGAAATACCCTGATTTTACTACTAATTTTCTTTCAAATTTCCCCAATTCTCCCAGATGTGTAGACACCCTGATCAAATAGAACATGTATGCTAATGAGATTTCATGCCAATTTTTTTAATAGTTTTGATGGTAATAAAAAGTTTAAATTATTCCGTAACATTAAACTTCAAACGATTACCACCACAAATCTCCGGGTAAATGGTGCCAAAATACGGAAGAACGGGAAAACATGCTTGAAAATTTCCCTAATTTTCGTGAAATTTAAAAAAAATTCCCTGACATTCCCCAGGATCTGAAAGCTCTCTGACTTCCCAAGTTTTCCAGGTTCTGTGGTCACTCTGATTCCGTTTAAGTTTTAAATTTAAAAGGCAGAGCAGTCTCTCGATATGGTTTGCTGAAAAAAGTTTATTGCAAATACGAAGAAAGGGAAAACATACCTAAAAATTCCCCTGATTTTCGTGAAATTTAAAAAAAAAAAATCCCTCCACATTTCCTTGATTTTTTTCCGAAATCAGAAAGCTCCCTAACATTTCACCTATTTCCAAGTTCTGTGGTCACTCTGTTGTATCTCTTGAACCACAAAATCTCCAAAACAACCAACCAATAATTAGCCTTACAATTTACTTTTCTCAATTAGATTGCAGGAAAATTTGATTTTGTTAATGAATTCTGAAGTGAATGAGGAATCGTCTCTTAAAAGCTTAAAAACCGTTAAAGTTCCAGTGCAGCGAAGGCGTATCTGCCGTTTAAATTCAACAACTCACGTGGTAATTCTTGGGAACAGTATGAGTTGTGAATATTGAGTAGGATTATGCAACGGTTTAGAACCGCCAACTGTGAGTAAATTAAGACGGCGTAATTCGGGAACGAATCTTTACGACGTCGCTTAGTTTTTTTTTTTTTTATGGCCAGTCAACGCAATTATCCAATTTGTATTTTCAATTGCGGAAAGGGAAACAGTTGATGATCGATACATTTGTGTTGTTTTAGATTTTTAAAACCTGAAGTGATTGCGCGTATCTGCATACGTTTCGGAATGGTGTTGGGCTGGGCGGGGCTTAATACTTTGAATAGTTGTTTTGCGGTTGTTGTTACTTTGTGGTAAAATATGAGAAGCAACAAATGTCTAATTGTAATGAAAAATTGAATAATGCATCAACTTATTTATGAGTTTTGAATAGTCGCAATCGAGTCATTATTAGTTGAATATTTTAAGTTGAGTGAATCAGGCAACTGAAGAAATACTTGTAGGAAGTTAAAATAGGTATAGCTATATAGACCAACCTTTACGACTATTTGCACGTTTGCGATAGTTGTAATCGAGTTAGTTAAAGATTTTAAAGTAAAAAGATTTTGAGTAAAGTAAAAGATTTTAAAGTAGATAATCGAGCGTTAGGTAAAGATTTTAGCTGAATGAATCGGGCAATTGACGAAATGTATATGCAGGAAGTCGTGTTGATTATGGATCAACTTTTTCGTAATAGTGTTCGGCTAGGCGGGGTTTACTTTGAATCGTTTTTAGCGGTTGTTACTAAATGGTAAAATATGGGAAACAACTAAGTAATTGTTATGAAATGTTGGTTGAAGGGAACGAGTATTAGTAAGTTTTGGATAGTTGCAATCGCGTTATTTTTAGTTAAGGATTGCAGTTGTGAACCGGGAATTTGAATAAATATTTGTAGGAAATTATAATGGGTATGGGCCAACTTTTACGACTATTTGCTACTCTGGATAATTGTAATAGAGTCATTAATAGGAAAAGATTTAGCTGAGTTGATTAGAACAAATGAAGAAATGTATAATGTAGAAAATAATATTGGGTATGAACCAACTTTTTCGACTATTTGTAAGTTTTCGATAGTTGTTTTTCAAGTATAGTAGTAGTTTTGGATAGTTGTAATCGGGTCATTATTAGGTAAAGAGTTTAGCTGAGTTAATTGGGCTATAATATAAATGTCGATGTAGCAAATAACTTGGGTATGAACGAACTTTCTCGACCATTTGTAAATTTTAGATTATTGTAATAGGGTCATTATTAGGTGAAGATTTTCGCTATGTGAATCGGGCAAATCAGAAATGTAGACATAAATAATGCTGCACTTTTCGACTATTTGCAAGTTTTAGATAGTTTCTTTTTTGACTATTTGCAAGTTTTGGATACTTTCTTTTTGGATACTTTCTTTTTCGACTATTTTCAAGTTTTAGATAGTTTCTTTTTTGACTATTTGCAAGTTTTAGATAGTTTCTTTTTTGATTATTTGCATGTTTTGGTTAGTTGTAATGGGGTCATTATTAGATGATTTTATCTGAGAAGAAATGTATATGTAGCCAATAATGTTAAATTTTTCGACTTTTCAACAACAGTTTCGACTATTTGCAAGTTTTATAAATTTGTAATCGGGTCAGTATAAAGAGAAGATTTTAGTGCGAATCGGGGAATTAAAGACTCGTATAAGCAGGAAGTCATGTTGAGTATGGGCCAACTTTATTGACTATTTGTAAGTTTTGGATAATTGTAATAGGCCATTATTAGGTGAAATATAAGTGAAATACACGTGTAAAACATGTTGGGTATGGATAAATTTTTTCGACTATTTTAAGTTTTGGATATAACCAAGGGGATTATTAGGCGAACATTTACCTGAGAATGAATCGAGCAATTGAAGAAATTCATGTAGGAAATCATGTTGGGTGTATACTAACTTTAACGACTATTTGCAAATTTTGGATAATTGTAATCACGTATATTAGTTGAATATTTTAGCTGAGTGAATCTGGAAATTGAAGAAATACTTGTACGAAATGAAAATGGCTACGGACAAACTTTTTCAAATGTTTGCAATTTTGGGTAGTTGTAATCAAGTTATTATCAGGTGAATAGACAAAGATTTTAGATGAATAAATCGGGCAATTAAAGACACACACGTAGCGAAACATAAATAAAGGGGTTCAGTTTTCCTTACGTGTTTAAAAAAAATGCAATCTGATGATCTTAAGGAATGAGCAATTAAAAAAAAAATATGCACTTATAAGAAAAAAAGATCAAGTTTTAATTTTATGTATGTACTATTCAAATTTATAAAATTTTCTATAGCATTCTTTTATATATTAGTCGAGTCAGTAATACGCTGAAATAAACATGAGACTAATATTATGGAGCACTTTTTTTTACTTTCTCATCCATCTGATGAAAAAAAAAAAATGTAATAATCATCCAAAAAATCGATTTCAATTTTTCGATGTATAGTTTGTTGATTCTAATATCGATGCGTTGATTCTAAAAATACAAATGTCTGTCTGCCTGTCAATCTAGAAATTGTTAATTCTGTAAGACAACAAATACTAAATGGAATTCAATGAAACTGGAAAGGTATATGCGGCTGGGGTCAAATTGAATCCTAACAAATATAAATGAATATGCAAGGATTTGGAAAATCGAAAACTTAATCGTTAAGTTTGTAAGAATGCAGGAAGGTTACCGTGACGATGATTAAGGTAAACAATGAATAATAATTGTTATAAAACACTAAATCCTCAATTTTAGTTTATTTTGTGATGTTACAGAATGATTTTATTTACTAAAAACGTATTCATTTAAATCTAAATTATTTCTTATGATTTTAACTTCAACTAAAATGTTAGGATACTTTTATACAAATGTTTTTTCCGTCTATTTGCCTGTTCGAACTCACTATTCTTAAAGAAATTGGCTTAGTAGAAATTTGTACTTTATTTCATCACCAAAAATGTTGCCAAATTCGAGATTTGGCGATACTTAGTAAATGAATGACATAAATTTTTTTTGAGTTGCCGATCTTTTGTGTCATTCATTTCCAAAGTACCACCAAAAAATTGAATTAGTAAATTTTTTTTCTGTTCTATCACTGTATCCTATGATAAGAAAATTCAAAATTTTACAGACGCAAATTTTTTAGTCTCGAATAACTAACTTGTACAAATTTAGAATAATTGTTAAGTGATTGATATATTGTGTAAACAATAAAATTTTAACTTTAATTACATGGTAAGATATGTAACTTTATGAAAATTCAAAGTTTTAAGTTTTGGTATGGATTGATTCATCTCATCAAATTATAAATCATTCAATGTTGAAGTAAGGTTTGATTTGCGTTTTTTATGAAATTATTAACTATGTAAAATACATCTTAAAAGTGATTTATTATAATAATTCGAATTTAAAAAATATGCAGCACCCCTCTTTTAATAGTTATGAATTATTTTTTTACATACAAACAGTTTCAACATTATTATTATTATTAATAATATTTTTTTGTAACGTAATAATAAAAAGAATGAAACAAAAAATAAAGGCAGCTAAAATTAAAATAATTATTAGTACTTATTTAAAAAAAAAAGGGGGGGGGGGTGGGTAATGAGTTGTTAACATTTAAAAAATATAGTGATAATATCTCACCTCGACTACAAATTATTCTTGCAAAAAAAATAATTAAAAAAAAAAGTTTAATCGATGGGATACAGGATATAGCAACAAAATGATATAAAGAAATTTTGTAATCAAATTTTAAAAGTAGACAGCGGAATTTTTGTATTTTTATATGCAAAAAGCATAGTAAGGAATTTCAAAAGGATATTTATGTTTTTAGCATATAATAGTTTATAGTTTACAGCAATGGTTATGGGGGAAATTGAGATTACGTTATCGTGGTAATACGTTTTCAAATACGCAGTTTAAATCAAAGATAAAAAAAAAATATTGTTTGCATTAAAACACACAATAGTATGTATTTGGTATCCACAGTTTGTCATTCATTAGTATTAAGAAATTAATTAGCAGCGAAGTTTTTTTTAATTGGTAGGAAATTTATTGAAATCTGTATTTGGAACTACAATATGTGTTAAATACAGTATTTTATGTTAATATGTATGCTATTAAAGCATGTATACTTGGTTTTATTTGTAGTTGCCTTGAATAACTAACATTAATATTAATTATTAAAAGTTAAATTACTTTTTGTTTATAAAATAAACCCGTCTCGATTTTCAATACACTAATTAAAAAAGGATTTTCACAAACTGCATACGTTTATGAAAGAGGTTAAATTCCTGAATAATAAACTTCGAAAATTATCTATCTACCCAGGGAGCAATTTTACAAACAATTTCAAATTATCACAACTGCAGATAAGATTTTATTTGATATAAAAATATACTGTTAGAATAATCGTTATGATTTTAAATTCATTTTTTTGATAATTAGGTAGTCAATATCCAAACAAGTTAGATTATAACGGTAACTGAAACTAAAACAGCGCTTTTACACATGTTACTTTACGATTCATCGACCATATGTAACATTTAATGAATGAAGTTGCACACCATTGAAGTTTTCTTAGAGTTAAGGCTCTAAGTGCGTATTAATAGAAAGAAAAACTTAAAGTTTTACAAGCTTCATATTTCTCTTTTAAGTTGAATTACAACTCTTTGTCACTTAAAAACAGAAGTAAGTTTTCAAACTGCTTTAATATATTTTAAGTAAAAATATATTAAAAATAACTTGGAACATTCTTAATCAAGTTTGAACCAAATAATAGGTTAAATTTTAATACAATCGACAGCTGAAGAATAGTTAAATATCAATTGACTATTGTACTTTATTCTATATATTAGTACGTAATTAAAGAAATAGCTCCAATTCAAATAACAACAAAACAAAAACAAAAATTAGTATCCGGTTTTCAAAAGAAAAAATTAAACTATTAAAACCCACTGACGGTCATGGGAATGGGCGAAATTCCCCAGTTGTTTTCCCTGCAATAATTTTTAAATTATATTTATAATTCAAATACATGATTTTTTTTAATTATTTTTTATTTGTTTTGTTTTAGATAGGTTATAGACTATCATCCTAATAAAAATATCTAAAATATATGTTATTTTAAATTTTATTTATAAACTAGAAAATGTTGTGTATTGCTAGAAAAACTGGGGATCCTAAGACGTATATACACGTGCATGACCGTCAATGGGTTAAGGATACTCCATAGCTTATAAAAAACATTAAGAGTAAGAATATACATATCTGAGGTTTCTTTAAAGGAGTTTCTTTATATCTTTTATAAAATCATTTAGTCATAATGGACCTTCATACAATTGAATTCAATAACCTTTGTAAAACAAAACGAGTCAACTTAATCGAAAAAAAAATAGCATCAACAGCTTGGTTAAAAAACTACAAAAGATATTGCGTTAGAAATTGAAGAAAAAAAAGAGCATTTCTCATTCGATAAATACTTGAAAAGTATGAGTAATAATAAACTGATATATTTTTACATTTAGTTCCCAAATACATTCATATATGTATACCTATACCCCAGATATAAAGGACAGTGTATAAATATTTTCGACTCTCAAGTTATCACTACAATAAGTGTGTCGTTTTCTACCTAGAGGTATATGACAATATTACCCTGGGCCCTAAACTGAAGGGTATTGTTTTCAATTGGTAAAAAGTGTGATCCGGTGTCCGTCCCCACTTATGTTTGAGCATGCGCAGGGAAGGCATTGTGTGCGCATGCGCCTGATCCGCCTGATTTGTATAAAAAGAGATTTATGCTGATGTTGTTCAGTTATATTATTGGTGTATTTATGTTTTATAAAACTCAAATAAAACTTTGTAATGGACTTGGACTTAAGGTCCAGGTTAAACTGTACATCGCCCTAAGCCGATTATTATACTTTATAGTCGGTCCAGTAACCTGTAACAAAATATGATTATTTAATTATGGTAATTGTATACAAAATATGTTAATTGTATTCCAATCATGGTGAACTTTTCAACAGAGTATAGGATGATTTTAAAGAAATTAATATTGCCAGATTGTGTTGTTATATTACTTTTGTCATTTCATATACTTTCATTTAGTTATCAATAGCCAGAAGTGAATATTAGTCGTCTCTTAATGTTGTTCATCTCACCTTAGAATTAGAAAAAATTAATCTATAAAAAAATAGTTTTTACTATAAATTCTTCATATATGCATTGTCAACTTTTATGCAAAATTCCAAATTATCCAATAGATTTTGAAGTCGGATCGAATTTTTGGTGTTTGATCACAACAAAGAAAACAATCGATTACGTGTCATTGCTTAACTATTTTGTCTCTCGAAGCTTGTAGAATGCATTGTCATTGACAACGAGTCTATCTTCCAAGTTTCGGCTTGATTGGATGATCGCAAGTGGTTAAATTAGTCATCCGAAAGGCTAATAGATCCTTGTCTTAAATTGGCGTTTTAGAGACAGCCCCCCTAACTCAACAGAATGCATTGGTCTTTGATAATTCTCAATCCACCTGCCAAGTTTTAAATCGATTGGATAACGGCAATTGGGTTAACCATCCGAAGATTTTCCAGCCGTCAACACACAAGCAAACGCACAATATCGATGTTAATAAAAAAGTGTCCATAATTATTTCATGAGAAATATTACTTTTGGTCCAAGGCAGGATTTTTTTTATTTTTATTATTATTAATTTAGGTGGGTCATTCCCCCCCCCTCTCCCCCCCCCCCCCAGAGATTAGGTGGAAGATGACTGTTTTGAAAATATGTCCGGTCCTGAATGGCAGGAAAGAGTGAAACCCCTTTGATTTAACTTCAAGCATGATCGAACACTCTCTCGCCTTGATTCTCGAAATTTTTCTGACGTTCAGTAATTTAAATAAAATTAAAAGCAGTTAAAGTGTTCATATTTCACGTAATACCATTACTTTTGCGTAAATTATACAAAAAAAAAAATCGTCAGGTCTTCGATAAGGGGGGGGGGGTGGAGTATTATGGTCAAGTACAAGGGGGAGGGGGATTATGTTGGACAAGGGGAAGGTAGAGAAAATACCACTTGTGCTGCTGCAATGGGACTTTTTCCAAGTACCATGGAAAATGGTTAGTGGTTAGCACCAAAATTCATCGTATAAAGATTTTTAAAAAATTAAATACAGTCAAAATATCAATAGTACATGATACATATTTTTATGTACAATTCTCTCTCATGATGAGTAAGAGGGGGGGGGGGAGGTGAAATTACATTCAGGAATTTCGGTGGGAAAAAGAGAAGAATTTCAATTATTCTATTGCAATATAATAATGTAATTTAAATACAAAACATAATTAGTTCATTGTATAAAAACAGTATCAGGGGGCGTGATGAGCTTTTTTAAAAACTTAGATAGGAATTTTAGGGATAATTCCCAAAAATTCAGGAACATTTTAGGGATAGTTCTTAAAACGTTAGGGATAATTCTTAAAATTTTAGGGATAATTCTTAAAATTTTAGGAATAAATCTTAAAATTTAAGGAATAAATCAAAAATATTTAGGTAAATTTCTTTTGAAGCTGATATAGGCTCCTAACACAAACATATTTCCTCCAAAGCTTGTTTCGATACCGGCTATAACAATGCCAATTTTCAAAAAATTAAACTTCAAACAACTTTTTAGCAAAATAATAATTATATTATTTTTATACTATTTTGATAACTATGCGAATTTAATCAATTCTCATCTGGAGAAATATTGGGGTTTTGAAAAAAAAAATTCGATTTTTTTTTTTTTTTTTTTTTTTTTTTTTTTTTTTTTGTGTGCAAACATTTAAGGAATATTTGGGAATGAAGGGCAAATGCGACCCCTGCAGTATTGAAATATGATTAAATTTTAAAAAATCTGATTAAATTTTTTGAAATATAATTTAAATTAGTTTACTTTTAAACTTTATGAATCAAAGCGTCCTGATAGTAAATTTTTGTGTACACTGGAAGGGAAGGGTGATGTCTATGGGGGTGATTAATTGTATATGATAGGGCCCCCCCCTCTCTTCGGAATTCTTCAATAACGATTCCAATTATAAGTATAATTTAATGTAAATAAGGATGTGGGTAGCATGCTTTTGTCTATTTATAGTAACCATATTATGTGTTCATAAAACTATCGTATACTGATTAAGACATATTTAATAGAACTGTATAATATTTGTGACTAAAAGCTTTGAATTTCATTAATTTGTCGTAATGGATTTTTAAATTTTAAATGGCAGCATGAGAAAAGAACTGAAAGAATTGTTAGTTTTGTTTGAAAAATTTAAAGTAATGTTTTATGGAATTTCCCTCGTACTTTAATTAAATTTGACGTAGCTAAAAATATATCAAAATTATTTGTGAAAAGAAGTAGTTCGCTTTATATTAAACAATAATCATGTTGATTTTTAAACTATTTTTCTGTTTGTAGAAAGTTATGTATGAATAATTCAAAATATTTATTTAAATTAAGAATGTATTTTATATGACTAATTTTTGAAGAGTAGTAATATAATGCATTAAATTTCACGAATTACAAAAATATCTGTTGCAAGAGATATAATTAGCAAAAGATTTCCTTTCAATAAATAAAAATAAGTTTTTAGAACAAGAATGTATAATTTATAACACAGTATATAAACCACCAGAATTCGAAATTAAAATAATCTTTTGAAGAACAAATTGTGAACATGAATATTCGAATACGTTTAGTTTCTAAATAATTTTTCGGATAAATATTGTTTTTATGATGGACATGCTAGAAACGTTAATACATTTTTACATAAGTACAATGTTAAAAATTTTATTCCACCTTGCACCAAAAATTGGTTCCCATTTATCTGCAACCAACATTTGGTGCTTAGTTTCACGATTTAATGGTGCTACCTCGGACCGTAAGGACCATTAAATCGCAAAACTAAGCACCAAATGTTGGTTGCAGCTAAATGGGAACCAATTTTTGGTGCAAGGTGGAACAAAATTTTTAACAGTGTAATAATTACGAAGTTAGTTTTACAACTGAAATGATAGACACTTATAAATTTACATGACGTCTTCTTTGAAATTTAATCAACACTGTTGAAAATTTTGATCAACCTTGTACCAAAAATTGGTTCCCATTTAACTGCAACCAACATTTGGTGCTTAGTTTCACGATTTAATGGTGCTTACTGTCCGAGGTAGCACCATTAAATCGTGAAACTAAGCACCAAATGTTGGTGGCAGCTAAATGGGAACCAATTTTTGGTGCAAGGTGGAACAAAATTTGTAACAGCGTAATAATTACGAAGTTAGTTTTACAACTGAAATGATAGACACTTATAAATTTACATGACGTCTTCTTTGAAATTTAATCAACACTGTTGAAAATTTTGTTCCGCCTTGTACCGAAAATTGGTTCCCATTTAGCTGCAACCAACATTTGGTGCTTAGTTTCACGATTTAATGGTGCTTACTGACCGAGGTAGCACCATTAAATCGTGAAACTAAGCACCTAATGTTGGTTGCAGCTAAATGGGAACCAACTTTTAGTGCAAGGTGGAACAAATTTTTCAACTGTGAAGGAGACAAAATTGGTCTCATTACATGAAATGAAAACTTACTTCATATTTTTATATCAACTTAAATACGAAATCTAATTAAATCATTCGAAACAATTGATAATCACAAAAAGTATGTGAATCTTTTATTTCTTTATGAATTGTCCCATATTCACCCATATGGGATTTAAAAAAAAAAAAAAAAAAAAAAAAAAACTTTATTAAAAGAGCTTATCTATTTCGAGCTTTGAAGTGTAACAAAAGGAGTAAGAGGAATAAAATAACGTTATATGAAACCTTGAGAATGTCAAATTACCCCCAGATATGAAAGTCTTATCAAGAGAAGCATGTAGCTGATTTCAATCATAAATGATAGAGTTATCAAGTTTCTTAGAATGTTAGTTTGGCTTTACTGTCATAAAAATAAAAATGATATGGAAGCGATGAAATAAACAACAATGGTGTATATCCAAGAAGAAAAAAAAGTAAAATATAAAATCTAGACCACCGGATATTATTATTTTTTTGACATTCTTTATAATATTTAATAATTTTAAGTAACGTATTTTTTATACTTGTAACATATTTTAAGAAGTTTTCTACAAGTATATTAATTTGCTGTATATTTAATAAATCTCATTTTTTTTTATTGTAAATTTAATAAATACAATTTTTTTAATTGAATATTTAACAAATCTCGTTTTTTTCTGAAATACAAAAATAAGAGTCGAAAATAAAACTTATTTAACAAAATAATATAATTTAAATCCATTCCATTTACTCCTATAAATAGAAGAATTATTTTTTAAATAGTTTGAAAAAGATACGTAAAATCAAACGCAGATAGTTTTAAAAAAAATATATGAACACGTAAGAAAATCGAAAATAGAGAGTAAATTTCACTGGCATACAAAGTTTTTGAGATATAAGTCACATGCTTTCAACTTATTCAAAACAACAATACACTAAAAAAAATCCGCTTAACAAGATGAAACTTCTCAAATAAAGTTCTTTAAAAATAAGCTCACTTTCAGCCGCTAGCGACAGCGCCAATGGCCATGCCGAAAACCACGCGGTTTCTGCCGGCGCGCTTTTCTTACACAACCGGCAAACTTTTTCTCCATTCACTACAACCGCCAATAAGTCTTTTCAACACCAAAAATCTCACCTCCAACACAAAAACCATTCACCGTCTTTTAAACGAAAGGACTTTGCAGACTTTTCTTCCTCATCAAATACATTTTTTTTTAATAAAAAATCAAAAAAAAACTACTTCCACACGCGACTCAAAAGGCAGCCAAAAGTTAAAACCAAACGATATCCAGCGACAATGTATCAGACGGTATAAAAATGACGTCAACCCATTGTGCAACTCTCTTAATTATAAATGCATCGCTGGGAGTAAGCGATTAATTCGCCGGCAAGTCCGACGATGAAGAATCGCCGTTAGGAGAAACCCTTTTCCGTTACTTCTGTCACCCCCTCCCTGCGTTCGATATTCCTTCACCAAACGACGATTTATCCTTCCAACCCCAAACACACCACCTAAATAACTTCATAAAAAATCTTACCTCCTTTTTTTCACGGGAACAGATGGAAATTAGCAGACGGACGACATTGCGTATAACAATTCCCGCTATCATCCAACACTTAACTCGCGAAGCTGTCTTTCTCGTGTTATGAAACCGGCGAGTAAATACAAATATATCCTTCCGCGCAGAACATCAAGATACGACCCTAAACACTTTAGAATAATCGCTCTGAGTGGTCTGTGATGAATAAAAATAAACTTTTTAAGGAGTTTTTAGGGAAAAATTCTCCGGGTCGGCGAGTTTTGTCGGAGGGACTATTTCCCGTGAGCGGAGGTTGCCTTTGTTATTCCTGGCTGCGATGCGGTCCGCATTTGTGACGTCATACGCACCTGCTGGGTAAATAGAGAATAAGAGACAAATTTAGATCCCTGTGGCTGGGATGCTACAAGGTCATGCGTCCAATGGTGCTTAGACTGTTCCTTTAACTCTTATTTTTATTATTATTTTATTTCTCCTTTTCTTGCGGTTGTGTTCTTTTATTTCTTGTCTATCTGGATGGAAAGATATAAGTTTTTAGCAACTGATTGTTCCTTTGCGACTTTGTTTTTGTTTGGTTGGATTGACTTTTCTGCTGAGAGGGCATGTGACTTGGCGGAGAGAGAAATTGTTTGGTGCGGCGACGTTTTTCGTTTTAATTAGTAGTTTCTCTCTCTGTGTGTTTCTCTCTTATGAACTCTTTGTAGCTTTCTTTAATATTCATACATGGCCACTGGCAGTATTATTTTCAGAGGGCGCCAATGACCCCCATAGAGATGAAAGGTGTTTTTTGTTTTTTTATTTAACCTTGATTTTTAAGGGACATAAAATTTAAATTAGTATTTACGTATTAAATTTCTGTTTCACTTTCATGAGAGTGCAAGGTGGTTATTTTTTTTAACATTGATTTTTCAATTGGATATCTTAACAGTATTTAAATTAGTTTTTATGTATTAAATTTTTGTTTCATTGAATATTTTAAAACCTATAACACTTCTATTTCCTTTTAATCGTACTACTTTTCCTTACTTTCAACTTTCAAAATCCAGGGGGGTGCTTGACTAATTTTCAAGTTCAATGAAAATTCTCATGTGTAGTATGTCTAGATTTCTTTTTTAAAAGCGATGCTTGTCAGTTTTGCATTATTTACATTATATTTAAATTTTATTGAAAAACTATTTTTTCATAAACTTGGGAAATTATCTGTACATAAATTTTAACTTTAAAAGCGCTGTATTTTTATTTCTATTAACCTTCATTAAATTCAAATCCTATTACTAAAACTATTTAATTTTTTACTTAAAAAATTAAATACTGTATATTTTTCCATGTAATATTTCTCATTATGTTTGACAAAAAAAAGTGCAAGCAAACTAATACTTAAAATAATGTATGCATAAATTACTTCTCGAAACTCTTATTCGTTTAAATAACTTATATTTAAATGTTTGTTCCAAAGTTAGTTAAAAATTTTCTAATAATTAACCTTTTCCTATTATACGTTCAATATAATATTTAACTGAAGCAAGAAATCAAAATCTTTTTCAAATGTTGAAATTTAGGTATTTCTTTTTAAATAGCTTTAACATAGTTTTACACTGCATTCAAAAAGTACTAAAATATATTTTAGGGTTTACCCCTATACAACATATACATTATATATAAAATATATAACAACCTTTATTATTTTTTGCCCTTGATATCTTTGCTCATAATTATTACCATATATACTTTGAAAAACGATCAAATGACTGCAGTTTCAGAAAATTTTTCCTCAATTAAGGATAAATAGTAATAAATTAATTTAAATGTTTCATAGATAATTTAATTTTCAAAATGAATTTAAAAAAACAATTTAAGAACATCCATAATTAAAAAAATAGTTATTAAACAACAAAAATACACGATATATTTAAAATATAATTTTAAAATTTAGAATTAACATAAATAATTTCAAGAACAATGAAAAAGCAATGAACAAATAATTAAACTATACAAACACATTTAAAAAAATCACTCAAATTTATAAATATAATTAATTTGTAAATGTTTTTTTACACTACGTCCATAAAATCAACATTAGCTACTTTACATTTAAAAAAAAAAAAAAAAAACATTCCGAATCTCTTTCGCAACTTTCTCTTAAGTTTTCATAGCAGACAAACAAAAAAAAAAAAGCCTCCCCAACAACCATTTAAAGTTTTCTTCCTAGCCTAACAGCGGTGCCCTAATCCTGCGACCTAAAATACCTGTGATAGAATCTACCTTGCCCAAGTTGCGCAGTGAAAGTATCAGCAGAGCAGAGAATGGGGATAAATAGGATTTTGAATCTTGCCGTTATTTTATATCAAACCAAATTTAGAAAAGTGTGGAACTAAAATTCAATATTTTAATTTTTTATGTAAACCAATTAAAGCTCTTTCATTTATCTATCAGTAAAATTTTATAAAATATTTTTTTTTCTTTGGCTTATAATATCCACGTCATATATATAGTTAAACGTTACAATTAATTAATTAATTGATTAATTAATAATCAATTACATATTATATAAAAACGTTGTTTTAATTTTTTGTATCACTAATGTTTAAGCATTATGACTTTGATTGTTAAATAGTAGTTTCCTTAGGTATTTGGGTAGGTTACGTAGGTTATTACTAGTGCCTTTATAAAAATCATCAAAACTACTAAATACTTATATTTTTAAAACAATAATGAACTGATACATTTATCTAAGAGTTTATTTCCTTATATTCATCTTTTTGTATGATTTGATATCGCACTAATAAAACCGTAAACCATTTCAATCGAATGAAGTACACTTAGACATTTTTTTAAAAGCGGAAAATGCCACATGTATAATTATTATTAACAAGGAAAAATAAATTCATAAATTAGTCTATTGTTTCAAGTTTTATTCATATTTCTGGAGTTATATATAGGATGGTCACAAAGAAACTTTGCCGATATATGGACCTATAGCGGTCGTTCCATTTAATAGATAGAGATGATATTTTAGATATATTTATTCATAGGTATGAGCTCGAGATTATGTGAACGGCAACAAAATGGCTCCCACGGTTACGGTTATTCGTACAGAAACTCGAAATATTCGAATGGCAACGAAAATTTTTTCCCTTCGCAAAATGTTCAGTGCATGCGAAAATCATAAAGAGTGGTAGAACGGTACGAATATCACAAAAAACGGACGCGTTATGCACCCTGTACATCATAGAAAATTATGCTGTATCAAGTGCGCCCATTTCAAATCAGAAATCGATAGACGTATCTCATGTAATTTCGGAAACACGATACGTAATATAACCACCCTTTTTTTCTTGTTTGAAATACAATCAGAAATATCAGAAGACAAAAAGATAATCGTTCGAAAAAGATAATTTCCCTTCTTTGTAATAACTCATTCCAAACTTACTTCTCTTCAAATTAAATGTGGATGAAACGGTCAATGAACATTCTAAAGAATGCGTGCAAAATTTTTATTATTTTTTGTGCAAACATATTTTTCACTGAATGCTGATGAACTACCACTCTAGCCACGTCATTACAGAGAGTTTTCTGGGAAACACGTGTATCATCAAATATATCTTCTTGGTTATTTTGTTTCCGCTAGCGTTTATCTGTAAAAAAAAAGCCCGCGAAATAATAATTATGCGATTGCAATACGTTGGATTTTTGAATTGCGTAGTCTTGATTTTTAGGTCGTTACATCTAAAACGTTTTCTTCTTTTTTTTTTGAGGGGGGGGGGGGTGCGCTTTTAAAGTGAATTCGATTAAGTTGAAGTAATTTTGTGTGAGTCAAAAGTTGTTTACATATTTTCTTTGGAGGAAAAACTAATTATTTTTATTTCTTGGGAAATACAAATTTTCTGTTTAAATGAAATCAAATTTTCATGAGTCAGAATTTAATTCTCGCGCAATAATGTAGTGATAGTTTAGTCTAAAAATTGTATGTAAATGTAAAGCGTAATTAGTACTCTTCCGTTAGCCGAGTACCAGTTGGCGCCAAACCTAAATGTATACATATTTAAATGAAGCGTAAATGTATCGCCAGGACTAGATGTTTGCAGTTTTTTATAGGAAATATAAATAATTTTTTATTTATAATTCCTAGTTATCTACTGAGTAAAGTATGTAAATGTTAAGCGTAATTGGTACTCTTTCATTAGCCGGGTACCAGTTGGCGCCAAGCCTAAATGTTTACATCTTTAAATTACTCTTAAATGTATTGCTAGGACTAAATGTTTACAGTTTGTTATAGGAATTAATAATAATTTGAAGGTTATTAGTTTGTATGAGTTATCGCCGCAATTTGGCGGTTTTTATTTGGTACCCGGCTAAAGGAAGAGTACCGCTTAATTTTTTTTTTTTTTTTTATAAATTTTTTTGAATGAATAAATAAAATTAATAAACAAGTCGACAATTTATAATTTACAGAGAAAAAAAAAGTAATGGTGTTCACATACCCGCACTAAGTAAAAGATATAAAGTTGGGCTTAGAAATTTAGGAATGTAATCTTAAAACCATGCTAAGCATGTATTTGTTTTTAAGCAAAATCTTCGGGGAAATTCTTATAATCAATTTCCAAGAAAAAAAGATGTGTTGATAAATTAAATTAAAAAGGTTCCATGGAATGATTTTTTATTTCATTTAATTCATTTGGTTCCCATTTATTTTTGCGAATATTATCAATGAACACATCATGACAGGCATTGTATGCTTGAGACAATGAATTTTTTCTTTATAAACGTATTATAATTACCCATATATTTAAAAATTGTGTGCGTATGTGTGTGTTAGTTATAAATCCAGAAACCTTCATCGGGCATGAGCGGTCACTTTTACCTAATGATTAGAGCTTCGGGATAGCATAGTGGATGCTTTTTCTTGGGAGATTATACACTTCATTCTTTATTAATAAATAGAACTGACGTATGTATGCTTGATATTTAAGATGAATGAAGTAAGATTAAATCATAGATAAATTACATTTTATGTGTGTCTAGAGATTAATAAAAATAATAAAGTTTTATCGTTTGAAAAATTCAGGTGTTTTGTTTTGAAATAGAGTGTTAAGAATATGCTTTTATTAGTTAAGTATAATTAGATTATTAAATTAGTTATGCGTGAAGGCATGCTAATAAGTGAAATATGTAGTAACAATAGGGTAAACGAAACTGGTGTTTTGAAAAATATGATTAGTCTTTTTCTCCAACTGTTTCTTTAGCGTCTAATATTACAATTAATATTTCTCTAACATATTATACTAACATGATCTGATTGCAGTTAAATCTCTTATGTTTAGTTGATCAAAGGCTTTCTAAAGACAATTGTACAATTAGAAATCAAACGATAAAAAAAGCGCATTGTGATCAATTGCAACGAAAATAATGCACCAGACAATAACAGTTGTGTCCTCAAAGGAATTTAAGTGAAGGTTGTTGGGGCTTCCAAGATTTATTCGGGTCAGCCCGCCACTGCTAGGGATAGTATTTTACTTCTTTTTCCGATCAGAAGTCTTTGATCGAACAATATTTGTGCGCATAAATTACATACAGTGCGTGTAGATTACTCAAATCGATGTCACTCACGGAATTGAAAGAAGGTTTGCATCTATGCCATTATTTGGTGATGACTAATTTCATTGAAATCGTGTAAGTGTGTAGTCTGTGAAAAAGTGTTTAGACTGGTGAATGTGAGAAACTACAGACATAAGCATATTTTAATGGGATGGTCGTGTGATGAGAAGTAATTGTGTATGAACGGTGTGTGAACTTTGTTTTGGGAATGGGTCTCCAAATAAAGAAGGATTGAAAAAAAGAGTTATAAAAGTATTAATTACTTTTCATCTCTGTTTGGGAGATGTTTGGAACGGGTTGACATTGTTTTTATTGTATTTAATATGGAAGTGGTAATCATTTAATTAGGCATTATAACTAAATTTAAAAAAGTAATGTTATCTATCTGATGGCTTTGTGGTTAGTGCTCTGATTTCACTTGCCAAAAGGTGTCGGGATTGAATTCCGGGTTAGGCATGGATGTTCGTTGTGGTTAAGAATCCACGTTAAGCTGAAGGTCCCGGTATTATTAGCCGTTATTGTCCACTAGTATAGGTCGTTGAGAAGACAAAGCAAACAACCAAAAAAGTAATATCTTATTTCCGGAAGTTTCGTAATACGACAGACCTTGTTATTACAATACTGCCACCATTAGTTCAAATACCTTGTTTTTCTAATGGCGAGCCTAAGTACTCACAGTCACTTGCAGTGATCTTGGCTACTTCAAGGTCGGTAGCGATGGCCACTTCAAGGTCGGTAGCGATGGCCACTTCAAGGTCGGTAGCGATGGCCACTTAAAGGTCGGTAGCGATGGCCACTTTTGAAGTGGCACCCAATGGGAGGGACATCGTTGCCCCTAACTTAGGACATCCATGTCTTACCCCGGATTCGAACCGAGAGCCACCAGCGTAGTAGTCTGATGCGCCAACCACTATATAAAATGCGCGACGTTAAAAGACCTTAAATCCCAAAAAAATGCATATTTTTACACTTTCTGATTAGTCCTTTTTAGCTTATGACGGCAGAATAGTGATACAACTCACAATTTTTTTTATTTTGAATTAAAGTATCAATAGACTCACAGACTGCATATAATTGAAAATATTTTAACGGCACAATATTGTTTACAAGTTGAAACTGACTCATGCTGTTTTTCAATTTCATGTGTAGTCTGTTGTTCTCTACACATATTAACTCAAAATTTTTAAATGCTGAGTTGTGTTACTAGAGTTATATATATATATTTTTATATTCCTTCACGTTACTTATTCCATCTAAACTTCAAATTTTTTTTTAAAAAATAAAATTTGGAAATTGATAAGAATTAAATTTAATCTAAATAAAATGTACTAATCTTACTTTTAGGAGTTTATAGAGGCGACAGATGTCGCATGTACCTTTGTATCCTTTCAAATTTCTTACTATATCTAAACTTCAATAATTAAAAGAAATGGATAAATTTATTTATTCAATTTAATCACAAAATAATTTAATGATCGTATTTACAGGAGATCCGAAATATGGCAGATATTGTATATACGCTTTTATCATTTCAAATTAGGCTATTTCTAAACTTCAATAATTTAAAAAAAAGTGGAAACATTTTGAAAATACATATGTACATTCAACAATAAAAAATCCATTTTAAACAACACTCCCACAATCCAGTCCAAAAACAACGTCCAAACAATCACACATACTTTTTCAACGACTCGCTAACTAATGATGCCAAATACCACAGAAATTTCTTATTTTATCTAAACTTTTACAATTAAGAGAAATTAAATTTAATCCGGAAGTAATTTAATAATCGCATTTTCAAGAATTCCAAAACGTGACAGATCTCATATTTTCACTTGTATCATTTCAAATTATCTTCTTTCTATACATCAATAAGTTTTAAAAAAATTCAACTTTTTAAAATTACTGATACGTACATTCGACGATAAAAATCCTTTTTAAACAACACTCCTCAAAATCCTGTCCAACAACAACGTCCAAACAACCACACATACTTTCGGAACAACTCGCCAACTAATGATGCCAAACACCATAGAACTCATCTCTGAATGAATCCTAGAGCATTCCGAATTCAGATTCGGTTGGACATATGTACAAACAACTCCATTCCCTCAGTTGTGATGTGCTGATGAATGGAGGGCAGAACTAGATGCAACAACATTATAGATTCAGCACCTGCCACAAATATCTTGCTAAATGGTCCGGATTTCTGAATGGGGATTCACACTCTTTACAATGCTTCGGCTGGATGGCGTGTCAGATGATGGAAGTAGGTGAAAAGTTTCTACAACCGTTGTTTGTTAATGATGGAGGAATGGAAAACGAAGTTATCTTCTCCAAGAGTAGCTGTCGAAATGTTTTATTATCTATGGTTATATTTGTAATGTATCCAGGGTCTTCCCGTTGCTAGATATCTCCAAAGTTTAATTTTGTACTTAATTCATCAACTAAAATCAAAAGACTTTTTTTTTTACTTATGCTCTTGAACGATTCTGACATCAAAGGGAATTTGAGGAGGTAAAAAAACACATAATAAAAATAAAAAATAGATAACAAAATTGAAATTTTACTCTTAGAATTTTGTTAACAAAACTAATACATTTACTATTTAAAAAAAATGTCAAAGAAAAATATATTTTCTAAAAAAAAAAACGTTTTCTATTTTTGCTTGTCTCGATGGTTAACACAACCCAAGGAGGTCATAAATAATTAGATTGCCATGCTTAAAACCTAACCTAAAAGACTGACTATACACTAGCTATGCTTTTAAAGAAAAAAATGGCTATTTGATAAAAGTTAACGGCAAAAGTATGCTTAACACTAAGGAATAACATAATGAACATGGAGGTTACAAGAACAAAAAGAACTCAGCAGATTTTTGAGGATTGGACAGCCTTTTCAGAAACAATATAAAACTGCGAACATCACAAATGGTTGAATTGAGCTTCACTTCTGCTCTGGTAAAGAAGACTGTACTGTTATCTAGTAGAATTTTAATCAAGTTAAAGATATTCCATGGAAGTTACCTCAGCACCCCAAGCACAACTTATGTGCTTAACATAAAGTGGTAAAATACATTAAAACTTATATTTCTTTGTGATTAGTTAATTATTTATATAATAAGTAAAAGTTTAACCCATATTTCCCCCCAAATTTATTATTAACCAGGTTTATTTCTTCAGTTAACACTAAAAAACAGGGGTGGGGACATTCCATGGAGGTTACATTTCCATACTTTGGATTTAAAAAAAAAAAATTAAAAATTGTAAAATAAAGTCTGAAAACATTAAATTTAAACTTTTCAACTTAATACCAATTTTCTCACTTAAAGGAAAAATTATCAAGCCAGTAAAAACACAGGGATGTAAATGTCCTCTCAATTTCAGAATAGTCCTCTTATTATTTAAGATATTATCCAATTATTCCTGCATCATCCATTATACATGTAAGATGATGATATCCCGGGTCATCAAACAGCTACAGTTATCCAAAGTTTTATTTTGCACTTCATTCATCAACTCAAATTAAAAGACTTTTTCCACATTTAATCTTCTGATTTAAGATATCATCGAATGACAATCTGCTTTATCCATTATGTATAGTATAACAAATAAAGCAGTATTTTAATTATAGCTTATAGTTCATCTAATGTGTCTGAAGCTTTTACACATATTTTTGAGTTAATTATGTGTACAAAATAGCGGACCATATGAACGTGAAGCTGAAAGAACGAAATAAATTAGTTCAGGAATTGCCTTCTTCAACAAAAAAAATATCTTCTGGCGCTGTAAAATCATCCACCATTCAGAAAACGGATAGTTAAAAATTTCTGAAAGCAAATATGTTGGTCACCACTTGGGCGAGTTGAACTTTTTTCGAATTAGTTTATACTCAATGAACTTAATGGATTTATTTAAAAATGCAACTTCCAGCCATCCTTAAAATTCATTTATTAGCTAAAAGTGTTTTAAGCTGTAATTAACAAATCTCTAATTCGACGTAAAAATGCCTATTCATTCTATATGTCACTGAAAAGATGAAATGAACACGACAAATCAGTGCGAAATATTTATTCATTCATTGATTCATCATATTAATTGTTATTTCCTCAATATGGTTAACTATAAATCTCAACTGAAAATTAACTCTCCTGAAAATGCTGAATTATATTTTTTTAGACCTCTAAATAAGGCAAAAAATACAAATCGTCGTAAAATACCATGACCAATTACTTTTAAGTAATATCCGCTTCCCCATTAGTCTAATCTTGAATATGATACTGACTTTTATATACACTGGTCATAAAAATTAAAGGATAATCAGTTTTTCCCAAATAACTTCGGAGCAGCAAAAACACATGATATTCTCCTCAGAGAAACGTCTTTATGCATTATAACGATAAGTAAAACAACTCAGTCACAAATTGAAATGCAAAGTGTAAAAAAGTGGGGCATATGCAAAAGAATGGAGAACCATTTGTGTGCAATTATACAGATGCATCACCATTAAAAATCACGCAAATCAAGGAGTTGACTTTTAGTGGGAGATATGATCTCCACTGTCATCAATGTTTACAGGGCACTGTATTCTCATATTTAATATGAGTTTCTTGATGAATTCTAGAAGCTAAATTGCTCGTCCTTTCCCACCTTTTAAAATGTTAAGTGATGGAAAGTTCCCAATACGTTCAATTTTTCAATGTATATCGTAGGAGCGTCCCACACATGCTTGATGAAATTTGGATTCGAAGAGTGATCTGACTTACGTATAGGGGTGATATTCATATATTTTAATCGTTTATCCAAAGTAAAAAATGGGATAAAATATGTCATAAGTATCAATAAACACGATTTAGAAACCTATATTTCACCATTAAAGATTTGGCTAGATCACGTTAACGTAATTACGGTAAAAAAGTAGAATTTAATTATCTTTGGCGCCTCTGGGGAGCTTAATAAAGCAATCCAACATATTGCATCAAAACACCAAAACTCTTTTCTCTCCAAATCTTTATCTTGATTGGCATTTACCGTGTACTATCATATCCCCACCTTTCTACAGATCCTCTGACGTTTAATATTACTTATGAAACTGAAAAAATTATTTTCTGTAAAAAGTATCTGATGTTAAAGTGTTCCGTGGCTTCAGTCAGATAACTGTGTTCAATGGGTATCCATTTAAATCTTGCAAGTCCTTAAAATCTATTTACTTATTTAAGAGACAATCCAATGACAATTTAATTAATCCATAGTTGCCCGTATCACAGATTTTAAAACTGCCAATTTACGTTATTTTAAACACCACCAAAAAAGGTAACATTCATTGGTATATATCATCATCTAATCTCTTATGACCAATAGTTTTTGAGTAATATTTACATCCCATATTTTATTCTCAACAGCATTCAATGGGATATGAACTTCTGCAGAGATTAAATGCAAGTTCTCTAGTTTCAACCAGCTAAATGTACTCAATAAAACAGCAAAAGTCCTTAACTTCGAAGTTCTTAAAACTTATTTACTTATTTTTCGCATATTTTTACACTGTAAATTAGATGTCCAGACAGATTTTAAAAAATAAGGTAAAATAGTTATCATGGGGAAAAAAAAAAACTTTAAAATTATCCAATCTAAATTGCGCGAGATTTAGATTCGAGTGTTACCCGATATTACTAAAAGTAAAAAAAAAAACTCAGAAACCATTTTAACAATTTAATTAGTAATTATTTAGTTAATTTATATTAAGGCATTTATTGGTATCATTTTCTTTTTCTGTATATTATAGACTGTGTACTTGTTTCAATTTGCTTAGTTCTGTTGTGAAACAAATATCTTTGCAAACGGCCGAATTCCTGAATAAGGATTTCTTTCATTTCTTTCCCTACAATGCCTCTCTTGATTTACGTGAAAGGCAACATTTAGGTTTAAGTAAGAGAAATTCTTATATAGCCGTTATTTGTTAACGATGGAGGAATTAAATATAGAGTTAAATTTCACTGGATGAAGAATATTGATTGTTATATATCATGTTACCACTACAAGGTGGCTATACTTAAGGAGGGGGGGGGGGGGTCGGAAGGCTCTATGTAGTCCATATTAAAAAGATCTTTTTTATGTACATTTTTTTCAGAAACTACTCATAGCATTAGTTTAAAATTTTGTACAGCCAATATTGAAACATATTTACATAGACTGACGTATGCTTTTGTAAAAATAACTTTTTGTTTAGTATTTATGATGTTTTGGAATTTTTTAACAAATTTAAAAAAAAACATGGTTAGGATTTTTTGAAAAAAAACAACAATTAATCAACATTTATGTGAAAGAATACGTCTATTTGTGTAAAAATATAATATGTACCAGGAAAAAAATAATTTAAAGCAAAATGTTGAGTAGATTCTGAGAAAAAGGTACATTTGTATGAAACAACAGCATTTTGAGAAAACAGCGTTTAAAGTTCAAAACAGACGGATTTTTTCATTGATGTTATTTTTAAAAAAAAAAATATTTTTAAATATTTCGAATGAGAAAACCACCAAATTAAACCATTGTAGAAAACATTTCAAATATTGTGATGATCTAAAAACCTCAAAATGGATTCCGAGAAACAATTTTACATTCCGACCCCCTTAAATTTGCCCTGAATACTAACTACTAATAAGAAAATTCAAGGACAAAATTTATGCGACTTATATTTTTTTTTTTTTTAGGTTAAAAACTTCATTCAAGTCTTTTCCAATAAAGTTCAGCCTGCAACGTTAATTTCAGCATTAGCCTTTAATGTACCTCATTTTCACCCGGAGATTATCATTTGAAAGTGTTATATTTTTTTTCTTCTGATATCAATATGAATTTTCTTCTCGGCAATTTAACCGAATTAAAAAAAAAAGCAAAAGAAAGATTAATTTTATAAGGCTATTTACTTTATTGGGAGTGACGCTTTGATAAGTTTTATTGACCTCGTTGATTGAAATGGCTGCTGTCATATGTTTCAAATTCAAGGACTACTTGAAGGTATAATTTCACTAGGGAATTCGTATAAAACCGCTCTCCGATATAATTCAAACTCTACATATTAGGACCTCTTGATTTTGTGTTGATAAAGAATATATTCTTTGCACCCAAAACTTAGTAGAATGCATTGACATAGGTAATGAATGAGTCTATCTGCCAAGATTCAGCTAAATTGGTTAACCGCAAGTGGGTTAATTAGTCTTCAGAAACGGTAATAATTACGTGTGTAGAAGCAGAATTTTAGTCACAGACTAAAAACTTGATACACTGCATTGCCATCGACAGCGAGTTTATCTGTTAACTTTAAATTTGATTGGATAACGACAAATCAGTTAATCAGGCCTCCACATCATCAATAAAAGCGTGTGTAAAAGCGACCTTATAGTGACTAACCTCCCCCAAAACTTAATGGAATGCGTTGTCATCTACATCAAATTTATCTACCAAGTTTCAGCTCGATTGGATGACGGCAAATGTCTCAATAGCCCTCTGCAGATTTACATGCCCCATACACACACGCCACAGCAAAATCAAAGTTAATATAAAGGATGTAAAAAATAAGTTATCATGTAGAGGATTAATTGCCAATTATTTTACAATTCAAGATCTATAGTTAAAAAATACACTCAACAAAAACAATAACTAACAATCGTCCCCCCTCCCCCCTTCCCCGTTATTCATACACCGCTCACGTTTTAACGTGCGCTGCTCCTAAGTTTTCGATGAAATCATTCAAGATTTAACGAATTCGCACTGAAAATGTTTACTATAAATGTTCTCATATAAAAAAAAATGGTGAAGAAAAATCCGAGGACGAAGCAAGACAACAAAGCAAATTATAGTTTGAAAAATGTTCAATGTGAATACGTATTCGTTGTTAGATTGTTCTGTCTATCGTATTTAACAATACTTTATCCTGAATCAAATAGGTGTAGACAACTCTAATTTATTGTCGTAAATTGACACGTAGCTAACCATTGTGTTTATGTTATTGAGACTTTTTAACTCTTTGTAACATGTTTTGTATAATCAAAGTTAAGTTATCCCATGGTATGGTAATATAACTTAAGAGAAACAAAATTTACCTAAGCTATTCAACAGACAAAGCCTCCTCCGTAATAAAACTCTGGTTCCGCCATTGATTTTAATTTATAATAGATACGAATTAAGGCGTCTTCTCACTTTAGGTACCTCGAAAATAGGCTATTTTCGCGATTTTTTTTCGAGGATTTTTGCAAACAATTATGGGATAAAATGGATCCTATATAATAAACACATCTTTCAAGTACAAGAATTTTTTTTAAAAATTTTTTTGAACAATTATTATAATAAAACAGTAGCATCGAAAAACCCGTGTAGAAATGTAATGTTGATGAAATTTCGGAAACTATCCGGACGATTGTCATGAAATTTGAATGACATATTCTTCATAGTTATGGCTATAGCGCATATCATCAGATTTTTGAAATTTTGATTTGAAGTATTTTTTTTTTACAAAAAACTGCAAAAAAACGCGTTTTTTTTTTTTACTTTTTCGAAAAACGTGCGCCATTTTGTTATTTTCGCGAATATCAAAAATCTGATGATATGCGCTATAGCCATAACTATGAAGAATATGTCATTCAAATTTCATGACAATCGGCCGGATAGTTTCCGAAATTTCATCAACAAGCCACGAACATTACATTTCTACACGGGTTTTTCGATGATACTGTTTTATTATAATAATTGTTAAAAAAAAAAAAAAAAAAAAAAAAAAAAATTCTTGTACTTGAAAGATGTGTTTATTATATAGGATCCATTTTATCCCATAATTGTTTGCAAAAATCCTCGAAAAAAAATCGCGAAAATAGCCTATTTTCGAGGTGCCTAAAGTGAGAACAATTTATATCATTTAATTAAGTGATAATTTTCGTACCTTCACACCAAATGTCAAGGTTTTATACAAAATAGTTTCTTAGCAGTATAGCCTCTTTATAAGTTTTGGAGGCACAAAATTTAACTACTTACCTTCTGACAACAAACTTTAGTTCTCAAGCATAAAAACTCTCATTCAATTAACCGAAATCCATTTAATATATTTCGAAACTATCTACTCCAGTACTTAATATAGATAAACTTCCACAAGGCCAATAGTCATGCGGTGATATTAAAGAGAGAGTTTATGCAAACCGGTTGGCAACGATACGTGAATATGAATGTATAATCACCAAGTGGAAAAAAACTGCGTAATTTCTCAGACTGTTAGCTCCATTTACTATTTACACAAAGTTTCCTGTGGCAGTATTCATTTTATTCAAAGTATGTAAAAACCTGCTTGTCATCTTTTCGGCTGACCTTAGGAGCTGCAACTTTGTGTAAATGCTTGTTTAAGATAGCCTTGGTCCGAATTTAGATGTTTGTCTTCTGAATTTTTCCTCTTGTGTTTGTGGTGTTTATTTTCCCTATTTGAATATGATGACGTAATATATGATTGAAATTTGTGTGAGAAAGTTTGAGGTGCATTTTGTCTCGGAGTGTACGTGTATAATATTTTACTATGGATTTGCAATACTTCAATAATTATTTATGCAACTAGTTGCTATGGATTTACTATGGATTTGAAATACTTGAATAGTTATTTATGCAACTAGTTGCTTTGGATTTACTATGGATTTGCAACACTTCAATAATTATTTATGCAACTAGTTGCTATGGATTTACTAAGGATTTGCAATACTTCAATAGTTATTTATGCAACTAGTTGCCATGGATTTACTATGGATTTGCAACACTTCAATAATTATTTATGCAACTAGTTGCTATGGATTTACTATGGATTTGCAACACTTCAATAGTTATTTATGCAACTAGTTGCTATGGATTTACTATGGATTTACAATACTTGAATAGTTATTTATGCAACTAGTTGCGAAAGTAATACTTTTTTAAACGAAGTAAAATGTTTATCTGACGAGTACGGTATCAAGAGTCAAATAATTTACCGAGTTTGATAAAGTTATTTTGCTAATTTGCATAGAATATTTTTTATAATCACGTAAAAAAATATTTTTTATACATATATTATATATTGATGTTCAATGAATCTCTTCTGAAAATACGTCATTTCTATACCAAGACTATATAAAATTTGAGTACGAGCCATGCGGTAAAGTATTTTACCACACTAGTGCAATATAGTTACTTTACCCCACTCCCCGCGATGAAGAGTTACTTTCGCCACGATTTCTGAATTAAAATAGTTACATTTTGTACACGTTATTATAAAAAATATGTCATAACAGTTATTTATGTAAAAAAAATCTTATCGATTATTTTTTCCTTCAGATTTCTTCCAAAATCATAATCAATTAAAGGATTAATAATTTCCGTTGACTTCGTATCATGTAAAGTACAATATAGGATGTATGTATTTGTGTTGGGTTATAAGTGTTACAATAGCAGCTTGTATAGAAACGTGATTGATTTTACTTGTGTAGATATGTTTTTGCTTAATTTACACCCAATTCAATAAATATATTCGGGATTCTTATTAATAATTTAAATAATCTATACAAATTTATCTATTTTTACTTTCAATTACCCATCTGTATACATAGGAAAGCATAGCATTCGGTAAAAAATTTTTTTTTTTTTTTTTTTTTTTTTTTGCATTTTTCCACGTTTTGGAATATCCTGATCTTAAAAAAGTTATCTAGAAAAAATGTGTGTACGTGGTCAGCATAACTCCCGAAAAAATTGACCAACGATGTTCAAATTTGGTGTGAGGGTTGGTGATGGCACAAGGACCTACCTTTAAGGTTTTCGTCAAAATCGCGCATGCGAATAGGGTAGCTGCCATTGAAAAAATCATGTTTTTTAATAATTGCTAAAAAAACGGCTCTAACGATTTTGTTTAAAATCGCTTCTAAAGGTGTTCTAAACATCCCTACCTCCGAAATTTACGTAAAAATGCTTTAATGACGTAAAAAGTCGAAAAACGAATGCCTTTGAGACTGAGTTCTCTTTCCTTGAGCATACCTCATCAACGATCGTTTTTTCTTCTCTCCTCAGTTTCACTTACAAGAAAGGATAGTATAAGAATTACCGATAAGGTATATCGTCAAAAGCATCATTTTAGCGGACGTGTTATTTTTTTCATACAAGACATTTTTTTCATACATTTTTCATCGCAAAAAATTTCACCAAACCGTCCATTTTTACTGAATGAATGATGAAAATATAAATACGATAGATGGCACAAATCCACGTCAGTATTATAGTGTAATTGAAAGTTGTGCGATGTTCCACACTCCTAGCTTTTCAATTTCTCTCTTTTAAAGGGACAGTCAAAACATTAGTTCTGAGTTATGATATTATTATTTTTTTTTTTCAATTTAATAACATTTCTGATTCATCTCTAATTTAAACCTTGCATTGCAAGAGCAGGGTTTCGTATTTAAATTCAACTAACTAATCATTGTAAATGTCTATAAAATATACTATTTTATTTAATAAAACTTAATTAACCGTAAACATTTAATATCATATAATCTTAGATTAAGTATCTAAACATGAATTCAATACAAAAAACAAATCCTATTATTGATCAATTAGAATTTATGAAATTTAAATTTAAATATATCTTTCCGCATTCAAACAAAGTCCACAACGGTCAAAGAAAAAAAAAATTAATGTCCACTTTTTGACTCCAATGCATTATCATAACCCCAATGTACATTATCCTACACCACTTATTGAAAAACAGACATTAAAATAATATAAATACAAGCAACTTGGGTTAAAGATTTCGAAGTGTAGTGTAAATTTTTAATTTGATACGAACGTGAATAAAACCGAATAAACAATCTTTGTGGAAATTGTTTAACCTATGAAATACTACTTTTAAGATCTATTGTGATAATTGTCATAGTTGAGGATAATTTTATAACCGGTTTTCCAGTTTGTAAATGGGACGGTTAAAACAAACAGTTTTTAAGCATGGAATTGTTCAGAAAATTAACGAACAAGAATAAAAAGTTGTATTTACAAAATCCAGCTCGGTTATTTATATTTCTTATGATTTGCATATTATAACAGTGACTCTGGCGTTTAAATAATATTTTTTTATGAAGCGTTAGGCAATAAAAAAAATATATTAAGTATACATATGTTAAACAGTAGTTTGTTATTAATATTTACTCCTTTCAAATTTTTGAAAACGTGTTTGAAGAGATAACTAATGTGGGGTGTTTCAAACTTTTTATTTATTCACCATACATAATAACTAGGGGTGTGGAACATCGCAAAATTTTCAATTACACTATAATATTGGTCGTGGCATTCAAATTTATGGTGTTATTTATCGTTTTCATATTTCAATCATTTAAATAAAAATGCTCAGTTTACCGATACTTTTAACAATAATTTTTAAATGGGCTAAAAAAAAAAAAAAAAAAAAAAAAAAATACGCGTTAAGTTGGCGATGTTATTCAAAAGACATTACAATCAAGTTTTTCCAGTTGTACACAGCATTTTTAAATTTATAAATAAAAATTTTTTAAAGGTAGTTTGATAGGATGATAGTTTATAGCCAATCTAAAACAAAATAAATAAATAACAAATTAAAAAAATTATACTTTTGAATTAGAAATATAGTTAAACATTATTGCAGGGAAAACAATTATATAATTTAGCCCATTCCCTTCCGAGACCATCAGAGGGTTCACCAGGTTTCTTCTGGGGAAGAAAATTTGAACTGATTTTGTTTTCGGAATTCATTTTCCTATGGTCAAATTAGCATATATGTAACATTTTAGATGGTATGCTAAGAACGACAAGGCTTAAACAGGTATTGTTTAATTATAGCTAACTTGTGTGTTCCAATTAGCGTACCATTAAATAAATTGTAATTTTTTTACCAGATTAGCTTGGTATGAATTGTGTTCAGGACGGTTGTGAAGTTTTATATATCTGAAAACAATTAATGACAAAGTTAAATCGATGTAAAGAAAATTCTGAAAAATTACTGATTTTCATCTAATCTCAATAATCATGCTTATAACCACGTTTACATTAGAGCATTGTTTAGAGTAGCAAATAATAATAGGTGTTTTGTAGGATTTGTAATTATTTCTTAATCAATAATATTTCCAAGCAGTTGTTATTCATTTAATGTGTTACAAATTTTTGTATATTTGTAAATATTTCGTAGCATTAATTATGTAAAAAGGAAAATTTATGTATATTTTGCATAAGGCATTGCAATAGTTTGTTTTCCTGCAATGTGTCTCTTAATGCTTGATAACGAATTTTACAGAGATAACGCTAGGAAGCGAGTTTTACAAGGAGCAGGGCATTTAACATTATGGTAATGGCAATCTCGCCAAATTGCCGAGATAGAGCCAAGTTGGCGACGGTTTTGGCGATTAATTTTTGTCGCCAAATTTGGCGAGAAATTGCCAAATGTCGCCAAACTTGGCGTCCATTTGGCGACATTTTCAGTCCCTATGTACATGTATAGGATTTTTCGACTACGATCTGGAAAGTTCTCCAAATATCTACCTCTAGAAGTTTTCAGAAGGTTTGACTCCTATATAAGCCCGGCCATGAGTTGACTGAGATAGTTGAGTCCGTTAGTTGGGACTGGAATTACTGAGTTGAGATTCTGAGTCTCAGTGAGCATTCAGAGTAGTTCTAAAGCGAACTGTATTGCATTGTCTTTTGCGACGATTTTAGCAGTTGTGTTGTCAAGTTTTTAAATGCTGTTTTGTGCTCTATTGTTGTGAAAAGAGCTGTATTGAGTCTACTAGAACGAGAATTTCTGGAGTTGTAAGAAAATCTGCGAAGAGTTATATCGGGAATAAATTTCTGCAAGTTTTGATCTGCTTTGGCTTCAAATCTTTCGAACCCATCCAAGCAACAAATGTATTGCAGTTGGTATTCATGTAATGTAACTCTGAAAATTCGGTGAAATACAATCTCAATGGACAAAAAATACACCTAAAATTATAAAATATTAAGAGAAATAAAATTTAAAAAAAATATTAGGTGATAAAATGTTTGACTATACAAACTAATTCAAGTAGAAAATAAAATAGAATTCTCGTTTATTAATATTTATCTAATTTTAGCAGATTTCAATCAATTTTCGAAAGTCACTAGCTTTTAAGTACGTTTAAATAGTAATAATTTTTGAGTAGCTATTTAGTTTACATCCAGGTACAACTGATGGTTGTGTGGTTAGCGTTCTGGTCTCACATGCCAAAGGTGCCGGATCCGAATCCCGGGTTAGGTATAAATGTTCTTTGTGGTTCAGAATGCACGTTAAGCTGTAGGTCCAGGCCTAATTAACCATCATTGTGGATAAAAATAGGTCGTTGAGCTTACAAACCAACCAACTAGTTTACATCCAGAGTTTTTGGTTACCCTTCTTAATTTTCAACTAAACCTTTAAATAATTCAGACTCTTCTTTGGTTGACATCTTACTTGACGTTGTAAATAAACTAGAAATAAAAAAAATACATATAATTTAACCTATTGTGAAAAAAAAAATATTTTTCTAAAATTATAAACATTTATTTTTTAGGCAATTTAAAGTTTCCAAACTTTTTTGACATGAAAGTTTTTAAACTGATAGCTACTCGGCAATCATTCCAAAACAGGGCACTCAAATTGAATCATTACTTTCATCTCTCAATTACCGTCCGAATTTAGAACGAAAATGAATTCGATTTCCCTATTAGAACCGGCGAATTTCCCTATTAAGAGGGAAGAAAGAGAAAAACCAGATTCCCCGCTGATATCTAGCAACAGTGTGGCTAGCGAATGGTTACCATTTCTGCATGCATAAAATCTCCTCTTGTATCAGCTACCATGACCTTGTACCACGCAGCTAAAAGTTATTTCGCATGCTTCCTTCTTGTTTTTGGATGACATAAATTGTTTGGTAGTCTGTTCTTGTTTGTTTTCTACTTCTTTTTTATTCTCTTGATTCTCTTTTTTTTTTTTTTCTTTCTCCCTTCGCTTATTCCGACGGTTGCGCAACCCTGTACTCGCATTCGAAATATTTCTTCTGTTCGACTCGTTCTTTTTGAGCCAGGCTTGTCTGCTGGAAAAGTGTTTGGGGGAGGGATCGCAATTGATAAATAAACACAGATGCCTGGACTCTGAAAAGTGTTGCGCAGTTGGAAATGGCGTTTAGTGTTTGCTTCTTTTTTTAAGGATTAGAACAACAGTGGTAAAGAGGAAAAAATGGCGCTTGTGAGTCAGTGCTGCTTAGCATAACAAAGTCGTCTCCTGTTACCGAGTTTGGCGAACACTGGAAATAAGGAAAAAATTTGTTGTTGTTGTTATCATAACCCAAATTGCACTTTTGTTCAAAATCAACGGTATAATTCCATTTCCTCTGGAATTAAAATTTCTGGATTTTCGACTTGAAGTCCATTCAGGATATGTCATCTACGTACATACTAAACTACTTAAATAAAACATTTAGTTATCCATATCATTTAATGTTTAAATTGATAGCAGAGCGGTGGAAGCTAACCTTGTATGATTTTTTAATAAAATGCCATATAAAACTTTAAACTGAATAAGATTATCAGATCGTAAATGTGATATTTGGATTGAGGAAAAACCGGAAACGAATATCATCGACACGTGGATATGAATTCTGAATTAGATATCGTAAAATATGTACTGTGACATCGTAGGCTTAGAATGAAGTGTGCTACCTACATTTTTAGTCTCAAATAACTTATTGGCAGCGGGAAGACCCATTGATTAGTAAAATCAACAACTTGATCAAAGAAATAAATGTGTGATACTCAAAAGCGCTAAACTCATCTTGTATCAGTACTTTAGCAGGTAATTTTTGCCCTCTTGACAAATTGGAGTTAGTACTTTTTCGCTTTGAGTCGATCATATTTTTGATGAATTGTGCCATGATTATATATATGAAAACTAAAGAAACAACTTGAAATAATTCGAATTAACTAAAAGGCATGAGATACTTATACAAAAAAAATTCTCCTGTTTTGAATTTTTTTTTTTTTTTTTTTTTTAATGATTCGGACTACTAAATATAAATCCATTTTACATACAGATTTGCGACAGTCATGTTAGCTTTTCAAAATGTTGAGTTCTTATAGATTTACATTGTGGTACTTCATCGGGTTTCTTCTTTTGAGAATTTAGGTGAAAGAATAAAGAGGCATTCTCTGTTTCTTATTTCTATTGAGGCGAAACTCATCAAGCTGCATTGTAAAACATCGATAAATTAAAAACATAAATTTGAAATTGTGGTCCCTTTCAGTGACGGCCCGTGATCGAAAATTCTAGTGCAGCCCGAAACATGCATTCTCCCCACCACCCCACACACTTTTCACAATCAGTAATCTTAATAATTTTTAATACTCAAACTCAAATCAAAGTTTCCTTTTAATTTGTATGATTGAATAAGATGAGAAAGAAAACACTTACATATTTTTTGAAAACAAAATCAATCCTCCTTTCTTTTAAACTTGCGAATCAGTCAATGATGTCGTTATAAAATGGCGTTGTTTTGGTAACACACTCACCCCACCCACGCAGTTTCTCATATGCTGAGCCAATCAGCTCATCGAATTCTCAAGGGCAGCCGAAGTTAGAAATAATGCTTAATAGGCAGCACCGCTATTACATTGCGTAGAGGGAAGGCTTCTAATGCTTTCCATTGGTTACCATGGCAACATGGCTGCCCTGAAACACGTTTCAGGAAACACGGCTGCTGTGTTCGGAGGAAGATCACTTTGATTGGAAGCGGGTTTTTTCTCGTCAGTCATTCAGGCAAGAAGATTACCGTTTATCGGATTGTTTTTCACTTACCGTAGAAATTGATCATCATTTTAGAAAATTGTAAAATAAATAATTTTAGTTATGAACTTGTAAATTTAGATACAGCCCGGCTGTACTGGCTGTAGTGCACGAGCCGCCACTGGTCCCTTTCTATTGACATAACTGCAATTTATCTTACTTTTTATCCTGTGCTCTATTGATTAAAGTTTTTTTTTTTAAATAACATTAGGATTAGCGAAGATTCGGAGCAAAGAAGTACCAAAAGCAGATTAACTGGCAAATTGTAACGATATTACATCGTTCTAAAACATCAAACGTTAGGAGACAGATGCCTTTCTTTACACCCCCTCCCCCTTGTATATTATACAGTCAAACCCCTTTAACGCGAAGTCGATGGGGTCGCTGAAATTGTTCGCTATAACCGAATTTCGTGTTAAACGAATAAATTAACGTTATGTTTTAAGTATAGAAATCTGCTTTTACTTCGCTTTAAACGGGATTTTATGTTAAGGATTTCGCGTTAACAGGGTTTGACTGTATATTATTTCTGAACAGTCCGTTTTCCTCTTTGTATTCAAAACAAACTAACATTGATAAATGATATACCAATTTAAAAGTTCAGACCTGCACTTCAGATGAATAGTTTATTTGCAACTGCACTTTGTGTTACTTGTTTGAAGATCGAAGTTAAAAAAAAAAAAAAAAAATCCTAAAATTGCTAAATTTAGAGAAGTTGTGATAGTATACATTACATGGCAAAAGAAGTTGTGATAGTGTACATTTAAGTACATGAGGGAACCTAATGAATATTATATTTCTCGACAGTAAAATATTATCTAACCCAACTGAACATAAAATAATATAACCCATAAAAACAAAGTTTTTAATTTAAATCCTTTATTTACATCGCCAATTTTTATATTCATTAACAAAGCGCCGTTTCTGTTGCCAGCGTGTGCTTGGTGTTGGCATCTAATTTTAAGTATTAATAACATCTCTATCGGCAGTCTATCCAGTGAACTACTTTTCAAAATGTATTCATTAAAAATTAATGTGAATTTATGCATCTCGCATCCAAATATCTTTTATTTATTCTGATTCAAACAATTTTATCATTTATTTAGTAACAAAAATTTTGCAACATTTTCTTTCCGACCAAATGGTATAGTGGTTAGCGTGCTAGCTTCTAGACAGCGAGGTTGCGGGTTCGAGTCCCGTGTTGAACATGGGTGTTTGTAAATGTATGTTGGCTTGTCTAATGACGGATATTTCGGCGCATTATAGCCCTCGTGTTGCTGACGGTGCCAGAAAATCTGAATACAACCAACCAGCAACAGTTTCTTCAATGATCGGTTGAATGATTTTTCTGTGCGATTGAATGACGACAAGTTTGTTTATTAGTATTCCGTAAATCCGACCTTTTAGTGACAGTGACAACCGCCAAATGTGATAGAATGCATTGTCATCGACATCGAAACCTATCTGCCAAGTTTCAGATCGATTGGATGACGGCTAGGGGGTTAATTAGACTTCAGATTTGCCCGCCATCGACAAACATACACAATTAAAGTTAATAAAAGGATTTAAAAAGCAATTCCTGTAATCAATAGTTATGAGGGAATGATTGAGCATTTAGTGAATATTAGCACATTTAGTGAACTTTTGTACATATTTAGTAAATTTGTATGCATATTTAGTGAATTTTTATGCGCATTAAGTGAATAGTATTTTTTACATGCAAGGATTTGTGTATGTGCAAGGGATTCTTGAATTATGTTATGCAGTTAAAATTATAGGAGACAAGTTCTTCAAATAGAACACATGTAAGGGCTTGTATAGATTTTTGCTAATTGGGTTGGTTTTATACGTTGAATAACAATTAATTACAAATATAATTATCTCTCTAATGATGTTTATTTAATTGACATAAGCAAGTTACGCATCAAGGAACAACTAATTGATATTCTATTACCTTTTACGTTACCCAGTTGATATTTGTGCTTTTCCTATTACAATTATTTATGTATTTCCAATAAAAAACTATTTTATTTACTGAATCAAGACTGAGGATCTTTCATTTTCATTAATATTATTTTGAGAGGCTTGTTTTTCGATACAGAAGGTCTCCAAAGTAGTTTTAATAACTAAGGAAACAAAATGAAATAATATATATATATATATATATATATATATATATATATATATATATATATTTTGCAGTTCCTGCTACAATTACTGCTTATATAATCGGAAAAGATTTCTTAGATACAAAATTCTACATTGAAATGAAATTATTTGTTATATGTTATAGTCCGAGAGGCGACTGCAATTTTTGGACTCCATCGAACATCATTCTGAATTTTTTATAGAAATTGGAGAAAAGTTAGTAGATTACGAATCCACTGGTCTGCCGTGGCAAAAATGGCCAAAACTGATCAATAATCGACTTGGAATGAGTTGAATTAAAATCCGATTGCCAAATATGTCATAACTTGCCAAAAATAGAACAAACTTATTCGTCTGGCAACCCACTTCATTTTGATTTTCAATGAGAAAAAGCGCAAACGATTTCTGATCTTTGGCTCGGAAAACTTATATCTTTTAAAAGTAAGCCAAATTGACGACATCAGTTACGTCATAAGTGACGCAATACTTTTTGCCAACTTGGCTCCCTTTTAATAGATGCAAGTAGACCGTTGCCAGATATCTGAATCGTCTGTAACCTTCTTAATTGAAAATTAAAGAGTGAGGGTTACCAAATAAAAAAAAAATCCTCATTATTCGGTAAGTTATGGCGCATTTGGCAATTGGATTTAGTTCAACTTATTAAAAGTCGATTTTTGACCAGTTTCGGCCATTTTTGCCACGGCAGACCAGTGGATTCGTAATCTACTCACTTTTCTCTAATTTCTATAAAAAATTCAGAATGATGTTCGATGGGGTCCAAAAATTGCAGCCGCCTCTCAGTCTATAAGGTAAATGTTTAGATTTTGAACAAATACTTGTACGCAATTACGCAATTGTACGCATTAAGAGGAATTCCTAGTAAGAATCAACCGCTATGTAAGAATCTTCAGTCCAGTTCATTTAGAAACTACTTTATAAGAAACATTGAAATTTGGAGGGGAGTTACAAAAATGATCTCTGAATACAAATACAAATTTTAAGATTAAAAACAAGCTTAAAGACCAACAAGGTTGGTCAAGAGAAAAAAAATATATACGTATATATGAATTGAATTTGCATAACACAAAATACTGAAATTGATAAGTAATGTAATAGAAGATACAGAATTTATAGAATTACAATATAGAAACACCAAAATTGTATATTACATAATACACAAAGTTAATCAATTTTAACAAATTATGATCCAAAAAGTTAAAGGGTCATACAGACAATATTGTTGCTTGGATGGGTTCGAAAGATTTGAAGGAAAAGCAGATCAAAACTTGCAGAAATTTATTCCAGTATAACTCTTCATAGATCCCTTTACAACTGCAGAATTCCTCGTTCTAGTAGACTCAAAACAGCTCTATACACAACAATAGAGCACAAACAGCAGTTAAACTTAACACACAACTGTTAAATCGCCGCAAAAGACAATGCAATAGAGTTCGCTTTCGGAACTCTGAATGCTCACTGACAGACAACCAAGTCAGTAACTCCACTCAGTCAGTATCTCAACTAACTAACTCCAGTCAACTAACTGACTAACCTAACTCCACTCACGGCAGGTCTTATATAGGAGAGGCGAGCCTTCGTGAATCTTCCAGAGATGGACATTTGGAGAACTTTCCAGATCGTAGTCGAAAAGTCCTATACATGTACATGGGGACCGAAAATGTCGCCAAATGGTCACCAACTTGGCTCTTTCTCGCCAATTTGGCGAGATTGCCATTACCATAACGTTAAATGCCCTGCTCCTTGTAAAACTCGCTTCCCAGCGTTATCTCTGTAAAACTCGTTATCAAGCATTAATAGACACACTGCAGGGAAGCCAAGTGCACTATTGCACTTGCCTTATGCAAAATGTACAAATATACAAAAATTCGTAAGACTATTCAATAGTTACAGGATTATACATACAATCTTCAATAACTACAGGAACATACATAATAATACAATACAATATACAATAGTTACAGGATCATACATAATTATACAATACAAAATACAATAGTTACAGGATCATACATAATAATAATACAATACAATATACAATAGTTACATGATTATACATACAATCTACAATAGTTATACGATTATACATACAATCTACAATAGTTACTCGATCATACATAATAATACAATACAATATACAGTAGTTACAGGATTATACATACAATCTATAAGAGTTACAGGATCATAAATAATAATACAATGCAATATACAATAGTTACAGGATCATGCATACTAATACAATATACAATAGTTACAAGATTGTACATAATAATAAAATACAAAATGCAGTAGTTACAGGATTATACATACAATCTACTATATTTACAGGATCATACATAATAATATAATGCAATCTACAATAGTTACAGGATTATACATAATAATACAATACAATATACAAAGTTGACACAGCGTTTGACAATCATACTGGAAAAATACAGTACATGATGCAGGCTGACAAAGTTTATAGAATCCAATAATTCTCAAATATAAATATCCTTTTTATAACTAAATAACCCAAATTGAATTTATAAAAATTTTGCAGCACAAAATATAAATTACTTTCCTAGCCAGTGTAATCCAATCATTGTCCATTGATGATAATGAAATGGAATAAATTAAAAACTCGATACTAACCTAATATATTTTATTTTATATTTGAAATCACTACTTCAATGGCAAAGCAGTGACTCCACGTACAATAAATAGTCTTTTGCTTTATTTAATTTTCATTAAAAAATAAAATGAATTAGACGCTATTTTCGAGTTTTTAATTTATCTCATTTCATTAAGCGATCATTTTTTTTACCTACACACCAAATCTCGCGGTTTTATACAAAATGGTTGTCAACTAAACTGGGCTGGAAGATTGTGACATATCGAGTATAAGGAATGAATGACCCTTATAGTCCGAGAGACGACTGCAATTTTTGGACCCCATCGAACATCATTCTGAATTTCTTATAGAAATTGCAGAAAAGTGAGTAGATTACGAATCCACTGGTCTGCCGTAGCAAAAATGGCCGAAATCGATCAAAAATCGATTTGGGATTAGTTGAACTAAAATCCGATTGCCAAATATGACATTACTTGCCAAACAGAGAACAAAATTTTTCGTCTGGCAACCCACTGCATTTTGATTTTCAACGAGAAAAAGCGCAAACGATTTCTGATCACTGGCTCGGAAAACTTGTATCTTTTAATAGCAAGCCAAATTGGCGACATCAGTTACGCATCAGTGACGTAATGTTCATTGCCAATTTGGCTCATTTGTGAAAGATGCAAGCGAGCCATAGCCACACATCCGAATCGTCTGCAACCTTCTTAATTGAAAATTAAAGAGTTAGGGTTACCAAATAAAAAAGAAATGATCATTATTTGGCAAGTTATGGCGCATTTGGCAATCGGATTTAGTTCAACTTATTAAAAGTCGATTTTTGACCAGTTTCGGCCATTTTTGCCACGGCAGACCAGTGGATTCGTAATCTACTCACTTTTCTCCAATTTCTATAAGAAATTCAGAATGATGTTCGATGGGGTCCAAAAATTGCAGTCGCCTCTCAGTCTATTATTATAAGTTCAATACAACTTACCCTGACCTCATTGCATACACTGTAGGATGTATCCTTACGCATAAAAGATATAGTTCCGACCAAATCACAACTTTTAATAGTAATATTGATAACTTGCGCACATAGTTTTGTGTCAAACTTTAATATATGTTGATAAAATAAAAAAATAAAAAATAAGCACTTTAACATTTTAATTTAACTTGATACTTTACTTTTCTAACCACAGTTACTATAAGAGATTTGACGAATCATATGGCTTTGATCGAGCTATATCATGACGTCACTCACTTTGCGAATCACTATTGGATAACCCTGTCTTTTGTCAGTTCAAGACGTCACATGAAAGATTACTGCGCAGCCTATCAGCGCGTAGTAAAACCGGTTCGCACGTCACTGTAGCGTATTCAGTGGGGTTAAGATAAGTTGTCTTTGACTAAAGGAGTTCCTTTTAAATATCCGAGTTACCCATTAACGCAATCGTCTAATGCTATAGTCAGTGGCGGCTATTAAGGGGGGGGGGGAGGATGGGAAAGGCTGCGCAGTCCCTCCTTATCTATTTGAATAGTACAGTCAAACCCTGTTAACACGAAATCGCTTAGCATGAAATCCTTGTCCGGCACCTCTATAGGAGCCCTTGTTAAACTCAACAACTTTGGGGGCATCTCATTCAATAACCAATTCTTCAATCATTATGAAACTTTCACAGTATAATAATTAGATACTTTTGAATACTTTAACACGAGATTGTTATTTTTTAAAAATTGAAATAATTATGATTTTCTAAAAATATGTTAACGAAATTTTTTAAATTTTAGACTATTTTTTTTTTTTTTTTTAAGTATGCTTATCAATAATTGCTTGCGTTTAAGTACTTAAATACATTCGAGAAATATGTATAAAAATTTTCAAGCGTTTATGTCGTATAGATTTTAAGCTATGTGCCCCCAAACATGAAAAAAAAAATGGCATTTTGAGAAATTCGACTTTGAAGTTAAAAAACATGCTTAAATATCTACATTTTGCTTACTTCAAAAAATTATTAAAAATACTTTGAAGTAAGATATAATTAGAAATGTGGCATCATTTTAAAGAGAAAAATGTATACTTTAATAAACAGTAATAAACTCGAAATTAATAATCTGAAAAATTTTCATGAAAAATTTTCAACGGACACCCTTTACGCGAAGTAAAAGCAGTTCCCCGTTCTTAAAACATAACGTTAATGTAATCGTTTAACACGAAATTCGGTTAAAACGAACAATTCCAACGGCCCAGTCGACTTCGCGTTAACGGGGGTTGACTGAAATTGAATTTGACTGTAAAACCGTGTTAATTTTGAAATTATCTGCCTTATTTACGGCATTCAAGCCCCATCATTGGCAGGGGTTTGTGAAAAATTCTAATTAGAGCACCAAAATTCCGGCTACATAAATAAATTTGTGTTGCTAGTTGAATCTACCGAAGTTTTAATGTTCTCTTGTTGGAAAGAACATGCAGAGTGATACAGACACATGAGGTGCTATATCAGGTGTCTACATCGTCAATTTACAATGATCAAAATTACCAGGCGACTGTAACAAGTTAATTTAATGTCAGGCAGAAATAAACAGCTGGGACAAAATAAATACAATCAGGTATTGTGTAAAAGAGAATAAATTCAATAAAAATCTTGTTTTTGATGTAGGAAAAATATTGCATACTTCGAAGTGCAGCTTAATTTATAATTATACTGTTACGAATTTCTGTATATTTGTAAATATTTCGTAGCTTAATTATGTAAAAAGATAAATTTCTGTACATTTCGCATAAGGCAGTGCAAGGATTTACTTTCCTGCAATGTGTGTCTTAATGCTTGATAACGAGTTTTACAGAGATAACGCTGGGAAGCGAGTTTTACAAGGAGCAGGACATTTAACATTATAGTAATGGCAATCTCGCAAATTTGCGAGATAGAGCCAAGTTGGCGACGGTTTTGGCGACTAATTTTTGTCGCCAAATTTGGTGAAAAATCGCCAAATGTCGGCAAACTTGGCGACCATTTGGAGACATTTTCGGTCCCCATGTACATGTATAGGACTTTTCGACTACGATCTGGAAAGTTCTCCAAATATCTACCTCTAGAAGTTTCAAGATTTGACTCCTATATAAGGCCGGCCATGAGTTGAGTCTGATGGTTGACTGGAATTACTCAGTTGAGATACTGAGTCTTAATGAGAATTCAGAGTAGTTCTAAAGCGAACTGTATTGCATTGTCGTTTGCGGCGATTTGTAGCAGTTGTGAAGTTTTTTTTAACTGCTGTTTGAGCTCTATTGTTGTGTAAAGAGCTGTATTGAGTCTTCTAGGACGAGAAGTTTAGGTTTTGTAAAATAATCTGTGAAGAGTATATCGGAATAAATTTCTGCAAGTGTTAATCTGCTTTGGCTTCAAATCTTTCGAACCCATCCACTCAACAATACTAAAACTACTTATACCTCAATTAAATTGCATTGGCTAAGAAATCTCCTGAAGACAATAACCATTTATGATAAAACTTATATTTTTTATCTGGATGACTCACGGAGCATTTTAGATCTTTTTTCTGCTCGTAAACAGATTATAATTTTAAATTATGATGAATCTAGTAGTTACTTTTTTGCTTTACATAATATTAGTTTGTTACAAAGTTACATGGAAAAATAATTATTTTATCTAGGTCAAATATACATTTATGAGTCACTGACGCACGGGATGCGGATTTGTCCCGTGCGTAAGCGTTGTAAGATGCATATTTGACCTAGTTAAAATAATTATTTTTCCATGTAACTTTGCAACGCACTGATACTATATAAAACAAAAACGTAACTACTAGATTCATCATAATTTTAAAATTATAATCTGTTTACGAGCAAAAAAAAAAAAAGAGCCAAAATATCCATGGGTACAGCAGAGAATTGTCCATTTTGTTGTAAGATAAAAAAAAATGTCATCCTAATTTCAATTACGAAGGCTAAAGTAAATTGTCAACAATATAGAGCATATTGTTACGAATTTTTCCGCTGAGGCAATGATGGTACAGTTTTCACGGTATAAAAATATTTATTCTCTCTTCAGAAAACTCACAAAATTTATTCACAGGCAACAGTTTAATTACTCTCAAGCTTCAACACAAGCTTCAACAAAAATAACTTCGAATTCAGCGATTATACAAGCTCACTCCAATAGGTAAGCAAAGCGATCAGCTTTCAACGAAATCCGAAGTCAATCTGAAAACTGTCCCGTTCGCCAGTCTTTTATATACAAGCGCGTGAGACATTCTCGAAATTTCCAGCCAATTCATAGAAAAGAAATTTCTCGAAACTTCTCGATTGCTTTAGGTGTTGCCACCTTTTTCTAACTTGTATAATCGCTATTAATTAATAAATAAAATAAGATAAAAATAAATTACAATAGAATTTTGAAATAATACGTCACTATTTACAATATATACAGACAATTTGTGCAACAATATATAAACTCAATACCTGTATTTTACCGTTGCCCCACAACTTTATAACTTTGCCTTTGCTTATCAGTATTTTTAATTATTTTGTTACTCTTTTAATAAATAATTTCTTTTCGATGTGATAATACAACTTACTAGAAATTCAGTTTTAAATTTCATTGAAAATTTCTACGTTTGAAATGCTATGCAATCTTTGTACTTGAATTCGTTAATCAGTGATACAATCAGTTACATAATTCGATCCTTGGTAAGTTTTTAACCTTCAAAATTGTGTTTATCAGTAAATATCGATGAATAATGCGTAGGTTGCAGCCGTCATTCATAAGATTTTCAACATGATAATGGAGCTTTCTTCTTAAAGATAATGTGTTTTAAACTAGTTAATGATTTTAATGAGTTTAGATTAGAAACAAAATATTAAATGTAAACTAATCCATCATCAACAGGTTTACTGAAAATAACAGAGTTATTGTAATTAAAATTCAACTTTCAAAAGCTGTAAAAAAAATGAAACACTGGTCGGAATTTTCTAAACATTGAGGTGAGTAAAGAAGGAGGACATGATATGGCATAAGAAAAAAACCTATTTCGAAATTGTTTTTTCTTATGCCATGCTATGTCCTTCTTCTTTGCGTATATTAGGACGGCAAATGGTATGGCATAAAAAAAATAGCTCAAAATAGTTTTATTTTCTTATGCCATATAATTTCCTAGGTCGTATATTGGGGCATACTAATGGTGGGAAATTAGGGTATATGCTAGAACGTATATTAGTGCATATATTCTGGCATTTTAAGGGCGGGAAATGGTATGGCCATAACAGGTTATCCTTCTTCGCGTATATTTGGGCGGGAAATGCTATGGCATAAAAAATAGTTAGAAATAGTTATTTTTCTTATGCCATAGCATGTCCTCCTTCTTCGCATACATTTAGACGGGAAATGGCATGGCAAAAGAAAAAAAAATAGATCTAAATAGTTTTTTCTTATCATATACCATCATGTCCTCCTGCTTTGCGTAAATTGAAGTGGGAAATGGCATGGTATATATATAAAAAAAAAATAGTCCGAAATACTTTTTTCTTATTCCATAACATGTTCTCCTTCTTTGCGAATATTGGGCTGGAAATGGTATGGCATAAACAATAGTTAGAAATAGTTATTTTTCTTATGCCATAGCATGTCCTCCTTCTTCGCATAAATTGGGACGGGAAATGGCATGGCAAAAGAAAAAATATAGAATTAAATAGTTTTTTCTTATATTATACCATGTTCTCCTTTATCGTATATATTGAGGTGAGAAATGGCACGGCATAAGAAAAAAATAGTTCAAAATATTTTTTTCTTTTTCCATAACAGATTCTCCTTCTTCGAGTATATTTGTGTGGGAAATGGTATTGCATAAAAAATAGTTAGAAATAGTTATTTTTCTTATCTCATACCATGTCCTCCTTCTTCGCATACATTTAGACGGGAAATGGCACGGCATAAGAAAAAAATAGTTCAAAGTATTTTTTTCTTCTTCCATAACAGATTCTCCTTCTTCGAGTATATTTGGGTGGGAAATGGTATTGCATAAAAAATAGTTAGAAATAGTTATTTTTCTTATCCCATACCATGTCCTCCTTCTTCGCATAAATTGGGACAAGATATGGCACGGCAAAAGAAAAAAATATTTCTAAATAGTTTTTTTTTTCTTCTTATGCCATACCATGTCCTCCTTCTTTGCATATATTGAAGCTGAAAATGGTACGGCATAAGAAAAAAAAAAGTTCAAAATAGTTTTTTTTTCTTATGCTATACCATTTCTAAACTCGATTATGTTTTCCCCTGAAAAGGCTCCCGGAAATTGTTCCCCCCCATTCACTAAATCCTGATCTCGGAATTTTTCAGGACAGTATTGCTTTTATGTAGTTTTTACGACTCACATATTTAATGCAATCAATCTTTCAGATATTGTCAACATACTTCCGGACAGTAAGGCCATCACTTCAACTCTTACACAATGAAAATTCCGATATTCCAGTAACCAATCATAAATCTTAATCTCAACTGGGGTCGTTGATTTCACCAAATTCTCACAAACCACAAATTAACTCTTTCCAAAATATGAAATTATACCAGCTTTACAAACTACAAAGTTCATATTTCCAAACAGTACAGTCAAAGTTTGTCGTCTGTTCATTTTGTTACAAAATGATTCGTTACAATCTTGTTTGTCACATCCCGGATGTCCCCCTCCCCCCTCTTCGCGCCGTAGAAGAAAATCGTTTGCATCGCGAAATCAGTCCGTTCTATTTATTCCAAGATCAAATCAGTTCATTTCCCTCTTTAAAACGGTTCTCAGATGTATTTTTCATGGAACGACGGATATTAGTTGCAATTGGACTTTTTTTGACGCGCCTATGGGTATGGCTTGGATCATAGTAGCTTTTCATTCATGATTGGTCAATTCAAATTCAACGTTCTGAAATTGAGAACGTTGTGTATATTAATGAAATTTAAATTGACCAATGAACACAAAGTTCAAGTGATTGTTTGACTTGAAAGAATAATTAAAAAACAAGAACCATTTAGTTATTATACTACAAGAATCCGAGAGGCGACTGCAATTTTTGGACCCCATCGAACATCATTCTGAATTTTTTTTAGAAATTAGAGAAAAGTGAGTAGATTAGGAATCCACTGGTCTGCCGTGGCAAAAATGGCCGAAACTGATCAATAATCGACTTGGAATGAGTTGAACTAAAATCAGATTGCCAAATATGTCATAACTTGCCAAAAATTGAACAAATTTATTCGTCTGGCAACCCACTTCATTTTGATTTTCAATGAGAAAACGCTCAAACGATTTCTGATCTTTGGCTCGGAAAACTTATATCTTTTAAAAGTAAGCCAAATTGGCGTCATCAGTTACATCACAGTAACGTAATATTTTTTGCCAACTGGGCTCCCTTTTAATAGATGCAAGTAGACCGTCGCCAGGCATCTGAATCGTCTGCAACCTTCTTAATTAAAAATTAAAGAGTGAGGGTTACCAAATAAAAAAAAAGCTCATTATTTGGCAAGTTATTGCACATTTGGCAATTGGATTTAGTTCAACTTATTAAAAGTAGATTTTTGACCAGTTTCGGCCATTTTTGCCACGGCAGACCAGGGGATTCGTAATCTACTCACTTTTCTCCAATTTCTATAAAAAATTCAGAATGATGTTCGATGGGGTCCAAAAATTGCAGTCGCCTCTCAGTCTACATGAAGAAAGGTCATTTTTAAATCCTTTATATTAACTTCGATTTGTGAGTATGTGTGTTTGACAATGGGTGGGCAAATCTGAGGAGGCCTAATTAAGAGGACTTGGTACCCCTTATTTTCACAAAAAATAATAAAATTATAAATTTTCTATTTTTTCGGTTTTATAATCTTTGAAACCTTTTACTAATTTTGGCAAGTTTTTGAGTTGAACCGATAGTTACAATTGTAGAAAAACTATTTTTATGGAGAATATAGCATTACTGCAATAGCTCCTTCGATGTTTCGAACGCTTTTTTCACAGTTCGTTATTTTTAAAATTACCACCGTATTCAAAATGCTAAAATCTCTGCAAATATGAATGAAATGACTTGAATTTTTTTTTGTGTCATTCTTAATATCTATTTGACAAAAATAGGCATGGATTTTTGAATAAAATAATGTTTTTTTGCAAATTTAATTTTTTTAATTTTTTTTTTTTTTTTTTTATTATTCTTAATCCGATGTCTAAAAAGTTAGAGGATATTACTAGGAACATTTTTTAAAAAAAATTAGGAAAAAAATAGATGCCGATACCAAGCACACGCTGGCAACAGAAACGGCGCTTTGTAATGAATATAAAAATTGGCAATACATATAAAGGATTTATATTAAAAACTTTTTTCAAAGAACTTTTTTTAAGAATAACCCATGGTTATATTTTATAAACAACTTGTTATCTCTGGATGTCTTTTAAAACAAAAGTCGTTTGGTGATTTAGATGTCTTTTTTATAACTATCCCAAAGTGATAAAAAAGTGAATTCTTAAAAGTTTAATATTTTGGAATATTATTTTTTTAATTTCGATTTTTGCAGACGATTTTAAAAATATATTACTAGTCAGGCTTGCTTGATATTTGCTTAAGCAAGCACTTAAAAATTACTGAAACTAACTCTTAAATTTACAGTGACGATTATTCTTTTAAATATCAAAAATGTAATTTCTCATTCTTAATTTATAGTACTATTCTAGATGATAGTATCCGTTAATTAAAAACATTAATTTTAAAGATGTTTTTTATTCAAGTTTTCGTAAATTTTTATTGAGCGATAATTTACCATACGAACCGATTCCCGTCTTAGTTGGTGACCCTAATAATCATCGCGATGAAAATTTAGTCAAATCGATTTGAGAACAATACAGTGTATATTTAAATCAATGTTAGCCACTACGTGGTCCGCGGGCCGGATTTGGCCCGCTACAGAATTTTCTGCTAGCCAGCATCACAGAGAATTAAAAAAAAAAAAAAAATTCACTGTATAGATTTTTTTTTTACATAATTCTAATTTGTCCGAAATAGTATGTGTTTACTATGTAGAACAGAGTTCTCCACTACTTGCTCGAAGAAACTATCAGAAGAAGTTTTCAGCAAGGTGGTTTTCATCAAAAATAAATACAGAAATATTTTAATTGAATCTCATTTGGACAATTTAATAAAATTGGCTACAACATATATTGCAACAGACATTGACTTTGTCATAAAATAAACTGAATGATTTCTACCTCCATCGTCTCACAATTGATGTCGACTAAAACGGAGGTAATCTGGAAGCACAGCTTAAATATTTTTATTAAAAATTTAATCAAGTCCCATAATCACGTTTGAACAAAAGATTCACTTCTTTTTTAGACTTATATTTACTAGTAATGAAAATTTATATATTTTAATCATTTGAAGAAAAAAAAATCAAATATCAATTGTAATTTTATTAAGGTAAAAAATCAATATTTTTTGCAGTTTTCGCAAATGCTATTTATTGTTAAATCAATAATAATTAAAGATACATATTTTGGTGTATACGGCCCACGAAAAGCTCCATCATAAGTCGTATGGTGCGCCTCTAAAAGTTAGTGGTGAAAGCTGTTTTAAAGGGTATGGTACCGAAATTTCTTCAAAAATCCCAAATTTTTTTTCTGATTTTAAAAAATAGTTCAAACATTCCTAAAGAGAATGATGTTTTTATCTTATTCCTCCGGTGATTAGAACGCCACAAAATTACCTGTTATTTAAACAACACTAATGGGCGTAACACCTTGAAGCGTCTGCTTAAAGTGCGTTTTTCGAGCATTAGTGTTTTTCACAGATGTTGCATATTCAAATCGATATATCTCCAGAACCATTAACAATTGGCTATTCAAATTTTTGGAGCATTTAATTTATATAGTTTTAAATATTTTGTCTTCGCAGAATTTTATTTTTTTAATTCTGTTTTAAAATATAATTTTTAGCTTAAAAGACAACATAAAAAAAAGCAAAAATTTCAATATTTTAACTTTGAGAGTTTTTTTAATTTTTTTTAGTTCGCCTATCAAAATTCTGTGAAGACAAAATTTTCTTTATATAATTATGTATTACAGAAAGCTTTCACTTTGAAATTTTTTTTTATTTTTTCTTGACTTATATCAAAATACGCAAACATCAATTATTATGGTTTTTTCTTGGTTTTTTAATTTTTTTTAAATAACAAAACACAATATTTAAAAAAACATTTTCTCAAAGATATATAAATAGTATCTCATACATAAAATACATTTTTGACCAAAAAATGTACATAAATAAAGTTTTTTTTATTTTCGGTACCGCACCCCCTTAAATGGATCAATTATTCCAATGCCTCGAACCTATTCTTATTATGCTACGAAAAGTTATACATTGCTACCAGATGATTAATGAACCCAGAAGATAACGCTCTCATAAACTGGCAATAGTACTACAATGGACAATTCCCGTATTTTTTAAAAACGAGTGAAATTAGTACATATTCATGAAGATTTTCTTTCTGATTCCAAATATTTAAACAAAAGTTCTTTAAAAAAATTAGTTATTTAAATATTAAGAAAAGAAAATGCCCCACAACCGAGCCAAAACCAGTCCGATCAAAACAGTCAACAAAATTCGTGACGGAAAGAGATCCCTGCGTTTCTATGGTTATCTTGAGGTTTCTGCCAAATAGTTATCGTTAAAAATCTTGGCGTTGGTAGACCATTGCCACGTTCTGTACAGGTTGGCGTGATTTGCGAGAAACTTGCAAATCTGGTTTCCGCTGCTACATTTCAAGCCAAAATGTTTGAGATCTCTTTACGTCACGTTCAATGCCAACAAAATGAGTTGTTTTCTTGCCAACCTCTAACAAGGTAATTTTGATTGCAAATTAAAAAAAAAATGAAAAAGCGCATTGAGCAGAAATTTTTATGTTTATGGCCTTTTCGAAACATTTAGAATTGAATAAAAAAAATTCAAAAAAAAAAAGGGGAATTGTCCATTGCAGACAATATACACCTTTAGTGTTGGTTAATAAAATATACCAGTTAAAAACATTGTTTATAATATAAATCTTTTATATGCATTGAAAAAAAATTCTATTCATTAACATATCGCCGATTCAGTGTCACATAGACTTCTGTGTCAGCGTGTGCTTTGTGTTTGCATCAAATTTTAAATAATAAAAATATTCGTCAAAATAGACGGCAAACAACGTTTCAAAATTTATTTATTAAAAATGAATGTCAATTTATGCATTCACCCCAAAATGTATTTTATTTATTTTGATTAAAACAATTTTGGCAATAGGAAAGAATTTCAACAATTATCAGTTAAATTTATTCCGTTCAGAGCGTTGCTACGCAATGCAGCTTTGAATTGACTGGACCACACTTTGAAAATAATTATACATTCACGTCCAATTGTCTTTTATTTTTTCTTATTAAAATAATTTTTGCGACAGTAGAGTTTCAACAATGATTGTTTAAATGGGATTTATCAGTATTCCAAAACGATTATAGGAATGTGCGTGTGTAAAAGAGACCTTTTAGTGGCAGCGACAACCCCCAAAACTTGATAGAATGCATTGATATCGAATTAATCTACTAAGTTTCAACCTGATCAGAAGAAGTCAAGCGGGTTAATTAGTTGGTTGGTTGGTTGTTTTCAGATTATCTGGCACCGTCAGCAACACGAGGGCTATAATGCGCCGAAACATTCGTCATTAGGCAAGCCAACATACATTTACAAACACCCATGCCAACACGGGACTCGAACCTGCAACCTCGCGGTCTAGAAGCTAGCACGCTAACCACTATACCGTTGCTGGTTAATTAGGCTTCCGCAGATTCGCCCAGCAGCCACTCACTTAAACAAACAAAATCGAATTTAATATAAAGGATTTTTAAAAAAGACACTCAACCTGGCTTATATACGTCCTTCTATAATTTGTATACTGTCTGTCTCTCAAGAAAATAGCTCCCCCCAAATAGTCTGTATGGTGCCAGTCTTTATAAAAGCAACACTCGAGGACTTAGAATAGGGGTTATTCCAGCGGGTGATTGGCGCCCGAAAGTGTTAGTATACGCCAAATGTAAAAGTCCTTTCTCCTGGACTCCTTCATGGAAAATGAGACTCTTCTTGTTTCCACTAGACAACGTGAGGGGAGCTGTTCCTGTGATAGATAGATTGTACGTGTACAAGCCCTTAATCATATGACGAGTTCGAGCCTTTTCTTTGTCGAAATAATGGCGTGTAGAATGATGGGAGTTCCTGCATATTCACTCCTCAATGTCTTTATATTGTTAGACAATGTAGAGAAGAAGATGCTTAGTCAGGTGTCAATCTCCTCATCTGATTTCAAAATTACGAAGTATATTAAGATAAGCTGTCGGGATGTTTGATTGCGTATGGTAGACCCGCGTAAAATAAAATAGACTCGCTTAAGGTAAAGTAGACCAGCGTATGGTAAGGTAGATTGAGTAAAGGGTTTAATGTTTTAGTTTTTAAATTAAGACACTTCAATTTTTTTTTTTATAAATTATTAGTTTTCATTTTATAGGAGGAAATTGTGGCATTTTATATCATTTTTTCAAATTTTTGAAAAGACTATTTTGAAAAGAAATATGCTAAGATATTAGTAAATATATGAAAAGAAATATTTTTTTAGAAAATATTTGTCAAATGTACTTAAATATCAGCCAAAAAAAATCAATTTTCTAAACTAACAATTTTTTAAAAATACAGTTGCACATATTTAAAAGAAAAAAAAAAAAAAACTCAACACACTTTTTTTTTACTAATTTAAGGATAATAAAATAAAAAATAAATCAACAGTCTATAATAATTTTCAACATAGCCTTAGCAATTTAAAAAAGACCATACATTTAAAATCACAATTCTAAAAAAAACTGGTTTAAAATTTATAATTATACTGAAAAGTGATTTCGGTGAGTTTAACTAAATGTTAATAAATATGATGTCCTCGGCCAGTAACGATTGCAGAATCTAGACCATTTATTCTTCAATATTTTTTTAATCACTTTTGCTTATGAAAAATATGATATTTTGAATATTTTTTTTTTTTTTTCGAATCTTAAGGTACGAGTCTACATTAATGACTTTCGTGTAAATCTTGAACAAAGAAAATACAATACAACCATTTATCTTTTCTCATATTCGAAACCCATAAAGAACAATTGTAAAACAATGTCAAAAATCTTTTGACGAATGAATTAAAACATCAGATTGGAGGAATAAAAAGATGAATGATTTCTAAATGAAGAAAAGTTATATAATGTGGCCTTACTGACATCTACTAGCTTAACCAAACTAAACTTTTGGTTAATTACATCATTTGATTAGGATTACGGCAGGTGGGACTAGTTTCAATAAATAACAACCCATTGTTTCTGTGAGGAAACATTGTATTAGTTAGAAATACGTTCGTTGAAAATTGGCACGTTTTTCTGTTTCATTCAACTTTTGTCCGCAACTCAAACTGACATCTCCTATAACTAATCTCTACATTTAAACACCTGTTTCCGTTAATAAACCACAAATTTCTTAGAATTGTTCCTGCTCTGATTTTTGATCGATGCAATTATATTATTTTCGAGAAACACAAACAGATACTTTGATATTTATTCATAAATGAAGTAGCGAAGTTGTTTTAATATGGAGTTGTGGTTTTATCACTTTAAAACAACACCCTATGCCATAGAATAAATGTTTCGAAAGAAATTAAAATAAAGATTTATATTTCAATTAATCCTATGCCCAACTAAATGTCGAATTGTACTTTTAAATAGTTTTTTCTTTGTTTATTATACTTAGCTATATAGAACTTTACTGGGAATCCATAGCCCAACTTATTTGTGTCCACGTTGTATATTTGAATAGATTTTTTTCTGGGTTTATTATACGTAGATGTGTAGCTTTATAGAGCTCTATTGGGAATCCATTGTCCAACTAATTTGTGTCCACGTTGTATATTTGAATAGATTTTTTTTCTGGGTTTATTATACGTAGATGTGTAGCTTTATAGAGCTCTATTGGGAATCCATTGTCCAACTAATTTGTGTCCAAGTTGTATATTTAAATAGATTTTTTCTTTGTTTATTATACGTAGATATGGAATTTTATAGAACTTTATGGAACTTTATTGGGAATCCATAGCCCAACTTATTTGTGTCCAAGTTGTATATTTAAATAGATTTTTTCTGAGTTTATTATATGTAGATATGTAGCTTTATAGAGCTCTATTAAGAATCCATTGTCCAACTAATTGTATCCACGTTGTATGTTTAAATATATTTTTTCTGGGTTTATTATACGTAGATATGTAGCTTTATAGAGCTCTATTAAGAATCCATTGTCCAACTAATTTGTGTCCACGTAGTATATTTAAATAGATTTTTTTCTGGGTTTATTATACGTAGATATGTAGTTTTATAGAGCTCTATTGGTAATCCATTGTCCAACTAATTTGTGCCCAAGTTGTATATTAAAATATATTTTTTCTGGGTTTATTATACATAGATATGTAGCTTTATAAAGCTCTATTAAGAATCAATTGTTCAACTAATTTGTGTCCACGGTGTATATTTAAATAGATTTTTTTCTGGGTTTATTGTACTTAGATATGTAGCTTTATAGAGCTCTATTGGGAATCTATTGCCCAACCAATTTGTGTTCATATTTATTTTGAAATAGATTTTTCTTGATATAATATACGAGAATATAAGAGTTTATAGAGCTCAATTGGGAATACATTCCTCAACTAATGTGTGTCCACCTTTTACTTTCAAATAGATTTTTCTAGTTTATTATACATAGTTTTGTAGTGTTACTAAGTTCTATTAGGAATATACAATGCCTAGACAATTTATGTCTACCTTGTATTTTCAAACAAATTTTTATTCGTATATAAAAACTAGTTATGTGGCATTTTGCCCAAATATTTGTGTCCACCTTGTATTTTAAAATAGTTTTTTTTTATTGGTTTATTATACATAGTTATATAGTGCTAGTACACTAGCTGACCAAAAGTATCCTGACACCCAGTTATGGACTTAAAGCGTCCTGAGGCACATATTAATATGGTGTTGGTCCCCTTTTAGCATCGATGACAGCCTGCACACGTTTGGGAAGACTTTCCACCACTTTTTGATAGGTGACAATAGGAATTGCCTTCCAGGCGTCCATCACAGCTGAAGTGAGTGCTTGCAGTGAAGATGGTCGATTTGGCTGGCTACGTAATCTGCTCTCTAATTCGTCACAAAGGTGTTCTATGGGATTTAGATCGGGGCTCTGAAAAGGCCAGTCCAGTTTTTGAACACCCATTTCGTCAAACCACGTCTGTGCAAGCCTTGATGTGTGAATGGAGCAGTTATCCTGCTGGAAGAGAAATGGGCCTTCCCCGAAATATTGCCATAGAGTTGGGAGTGCAGCATTGTCCAGAATGTCCACATACATCTCAGAGTTCATGTTTCCAACCACAGAAACTAACGGACCCACGCCAAACCACGAGAAACACCCCCACACTATTATGCTTCTACCACCAAACTTAACAGTCGGCACAATGCAGTCACCATAGAAACGTTCGCCGGTCATCCGCCAAACCCAGACGTGTCCATCCGACTGCCAGACTGTAAAATGAGATTCATCATTCCAAAGAACAGTTTTCCACATGTCCACAGTCCAATGACGGTGAGCTCTACACCATTGCAATCGATGCTTCGCATTCTGTGGAGTGATGTTCGGCTTGTGAGCGGCTGCACGACCTTGGAATCCCAAGTCTTTTAACTCTCGACGGACAGTCCTGCTGCTAACACTAACGCCTGATGAACTTTGGAACTCCTGAGAAATTTTCACCAACGAGGACTTGCGATTTTGTTTCACTACCCTTTTCAGAGTTCTGCGGCCGCGTTCACCAAGTGTTTTCGGCCTACCGGTTCGTTTTTCTGCCGTTTCACTGCCTCGACGTTTCCACTTCACAATTACATCACTCACAGTGGATTTAGGCTTCGGTAGAATGTCCGCAATCTCACGTACTGATTTCCCACAAAGGTGACATCCCACTATTCTGCCCCGATCAAACTCACTAAGCTCCTTTGACTTACTCATTGCCTCACAAACTCATTAAATACAATCTGACAAACCACTACCAACACTTTTATAGCTTTCAATTACGTATCAAATTGCGTCACTCGCCAGAACCACTTTTTTAAGGGGTGTCCGGATACTTTTGGCCAGATAGTGTATATAGCTCCATAGGGAACCCTTTTTTCAAATATTTTAGGTCCACCTTGTAGTATCAAATTGACTTTTTATCTGGTTCATGTTTTGTAAGCTAATAGTTTTCCTCTAACTACCTACTATAACCTTTTACAGTATTTTTTCGATAGTAAAAATTTTTTTTAAACACTTAGATAACAGAATATGAATTATGTAAAATGGAAAAAATAATCATAATTTAGAATCTTTAACCTTCAAACCTCTCTCAATTGATGGCGACCTGTTAAACTAAATGGAAAAAATAATCATAATTTAGAATCTTTAACCTTCAAACCTCTCTCAATTGATGGCGACCTGTTAAACTAAATTAAAATCTTAAACATTGCACTATAAATCGTATTGTATCTCAGAAAATAAAATCAGATTCCCAAACTTGGTCCAAGAGTTTACGCTTTCGCATCTTCATCGAAAACTTGGTACTATTACGCTACCATGAGATAACTTGTTTATGTTTACAGTCAAATCTCGTATGAAAACAACCCTACTAAAGTCTCTAATTTGTTTTGAGACCAATCAAAAAGCTTAATGAGCTTATTTATATAAGGGGATTATTGTCAATTTTCCTTGTCCCGGTGTTTAATGCTTACTAAACATACACACTTTAACCGAGCTTAATTACTGTTGACTACTAAAGACGCGTTTATTTGGGAGATTTGCATGTTAGAAGTCAGTGACTAAGTCAACCTGAAATAACATCAACAAGTGCAGTTGATGTCCATTTGCAGCAATTACTGGAATATTAAGCTTACAGAACTGTGGAAAGGTATTCGAAAATATTTTGACATTGAGTTCTTTAAAACATTCCGAATACGTCAATGGATGACACAATTCCACGGAGAAAGAACATAAGAATGCTTTTGTAAATACTAAATATTGGGGCAACATATCTGTTCTGTGTCCTGATCATTTTATGCGAAATGTCTTTGTCAGTTTTAAAACTTCATATACAAGACCATTGAAAAAGAATACCCGTATTTGGAAATCGTATGGCAGGGAGGCTGTAAAACGTATTCGAATGATTCTTGGGGAAGGATTATAACTGCCGTCGTAAGTTAAACTAGGGGTGTGGATCATCGCACAACTTTTAATTACACTCTAATACTGATGTTAATTTGTGTCATTTACCGTTTTTATATTTTCATCATTCATTTAGAAAAAATTGCCAGTTTGGCGAGGTTTTTTAACACAATTCTTGTATGGGTCTTAGAAAAAAAAAAATTGCCAAATACATAATTTTGGCGATATATTTTTCAATAATTCTTATATTATAATTTCTTATAAGTGAAACTAAGAAGAGGAGAACAAATGATCGTTGATGAGGTATGCTCAAGGAAATAGAACTCTGTGTTAAAAGCATTCGTTTTTCAACTTTTTACGACATTAAAGCATTTTTACAGGAATTTCGGAGATAGGGATGCTGAGAACACCTTAAGAGGCATTGCTACAGTGATTTTAGACACAATCGTTAGAGCCTTTTTTTAGCAATTACTGAAAAACATGATTTTGTTTCAATGGCAACTACCTTATGCGCATGCGCTATTTTGACGAAAACCTTAGTGGTAGGTCCCTGTGCCACCACCAACTCACGCACCAAATTTGAACATCGTAGGTCAATTTTTTCGGGAGGTATGCTGACCACAGACACACAGAAAGACATTTTTTCTAGATAACTGTTTTAAAATCAGGATGTTCCAAAATGTGGAGAAATGCAAAAAAATCGATTTTTTTTACCGAATACTATACTTGCACTATCCTATGTAATTGAAAGTAAAAATCCCATAATTCAGCAGAGTTTTCACTATTTATTTTGGCACTTTCTTACAAGACTTTAGAAAATAATATTTTTTCTTTATTGAATGGTTCGAATTTTGATGTCATACTAATTGATACAATGATATAAATACATGTATTTGTTAAAGACGAACTGGAACGTTCCAAAACGTAGAATCATATGACTTAGAACTAAAGAAATATAACTCCCGACATGGTTTGGCATAGGTGGCAGACGCTTGATTTATCGTTTTGATGCCTCGACTAGAGGTAAATATATCGAAAAGTACTGAAGTACTTTTGAAACGTTAGGCATTTTTTAATATTTTTGTATAAGAAAAAGTAGTTACACTGTAATATTTTTTTTTTAATTGCAAACCTATTATTCTAACCCTAATCGAGATTAATGTCTCTACAGGGACCCATCCACAAAGAAGTCCAGGATTTTAAAACAGGATCACTAGAAATAAACAACATCGACTTACATAAGTATGTCTATACACTGTCGAGACATTAAGGTTCGATTAGGGTTAGGATAATAGGCTTACGGTTAAAAAAATATTTCGGATCTTAATGGATAATTTATCTGCATCGCATGTCAATTCTAAAAACACTTGAAATTCCGTAAAATTGTTCATTGATGAGGAAGTCTTAATAAGGATCATTCCTTATAATCGCTATGATACAATCTTCTAGCCCAGTGCATTTAGAAACTACTTAGTATGAAGCCTTGACATTTGGTGAGTAGGTAAAATAAAGCTCACATAATGAAATGGCATAAATTGTTTTAATTTAATGTCTATCTACAAGGTGAGACCGAAAAGTAAGGTGACTGATGTCATAATAATCACTGTATTGTATATTTGCAAATAAGTACATCACTGTCCTTCAAAGTAGTTCCCGCCGTCTACAATACACTTCTGACAACGTTCATACAAGTTCTTGAAACTTCTGAAAAAGTCCTCCTTTGAGACTGTCTTGAGTTCCTTGGTAACAGCAGCTTGAATGTCTGAGATGCTTGAAAATCGGTTTCCCTTCAGTGCCAATTTCAGTCGTGGAAAGAGGAAAAAATCTGCTGACTCTAGATCAGGGGAATAAGGATAAAATTGGCACTGAAGGGAAATCGATTTTCAAGCATCTCAGATATTCAAGCTGCTGTTACCAAGGAACTTAAGACAGTCTCAAAGGAGGACTCTTTCAGAAGTTTCAAGAACTTGTATGAACGTTGTCAGAAGTGTATTGTAGACGGCGGGAACTACTTTGAAGGACAGTGATGTATTTATTTGCAAATATACGATACAGTGATTATTATGACATCAGTCACCTTACTTTTCGGTCTCACCTTGTATTATAAATGAAAATTAAAATCGTATTAGATAAAACCAGGTGGAGCCACTGCATAGGCATTGATGTAAAGATTTCAAGTACAAAATAAAACATATTAGACGCTATTTTCGAGTTTTTAGTATACTGTTACGAATTTCTGTATATTTGTAAATATTTCGTTTTATTAAATATGTTAAAAGGAAAATTTATGTACATTTCGTATAAGGCAGTGCAAAAGTTTGTCTTTACTTCGCTTTCCTGCAGTGCGTCTCCTAATGCTTGAAAACGAGTTTTACAGGGATAATGCTGGAAAACGAGTTTTACAAGGAGGCCATTTAATATTATGGTTAATGGCAATCTCCCCAAATTGGTGAGATAGAGCCAAGATGACGACGGTTTTGGTGACTAATTTTAATCGCCAAATGCCACCAAACTTGGCGACCATTTGGCGACATTTTCGGTCCCCATGTACCTGTATAGGGCTTTTTGACTGCGATCTGGAAAATTCTCCAAATTTCTATCTCTAGAAGATTTGCGAAGATTCGCCTTCCTATATGAGGCCAAGAGTTAGTTAGTTAGTGAGTTTGTTGTCTCTCAGCGAGCGTTCAGACTAATTTCGAAAGTGAACTGTATTGCATTGTCTTTTGTGATGATTTTAGCAGTTGTGTATCTAGTTTTTAATTGCTGCTTGTGCTCCATTGTTATGTAAAGAGCTGTATTGAGTCTATTAGAACGGGAAGTTCTGGAGTTGTAAAAGAATCTACGAAGAGTTATATCGGAATAAATTTCTTCAAGTTTTAATCTGCTTTGGCTTGAAGTCTTTCGAACCCACCCAAGCAACAATATATCATTTAATTCAGTGATCATTGTTGTACTTACTCACCAAATATCAAGGTGGTTATGGAAAGTAGTTTCTAAATGCACTGGGCTGGAAGATTGTAACATAACGAGTATAGGGAATGCTACTTACTAGGACTTCCTTTTAAAATATATTTACTAACTCGTAACTCATTACTATTCTAATCAAAATTATTATTACATCTCTTCGCTTTATTTTGCCTCTAAAACTACACTGTTAAAAATTTGGTTCCACCCTGCACCAAAATTTGGTGCCCATTTAGCTGCCACCAACATTTGGTGCTTAGTTTCACGAAATAATGGTGCTACCTCGGACACCATATTATGGTGATAGGTTGCACCAAAATTCGCGTTTTCGCTACACCACTTTATGGTGCATGGTTGCACCAAGATTCCCGTTTTCGCTACCCCATTTTATGGTGCATGGTTGCACCAAAATTAGTATTTTCGCTACTCCATTTTATGGTGAAACGTTGAACCAATATTTGCGTTTTTGTTATACCATTTTATGGTGATAGTTTAAACCCCCTTTTATATTTTTTGTACCGCATTTTGAAGTTAAGGATGAATCAATATTTATGATTTCTGTCCTCAACTTAAAGGTGCATTAAATGTTGAATAATGCGTTCCCCCCCCCCCCCCTGCTTGTTATAGCTGTGGATAGAATATATATTTTTAAATTAAATATTGTTTGTATTAAATAATTTTTTTTGTTTTAAATTATTACTTTTTCATATATTATATAGTTTTATAAATAATATTTTGTATATAAATTATTTTAATGTATTATAAATAAAAAATAGTTATCATTTCAACATTCAATGAGGATATAATTGCATGGGTTCTTCAGCTAGGACAATGAAGTAGTATAATCATGCATTAATTAAAAATATATCCATTTGGAAACAACCAATATTAAAGTTTTTTTTTTTTTCAACAAATAAAATATCCACATATTAAGTAGAAAATATAATTAAAAAAAAATTCTATTTCTAATAAGCATTACTATTTATTTAAAAACTGAATACCTTTATTTATTGTTACCAACAATAACCCTTTTAAATAATTAAAATTATGATCAGATCAACAATTCTCATATTTTAGCAAACTATTTTTATAGCCGTGTATATTTCACACAGAATACTTGAACAGGAAAACATTGTTTACTTATTTAATCAGATCTCAAATGCAATAAAAATGAGTCACATGACACCCTCAATTTCATATATATATTCAAATTTAAATAGCAGCTTCACATTATAAATGAAAATACAAAATCAAAATATTTTATTAATTGCACATTACAAAAAAGCAAACTGAACAGATGTAATTACAAAACATTTTATGAATAACAATACGGTTGGTAAAATTAGCATCCCACTTTCTACACCACAACTTGTGTTAAGGAAACCACAGCTTCAGAATACCATTATATTTTGCCCTGTTGGACATGTGTATCTAAATTATACTATCAAACAAATTCTGTTTAAATATATTTGTAAAAAAGTAATATATTATAAACATACATTTTTAATACAGAAGAGACAGTACTTTTCCCTTAAAGGGTGCTATTGGTAAAAAATATCCAAGTACAGTACGGATTCTGCGTTAAGAACTGTTTACGTAAAACCAAGCCAAATCATGGCAACCATAGGCAGTTAACTTATTAAAAAATGGCAGCTGCTGCCATTTATTGGCAAAAATTATCTTGGCGCAGAATCCGTACCACACTTGGATTTTGCCAATGGCCTCCTTTAACGGAAAAGTACTGAAGAGGCTTTTTAAAACATTTAGTTGATTAAAAGTCTGTAACTGAGCACTAAAACAACTTATTACTTTGCAGATTATATTTTTTATCATATTACAGCAACCTTTCATTATGCAATGGTATCATGTAGCTTAAAATAGAATATATTTTTAAAAAAATTATTTAAAGTCACCTTCAGAGGAAGTCATTTTACTGTTATTTGTACTAAATGCAAGTTTTTCATGTTGAAATAGGGGAGTTCTTAATAAAGAATAATTAAAAAAAGCTGAGGGACAACCAATAATACCACAAACATACCGAAAAAGATAGCTCATGTTTATGTTTATTACGAGCAGGGTAGAAATGAAACTTTTGAAAGTCTACTTTATTTAGCACACAAAAACATTGTTTTTAATCAGGGTTCCCACACTTTTCATATAATAAGAAGCTACTAAACACCTTTAATATTTTTCATAAGAACTAACCTTAACTTGCATACATGAATTAAAAATCAAACCTGAACAAGATTTTGTATGATAATTAGCATAAACTATCTTATTTAAAAATAAACAACACATTTGAAACCATTAATACCACAAAATATCGAAAATGAGTCAAATCTAGTTAGCTGTAATAAATAAGCTGGAATTTTAAATTACTATTAGAGAAAAATAAGAATTATTAAAGGTTTTTATAAATGAAAACTAAAAGTAAGGATTTCTTAAAGAGCAAGACTTAGTAGAAACATTGTTTATACATAAATTAAATATAAAACATGTACTAGATTATTTAAGGTTTTCTTAGAATAAAACTTGTAATAAGTTCTAGTCTTCTTGAACGGAGCATCAGGTTACTTATCCAGATCATATACGAACCACGTTCTGGTGCAGCATAGTCTTCAATTGTGTACTCATTTGACTTAGATCCATTCCTGCTGCTACAATGATAGGTTATCAAAATTTAATGGACTTTGAACGTGGCATTATAGTCAGCGCTTGAAAGATGGACATAGTATCTCCGAGGTAGTAAATAAACCGTGTATCTATTACCCGGTAAAACATCAAATCTCAGAGAAATCAATGCGGTTAGGAAAATACCTTGAAAGACAGGGACCATCAACAACTAAGGAGAATCCTTAAACAAGATGGAAATGCACCACTTCTACAAATTGCCACAAATTTCAATGCTGGGGCATCAACAAGTGTCAATGTGCAAACAGTTCAAAGAACCATCAATGATGTGAGGCGAAATCCCACACATGACGTTGTTGACTACATGACACAAGGATTTTCGATTAGCCTGGGCCCACCAATATCACTATTGAACTGTTGATGACAAGAAACTGTTGCCTGGTCTGATGAGTCTCCTTTACAATTGTATTGGGCAGATGGACAAGCAGGGTTTGGAGACAACCTTATGAATCCAAGGATCCTACATGTCTACAGGGAACTGTTTAACTTAGTGGAGCCTCTGCGATGATATGTGGCATATGCTGTTGGAGCGATATGTGACACCTGATAAGTCTAGAGACGACTCTGACAGGTATGTAAGCATCTTCTCCCATCACCTGCACTTATTCAAGTCCATGGCGCATTCGGCTGGACTTGGGCAATTCTAGCAGGACAATGGGACACTCCACATGCCACGAGTAGCTACAAACTGGCTCCAGGGACACTCTTTTGACTTTGGACATCTTCGTTGACCACCTAAATCCCCAGACAGGAATATTAGTATATCTGGGATGCCTTGCAACGTGATGATCAGAAGAGATCTTCACCACCTCGCACTCCTATGGATTTGTGAGCTGAGCTGAGCATCATCATCGGGAAACTGAAATATACAAAAGAGCATGATTAAGTCCCGAGTTTATTATTATTTTTATTATGCATAAAATTGTGTTTACTTTACTGCAATTTCATTGAAATATCACTGGTCGCTCTACACAGAATAATTTTTGTTATTATTTAATCGATAACTATCCGAGACGATTTATTATTTATGCAATTTATTTCTCAATTAAACTCTTATAGTCCGAAGGAGGGCTGCATGTTAAGGTACTCCATCGGACATCATTATAATTTTTTTTACAGAATGTGGAGAAAAGTTAGATTATGAGTCCACTGGTCTGCCGTGGCAAAAATGGCCGAAACTGGTCAAAAATCGATATGGAATGAGTTGAACTAAATCCGATTGCCAAATAATGAGCATTCTTTTTTTATTTTATAACCCTTAGTTCTTTAATTTTCAATTAAAGGCTGCAGACGGTTCAGATATCAGGCGACGGCTTACTTGTATCTTTTAAAAATGAATCAAGTACACAATATATATTATGTCCCTAATGACGTAACTGATGTTGCCAATTAAGCACACTTTTGAAATATGCTAGTTTTCTGACCCAGAAATCAGAAATCATTTGCCTCCTTCTTCATTGAAAAACAAAGTGCGTTGGCTGACCAGAAGAAAAAGTGAGTTAATATACTAGCAAGTTACGACATATTTGGCAGTCGGATTTAGTTCAAGTCATTAAATGTAAATTTTCGAGCAGTTTTGGCCATTTTTGCCACAGCAGACGAGGGGATTTACATTCTTCGCATTCTATAAAAAATACAGAATGATGTTCGATGATGTACCTCAACATGCAGTCGTCTCTTAGTCTATTAGTGATACAGGTAGAATTGAAATAAAGGATATATAAAAAGACAATAAACTACGCGTGAAAAAAATACATTTAAAATAGCATTAATTGAAAACGTATAATTTGAACGAAAGGAGCCTTAAACATTCTTTTTCAGAAAACATGTTTAGATGAAAATGCATTGAATTGTTCGAGAAATTGATTAAATTGAACTTTTGAATATTTTGTATGATTAAAGTTTCAACTGCAGTGGCATAAACTGTTACATAATTCATATGAGCGGCCTCTCAAACCATTCTTCCATAAGCGTGATTAAAAGTTGACGGAAAATTAATAAAATATTATTTAAGTACTATTATTTATTTGAAAAGAGGAGGGACCATTGTTCACTTTCAAGGGTGGAAACATTTCATGAAAAATGACTCGGGTCTGAAACTGCATACAACAGTTAAAGCTTATAAACTTTAGGATAATGCTAATAATTATTGAATAAAATAATTTTTTATTCATACATATGTCATTTTTGTAGAAAGGGTGCAATATAAGTCAAAATTTATCATTTTGAGTAAAAAATCCGAGACTGCATGTACTTGAAGCTAGTTGAATGGCACAAGATTGTTTTCATATTAAATTCAAGCTGAAACAGACTTAAGCGTCCTTCCAGCCCATATAATCTATGATTATGTATACACTTTAACTTAAAAAAAAAAGAATTTTGGGTTGTGTCACTTTTGTAGCAAGAGTGCGATAAAACATCGCGAAATCAGAAATTTTAATGTAATTTCACTGGTAATGCATTGCTGCGAATTTGTCAACATCACTTAAGCCTAACTGAACACAGAGCAAATCAGTTTCTGCATCGATAAATAATTTACAGTAAGCAAAAAACATTTACCATATATGTAGAATAAAGCATTTTACTTACCTTGATATTCGATTAATGATTTAAATACTCTGTGCTAGACATTGGCTTTCGGTCTTGATGCGGTTGTTGTCGATTTCAATCGGTTACGGTTGCGGTGATCCGAGGTTGCACCATATTTTCGTGCAACCTCCTCATCAGTATTTTTCGTTGATGGAAGTTGCACCACTTTTTGGTGCAACTGCCTGCCGGCCATGAAATTGCACCAAAATTTGGTTCAACGTTGAACTGAATTTTTTAACAGTGTATTGTGAGTGAGCCATCAAACAATCCCTGAAGGAGTTCTTTTTTAACTTCCCTCTCATGAAATTAGCTTCAGGTCATGTTGTATGGGAGTTGTTCATGTCAAACCGATATAAAATACACGATCTGCTTCTATAGCTAAACTAATTCCAAAACACAACATCCAATAATTTATTGACGAAATATATTGTCTGCTATCGTCCAAGGCAACTTACCCTGACCTCTTTGCATACAATATAGGATATATCCTTCCGCGTAAAAGATATAGTTCCGAGCAAATCACAACTTGTAAGAGTTTTAACGAATCATATGGCTTTGACCGAGATATTTCATGACGTCACTCACTTGGCGAATCACTATTGGATAACACGGCTAATCCTGTCTTTTCTCAGTTCAATACGTCACATGTAAGATTATTGCGCAGCCTATCAGCTCATAGTAAAACCGGATTGCACATCACTGTAGCATATTCAGTGGGGTCAAGGTAAGTTGTCTTGGACTATAGAGGACAAAGTATCCACTGATTGAACTGGTATTTCATCTGAATGAGATCTACCTAATGGTTGTGTTGGTGGAGCTCTGGCTTCGCATGCCAAAGGTGCCGTGTTCAAATCGTGGATTAGACAGAAGATGTTCGTTGTTGTTCGGAATACAAGTTAAGATGTAGGTTTCGGTCTGCTTATCTGTTCTTTGGAACAAAAATAGGTCGTTGGACGTCTAAACCAACGAACCATCTCGATGGGAATGTGGTATTTTATTTAAAATTTCCGTGCCATTTTAGGTGGATATGAATTTTAAGCAAAAATTCTGCAACGATCAACTAATGGTTAATGAATACTTGATAGAATAAGTTTTTGTGAACAAACTTTAAAGAAGTAGCAGTGTTCGAAGAATTTTCCACGACTTTTTATATGACTATCAAAATATTTTTTGGCGTAAAAATACAACTGAGAGATGTTAAAATGTATTGTAACAAAACTTTTAAAGTAATTCATTCATAACGTTTTTTAAATCGGCAATAGAAGAACGAAAAGTATTTCTATATGACCATGAATTTGTGCCTTCAAACTCAAAAATTCATCCCTTGAAATATTTTACCACGAAATGATCTTCATTCATTTTATTTTCTTTTAAAATTCGAATTTAAAAAAAAAAAAAAAAAAAAAAACTCTAAAGCTGAGCTCGAACTCAAGGGGTAATTTTTTTTTAACAATTTTAGAAGTAGAAATGCAGTTTCAATCAATACTGTTAGATGTGTTGTTTGCGTAAAATTAAAACACTTAAGCTATTTTCTTTTTATACATTTAGGAAATATCCTGATGCAGCCTCTATCTCTATAGACACTGATTACTTAAATTGCTAATTTTTCACTTTTCGAAACACATCGGCACATCTATAGTCTGAAAACGACTTTTACAATCACCATGAATGCATTATTTCATTAAAAATTTGGAATAAAAATTTTTTACTCGTAAGCAGTGGTAGAAGTGGTGAAAAAAAGGTGGGGGGGATGCCCAAAAGTTGGTGACAAGTGCATCCCCCCCCCCTCCCCATCTTCAAGGATAAATTTTGTAATTTCGCAACTTATAATAAAAACATTAACTATTAGAAAATAATTTTTACTTCCAAACACTAACATTAACCCCTTGGGTACATATGACGGCTGATATTCGTCATGCACTTGTTTTGCCTGTTAATAATGACGAACCTAATTCGTCATTCAAACTAGTTTGTTGGATAGATTTTAATGTCACAAGAACCATGATTGGTTAAGTCAAACATCGGTTGGTTTACCTATACTTTAAAAAAATAATTTGTTTGGCTGTATTCCTTTAAAGTTCCTTTATTGTTTTGAACCAACCGTTCAAAACGCAAGAATTTTCCCAAATAAATCCCTACCCAAGGGGTTAAAAAGAATCCTAAGTTTATTGTAATTTTAAAATGACTATTCTGAGTTAGTTTTTTTAATTGGAAGTAAGGGATAAAGTTATAATTCAACGTTTTATACATAACTGCTTATCTAGATTTTTATAGTGCTTAAAAATGTTCATTATTTGATGAAATTAAATTAATAGAGAATTCTAAAATGCTTTTTTAAAAAATAGCTTTACCTTATATGGAACAAGAATAGAAATTTAACTTAAAAGAAAGCTCATCCAATTTTAAAAGTTGACCAAGTGTAACAGTATTTTTTAATAAAAAATATCTATATCTTACAAAGTAGTATAACACATTTTTAGAGTTGTATGATAAGTTCCATAAATAATTTTTAAGTTTTCAAATGTTAAAAAATGAAATCACTTTTTCACACTGTCACTACATTTAAAAAGGTTAATGTTATTTTTCATTAATTTTTTATAGACGGATTGAATTATTTTAAAAGTGGGGGGATGGATTTAAGTGATTTTAGAAGTGAGGGGGACGCATGGGTATTTTCTTGAAAAGTGGGGGGACGCGTCACCCTGCGTTTACCCACACTTCTAGCACTGCTCATAAGTAAAATTTTATAAATTTACTTCACATTTTTAGTAAGGAAATCATTTTTGAAATATCACATGTTTCAAAATCAAAATGATGAAATTAAAAAGTTACGAAGTGAAGAACAAATTTGTCAATTATGACTTAAACTTTAAGATATTTCATAATTATCTTTATGGTAAATTATTTTGGACTATAATGATTGGCTAAATTGTTTCAACTAATATTTTCCATTTGTTCAGAACAATTATTTGTACAGAACAATGACTAATAAATCATTTGATTTCTTTTCACTTTAAAAACTTAACATAAAAATTAAATATTCCGCTTTAAACTTTTCCTAATTTTACAAAATTAAAAAAAAAAATTATCATACGTGTTTATGAAATTTCATTCGATATTTAATTAGGTCGAAAGAGAAAATTTGAAGAGGACAAAATTTGTTCGTAAACACTAATAACTGAAAATAAAACAATTTAAAACATTCAAAAGCGCTTTTGGAAACGCATAAATGAAACTAATTACCAGTGGGAAAAACTCTCTCTTTTAAGTGCTTTCATATTTGAACAAGAATTAGTTGAACAAAAGCTCGCACTTTTTTCTCAGCAATCTCTCTTTAGAACCTCAATGACTGCAATTAAATTTCAAGGCTTTCAAAAGCGCCAAACGCTCTAATCTAATTGTTAACATTTCCCCACACACACAAAAAAAATATCCGAACGAATAAAAAACCCGACGCCATATTTACACGTTACAATTTTATTCAAAAATTGTTTACTCCCGAACTTGAAAATTTCATTCAAGAAGAAGAGGAAACAATTTTTCCACACAGAACGGGTTAAAAAGAAACGGCGAAAAAAGAACAAACCCTTTTATCTGGCAACACACCCTCATTCCAAACACAAGCAGATAAAAGTTATTGACAAGACTTTATGTAAACAGCAATAAAAAAAGCCTTTTTGTGCGCCGGAGAAGGGGTATGTACAGGTAAACATGGGGCAACATCTCCCGTCATGCAACGGGACGGGTTGCCCTTGAAAATGGCGCTATCGCAGCACAAACCACACCTACCGACTCATTGGATAAACAACTCAAATTTCTGCTTTTTTGAATGGCATCTACCGCTGTTGTTTACTGTTTGCCTACTTCGTTGGTCGTTGTGTTATGAAGTCGCAAACGACTTTTAACTTTGTGTCCACACTTTGTATCTCCGCCATCTTTCTCAGGGCTTTTTCGGACTGTTGTTCCATTATTCGAATCCTGAACTAGTATTAAGAAGTGATTAGCAGTCAGATAAAGGGAGGATTGGCAGTGATGGATGGGTCCGGGTAATATATTCTTCGATGCTTTTCTTGGAATTCGCTTGGTGATATCTGAATGATATGAAACATACTAATAAAGGCCGAAACGTAATGCTACAGGACGTTCACATTTCTGGCAGTGAGGGCTAAATACTTATTTTCAGTTATTTTATTCTTTTTTTTTAAAGTATTTCGGTTCGAATCACGCGATGCTTATTATTGCACGTTCTTTTTTTTTCCCGGGTATGTTTAAATGGGTTGGACCGATCCCAAAGGGAGACGGATTAGTTGCGAGAGAAATGCTTTTATGTAGCTATACGTTTGAATAAATAAAAATAAATTGTTTCGCAGAAGAAGAGAACGGCCACTAATATTGTCTCTCTGGTGTATCTTTTGAAGTGAAAGGAGACTAAATAACATTAATTTGCCCTCGACCAATCTGGATTGCACGCACGGTCGTGAATCTTAAAAGTTTCGCCACCCTTGATTAAAATTAAGGGCGATTCTGCATTCTTAAATCTGCATTCTTTTGAAGAAATAACTGGGTACTGTATAGAACAGAGATTCACAAACTTTGGGTCGCTAACCCACTGATGGGTCACAAAGTGTTTGGTGGATCCCGACCATGGGCGCTGGCAGAACTATTCTCAAAGGGGGGTGACCGACCAAACGGTATAGTGGTTAGCGTGCTAGCTTCTAGACCTTGAGGTTGCGGGTTCGAGTCAAATGTTAGGCATGGGTGTTTGTATATGTATGTTGGCTTGTCTAATGACGAATGTTTCGGCGCATTATAGCCCTCGTGTTGCTGACGGCGCCAGATAATCTGAAAACAACCAACCTCAAAGGGGGGGGGGGGTGCAGAAAATAACCAAGGGGGTGCAAAGCGGTTAATTTTTTTTTTGTTTCAAGGGGACTTGACAGTCACAAGCTAAAATTCGAATTTGCATCTAACTTCCAATGTCCTATAAATTATTCCTTTCTTAGAGTATTTACAAACTTTTTTCACAGAATTTGTAGTTCGATATTTTCAAATATAGTAATAAGGTAAAAATAATAATAAAAATATGTTTTTAGTTTGTAAGAATTTTTGGGCAATTAGCTCAAAACAGTAATTTTCAACACCTAGGTACACTTTTAAAAAAATCTATTCGATATTTCAATCTAATTTTGAGTAGAATATTATAAATAAGTGAGTTCTATATTTATTAGCTAAATTTTTTATTTTAAATATGCGTATATTTTTTTTTAATATGAATTTTATGAAAATATATATAGATATATACTTTCTTCTAGTTCATGCAAAATACACAATTTTTTTTCATAAACATTAAAAGCAATATTGTCTAAAAAAATAGGTTATCATCATTTATCGAAATGTTAACATTAGTAATTTTTTTATAAAATATTTATAAGCTGTTTTGTCTAGAAAGTGTACCAATGTGTTAAAAATCACTGTTTTGAGATAATTTCAAAAAATACTTGTAAACTCAAAGTATTATTATTATTATTATTTTAATAATTTTTGCACAATTACTATGTTTATAAATATCTAACAACACTTTGAGTGAAGAAGTTGGTTGGTTGTTTGTTTTCAGATTATCTGGCGCCGTCAGCAACACGAGGGCTATAACGCGCCGAAACATTCGTCATTAGACAAGCCAACATACATTTACAAACACCCATGCCTATCACGGGACTCGAACCCGCAACCTTGCCGTCTAGAAGCTAGCACGCTAACCACTATACCGTTTGGTTGGCTTTGAGTGAAGAAGCTTATGAATTCATTGAGAAATAAATAATTTATAGGACATTTTGAAGTTGGATGAAAATGCAACTTTTAAATTTTGTCGGTGACTGTCAAGTCACATTAACTTTGATTTTTCAGATGGCTATCTTAATAAAATTGTAATGATTAGTTATACGTATTAAATTTCTCGCCCATTAAATATTTTAAAATCTGTATCATACTTCTATTTCCCTTGAATCAGGACATTTTTCTCCACATTACTTTTAATTTTCAAAATCCACGGTGATCAAAGTGCGCCCTCTTGTACCTTCCTGGCGGCACCCATGGTCCTGAACATACGCGACAACTTCGAATTTTTACTACAGAGACTAGACTTGGTGGATAAATCGTTGGGGAGGGGGGGGGGGGGGGGTCAGTCTAAGATTTCCGGATACCACTTTTTTCATACTCTACCAACTGAATATATTGAACTTGCCATACCACTCAATACATTTTTCCAAAACTGTTAGAGCAAATAACTTTGCTACATAAATCAAAGTTATAAGCTCGAAAACATTGTATAAAATAAAGTTAGACCACTAGCCAGATAACTCATCATTATAAAATAATTTATTTTAATATTATACATTTTTTTAAAAGATATACTTTTATGACATTTCTCTAAAGTGAAGAAAGCAAATTTTAATAAATTTTGAATAATAATTGAAGAAAAAGTAGCCTATACCAGTAATCTCATCATTACAAAATTACTTATTCCAGTATCATGCAATACTTTCGGCCGATTAAACGGTATAGTGGTTAGTGTGCTGGCATCTAGACCGCGAGGTTGCGGGTTCGAGTCCCGTGGAAGGCATGGGTGTTTGTAAATGTATGTTGGCTTGTCAAATGACGAATGTTTCGAAGCATTATAGCCCTCGTGTTGCTGAAGGTGCCAGATAATCTGAAAACAACCAACCAACCAATCAAAAATATCTGGCAAAATTGTAAGAGGTTGAAGTAAGTTGTTGTTGGTTACCAACCAACCAACATGCAATATTTTCGAGTATATAATTTTATCAGATTACATAAAAAAACTGCCACACTTACTTCACTCTCATTTGGGAAAGAGAAATGGGTAGTGTCAGTGTGCTTACAAATAATTGTGTTTACTTTCTTATTTTTAAGGATTTTTTTTTTTTGCAGAACATTATAAAACGTCTTTTTCACGTATTATTTTACATTGGAAAAACACATTTTTACAGATTTTTGGTATCCCACCTGATGGCTGTGTATTCAGCGTTCTGGCCCCGCATGCCAAAGATACCTGGTACGAATCCCATCTTATTCATGGATGTTCGTTGTGGTTAGGAATCCACGTTAAGCTGTAGGTCCCGTCCTTAACCGTCATTGTGCATAAAAATAGCTCGTTGAGCGTACAAACCAACCAGGTTTTGGAAGTGGGGATAAAAAAAAATATTTTTGACCCCTCTGTTGGGGGACCACAGGGGTGGTCTTTTCCTTTTAGACTGAGAGGCGACTGTAATTTTTGGACCCCATCTAACATCATTCTGAATTTTTCATAGAAATTGGACAAAAGTGAGTAGATTACGAATCCACTGGTCTGCCGTGGCAAAAATGGCCGAAACTGGTCAAAAATCGACTTTTAATAAGTTGAACTAAATCCAATTGCCAAATGCGCCATAACTTGCCAAATAATGAGCATTTTCTTTTTATTTTGGTAACCCTTACTCTTTAATTTTCAATTAAGAAGGTTGCAGACGATTCGGATGTTTGGCTCGGAAAACTTGTATCTTTTAAATGTAAGCCAAATTGGCGACATCAGTTACGTCATCAGTGCCGTAATGTTTCTTGCCAATTTGGCTCATTTGTGAAAGATGCAAGTAAGCCATAGCCACACATCCGAATCGTCTGCAATCTTCTTAATTGAAAATTAAAGAGTGAGGGTTACCAAATAAAAAAAAATGCTCATTATTTGGCAAGTTATGGCGCATTTGGCAATTAGATTTAGTTCAACTTATTAAAAGTCGATTTTTAACCAGTTTCGGCCATTTTTGCCACGGCAGACCAGTGGATTCGTAATCTGCTCACTTTTCTCCAATTTCTATGAAAAACTCAGAATGATGTTCGATGGGGTCCAAAAATTGCAGTCGCCTCTCGGACTATTTGCTTTGCCCCGAATAGTTGGGGCCAATAGTCCTGACAAGATCTTTAATTTGGCGCAGTATGGTCCACGTGTTGCCCTTGCACCGTTAAACTCAAAACAACCAAGCAACCAACCGACCAACCAACCAACCAACCAACCAACCAACATCTTTAAAGTATTTGATATGTATCTTTACACGATTTGTAAAAATGTGATGTGGGTTTAAACTTTTCATTAAGACAGATGGGAGAAAAAATAAATAGCAGCTAACAATAATTATTACTTTTAATTACCCATTTGTAAACATAGGGAATTAAAGTATAGCATTCGGTAAAAAAAAAATCTATTTTGTGTTGCATTTCTCCACGTTTTTTAACATCTTGATTTCAAGAAAGTGGTCTAGAAAAAATTTTTGTGGTCAGCATAACTCCCAAACAAATTGACCTAGGATGTTCAATTTTGTGTGTATGAGTTAGTGGTGATCATAAGACCTACCATTAAGGTTTTCAACAAAATCACACATGCGCATAAGGTGGCTGCCATTGAAAAATTCCTGTTTTTCAATTATTTCTAAATAACGGCTTTACGATTTTGGTCAAAATCACTGTGGCAATGCCTCTTAAGGTGTTCTAAACATCTCCATCTCCGGAATTCCTGTTAAAATGCTTTAGTTGCAAAACGAATGCTTTCAACACAGAGTTCTCTTTTATTGAGCATAGCTCATCAACGATCATTCCCCCCCCCCCTCTCCTTAGTATTACTTATAAGAAAGGTTAATATAAGAACTATCGAAAATTATAACGCCAAAATCATTGTTTTGGCGGAGTTCTTTTTTTTTAAAAGACCCATATAAGAATTATCGAAAAAAATATCACCAAACTAGCTATTTTTTCTAAATGAATGATTTGAATATAAAAACGGTAAATGACACAAAACCACGTAATTATAATAGTGTAATTTGAAAGTTGTGTTATGTTCCGCACCCTTAGTGTTTACTTTCAATTACCCAAATAAAAGTATTGCCTTCAGTTAAAAAAAAAAAACACGAAATGGATGTCTATTTACGACCTTGGGATATTAAGTTTTTGTACTTTAGTGATAGTACAACTACAAAAAGTGGCGACAATCATCTGTATCAAGATTGCGCAAAAGTCTTCGTTTCAAGTAGAGCTAATTAGTAGTTAAATTTTAAATAATTTATTTCACTCTTTTACTGAATTACATGCTACTACATTCTGTTCGGAAAATCTGGTTGAATTCAATACACCGTGATGAAAGGAGACATATTCGTAGGAAATTCCAAACGAATTCAGGTTGTTTTCATATTATCTGGCGTCGTCAGCAACACGACGGCTATAGTGCGCCGAAACTTTCGTCATTAGATAAGCCAACATACATTTACAAACACCCATGCCAAACACGGGACTCGAACCTGCAACCTCGCGGTCTAGAGGCTAGCACGCTAACCACTATACCGTTTGGTCCTCCCAAACGAATTCAGGAAAATAGATTTTAAGTTATTTCAGATGAATTATGTCAGTGGCGGCCAGTACAGCCGGGCTGCATCTAAATTTATTAATTCAAAACTGAAATTATTTATTTTACAATTTTCTAAAATGAAGATTCATTTCTATGGTAAGTGAAAAAAAAAAAAAAAAAAAAAAATCCGATAAACGGCAATGTTCTTGCCTGAATAATTCACGAGAAAAAACCCGCTTCCAATCAAAGTGATCTTCCTCCGAACACAGCAGCCGTGTTTCCTAAAATGTGTTTCGAGCAGCCATGTTGCCATGGTAACCAATGTAAAGCAATAGAAGCCCTCTAACCAATGAAATAGCAGTGCTGCCGATCAAGTATTATTTCTAACTTCGGCTGCCCTTGAGAATTCGATGAGCTGATTGGCTCAGCACATGAGAATCTGCGTGGGTGGGATGAGTGTGTTATCAAAACAACGCCATTTTATAACGACATCATTGACTGATTCGCAAGTTCAAAAGAAAGAAGGATTGAATTTGTTTTAAAAAAATAAGTGTTTATTTCTCATCTTATTCCTTTTATAAAAATTGAATGGAAACTTTTATTTGAGTTTGAGTATTAAAGATTATTAAGATTAAAGACTTAGCGTTCATGAATGATTGTGAAAAGTGTGTGGTGTGTGTGTGGGGAGGGGGGTGGGGACGCATGTTTACTAGCATTTTCGATCACAGGCCGCCACTGATTTATGTTACAGTTTTTAACACATTCACACATTTGAAATAGTTATCTTAGTTATAGTTGTCTTAGAAAATCGCGAACAGTTTTATCCTGCATTTTACTCATATCAACACGGACACAAATCAAAATATACTTTTATATTTACGTATTAACACGTTGACTGCCATATGAGTTGCATTCAACTTACACCACTGGTTCAAAATCTTCTCCAATCAACGCGTCGACGAGTGCTGTGGTTGGGTGGTTTGATAACTTTGGCGCAAGGGCAACACGTGGTTCATACTGCGCCAAAGAAATTAGTGAACATCAATTTAAAATTTAAGAAACAAAGTATCGGAAAAATAAATTTAAAAGTCAAAGTTGAAATATTTTAGTGGGTGAAAGCATTCAGCAAAAAATGACTCGTGGTCTGCCAAACCGCATACAGCAGCTAATGGTTAAGGTATACATATACAATTGAGATTATTTTCTTTAGTTTTTAGGTTATAATTTCAAACTTTTTGGCAGTATATCAGAATTAAAAATGATGCATTTTTATGTATAAACTTTTTTTTCCGTCAATTTTTTTAATCAGCTAATTGCAATTAAAGTGATTAATTAGGACATTATTAGAACATACATAAATAAACTTGTAATTAACTTAGAGGTATTTTTATTGCAAATAAGAGATATTATATTGACGCATGTTCCTATGGAGAATTTTGAATTTGACTTCAATATTTATTTAATTATAAGTTTTAAAATAAAAAAAAATTAAAAAATGCATAGTTTTTAACACAAAATTAAGATTAAAATATGCATAAATTTTTTTTATAACAATATGTATTAGATTCTCCATAGAAAACACATTCACAACTATTTTCTACTAAACAAAATTAGAATTTTGTAAATCGGACCATTTATTATGAAGTTATGACCGTTGGCGTAAAGTCACATAACACCAAAATGTCATTCTTCAGAAAACGCGTTTAAAGTCTGCTACACTAATGAACGTGATACAAAATAGGTTCACAAAACCTACTATAATTTAAAAAGTAATTTGAGTCTTAGAAACAATATGATATCATTTTAATGGTAATGGATTCGGGGATATTTTATAACCAAAAAACAAAAACACAGAATCGAGTCAAATATCGCGATTCCTAATGTATATGTATACCTTTAATCAAATTGACTCTTAAGACCGCAATCGTGCCGAAATTCAGTGGCAGTCAACATGTTAATATATGATGAATACACTTTGATGTTTACTATAACAGTACATAAAAATAGTATTTGTAAATAAGCAATTGTTTTACCTATGTATTGCATATGTATATGTTACCCATGCATTTTATTGGTAATTCAATTCAACAACTGTTTTAAAAGATTGTTGTTTTAACGTTTGTTATGCCGCTGGTTTTGTTGCATATTGTAATCGATCTTTGATTTATAGTATTCTTCCAGCAAGTGATATTGAGAAACATTAATATGATTGATGTTTAAAAACAAATTTGATGCCATAAATGTTATGTAATTTATTTAAAATTAAGAAATATGTTTATACGAACAAAAAAATTCTCTTAAACAAGAGATTAAATATTCCATTTAGTTCTTAAATCTCCATTAATAAAACCTATTACTCGCAGAAGTTTTCTTAAAAGCCACAAAACCAAATGTTTTTGAATAAAATCATAAAATCTAAGTACTTCGCTTAACTCCCCAAACAGTATAAATCAAGAAGCACTTCGCACACAATCAGTGTTCAATAATAATAACTTAAAATAAAGTTCCATTTATTAAAACAATGCGTTATCGAAATTCCAAACAATTAATCTCAAACTACTGCTGCCATCTTAGAAAATAAAATTATAAAACAAAAACTTCACGTCGAACTTAAAGGGCGGGAATTAAACTCGAAAACTTACTTTTGTTAACATAACTCAATTTATTGATGACTAAGAACAAGTTTGCGTGTACTTTTAAAACAATCCTCAAAAAGCTCCGAAATAAAAAGTTCCATTTGTGGGGGAAAAAAGGCTTACGAATTCAAATTCATTAAAAATCATATTTTACGCCGGTGCCCTCAATGTTTATCGTTTTTCTCGAAGGAAAAAAAAAAAGAACATTTGATTAAAACATTTACATGGAACATCTTATTCCATCACGCTCTCATTCGAACAAAATATCATAAAAACGAAACAACAGTTGTTCACTTAAGACTTAAAAAGATCAGAAATATGATTCGAAAAACGGCGTTTCCTCCCCCCCCCCCCCAACTGATGATTTAAGAACATAGATGTTTAAATGTCTTAAAACAAAATCCCTAGCCCACCGACTCTATGCGGTTACAAAAAACAAAAGAACATAAAAAGAAAAAAAAGCGAAACAAAAAAACCAAGGCAAACTAATATATAGTCAAACAAATGTACATTCCTTCTTTGCATGTATGTATTTTTCCATGTCTCATCCCCTTTTTTATAATAAATTTTGCTTCCGTTTCAAAGAAGTTTCTTTCTTTTTTTATTATTTTATTTTTTTGTTTCCCTAAATATGTCTTTCTCGAAGCAGTGTGAATGAATTTGCATCGGAGAACATAACTAATCCTTTTGTAGCATTCGAATTTTTTCCTCCCCCCCCTCCCCCTTTCTCCCCACTTACTTAAACCTTGATTTTAACATAAAACTCGTCTAGATTCTAATGACATTTGCACAAAGCTTTTGCCGCGTTTAGGATTATTGAAAGCAAACGTGGAAGGGCGTACAAAACGGTCCCCTTCTGCTTAAGTCATTAATAAAAAGCAAAAACAGACGAGAAGCTGAGTTAGCAAACTGAAGGGAAGAGACAAGAACTACACGACTCTAGCGCCTCCTGGTCGCATATTTATTCATTACAGATGTATTTTTCCCTCTTTCTGTTTCATCGTCTGCTCTTTTTTTTTTTAGTTCATTCTCCATCTCAACTCCACTCTTTCCCCATTATCAACACGAAAATCTTATAATCGATTAAACTGAATGCAAAATAACCTTCGCGTTTATTTTAATCGATTAAAATACGGTGGAGAAGGGGGGCTATTTCGTCTGATCGATTAAAAATACAAACATACGACGCAGAAAAAAAAAAAAATCCCTAAAATTATTTGATGATGACGAATACGTTCCTTGAAGTGAAGTGAAAAAAGTTTAAAAGTTTTGCTAAGTCTTTATTTTCATTCGCAAGTGAATGGGAGGGTTTATATTGAAGCGATCTTACCCCCCCCCCCTACTCTTTTTATACATGTCCGAGCAAATTCACAAAAATGTTTTAATGACTTTATTTTTTTTACTTTTAGGGTCTTTTTTCATCAACATATTTTCAACTAGATCTTGCTCATCTTTCAGGGATGAGTCAGCTAAAATAAAATACCCACTTGTATTCATCACATAAAATGCCTGTGTACTTTACTTAAGTATTGAAAACTTTCTAATTCAACTTCGAGTATTACGTGTTTTAATCTTTTTTTTTTTTTTTTTTTTTAATGTTATGCATGCATTTTTATTGCAATTCTTCAAAAAAAAAAAAAAAAACGGGAAAAAAAACTGAAGAAAATTTTTACTTAATAAGTGCTTAAATAAATGTAATCGACGGGGTAAAAAATCTGAGCTTGAATTAGCAAAATCAACAGATTTTTATCATTTGATTTTTAATCGTGGAAAAAATCGTCAAAACTCACAAAATACTAATTTTATATTTTTCTTAAACCTACTGGATGTTCGACTCAATGTCCATTTTTCAACATTTTCTTAAATCTATTAAAAATTGGTAATGAGGTGACTTATATAACTCATAAAAACAAAGTATTTGTTTTTATATAAATTCTTTATATTCATTGCTAATTTTTATATTCATTAACAAAGCGCCGTTTCTGTTGCCAGCGTGTGCTTGGTGTTGGCATCTAATTTTAAATACTAAAAACATATCTATCAGCAAAATATGCGGTAAAGTAAATTTTCGAAGTTTATTCATTAAAATGAATGAGAAATTAAGCGTTCACATCTAGATAACTTTTATTTGTTCTGGTTAAAACAATTTTATTATTTATTTAGTAAAATAATTTTGAAAACATGAAAGAGTTTCTTCAATGTTCAATGATCGGTTAAATAGGATTATTAGTACTTCAAAACGAGTACAGCAACGTGTGTAAAAGCTACCTTTTAATGACAGTGACAACCATCAAAATGTGATAGAATGCATTGTCATCGACATCGAGTCTATCTGCCAAATTTCAGCACGATTAGATAACTACAAGTAGGTTAATTAGGCCTCCGCAGATTTGTCTGCCATCGACATACACAACCACCTGCACACACAAAATTGAATTTAATCTAATAGACTGAGAGGCGACTGCAATTTTTGGACCCCATCGAACATCATTCTGAATTTATTATAGAAATTGGAGAAAAGTTAGTAGATTACGAATCCACTGACTCTTAGTCACGAATTATAAATAAAATTTAAGTGTTAGTTTTTTAATGAATGGTTAAAATAATATTATTCGCTTAGTTGACAACAGTTATACATTACTTGTATTTTATTTCTGATAGGTATAAGATTCCTTAAGTTTCTTCAACAAGCTTAATTTGCGATTTTCTCTTTTCTATAGTGCTGCCTTCTACTGTATACTATCCCAACTTCGAAATATTTTTAGACTTTCTGATATTCTTAAATCGTATATATTTTCTTCGATTTTTTGTGCCGATGGCGGCGGAATCTACGGAGTCCTAATTAATCCCCTTGCCGTCATCCAATCGAACTGAAACTTGGCAGATAGATTCGATGTCGATGACAATGAATTTGGTCAAATTTTGGGGCTGTAACTGTCACTAAATGGTCACTTTTACTGAATACTAATAACCAACTTGTCGTCATCCAATCGGGCTAAAATAGCATTCAACCGACCATTGAAGAACCTCTTTCCTATTGTCAAAATTTGTTTTATTAAATAAATAATAAAATTGTTTGAATCAGAATAAATAAAATATACTTGGATGTGAGTGCAAAAATTTACATTCATTTTTAATGAAGAAATTTTGAAAAGTAGCTTACCGCATATTTTATTGATAGAGGTGTTTTTAATATTTAAAACTAGATGCCAACACCAAGCACACACTAGCAACAGAAACGGTGCTTTGTTAATGAATATAAATATTGGCAATGCATATAACGGAGTTATATTAAACACTTTTTATGGGTTATATTATTAATAAATTTTGAAACGTAGTTTGTCCCATACGTTGACACATAAAAGTCTATGTGACACAGAATCGGTGCTATGTTAATTAATATAAAAGATTTATATTATTAACACGTTGACACAGAAGTCTATGTGACACATAAGTCTATGTGACACAGAATCGGTATTATGTTAATTAATATAAAAGATTTATATTATTAACACGTTGACACAGAAGTTTATGTGACACAGAAGTCTATGTGACACTATGTGACACAGAATCGGTGCTATGTTAATTAATATAAAAGATTTATATTATTAACACGTTGACACAGAAGTTTATGTGACACAGAAGTCTATGTGACACAGAATCGGTGCTATGTTAATTAATATAAAAGATTTATATTATTAACACGTTGACACAGAAGTCTATGTGACACAGAAGTCTATGTGACACAGAATCGGTATTATGTTAATTAATATAAAAGATTTATATTATTAACACGTTGACACAGAAGTTTATGTGACACAGAAGTTTATGTGACACTATGTGACACAGAATCGGTGCTATGTTAATTAATATAAAATATTTATATTATTAACACGTTGACACAGAAGTCTATGTGACACAGAAGTCTATGTGACACAGAATCGGTATTATGTTAATTAATATAAAAGATTTATATTATTAACACGTTGACACAGAAGTTTATGTGACACAGAAGTCTATGTGACACTATGTGACACAGAATCGGTGCTATGTTAATTAATATAAAAGATTTATATTATTAACACGTTGACACAGAAGTCTATGTGACACAGAAGTCTATGTGACACAGAATCGGTATTATGTTAATTAATATAAAAGATTTATATTATCAACACGTTGACACAAAAGTTTATGTGACACAGAAGTCTATGTGACACTATGTGACACAGAATCGGTGCTATGTTAATTAATATAAAAGATTTATATTATTAACACGTTGACACAGAAGTCTATGTGACACAGAAGTCTATGTGACACAGAAGTCTATGTGACACAGAAGTCTATGTGACACAGAAGTCTATGTGACACAGAATCGGTATTATGTTAATTAATATAAAAGATTTATATTATTAACACGTTGACACAGAAGTTTATGTGACACAGAAGTCTATGTGACACTATGTGACACAAAATCGGTGCTATGTTAATTAATATAAAATATTTATATTATTAACACGTTGACACAGAAGTCTATGTGACACAGAATCGGTATTATGTTAATTAATATAAAAGATTTATATTATTAACACGTTGACACAGAAGTTTATGTGACACAGAAGTCTATGTGACACTATGTGACACAAAATCGGTGCTATGTTAATTAATATAAAAGATTTATATTATTAACACGTTGACACAGAAGTCTATGTGACACAGAATCGGTGCTATGTTAATTAATATAAAAGATTTATATTATTAACACGTTGACACAGAAGTCTATGTGACACAGAAGTCTATGTGACACAGAATCGGTATTATGTTAATTAATATAAAAGATTTATATTATCAACACGTTGACACAGAAGTTTATGTGACACAGAAGTCTATGTGACACTATGTGACACAGAATCGGTGCTATGTTAATTAATATAAAAGATTTATATTATTAACACGTTGACACAGAAGTCTATGTGACACAGAAGTCTATGTGACACAGAATCGGTATTATGTTAATTAATATAAAAGATTTATATTATTAACACGTTGACACAGAAGTTTATGTGACACTATGTGACACAAAATCGGTGCTATGTTAATTAATATAAAAGATTTATATTATTAACACGTTGACACAGAAGTCTATGTGACACAGAAGTCTTTGTGACACAGAATCGGTATTATGTTAATTAATATAAAAGATTTATATTATTAACACGTTGACACAGAAGTTTATGTGACACAGAAGTCTATGTGACACTATGTGACACAGAATCGGTGCTATGTTAATTAATATAAAAGATTTATATTATTAACACGTTGACACAGAAGTCTATGTGACACAGAAGTCTATGTGACACAGAATCGGTATTATGTTAATTAATATAAAAGATTTATATTATTAACACGTTGACACAGAAGTTTATGTGATACAGAAGTCTATGTGACACTATGTGACACAGAATCGGTGCTATGTTAATTAATATAAAAGATTTATATTATTAACACGTTGACACAGAAGTCTATGTGACACAGAATCGGTATTATGTTAATTAATATAAAAGATTTATATTATTAACACGTTGACACAGAAGTTTATGTGACACAGAAGTCTATGTGACACTATGTGACACAGAATCGGTGCTATGTTAATTAATATAAAAGATTTATATTATTAACACGTTGACACAGAAGTTTATGTGACACAGAAGTCTATGTGACACAGAATCGGTATTATGTTAATTAATATAAAAGATTTATATTATTAACACGTTGACACAGAAGTCTATGTGACACAGAAGTCTATGTGACACAGAATCGGTATTATGTTAATTAATATAAAAGATTTATATTATTAACACGTTGACACAGAAGTTTGTGTGACACAGAAGTCTATGTGACACTATGTGACATAGAATCGGTGCTATGTTAATTAATATAAAAGATTTATATTATTAACACGTTGACACAGAAGTCTATGTGACACATAAGTCTATGTGACACAGAATCGGTATTAAGTTAATTAATATAAAAGATTTATATTATTAACACTTTGACACAGAAGTTTATGTGACACAGAAGTCTATGTGACACTATGTGACACAGAATCGGTGCTATGTTAATTAATATAAAAGATTTATATTATACCTCGTAAAAACAAAGTTTATATTTTATTAACCAACACTAAAGATGTATATTTGTTGGCAATTGTTGTACAATTGACAATTTTATTCGCAACAGGAAACTCTTTCTTATTGCAATGTTTTTTTTTTTAATAAATAAATAATAAAATTGTTTGTGAGTGCGTAATTGGATGTGAGTGTTTAAATGTACGTTCATTTTTAATAAATAAATTTTGGAAACGTAATTTGCCGATAAAAATGTTTTTGATATTTAAAATTGGATGCACACGCTGTTTACAGAATTAACGCTGCGTTAAAGAACATAAAAATTGGCTATGCATATAAAAGATTTTTATTAAAAACTTTATTTTTATGGGTTATATTATTAACTTCTATCTTCAAACAAAGCACATAATGTGAATTTGCAAAATAAACTATTTTTTAGAAGCAGAGAACTTAGCCCTTAGATTGGTATATAATTTGTCAATTTTGTTTTTGTATAAAGGAAGATAAAGATATCGTATCAAAACAAAACACCATCCTTAAATAATATATGGAATTTTGTAATTTCGATTACCCGTATTGTTGTCAACTAAGTGACCAATATTATTTTAACAATTAAACAAAAAACTAAAACTTAAATTTTATTTATAAATCGTGACTAAGGACCTGTGTTTTTGAGAAAAACATTAACACAATAATCAACAAACGATCACTAACACTTAAATGAGGTATTATTTTAAAGAAGTTATACCCTGGTGTTAATCCAGAACCGCATTCAAATTCGTCTCTTAATGGATTTTTAATCCATTCGCTGCTTTATTTGGCCAGAAAATATTTCCATAGGATGAGTTTTTCTCTTGATCGTCTGCAAAAGCTTTTTGGAATCGTTTGGCAAATAAATTTTTCCTGTTTCTTGCTTTATCTTTAGAAGTATCTTTGTTTCTTAGATTTGTTTTTAATTCCTTGAGAATTGATGTTTTTAAATTTTTATTGAAATACGGTTTTGAAAAACTGTTTAGTTGATAAATTAAATTATCAAGAAGACTACCCTTTTTTAATTAAATTTTTCGAATAATCTTAAATGCATTTTGTAATTCTAGAAAAAATCCATTTTTTTTTTATTGTAGACAAAATTTAATTAAGTAGTTTATGAACTTCAAAGCACTATACATATATGATAGATGTTTTTGTCAACTTAAAATATTTTTTTATTTTATTATTTTATTAGAATTACCATCAGCTTAAGTTTCTTGACATGAATAACACTTTTAGAAAAATTGCACTCTACAGCTATAAAAGTTTTTTAAATTGGTTCATTCAATATCTCGTTTAAAGACAAGAAATTATCTATACTAATACACTGAAAATGTTTGTAAGATATTTGTTATGCTCATATTTAACTGTATATTTCTCTTTCGTTATGAACTATACCAAACACTCTTAATTATCATAAAGTACGAAAAAAAAAAATTAAAATAATTTAAATTAGATTATTAATGAAGATGGTGTTTACTAAACATTCAATATTAATTTCTTAAGTAAGAAATTTTAAAATATTAAAATAACCTTTTTTTAATGTACAAAATAAAAAGAAATAACATAACTTATACAAAAAAAAATCAAAATCTGATAATAGGCTAGATATTTTATGTGGTTGATTTGTGGTTTCATTTTTATTAGAAAGATGGCTAAATTAAAGTTTTGTGGTTTCTGTTAATTGATTTTTACGCTATATCTATGTTGTACATAAACTTTTAACTGGAAAGATTAAAAATAACCATTTTCCCAAGACTAATATTACAAATATTTTTATTCAAGTAAAGTTAACTTCGGTAAAACTGATTTATAAATAATTGTTCATTCAAACAAGTTATCCTTACTCAAAAAAATAATTAATAGTTATTTGTTAAATATTAATTTGATTTCTCTGCATCCCTTAACATTCCTTTTAAATTTACTTATGCATTTTATTTATGCTTTATATTGAAAACCACCTAAAATAAACTTTTGAACTTTCGGCAGTGACCAAATTTAAAATAATTGAATTGCAGGTATTTGAAAACACCGAAGACTTATATTAAATTGTTGTTTTTAAACGACGGTGTTTCTATTGCTTAATTTATCTATATTCGGCAAGCCTTCAACTTCCACGAAGGTGTTTTAAAGAGTTTCCGCCAACAAATACAATGATGATTTAGCCGAAAAGCCATGATACACACTTCTTTTTTTCTTTTGAAGCCCGCCTTGTCGGGAAAGTTCCAAGTACACCCGAATTCGCGGTCGCGCTTTATAACTTCCAATGAGAAACTATTCGGTTTATATGTTTTGTTACCAAACAAAGCCGCTGTAACTTTCGGAGAAATCAATTCTATTGTTAACGAAAATGCACTTTGTTTAAGTTTTCTTGAGCGTTTACGTTTTGAGTTCAATTTAAGAAAATAATATGTTGCTCCTTTTTAAAAGTATAGTTAGGTATAGATTTTAATGGGAATTGAAAGAAGAGTTCATCGAATGTCGCTGTAAGTTGGCGGGATTAGAGTTTGATTACTACTAATTGAAGACGTGGAAGAGGCTCTTACCATCAAATAACCAATTAAGCTGTTTAATTTGTATTTGCGGTAATTTATGGGGAATGGTTTATAGTAAGTAAATGGTATAATAAATAATGGTGTACTGAATAGTTTTTGCTGGGCTTTTGACATTCTGGATTTATAATATTTTTTTTTCGGTTAACTGAATTGGTGAGTTGCGCTGACCAACAAATTACTAATTTAGCAAATTCATTTATTTTTGTGGTAATTTCTAATGAAGGATTTACTAAATTTTTTGGGATTTCGAAAGTCTAGATGTACAATATTTTTTTTCTTCGATTCATTGAATTGGTGGGGTGCTTTAACCACCAAATTATTAATTTAGATAATTCATTTATTTTTGTGGTAATTTGTAATGAAGGACTTACTAAATTTTTCTGGGATTTTGAAAGTCTAGATGTGCAATCTTTTTTTTTTTTTTTTTTTTTCGATTCATTGAATTGGTGGGGTGCTTTAACCACCAAATTGTTAATTTAGATAATTCATTTATTTTTGTGGTAATTTGTAATCAATGATATACTCAATTTTTCTGAGTTTTCGCAAATCCAAATTTACAGACTTTTTTTGTATGATTAAAATAACTGAATTAGTAGAGGGCTTTAGCCACCTAATTACCAATTTAGCTACTTCATGTGTTGTGGAAGTTTATAATGAATTATTGCTAAATTCTGGGATTTGGAAAATCTAGATTTACAACCTTTTTTTTTTCGTGAACATGGAAATTTCTAATACAAATTAATTTTACGCCTTAGAGAAAAATCTATACAATTACATTCACCTGTGTTACCCTCTAATTTTATGTATATTCATAAGAAAACCAATCCTGTAAAACTGATGCATAACATTATTTAAATTTTCGTTGGCCTTATGCGAGTGAAATTAAATTGGGCCCCAAGTGTCAACATATTTAATGTGGACCGCAAGCCAGACAATAAAATTATATATTTATTGGCAAATTATGTAATTCAATTATTCAAACAATAAAAAGTAATTTAAATTACAAAGATGAATCTTCGTTATTTTTAGTTGCGAAATCAATGTTAAAGGGTGGTCCATCAGGGGTCGATTATAAAAAGTAGAATATTTCGAAAATACAGAATACAGAAACAACTGTTTGTCTACGAAAGAATGTTTATTAAAGAAGAAACACATACAAAAAATTAGATGGCTTGACGAACTTTGCATGCATCATATGTTTGCATGCAAATGCGCTTCCACAGATGCGGTTCATCGGGATGTTGATGATTGCTGGCATGTTCAACTCACGATGTCTGCGCTTGACGATTGTCCAGAATCGTTCAATCGGATGAAGCTGAGGTTCCTTCGGTGGGTTGTCCACTTTAGCAACGAGCTCGATTCACTCCTCCCTCAGTCAATGAAGCACAACGTTGAGAAAATATGACCTGGCAAGATCAGGTCAAAACAGAACTGGTCTTTGACCTTTCTTCTTGATCAGGAACTGGAGTAAGCGCTTCTCGGTACACTCTTTCGAGTAGATCTGGGCGTTGAAAGGGAAGTTAATCGTAAAGAGCTTGCAAGTCTCCATCTTCTACTATAGACTGTGTACCGTCATTAAGATCTCCATTTCCATGAAAAAGGATTTTTATTTTCCACACACACATGAATAACGGGACAAGGCACAATCCACACAACAAACACGAAACATTTAAAATTTAAGAGAAACAAATATAGAGATATGAAGTTTAGCCATCTTTTCTTCCAGTCCGAGTCGTCTCGTCTGTCTTCTCCAAAACCAAAACAGACACTCCAAAACTCTCAGCAGCGCCACTCGGCGAGATAAAACTAAGTTCTCTGTGATGTTACAACTGTCAAACCATGAACTTTCCTTCAAACTTGCCAAAATGATTTTCTCTTGCGCTGGTGTCTCTTCTTCCTCGTCTTTCGAGTAAAACTGGTCAAAAGGCCCTTGAGTTGGATCCTTCGACACTTAAGTCTTGTCGTCCGAAATGAAGAAGAAATGTCTTCCACTGGAGATGCTGTCCTCTTTTTGAACCTTTCCTGCTGATCTTCAATGTATTTAGGCTGCTTCTGTTCCTTCCTTCTCTTTAGTCCCGAATTCTGTTTCAATCTTTGGATTTCGTCATTTTAAGCTCAGAAGCCGATCCACGCCAACACCACCGATATGAAAAGCCTCTGCACGGGTTACCGCTTTTAAATATATGACGTCGTTAAGGACTACGAACTTCTTCCATACTGGTAACCATTTGCAGCGTTCGCCACTAACTTTTAAAAGGCGGACTTAAGTTTCAGCTTTTTGCGGGCCGGATATACCAATATGCCTATCTTTAATTATTATTAAACTAAAAAAAATATGGATTTTTTTTTTATTTTAATAAAATTGTAATTAATATTTGATATTTTTTTTCTTTCAAATAATTAAAAATTATAATTTACATTATTAGTACCCATCAAAGTCTAAAAAACTATTGTTGTTTCAACGTGACAATGCTACTTGATCTAACTTTGAATAAAAGTATTTAAAGTATACTTCCAGATTACTCCGTTTTAGTTGATATCAATATGATACAATGGCGGTCGAAATCTTTCAGTTTATTTCATGATAGAGTTGATGTCTGTTGCGGTATTTATTGTAGCCAATCTTACTAAATTGTCCAAATGATATTCTATTAAGTTATTCCTGTATTTATTCTTCATAAAAACCATCTTGCCGGGAGCTTCTTCATATAATATCTTCGGGCACGTAGTGGAGAACTCTGTTCTACATAGTTAACACATACTATTTCGGATAAATTACAATTATGTAAAAGTCCATACCCTGAGATTTGATTCTTTTTTATCTTCTGTGGTGCCGAATGGCTGCAGAAAAATCGGTCGCGGGCCAAATCTGGCCCGCTGGCCGCGGTTGGCTAACTCAGATTTAGAAGAAGATATCTTGACGAGTTGGCGATAAATGGTTTGGCGACTTTTTACATGCTTGTGATTCATCAAGATCTATTTTGGAGCATAACTCTGGCGTACGATGGACTACTCTAGTGACGTCACTCAGTCAGTAAATAGGCTTTCTTATATAGGAGCTGTTACCCACTCTCTGGCTTGGTTTCTTAAGTACTTTTCAATGTAATGATGGAGTGTTGATACACACTGGATGACCTGGAATCGTTTGATAGGTTTCTCTACCTTTACCAGTGTATCATTTCAACACTTAGTTAACTGTCCTCTCTGGTAAATTTTTTTTAAACTTTACTACAGTAAACATAATTTTAAGTTTTCATTAAGATTCGTTGAATTTTCCTCCGATATCTTTATTAATTTTCAGTTATTGGAGGATACTGCCTATATTCTTGTGTAAATGTACTTAAATCATTGCTGTAATAAAAATTTTAATCACTTAATAAAATATTTTGAAATCGTTTGGTCAATCAAAATATGTTTTCTGTATACTTCTACGATACTACTATATTCCAGCTTTTTTTTTCAATTCTCCCTGTAAAATATAGATAAACTGGAGGAGGCTGATTTAATTTTAATATAAACTTCGACCCTTTTTGAACTAATTCATAGGAAATTAGACTAACTTCGTGCATTTGAAAATCCTATTAAAACAGATTTTATTTTGTATGTAACATATGTTTATGATATTGTATGTATATGATAAAACAAATCAAAATTTAAAAAAATAATAATTTTATTCGTTGATGTTGGAATATGAACGGGTTAAATATGTATTAAGTATTTTTAAATTGTTCAAGTGACTTTAATGTGTAATTCAATATTTAATAAGTAGCTGATTCAGTTTACCACTTATTAGTTTAATTTTTACAATTAGTGCTTTTCCTTAAATTCTTCTTAAATTCCAAAATTCTTCAGTTTTGCTTAGAATTAAATAAAATTTGGCACAAACATAGAGGATATGACTTGTAAGACAACAACAAAATTTGAACAGACAATATAAAATAGATAGTAAATTATTGCGAAAAATACATTAAAATAATATAAAATTTTAACTTTTTTCAAAATGCTCCTCGCGACACAATATTTTAACGAACTTGAAAGAAAAATTTAAAGTTGTTCATCAATATGTTGTAAACATTTTCACTTATGCTTTTATCTTTAGGTGCTATAGTTGAACAGAAACAAAATTTATAACTTTGTGCTAGGGATTTTTCAATAAAAAATACACATATTTTGGCTTTCCAACATGAAAAAAAATAAAAAAATTTGTGACATAAAAAAGCATGCGTGTATCACTTTATAGTACATTACAAATTATTTTTACCAAAAATTAGGTGGTTTTATCAAAAAATGAATCGAAAGGAGCTTTTTGAATAAGCGTAAAATGAATAAAAAGCGAAGCTGAGAAAAACGCATTTTTAGCTTTTGCCAACAAGTGCGCAATTCATTAAAATAGTTAGCTAAAATAAAGATTTCACCATTTAAAATCATCGGATTTCAAAAATTCAAACGCGAAATTAAAGCTAGTGACGCCAGCAATTTTTATAGAAAAAAAAACAAAAAAAAACGTCATTTTGGTAATATTTTTGTAGTTTCAGTGTCCTATGTCCCCTTAAGGAAAGTAGAAGTTTAAGAATGTCAGAAAATATATTTTGAGATCATTCCTGTAAAAAAAAAATCAAATATTTTTGAATTCAAGAGAGCAAAAAGTTTTCATTTCGTTAAAGTTAGAAGTATTTAAAAAAGAAAAATAAGAACACGTTGCTCCTCAATTTGTAGTTTTGTTTTCAACTTTAACGGTCGACCTCTTAAAATAGCAATTTTAGATATGTAACGAAGATTTAGTCAAAGACTACTATAGAGAGGATTCCCATGATTCGAATCCGGCACCTTTGGAATGCGAGGTCAGAGCTCTAACTCCACAGCCATCTGGTTGGCCTAACTTTGAAATGACTTATCTGCGAAATAATGAAATACAGAAACAGGAGACAAGTGCCGTGTTGGATAGATAGGTATAGAAATTCGTGTCTTCATTTGCTTTACCGATAACAGCCATCTTCATTCAGATTGATTAGTCAATAAAAAAAATTGTTTAAGGATAGGGTATTGAAAACCTGTCTGTGCTCTCTTCAAAATATCATTGCATTCTGTAAAAGTTTACTTTTGGGCTGCTCTATCCAGTAAAGGTATCTTTGCTATGAGAGAAACGATAAAGCTCATTCCAATATATTCTGATTTTAGAACAATTTGTTACCGCATTTCAGTATTCAACCCAATTTTTCAAACCGGTGCATTTAAAATTCCGTACTTGTTGGTCACTGGTCTCTTCTTTCTGTCTCTGACTGTTTTTTAACTATGTCATTTCAAAGTTAAGAGTCCTTTCTGAAATCCTCTATATATTTCGTATTTAGTTATGGCCTAAACGTTTACTAACTGATCTACCCTTTGCACTGCGCTGTCTCCTTTCAGGGGACAGCCGACCAAACGGTATAGTGGTTAGTGTGCTGGCTTCTAGACCGTGAGGTTGCGGGTTCGAGTCCCGTGTTGGCATGGATGTTTGTAAATGTATGTTGGCTTGCCTAATGACGAAATGTTTCGGCGCATTATAGCCCTCGTGTTGCGCCAGATAATCTGAATACAACCAACCTTTCAGAGGACATCGTAATTCTAGCATATCACTTGGATGTCCCCTCTCTGGTAACATTAAAGTTTATTAGTGTTTTTGAGAAATGCATGTTTCCCTGAAGTATTCCCTTGAAATGACACAAGAAATCAAATATGGTAAAATTACTAAGAAATACAGGGTTATTCAAAATTCCCTCCCGGATATCGAAGCAAAGACTGGACTTTTCGGCAGGAACTGGACTAGCGTATTGATGTATGCCGTGTGACCAAGGGCTCACACAAAGAACACTTTTAAGACATTTAAATAAAACTTGAATTGTCTCTGTATTCTTTCAAATGTTCTCATTTGCTGTTAGTCTTAGTTTTTTTACTATAGCGCTTCGAAATCCGGGAGGGAATTCTGAATAACCCTGTAAATGAAAAATGTCAGAAGAGAACCTGAGAAGTATGCTCACAACAGTCCGAGCACTTCTCTGCGTCACTTGAAAGGAGCGATAAAGAGAGTTTGTAGATGGTTTGATTTGTTGAAATTTACTGGCCCAAGGGCAACCTTAAGTTTCAACATTTATCATACAGTACAAAATTATAAAAAATAAAATATTGATTTTTTTTTTTTTGCAAATATATATTTCTCGATGTCAAATAATTCATAGTCCAATATCATTATAATACTTTACTCGGTTCCTGAACTACACTACATAATATGAGGGTTCGTAAATGCACGTTTCTGTCTCAAAGTGACGCTGATTAAGGTACTTGCTTACGTTCGGTTGGTTGTATTCAGATTATCTGGCGCCGTCAGCAACACGAGGGCTATAATGCGCCGAAACATTTCGTCATTTTAACAAACCAACATACATTTACAAACACCCATGCCAAACACGGGACTCGAACCCGCAACCTCGCGGTCTAGAAGCCAGCACGCTAACCACTATACCGTTTGGTCGGCCACTTACGTTCGGAGTACGTTTTAAAAAAAACTTTATGTACGAATATTTTAAGTGTCTTTTGTATATTTAGTACTACTATATATTAGTAATACCAGTGAAAAAAAATTATTATTATTATTTTTAAAAAATTGCAATTTCTTATGAAATTTAGATGAAATATTTCAAAAACTTAATAGTTTTCTATTTATCTTATTTTAAGTTTTTTATGAAATAAATTGTATATAACTAAACTATATGTTTATATCTAGGGCATATACTACATTAAGAAAAATATATTCATTAAAACTTTTTTTATGGATAGTCAAAAATAAGATCATGATTTTTTAACAATTTCACCTTGTTTTTATTTAAACTAAAAGTGGTATTTCATAAAATAACCATCCAATATCAATTTGTATAGCAGATGCACTAGAAAAAAAATCAACAAGAGAAGTACAAAAAAAATTATAATGATTCATGAATAATTTTTTGAGTTAGGACATTTCAAATTAACGATATTTGTGTAAAAATTAATTCCGAGAAAATGCATTTAAACTTTAAAACACTCAATTTCTATATAAACAATATTACTTACACACTTAAAATGCACCTTCTTCTTTTTCAATTTTTTTATTTATTAAAAAGAAGAAAATATTAATATGTAGAAGGAAATCCCTTTTTAATCGGCAACTTTTGTTTTTGATATGCTATTTCCGGTCATTTTCGGTTATAATTTACAGTTTTAGATCAGTTTCAAATTGTTATAACTTTTGATTGTTATCAACGCAGAGATAAAAAGTAGACAGTTTTAGAAACTTAAAAATTTGGGCTTAAATATTCACTATTAATATTTTTTTTGTTAAATTTCATCAAAATCCACCTTTTCAACGTAGGCAAGTACCTTAACCCACTGATGGTCATGTAAATGGGCGAAATTCCCCAGTTGTTTTCCCTGCAATAATTTTTAAATTATATTTCTAATTCAAATACATAATTTTTTTTAATTATTTTTTATTTATTTTGTTTTAGATAGGTTATAGACTATTATCCTAAAAAAAAATATCTAAAATATATCGTATTTTAACTTTTATTTATAAACTTAAAAATGTTGTGTATTGCTAGAAAAACTGGGGATCCTAAGACTTAATAAGACCTTAACCCACTGATGGTCATGGGAATGGGCGAAATTCCCCAGTTGTTTTCCCTGCAATAATTTTAAAATTATATTTCTAATTCAAATACATAATTTTTTTAAATTATTTTTTATTTATTTTGTTTTAGATAGGTTATAGACTATTATCCTAAAAAAAAAAATATCTAAAATATATCGTATTTTAACTTTTATTTATAAACTTAAAAATGTTGTGTATTGCTAGAAAAACTGGGGATCCTAAGACGTATATTTACGTGCATGACCGTCAATGGGTTTAAATGGTAGCTAACGTCCAAGAATGGTTCGGTGTGCAAAAGATTAAAAACGATTATCTGTTGTTGCTCTCTACCCTAAAACCACAAAATGCAGCTGGAGTAGTTTCATTTCAGAGCATATACAGCAGACACGAAAAGGACAATTGTTTAGGTCAAAAGAAAAGAAAGGGACATCAGAAGTTAAATGCCGTCAATCAGTGCAGCAGAGACACTACTCGTGGTTAAAGTGTCCACCAATAAAGGGTAAACACAGGACGGACCACAACAGAAGGGGGGGTGGCAACATTTTCACATCCGGGAAGTGCAAAATTGCTGTGACGTCAAGCCCGATGCACACTTTAAAAAGGATGTCATTATTTATAAAACGCGGCTCAAGACAACAATTTGTCCATCACCAAAGATATTTTCGCTGTTTCTCGTCGCTAGGGGCTGCTCGTTGCTTCTTTTGTTGTCCTCCTTTCTTTTGGTTTTGGAGTACCTCGTTGCTATTAAGTAATTGATTAAGCGGGTCGTTTTTTAAAAGTGGCATTAAAAAGTGACCGTTAACTGGAATGGAGATAAAAAAAAAAAAATGGGGCCTGGACACACCCTCTTATTGAGCGTGCTATATATGGGAGTCTAGGGGAGGAGAAGGGGGAGGGGGGGAGAGGGGGTTGACTCCAATTTGTTTAAAGTTCTGTGGAATGTCGGGTGATTTTATCACAAATGAAATTGCTAAAGTAATGTGGTTATATAGTAATAATTTTCTATATTTTTGGTAAATAATATTTTATATATTTTCTAGATCGTTTTTTTTTTCTTCTTTCAATTACCCATATGTTATCATAGCGTAATGAAATTATAGCATTCGATAAAAAAAAATTCAATTTTTTTTTTATATTTCTCCATGTGTTTTGAAACATCTTGATTTCAAAAAAGTGGTCTAGAAAAAATAATATGTGTGTCAGTGGGATGCACAACTCCTGAACAAATTGACCTAAGATGTTCAAATTTGGTGTGCGGGTTAATTGTGGCTATGGGACCTACCATTAATGTTTTTGTTAAAAGCGCGCATGCGCATAAGGTTGAATTATGAATTTCAGTCTGAAACGGCAGAAAAACAGTTCTAACGATTTTGATTAAAATCTCAGGGCTAATGCCTCTTTAGGTGTTCTAACAGTCCCTACCTCCGAAATTACCGTAGAAATGAGATAAAAGCGTGAAAAGTTGAAAAACGAGTGCCTTTAACACAGAGCTCTCTGCCCTTGAGCATCGCCCATCAACGATTATTTTTTTATGTTTGACGCACTAGAAAGGATAATGTAATGTAGATCGAATAACATCACCAATTTCGTTATCTTGGTGGGGTTTTTTTTGTTTTGTTTTTGCCAATGTAAAAATTATTGCCAAAAATATCGCCAAACTGGCCATTTTACATGGCTGAAAATATGAAAACTTTAAATAGCACAATATAAAATTTTAATGTAATAACCAATATCATACTGTAATTGAAAGTTGTGCGATGTTACACACCCCTAGTTCTTTTTATTTTTAAAAGATCCAATTTCTAAAGACGGGAAGTTACTTTGATTGTTGTGAGCAGTGATTTCTAGATGTAACTTCGCCGACCAAATGGTATAGTGGTTAGCGAGCTAGCTTCTGGACCGCGAGGTTGCGGGTTCGAGTCCCGTGTTAGGCATAGGTGCTTGTAAATGTATGTTGGCTTGTCTAATGACGAATGTTTTGGCGCATTATAGCCCTCGTGTTGCTGACGGCGCCAGATAATCTGAAAACAACCAACCAAGATCTGATTGGGTTATTTAGGAAATTTGTTAAAAATATGAATGCCTTATAAAACGGGTTAGAAGTTTATAAAAATATTTTTTTTTTTAATTTTGCTTTTCTTTTCATGGATAATTTGTTCAACTTTTTTTTTTTTTTTTTTAAAGTTTTCGCATAAGAAGAGTTAGTCACTTTTTATGTTGATCAACATTAAATGAAATTCTGTAAAATCCACTTTTTCATCTTTGGAAGATAAAATTTACATGAAAACAAATTCTAATTTAATCAAGGGGACTTTGTACCCTTCAAACTTTTTTTTATTTAATCCTTTAAAATTATAATTTTTTACATATTTGGAAGTATTACTAAGTAAAAATTAAATTTTATTAAAAAAAAGTTCACAGCTCTTCAAAATTTTAAATTTCAAAAAAAAATTCATCAAATTTCAAATTGTATCTTTTTTTTTTTCATTTTTTAGTAATTTTTCCTGATTATTATCATTATTTTTTAAAAATTTTCTTAGTAATCTACTCTAACTTTTTAGGCATCGGATTTAGAATAAGTAAAATAGTTTTCGAGAAAAACGATAATTACTGTACCTAAGGTAAAAAATACATAAAAAACGGGTATTTTTCAACATTTAAATTGCTAAAAAAAAGTTTTTGTTTTATTCAAAAATCCATGCCTATTTTTGTTAAATAGATATTAAAAATAACACAGAAAAAAATCTAGTCATTTCATTCATATTTAGTGAAATTTTAGTATTTTGAGTAAGGTGGGAATTTTAAAAATTACGAACTAAGAAAAATGCGTTCAAAACATCAAAGGAGCTATAGTAGCAATGCTAAATTCTCCATAAAAATATAGTTTTTCTGCAATTGCAATTATTGGATCAGCCCAAAAACTTTCCAAAATAAGGAAAAGGTTTCAAAGATTATAAGCACGCAAAATATATATATATATATATATATATATATATATATATATATATATATATATATATATATATATATATATATTATTATTATTATTATTATTTTTTATGAAAACAAGTATTACCAAGACCCCTTAATGTGTTTTTAAATAAGTTGGTATCTACTGACTTTCTATCTTAGAGATACGTGTATACAAACTTAATAAAGCAGTTGTCCTAGCTTGAATAATCGGCTGGTGTAATTTGGATTTGTTTTCATAAATTAATATACAAAACTATTTAAATATACGCATTTGTCATAAGTATTTTTAAGAAGATTAATTTTACTTCACTGTTTCCACAGTTTCCTTATTTCAATAGTAAAACTACTTGTCAATCACCGAAAAAACTTTCGAGATAAATTTTGGCTAGTAGCGCCATCTATTTGCTACTTGAGAAAACTAAAAATGAGCTGTAACAAAAAAGGGAGTTTCTTAAAAGTTTAATTTTCGCTAAGTAAATTGATTATATACAATTTATATAGTAAAGAAATTAATCTAAATGACCACTTGAAATCAAAAACTATTTAAATATAAATAACTCAATTGAATTTTTTTTTTAAGCTCAGAGTTTATATGAACATATTTTTGTACTTCTTTTTTTATTAAATCCTTTATATTAACTTTGATTTAGTATGTTTATCGATGGCGGGCAAATCTGCGGAGGCATAATTAATCCCCTTATCGGAAAGAATCGGGCTGAAACTTGGCAGGTAGATTCGATGTCGATGGTGGCAGGGGGGGGGGGGGTATGTATTTGGGGGATGTGACTGTCATTGAAAGGTCGCTTTTACTGAATACTAAGAAAATAACTTGCCCTCATAAAATCGTGTTGAAATAGCATTTAACCGATCTCTGAAAAAATTTCCTGTTCTAAAATTGTCTAAAAAAATAAATAAAGTTGTTTTAAAAAATAAATAAAATTGTTTTAAAAAATAAATAAAATTGTTTTAAAAAATAATTAAAATTGTTTTAAAAAATAAATAATAAAATTGTTTAAAAAAATAAATAATAAAATTGTTTAAAAAAATAAATAATAAAATTGTTTAAAAAAATAAATAATAAAATTGTTTTAAAAAATAAATAATAAAATTGTTTTAATCCGAATAAATAAAATATATTTGGATGTGAGTGCATACATTAGCATTCATTTTTAATAAATAAATTTTGAATAGTAGTTTACGGCATATCTTGCTGATAGAAATGTTTTTAATATTTAAAATTAGATGATGGTAACAGAAACGGCTGTTTGTTAATAAATATAAAAACTGGTGATGCATTTAAGAGATTTATATTAAATACTTTTTTATAGGTTATATTATTGGTTACTTATAATGATTCAGAATTATATACCAGCTTGATTAGCGTAACTTACTTTCTTGTATTATTCAAATTTTAAATGTTTTATTGACAATTTAAAATTAATGAGTTAAAAATGATCTAGTGATATTGCAACATTAGGAGTATTTGTAAAATGTGATACTGAAATAAACGATTTACAGACATTAATTTTGTGGATCCATGGTAAGTGCTTTATAAAAATTTAGTATTCATAGTGGGTTTTTGAATTGGGTCTTGCTCTTAATGAGTGTTCGAAAGAGTTAATTTACAACAATAACGAATCTAATTTCAGTTACTTAGTTTTCTATCAACATCCTCTAAATTTAGTTTTGGAAAATTATTTCCTGTTTATACACTGTCAGTGGCGGCCCCTGATCAAAAATGCTAGTGCAGCTGAAACATGCGGCTTCCCAAAATCCCCCCTCCCCCACACACATACACACACAAACTATACACAATCATGTACAATCAGACTTGAATTTTTTTTTTTTTTTTAAATTTTCATTTTAAAAAAAGGATTTTTTTTTGCACTTAAAAGTAAATCACTTGTTTGATTTCGGCGCGAAAACGACTCATTTGGCTCGAATCAAATGTGACGTCACTACACCAAAATCTCCCTCCCCCCCACATACACACACAAACTATACACAATCATGTACAATCAGACTTGAATTTTTTTTTTTTAAATTTTCATTTTAAAAAAAGGATTTTTTGCACTTAAAAGTAAATCACTTGTTAGATTTCTTTCGCGAAAACGACTCATTTGGCTCGAATCAAATGTGACGTCACTACACCAAAATCCCCCCCCTCCCCCACATACACACACAAACTATACACAATCATGTACAATCAGACTTGAATTTTTTTTTTTTAAATTTTCATTTTAAAAAAAGGATTTTTTGCACTTAAAAGTAAATCTCTTGATAGATTTCGGCGCGAAAACGACTCATTTGGCTCGAATCAAATGTGACGTCACTACACCAAAATCCCCCTCCCCCCCACATACACACACAAACTATACACAATCATGTACAATCAGACTTGAATTTTTTTTTTTTTTTTTTTTTTAAATTTTCATTTTAAAAAAAGGATTTTTTGCACTTAAAAGTAAATCACTTGTTAGATTTCTTTCGCGAAAACGACTCATTTGGCTCGAATCAAATGTGACGTCACTACACCAAAATCCCCCCCCTCCCCCACATACACACACAAACTATACACAATCATGTACAATCAGACTTGAATTTTTTTTTTTTTTTTTAAATTTTCATTTTAAAAAAAGGATTTTTTTTTGCACTTAAAAGTAAATCACTTGTTAGATTTCTTTCGCGAAAACGACTCATTTGGCTCGAATCAAATGTGACGTCACTACACCAAAATCCCCCCCCTCCCCCACATACACACACAAACTATACACAATCATGTACAATCAGACTTGAATTTTTTTTTTTTTTTTTTTTTAAATTTTCATTTTAAAAAAAGGATTTTTTTTTGCACTTAAAAGTAAATCACTTGTTTGATTTCGGCGCGAAAACGACTGATTTGGCTCGAATCAAATGTGACGTCACTACATCGGAAACAACTTGACTTGAAACGCAGCAGCGGAAACTAGTTTTTTAAGTTTCTCGCAAATCGCGCCAACCGGTACGGTTGGTTGAACTCCCGGCTGGGAGTGGAAAGGAAGGACTTTGTGAACTAGCACCTGCCTCCTCGTACATATGTGAGAGAACCACCTCTCTGGAACAGGTTGAAGTAAAAAAAAAGAACTAATAAAAAAAAAGTGGGAGATATCAAATCATTTCGGTGCAGAAGGAATTTTTTGAAGTGGACATTTCAATGCTTTCTCCGGATGACGAACCGGTATGGAATATGGCAATTGTATACCAAACGCTGATGCCAAACGCACATTAAATATTTGGCAGAAACCTCATGATAATCATAGAAACGAAAGGATGTTTTGACGTCACAGCTATAGCGGATCTTTTTGATCAGACTGGGTTTCAGAGCATTTTTAACTAGGACATTTATAACTAATTTTTTTCAAGAACTTTTGTTTGAATATTTGGAATCAGTAAGACATTTTTCATAAATATATACTAATTTCTCTCTTTTTTTAAAAAATGCGGGAATCTTTCATTATAAAATTTGAAACAAATGTCAACGATTACAAGCATGGATAAAGTAATAGAAAGCGACTGGAAGTTTAAATACCCCATCGAACATCATTCTGAATTTCTTACAGAATGTGTTGAAAAGTTAGTAGAATATGAATCTACTGGTCTGCCGTGGCAAAAATGGCCGAAACTGGTCGAAAATCGACTTTGAATAAGGTCAACTAAATCTAATTGACAAATAAGTCATACCTTGCCAAAAAATGAACACACTTTTTCGTCTGGTAACCCACCGCACTTTGATTTTCAATGAGGAATGTCGCAGACGATTTCTGATCCCTGGCTCGAAAACTTGCATATTTTAAAAGTAGGCCAAATTATCGACATTAGTTACGTAATCTGTGACGTAATATTTATTGCCAACTTGGCTCACTTTAAAACGATGCTAGTAAACTGTCGCCAGATATCCGAATCGTCTGCAACCTTCATTGAAAATTAAAGTGCCAAGGCTTACCACATAAAAAACAATGCTCATTATAAGGTAAGTTAAAGCATATTTGGCAATCGGATTTAGTTCAACTCATTTAAAGTCGATTTTTGACCAGTTTTGGCCATTTTTGCCTCGACAGACCTGTAGAATCGTATTGTACTAACTTTTCTCCAGTTTCTATAAAAAAACTCAGAATGATGTTCGATTTTGTACCTAAATTTGCAGAACCAATTTAATAACCAATTTCAGTTACTGATAAACCAATTTTCAGAGGTCGAAACGGGATCAAACAACCGAAATGTAGAATGCATGAATATTTTGTGGTTGCTAAAATGCATGTGGTAAAATTTCGTTGAGAGGCATGGTATTCAGCTAGTTTAATGCATTCGATTGCATCAAAATCTTCAGCCGACCAAATGGTATAGTGGTTAGCGTGCTAGCTTCTATACTAAACTTCAACTTAACTAGACATCACTTAGACGGTAGATCGTCACAGTGCTCATAGGTATTTAATCCATTTTGACGGCGTGAAAGCATAATGTTCGCCAAACCACAACCCTATAGAGAACAAAAGGCTATAAGGTTTGGCGAGAATAATGTCTTCACTCCGCCAAAATGGATTAAATACCTATGAGCACTGTGACGATCTATCGTCTAAGTGATGTCTAGTTAAGTTGAAGTTTAGTATAGACCGCGAGGTTGCGGGTTCGAGTCCCGTGTTGACATGGGTGTTTGTAAATGTATGTTGGCTTGTCTAATGACGAATGTTTCGGCGCATTATAGCCCTAGTGTTGCTGACGGCGCCAGATAATCTGAATACAACCAAGCATCAAAATCTTCTTATAACTATTTGCAAATAATCATTATGAGTAGAAAAAAATATTAGAAAGTAAATGTTTATCCGGGACCTTACCAAACTTATGGGTACTTTTTGTCTTGTTTATTGTTAAAAAGTCTTTTTCATGCCATGTTGACTTTTGAAATATTTTTTTAACAAATGATATTTTTTAAACAAATGATAGTAATTTAAGTTTAAGTTCATAGTTTGCTGTTTAATCACAAAACAGATTCTGAAGATTTTAGAAAAATGTTGCATCCAATAGAATACTTTCAAAGCAAACTATTTGAAACTATCAATTATTAGAAATAAATTTATCCATAAAAGTATGTAAATTATGACATTTTCATTGTAACAATGTTAAAGGAAAAGCACGAAAATCAAAAAATTACATGATTATATTAATGCATGGATTGAATAATTGTGAATTATTTAGTGAAGAAATTTCGTGTTTTTTAATGTTGAATTATACGTAACACGAAATATAGAGATACATATGAATGAATTTGGTAATTTTAACATATCGTGAGACTATTGGGTATAGTTTAAACTGACATTTAGATTCTTTGTTAAAGTGTTTCGGAAGATAACCTTAAATTAAGTGGGGAACCGCAACATTTAATTTAGAGCATTACGTTAGGCAGGAAAAATTCATTTACGTTTCGTGATAAAAATTAAGTTCATTTTTAAGAATAAATCAGTGTTGCCACCGTAAAATTAAAAAAACTTTTTCCCAGGGAAAAAAAAACTTGAAACCAAAATAAATTAAACTTTCGACCACCACATCCTATTAACATTCGAATGAAAAGTTAGTTTTGTAAAAACGCAATTTTTTAATGAAGGGAACTTCCGAAAAAAAATACGCCATAACCCCAGCGAAGCCCGGTTAAAAAACGATAATTAAAAATAAATTTCGGAAGTATGTGAAAAAAAAAAGAACCCTTACGACCATCCACGAACACCGTAATGTGCACGAAAAACCGCCCTTTTTTAATTATTTTTTAATATATTATTGTATTAAGTTTTTAAACTGTTTCTTTGCAACTAATTTTCGAAGAACTTATTCTATCGCCATGTTTTTGGCGAGAAATTAAAAGGTAGGCGGATTTTGTAGTTGGTTTTAAGGCACCAAAAGAACAATTAAATCACTTCATTAATTGAATCACGAAAGGCGGGAAAGTCCAGTTACTAGTCATCCAGTTTCTCCCCCTTTCGAGGGGAATTTTTTCCCGCCCTTTTCTTTGTCTTCGCTTTATCGTTTGCATTTTTTCCCCTACAGCCGCCATCTTTTTGCATTATAATATTCCATGTACTAATGAACGTGGTCGAGAAAATCTTTATGAAAACGTATTTTTGTTAATGACTAGACTTCTCTAGTACTTACCAAGCTCTAAAATACTTTTTTTTTTTTATCTTTTGAAGTAAAAGAAAACATAAGAATCTGATTAAAAACGAAATTTACGTGACTGTATTTTTTATTGCTTTGACTTATTTCTTTATTTATGTATTTTTCTCTAACACTTTTTAGTCATGAAACTAGTTGTGAATTAATAATAATAAAAAAAAAATCCACCGAAGAATAAAGTTCTCATTTTTCTGAGTTTTTTTTTTATTAAATATCTTTAATTTAGTACATTATTTATTAGTTTCTTGTAAGGAAAGAAAACATTTTAAAAATTCTAAAGATGCACAAAAAAAGGCAATTTAAAAAGAAAGTGGAATGGAAATAAAAATGTGTTTGTATTACTTTTCTAACTTTTGTGCAAAATGATTTCGGTCACGGCAATATGTCAACAAAAAAAAAAAGCATTTTATTTCAAGCTGTTTAGATACGAAAACGCAAGCAAGAAAAGACTGACTTTTTTTCAGAAACATAAAAGGGCTTTGTAAATAGGTACCTCAAAATATGCTTATTTTTTGCCTTATTGAAAACATTCCTTTACAAAACAATTTTAAGTAATAAACAAGCTCTTTTAAATAAAGTCCTTTTACACTTTATTTTATGCATTCAATGAAAATATAAATTTAAATTAGGATTTCTTGTAAATAACTAGACAGAAAAAGGATTTTTTTTTTTAAATTAATGATCTACCAAACAGTGAATTAAGTTTTTTTAAAATATTTCAAATGGAAGATTAATGGAATAATTTTAGCTTACATTTGTAAACTGTAATTTTTATTTTATTATTTGTTATTGGAACCAATCAACAATAATGTCAGTATTTAAATCAAAGTTTTGAAATTAAATAATACAAATTATATATTTATTGGTATCCAAGTCTGTGCAGAAGCGGCAGTTGAGATAATGTTAAGGTATACATATACATTAGGAATTGCGAAATTTGACTCAAGTCAGCGTTTTTGTTTTTTGGTTTTAAATTATTCCCAAAATCATTGCCATTAAAATGATACCATTTTCGTTCTGAGACTCAAATTACTTTTTAAATTAACGTGGGTTTTGTGAACCCGTTTTGTATCACTTTCATTAGTGTAGTAAACTTTAAAAGCGTTTTCTTAAGAATGACATTTTGGTGTTATATGACTTTACGCCAACGGTCATAACTTCGTAATAAATGGTCCGATTTACAAAATTCGAAATTTGTTTTGTAGACTATAGCTGTGAATGTGTTTTCTATGGAGAATCTAATATACATTGTTATAAACACATTTTTTATGCATATTTTAATCTTAATTTTTTGTTAAAAACTATGTATTTTTTAAAACTTTTTATTTAAAAACTTATAATTACATAAATATTGAAGCTAAATTCAAAATTCTCCATAGGAACATGCGTCAATATAATATCTCTTATTTGCAATAAAAATAATACCTCTAAGTTAATTACAAGTTTATTTATGTATGTTCTAATAATGCCCTAATTAGTCACTGTAATTGTAATTAACTGATTAAAAAATTGACGGAAAAAAAAGTTTATAAATAAAAATGCATCATTTTTAATTCTTATATACTGCCAAAAAGTTTGAAATTATAACCTAAAAATTATAGAAAATCATCTCAATTGTATATGTATACCTTAACATGCAACAATGTTGAACATCTAGATTTATCGTATATTATGGTTTGGAAAAGCATGCAATTATTGGGTTATTGGAATTACACTATCACTATAATGCTAAAGTTAATTTTCGCAATTTTATGGTTATATCTTTGATATTTATGATTAGTTTTTCATGAACTTACAGTGAGTTATTTTATTCAACAAAATTTGGGTTGACTTCGAATTGAAATTAACAATTTGAAGTACAAGAAAACATTTTGAGAAACAGACTCCATTTGAAGTTTCACCCAGTCAGAGGGAGACCAATTAAAGAACCGGAAAAGTAATTACAGATTCTGGTAAAAGGTATGGTGGTTAGCGTGCTAGCTTCTAAACCGCGAGGTTGCGGGTTCGAGTCCCGTGTAAGGCATGGGTGTTTGTAAATGTATGTTGGCTTGTCTAATGACGAAAGTTTCGGCGCATTATAGCCCTCGTGTTGCTGACGGCGCCAGATAATCTGAAAACAACCAACAGATTCTGGTTAAGGACCATCTGATTGACATATCTGTCTGGTGCCTAACTTTATCGAAATTGAAAAAATTTTATTTTTCGGACCGTTTAATTTTGGAATACAAATTCGATTCAAAATTCTCAGTTGTTCTACATTTAGGATATCTGTTATGCTTGAGAGGTAACTAGGAAGTTTCATGCAAAACTTAACAACTGAAGTATATTACCAAAATTCTACTCGGGAAGTATATTAACAAACTCTACTCTCTTAGAAAACATAGACGATAAAGGAGCACTATCATTGGTTGCTTAACTGAAGTTGTACAGCAGAGCAAATACCCATATGTCATCAATGAATTAAATAGAAGTAGAAAATAATCCAAAATTACCTTCGGAACAATTCATTCTTTCTTCTGTTCAGAACAGAAATATTTTTATTCATCGAATATAATAAGCTAAAAACTTTACACCCCTTTTCCTTGTGTTGTGATGTCACTCCTAAATTTAGCTTATCAACCAATAAAAGAGCTTTTTTTTTTCTTTTAACTTCTGTGTGTTCTAAGCGAGTAGGGTTTGGTAATAAGCATCCGGGAACTCCAACACCACAAACAGACCCGGATTACAATTGTTAGCCAATCAGTGTAGGGATTACAGATCAGCCAATGTAAATATCGGAAATTCGATCAAACAATTGGGTTAAGGATTATAAAGTTGGCCTCTACTACGTCTATTTTCCTCAAAATAAGATGTACTTTATTTTTTGGTCTGGAATCTTTTCGACAACACTTTTAAGCATTTAATTATGCCTATTAAGGGGGTCCAGTACCGAAATTTTTTCAAAAATCCCAAATTTTTTTTCTGATTTTAAAAAATAGTTCCTACATTCCTGAAGAGAATGATGTTTTTATCTTATTCCTCCGGTGATTAGAACGCCACAAAAATACCTATTATTTAAACATCACTAATGGACATAACAACTTGAAGCGTCTACTTAAAGTGCGTTTTTCGAACTTTAGTGTTTTTCACAGATGTTGCATATTCAAATCAATATATCTCCAGAACCATTAATAATTGGCTATTCAAATTTTTGGAGCGTTTAATTTATATAGTTTTAAATATTTTGTCTTCGCAGAATTTTATTTTTTTAATTCTGTTTTAAAATATAACATTTAACGTAAAAGGTAACATAAAAAAAAGCAAAAATTTCAATATTTTAACTTTGAGAATTTTTTTAATTTTTTTTAATTCACCTATCAAAATTCTGTGAAGACAAAATTTTCTTTATATAATTATGTATTACAGAGAGCTTTCACTTTGAAATTTTTTTTTTTCTTGACTTATATCAAAATACGCAAACATCAATTATTATGGATTTTTCTTGGTTTTTAATTTTTTTTTTAAATAACTAAACACAATATTTAAAAAAAACATTTTCTCAAAGATGTATAAATAGTATCTCATACATAAAATAAATTTTTGACATAAAAATGTACATAAACAAAGTTTTTTTTATTTTCGGTACCGGACCCCCTTTAGGGGTTTCTTCATGATTGAGATGTGACCAGAGAGCCTTTTGCAAAATTTCATCATCCTTGGTGTCTAGAAAATCGGAGAAAACAGACACTAACAGATACCGATGACTGACTTCCTAGATTTTATTTATATATAAATGGATCATATGAATCATTATTAGTTACTTAAGGGGACTGTTAAGTCAAAAATAAAAATTCTTCAATTTTTGTCTAAAATTCATGAAATTTGTTGTGCAGTTCAATAGCAATTAGATGAAACACAACCTAAAATTTCAAAAATTGATATTGATTTTTTTTCAAGAAATTAAATTTTTATTGAAAAATTTAGCGTTTTTTCCGTAATTTTAAAAACGCTCCTTGCGATTCAAATTTTCTGCAATCTGTCTCAATTTTTTTGTACAAGCTAATTGAATAAATATTGACATAATTGTGCATGGATTTTGAATTTGACTCATTAGTTAATTATTTAAAAGTAAAACTTTTGTACAACGGCCAAAAATGTAAACTTTTTAAATAGTAGCATTACGAAAATTGCTGTAAAACAATAAAAAAATACCAGATTTCAAAATCCATGCACAATTGTGTTCAAAATAGTATAGTAAACAATATCTCCAAATTAAAAAAAAATACATCGACTTTTGAATCGCAAGGAACAAATCGAATACCCTAAAAATCTTAAAATACACATGAAGAGAAAAATGCAATTTAAGAAGTTGAAATACATACGATTTCAGATATGTGCGCTTACAAAAACTCAAATAATATTCTTAGTTCTTCTCGTATCAGCAAAAGTAAGGTATGTACTGAAAGCTTGAATTGAAGGCTATATATTTCCACTATAATATAAAAATAGAAAATTTTGAAATTTTTGCCTTAACAGTCCCCTTAAGAAGAAGTCATAGTAAAGATTATTCCTAACACTCGCTATGTTACAATCTTTTAGCCCAGTGCATTTAGAAACTACTTCCTATAAAACCTTGACATTTGATGAGTAGGTACGAAAATGATCACTCAGTGCAATGATATAAATTTAAAACACAAAAATTGCGTCTAATATATTTTATTTTGTATTTCAAATTCTTACGTTAATGCATAGGCTCCAACTGGTTTTTTATTTTGCTGTTTCAATTTTCATTAATAATCGGTTAACATTAAATGAAAACAATTGGGGAACTAGAAATGGAAAACGATCTAAGTCCAAAAAAGAAAATCTTTCAGGAGAGCCGAAAAATAAAAAAACACTCGCATCTGGTACTTAAGGCTATGACTAAGTATCAAATTGAATTTGAACTATCGCTACTGGAGCATAGCACTTTGGATGTTTTCCACTTTGTTTATCTTGGTTTTTATGACTTTTTTCCGTAGATTTTTAATTTAATTTTTAATTAATTCCGTAAAAAAGATTTTCGATTTTTTTTTGGTCCTTAGGGCATTTTCCCTTTATAGTCCTCAATTGATCTTTTTCAAACCTATTCACCAAATTTCAAGGTTTTATAGAAAGTAGTTTCTAAATGCACTGGGCTAGAAGATTGTAACACAGCGAGTATAGAGAATGGTCCTTACTTGAACTTACTCTTCAATTATTTGATACGACTTTTGACAGTGGCGATTTCACTTCTAATAACTATTAAACAGGATAGACAGAGAGGTGACTGTAATTTTTGGACCCCATTGAGCATCATTCTGATTTTTTTTTAGAAATTAGAGAAAAGTGAGTAGATTACGAATTCACTGGTCTGCCGAGGCAAAAATGGCCGAAATTGGTAAAAAATCGACTTTTAATAAGTTGAATTAATTCCAATTGCCAAATGCGCCATATCTTGCCAAATAATGAGCATTTTTTTTTTTATTTGGTAACCCTCATTCTTTAATTTTCAATTAAGAGGGTTGCAGACGATTCAGATACCTGGCGACGGTCTACTTGCATCTATTAAAAGGGAGCCAAGTTGGCAAAAAATATTACGACACTTATGACGTAACTGATGTCGCCAATTTGGCTTACTTTTAAAAGATACATGTTTTCCGAGCCAGAGATCAGAAATCGTTTGAGCTTTTCTCATTGAAAATCAAAATGCAGTGGGTTGCCAGACGAAAAAGTTTGTTCTCTCTTTGGCAAGTTATGACAAATTTGGCAATCGGATTTTAGTTCAACTCATTCCAAGTCGATTATTGATAAGTTTCGGCCATTTTTGCCACGGCAGACCAGTGGATTCCTAATCTACTCACTTTTCTCCAGTTTCTGTGAAAAATTCAGAATGATGTTCGATGGGGTCCAAAAACTGCAGTCGCCTTTCGGACTATGATGAAATTGTAACTTTCAAGAACATCAAGTAAGAAAATGCAATCAACATGAATGTAATAAATACAATAAAAAGTAAAATTATTTTCTTTGCTCAATCTACTTATAAATACAAGAAAATTCACGAAATATCCCCCTAATTATGAAATGAAATAACTCGGACATGGGGATCGCTAAAAAATGGGAGCAAGTATTAGGTTTATTGAAAAAGTCGTAAAAATCTGATACAGAAATTTCAATAATAGTTAAAAAATACAGGCCCTGATCATCGCCTGGGCATTGGGCCCATGATTTTAGTAAGTTCCGAAATTGGCTGTAAACCTATAACTTTTGTTTCACAAAAGCTATGTGAATAGGTTTTATAATCTATATAAAGAATTCACATGTAGACATCCACGGAAATGAATTGGCTGACACTCTTGCTAAGGAGGGACTAGAACACCCTGTCCTCTCTACTCAAGAACTCACATATCAAGAGTTATACTCAAAGAAAATAGCTCAAAATAAAGCGAAATGGCATATACCTCCATCTCACGAATGGTATAAAACAAAAAGCCAGGACACTCCCTATCTCTTCCTTGTGATAGGCACACCAATACCCGTCTGTCCCGACTTGCTAGTGGTCACCTTAAAGGCCTCACATATTCCGGGGGAAGCAAAAGTTTTCCTCTTTGCCCTAAATGCCTAAAAGAACAGGCCACATTTTGGACTGCCTTGGACTGGACTGGGAGGACATTTATAACTGTCCACAACTAGTGTCAGACTTCATTAATGTCAATGGCTTCACTGATATTGTCTGACTTCGTCAGACAAAAGGGAGATTAGAAACAACAACAACATATAAAGAATTTTTACATAAAAGTCATTTTCTATTGATAATGAACCATCCTAAGTATCCCAGAATATATTTATGCAAATGAACAAAACCATCATTTAAAAGCGTAAAAAATAAATTTTCTTGAAAGATAGAAAAACAAAAATTGAAAGGAAGTCTTAACGAATTTACTGTGGGATAAGCAAATGTGAATAATGCTGTGAAGATTTTGTTGTCACGGATATTAATACACATTGTGATCGTGAAATGCAATGCCATACATAACAAGGATTTTCACCTTTTAGTTTATAAATTTGATTGTTTAGAATTTGTTTCTTTGTGTTAAAAAAAATGGCTTTTAGAAAAAATTATTAACATTAATTTATCAACTTTTTCTATAATTAATGTTAATTCATTTGACTTTGTGTTTAGCCCATTTAGAATAAACCTCGCTTTTGAAAAAGGGGCTCCTGAAAAAATCTCATTTATCGCCAGAGCCTGACCAACTTTTCATGGTCAGGCTCTGACGATAGGTGTCACTGCTTGCTATAGTTGCAGTAAAAGTATAAATCTTAAACCTTTTCATCTGAATTTTGGCCATAGTGCAATTATCTGAGTCAGTATGTATGTATGACATAAAAAAAAAAAAAAAAAACAGTGAAAAAGAAAAGGAAAAAAGAGAACGAGTACACTTTAATAAATTTCTATCCTGCAACTTCAGCGCACAGTGACACCTATCGGAAATAATTGTAACTAATTTTGAAATCTTTGAATCAGTTTTTTACTGCTTTTCCAATGAACATACCACTAATTTCATTCTGCAATCTTCAATTTCTCGGCGTTTCCAAATTATTTTATTTCAAAATTGTGGCGAGCAGACCAAACGGTATAGAGGTTAGCGTGCTAGCTTTTAGACCGCAAGGTTGCGGGTTCGAGTCCCGTTTAAGGAATGGGTGTTTGTAAATGTATGTTGGCTTGTCAAATGACGGATGCTTTGGAGCATTATAGCCCTCGTGTTGCTGACGGCGTCAGATAATCAGAAAACAACCAACTAACCAAAATTGTGGAGTCTTTAGCGAAACACCTTTTTATAAGTCGCGCTGAATAAAACTAAAAAGCATGAAACATAAACGGTTTTAAATTTAAAGATTGATACACGGTTTTACTTTTAAAAGCAACATCGATGTGGATAAATTTATCGAGATTGGAATACCTTATTTTTCTAAGTTTGCCTTTGTGGGCATTTGTACCAAATATCAGAGTTGTTACTTCATTGGAAGTGGTACATTTGAATATCTCCTGTTTGGAACGTTTGACCCATTTTCGACACCTTATAGTTGGTTGTTTGAGATCGGAATATGTTATTTTTTTATGTATTTTTTTGACAATGGGCAATTCTCGCATATTTTTGTGTTCAATTCTAAATGTTTCGAAATAGCCATAAACACAATCAATTTCTGCTTAGTGCTCTTTTTCTTTTTTTTTTTTAACTTGCAACCTAAGTTGATTAGTTTATTTCGGCGGGAAAAACGGCACATTCGGCTCAAAGCGAATGTGACATCACTGCATCTGAAACAACTTGGCTTGAAACGCAACAGTGGAAACCAGTTTTGCAAGTTTCTCGCAAATCGCGATGGCAATATGGCAATTGTCTACCAAACATACACCAACTATTTGGCAGAAACCTCACAATAAGCATAGAAACGGAAGGATGTCGTGACGTCACAGCTATCAGCGGTTCGTTTTGATCGGACTGAGATTGGCCGGGGATTCGGAGCAATTTCTTTTCTCAATATTTAAATAAAAAAAATTAAAGAACTCTTGTTTGAATATCTGGAATCAGACAGAAATTCTTCATAAATATAAATAAATTTCATTCGTTTTTAAAAAATGCGAGACTTGTCCATTTTTTCAAAAGTTTTATAGCTGTATCTGTATTGGAAGTGGGAATTTTGAATATACCTTGTTTGTAACGTTTGACTTCTTTTCGTTTGACCCCTTAAAGTTGGTTAATAGAAATCGGAATAACTTTATTTTTTATCTTTGTCCTTTTTGATATTTGTATCAATTTTCATAGTTATTGGTGTATAGGAAGCAGGAGAAATAGTCATGAGAGAATGAGTCAGTGAGGATTTTGTATTTTATACATAGAGATAAAACTAATATGCCAAAGTGTAATTAAAATATTGCTTAGAATCAGCGTTAGCCACTACGTGGCCTGCGGGCCACATATGGCCCGCGACAAATTTTTCTGAGGCCCGCAGGCACAGGAAAAAAAATCAAATTTCAAGGTATGGATTTTTTTTTCCATAATTGTAATTAATTCGAAGTAATGTGTTAATAATATAGAATAGAGTTTTCCCACTCCGAGCCCGAAGAAACTATGCGGAAAAGCTTTCAGCAAGGTGGTTTTCATCAAGAATAAATACAGGAATATCTTAATTGAAACTCAATGGATAAATTATTGAAATTGACTGCAACAAATACTCCAAAAGATATCGATTCTATCATAAAATAAACAGAGCGATTTCGACCATCATCGTCTCGCAATTAATATCGACTAAAAAGGAGTAATCTGGAAGTACAGTTTAAATACATTTATTAAAAACTAGGTCAAGTCGTATTGTCACGCTGAAACATAAGATTCACTTCTTTCTAAGATTTTGACTTATTAATAATGAAAATTATTATTTTTTATATGAAAAAAAATCTTTTGCAATTTTATTAAGATATAACAAAAAAAATTCTAGTTTTTAGAAATGCTATATATTGTTAAATCGATAATAATTAAAAATACATATTTTGGTGTATCCAGCCCGTAAAAAGCTCCAACATAAGCCATACGCCCCGCCTCCAAAAGTGGCGAACTCTGGTTTAGATGAATTACTTTTTGGGAAGTTCATCGAAGTTAGATATTCTATTGTTGTTGTAATTTATGACATTTCATTAAGTGATCGTTTTCGTACCTACTCACCAAATTTCAAGGTTTTATACAAAGTAGTTTCTAAATGCACTGGGCTAGAAGATTGTAATATAGCTAGTATAGGGTATGATCCTTACTCGAGGACTTCTTCTTAAAGCTTAACAATAATCAACTTCTTTAAAGCTTAACAAGAATTAACTTCTTCTAAAAGGTTAACAATAATCAACTTCTTCTTAAAGCTTAACAAGAATCAACTTCTTCTTAAAGTTTAACAAGAATCAACTTCTTCTTAAAGCTTAACAAGAATCAACTTATTCTTAAAGCTTAACAAGAATCAACTTCTTCTTAAAGCTTCACAAGAATCAACTTCTTCTTAAAGCTTCACAAGAATCAACTTCTTCTTAAAGCTTAACAAGAATCAACTTCTTCTTAAAGCTTCACAGGAATCAACTTCTTCTTCAAGCTTCACAAGAATCAACTTCTTCTTCAAGCTGAACAAGAATCAACTTCTTCTTCAAGCTGAACAAGAATCAACTTCTTCTTCAAGCTTAACAAGAATCAACTTCTTCTTAAAGCTTAACAAGAATCAACTTATACTTAAAGCTTCACAAGAATCAACTTCTTCTTAAAGCTTAACAAGAATCAACTTCTTCTTCAAGCTTAACAAGAATCAACTTCTTCTTCAAGCTTAACAAGAATCAACTTCTTCTTCAAGCTTAACAAGAATCAACTTCTTCTTCAAGCTTAACAAGAATCAGCTTCTTCTTAAAGCTTAACAAGAATCAACTTCTTCGGCCATCGATGGGTTTATTGGAGTACAAAAAATGTCCTTCAATCAACGAAGGAGTATATTTCAAGTGTGAAAGAGGATTTTTTTTTTACTATGAAGGCTATGAGAAATTAATGGAAAAAAAGGTTTCCATCGTGAGAGAGAAAATTAAAAGAATTTTGACTGTTTGGAATTAAAACGAAACTCTAGACGATAACAATGCTTGCTGCAGTCGACTTGGCAAACTACAGAATTTTATCCATTTATTTTCAAAAATAGTTTCAAAGTTCACAAACAGATGGCACTGTTGAATAAAAATTAAAGTCAATGGACTATTCCCGCATTTTTAAAACTTTTTTTTATTCAATTCTAAATGTTCCGAAAAGGCCAAAAATATAAACATTTCTACTAAATGCACTTTTTCTTTTTTTTAATTTGCGATCAAAATTACCTTGTTAGAGGTTGGCGAGAAAACGATTTATTTCGGTGGCGTTGAACGTGACGTAAAGAGATCTCAAATATCTTGGCTTGAAATGCAGCAGCGGAAACCAGATTTGCAAGTTTCTCGCAAATCACGCCAACCTGTACGGAACGTGGCAATGGTCTACCAACGCCAACTTTTTTAACGATAGCTATTTGGCAGAAACCTCACGATAACTATAGAAACGCTGGGATCTCTTTACGTCACGAATTTTGTTGACTGTTTCGATCGGACTGGTTTTGACTCGTTTTTGTGGCATTTTCTTTTCTTAATATTTAAATAACTCATTTTTTTAAAGAACTTTTGTTTAAATATTTGGAATCAGAAAGAAATTCTTCATAAATAAGTACTAATTTCACCCGTTTTTAAAAAATGCGTTAATTGTCCATTCTATCTATGTTGCAAAAACTACAAAACGATGTTTCAATTGCGCCGCGTTGTTGCTAGAAATGGTGGTTGTTTTGAAAACATAGTTTTGTTGTTTGTGAACGTGTTTTTTTTTTTGTTTTTTTTAAAGTTTTTTCAATCAACAGCTCCAGCCATCTGTTGGTGAACTTTGTAACTATATTTAGAAATTGATAGATAAAATTCCGTAGTTGTCCAAGAAGAAAGCAGGAAACTGTACATTTCTTTTGTTTTCCCTTTTTAATAATTTTTTTTTAAATGTGTCAATCATTTTTGAAGCACCCTGTAAGTAAAGTCAAATACACAAAACTCAAATATTTTGTATGCTTCAACCATTTTATTTCAAAAACCATTTTGGAACTTACAAATAGACACAGGTATCTAATTAATACAATAACAAAAAAAAAACGACACTGAGTTACTTTACAAACAGACAATCGCTTAGCGGTTCACAAACATCAATTGCATGAAATAAAATCGCGAATAACTCAAATCGAAAATCACACGAATCCTTATTTTTACAAATAAATTATTATCATTATCTTTAAAATTACATGTCTTGACGTGTAAAAGGTGTTATTTTCTAGTACATCAAAATGCAAAGGTGTATGAGTAATACTTTAAAGTGTTAAATTGTATATGAACACTTAACAAAGAAATACAAAAAAATAATGCTCTAAACTTAGGAATTACAATTGATATATTTAACTAGTCTAGGATAAATGTCATCAGGTAAAATCTGAAATAATAGATTTTATTAATGTTGAACAAAATCGTATCAGATCGTTAAGAATTAAATTTTGTTTTATTTTAACATACTATGCATTCTCAGAATATGACTTTAATTTTCATTCAACTTAAAAACGCATTGGCATACTTTAACTTAAATTAATCGGAAACACAAACAGTTGTCAAAAGTTTCTTTACTGGGAAATCAAACAGCATATTGTCTCTAAGATTATTTACTGGATATTGAAATGATGTTTACTGAATAACTAAATAACAAATTAATTATAGTTACTGGACAGTCTATTTCGATTATATAATAATCAAATTATCGATTATCAAATAACATAAATAAATTATAGCATATAATAAATACATCAAAGTTTTCTTTTTCAAAAATTAAAATCAATCTTATGGAATTATGAAATTAATTCGAATTTAATTTTTTAAATTTAAAAGTTTCACGAAATAAATGAGCTTACTACAAATATTTATGCTGTATAACACACAGGCAAGATTATTAAGCACTAAAGGGCGAAAAATAATGGACAGCAGTTGAGAAAATGCATTTTGTAGCTTTCTGCCTTCACTGTTGATTCAAACTTTTATTGTAACAACATTAAAACTATTGAATATTTTAAAACTTTTCTAGAACGTGTACTTGGTGAACTATAAATGAAAATAAAAACAAAATTCCTCTATAAAAACGCATTTAATTCATTGTAGTCTTCAAAAGATAGGAAATAAATGTTCTTAAATTAATAATTTATGATTATAAATTATTGCAATTAACTAAGTGTTTTTAAAATTTTGATGTATTTAATTATTTAAAGCAGTTTAACTATCCTAAATTATATAAACGCAAATTTTAATTAATAATATTATATTTGTATTTTACAAACATTGTAATTTAGACTAGTTTATATCAAACACCAATCATTATCTTACATTTAAATACTTGTAATAAAAATATCCACACTTGAAATTAAAAAAAATATATACATATAAAAACGCAACATATACAATAAATGTTGTAATGCACAAAATAGTATAAATCAAATTTCTTAACTAAAATATGTCTTAATACCTTTTACTTACAATCAATAATAGTAAATTATTATTTCATTCATAATGTTATACGTTGCACACTATCATGTAGCTTTAACTTCACAATGTTACTATGTTAAATCGAAATAAAAACATTCATTTATGAAATACTTTTTGGTAAATTATGACTACGCATAAATAACTTCTCTTTGACGTTTGAAAGTTACTCGTTTTCTACAGGCTTGACTGTTCTATGCAGCATAGGCACACTCTCTCGAAAATCACAATCCAAACTGTTAGTTATATGATATTAATAGTATAGACACCACGACGGGTATATTCACAGTATAGTCATAAACATTCTATCACATCTTTGATGGCAAAATTCCTAGTATGCAGGTTTTTATGATTGCCTTTACCATGGACAATAATGGTAGTCGAAGTACGTACACGTTGTTTGGTTGTTTAGTAGGATGTTTTCTTGCATTAGGACGTCCTGAGATATATTTCGATTTAGTTTATGTCTATGTCGTTTTTAATGCTATGGAGTTGCGTTCTTATTTTTCTCAGGTTACTATTTATTGAGATTGTACGTCTTAAAAGGTTCTAATTTTTGTCATATGTACCAATCATGATTAAAAATTTGAATTGGTGGTTTATGGTTACGTAACAGGACAATCAATTATGCTTTCTTGAAACTTGATATGAGAAGGTATTAGTATCAACACATAAACAACATGCACACGGCTAGAATTCAATGAACACAATGTCCCAAAAATGCTTAAAATCCAGTGGTCATACACAAGTCAAACGTCATGAATGTTTACAAGTCAAAATGGCGATATAAAGGACATTTCAGGGATAAAGGCTGGTAAAAAAAATCTCACAGTAATTATTTCTCTCAAATCCCAAACTTCAGTTGTAGGTCAGTCTTCTTGGGTATAAGATCGAATTTGCTTTCTCAAGCTGTTCAATGCTTGGGGCACAAGTTCAAATTTGGTTTTTCAAGCTTGAGTAATTAAGTTCCAATTTTGGTTCTTCAGCACAGATCATGCATGAGATGAGTATCACAATAAAGGTAATTTACAGTCTTGATGCAGCCGAATCCGTGAACATGGCCTCACTCGGTGACACGAGACCTTGCCTCTCCCATATCCTGAAGGTCTCTGGATTCGGTGGCACACTTTCGATTTGTTCACCGTCCGCAATGATCACTGGCTGGTGGGGCACGTAGATCTGCATGTTTGGTCCAGAAATGGTAACTTCGCTCTCCTCGAGTACCACGTCATCGCAGTCCAGGGATGGTGAGTGCCAGGCTCGGTTGGTCGGTGGTATCGCTCTGACGTACCTGTCCGGCGTGGCGTGGTGGTGGTGATGATGCAGATGGTGATGCGGCACAGACCTGTCTGGCAGAGACGCCGTGTCGCTGAACGGTGAGTGTACTCCTGGACTTATGTCTCGGATGGTTGGATTGAAGGTGGACATGCCTGAGGGCGTGGATGGCCTGACCTGCAGAGGGATGATCTGACATGAGTGTCTGTCTTTGCACTCCCCAAGTCCTTGTCTTTGCTTGGAGAGCTGTTGGTTGCTGCTGTTCATTTCTGATACGGTGAACTTGAGTGGTTCCTTGCCACCCATGAACGAGCTGAGTGTTCTTGGCCAGGAGTTCTGCTTGTCCAAGTCTGGTGGAGAGTCTGTTTTGATGTGGCCGAACACGCTGGATGCCTTGGATGCGTAGATCTTCCTGTCGAGGGTGCTGGCTGCCATCTTGTCTCTCTTTTCTGCCTCATCGTCTATGTACCTATTAAAGACAAATACGATTGACCATTAAGTGATCGTTAGGTCTTAATGTGTTCTTACTACGTTTTATAACTTTGTGAAACATTAATACGTTATTTTATATTTAGCATAATATTAAACTTTATGTGAATAAAATTGAATGTTTTACCATAATTAATAAAATGCTAGAGTAATTAATCTTCAAAAACTTTCTGCGACTAAGTATTTCCATATTGATTTCTTTTTTATATCCCCTAAATAAATACACTATTAAATGTTAAAGAAGAGGAGAATTATGGAACTTTAAATGAGATTCAATTAATCCAATTAGAATAATTATATTTGAAATTGGTTTAGCCTCTATCAAAGAAAATGGCTAAACGTCAAACTTTTAAAGCTTCTACACCAATTAAATTTTGATTCAGAAACTCTGGTTTTATTTAAGAAAGTGAAAATCATTGATCATTCGTCTATGATTAATATTTAAAAACATCATTTTCAAATGAATTGCTTCAGCTCCACGAAGGAATTGTTCAAGGTTATTATCATTGGTACATAGATTAGATTTTACAGTTAGATAAATTTTTAATAAAACTGGTTTCAGTCCAGAAGGGAAGATCTATATTAATAGTTTTTTTTTTTTTTCAAAAGTAATTAATATGCCTCTTTCACAAGGTTATATAGTAATTTAAGTCACCACGTACCCAATTGATGATCCGTAAGAACTACGGCACTTTGGTTCATTGGGAAGCGGGCTAAGTTCTGCGTCTTTGGAGTTAGATAGGCTCGGTAGCTCATTGCTGACTGCTTCTCTGTAAGAGTTCTTGTCCTCATTGTCACTGTCAGTCGTCTCCACTACAACGGATGGGTTCTGGCCAAAGGTGTAATGGCTGCTGGCGAACTCTGATCCAGGGAGATCGACGCCCAGCTTGGACTGGTCTTGAGATGATTCAGAGTTTGATCTGAGTATTACATAATATAAAATTATTTAATTAAAAAATTAGAAGGACAAATTCAAAGGAATAAATAGTAAAAACACTTTAAGTGTATATTGTTACAAAAATCGTCTGAATATAATTGTAAACAGTGACGTATTTATTTTAAAGTTCTATTTTATTTTATTCTGTCTAAAATTATAAACAGTGACGTATTTATTTTAACGTTCTATTTTAATTTATTTAATTTTTTAACAATGATAATACAGGTTAGAAAAAAATGGCAACATCAAAATCATTCGAGAAATTTCGAGGCATTTCCTTCAGGTGATTAGTTGACTGGATTTTGCTAGAAATTTCTACTGCGAGTTTTTAAAGCGGCGAAAAATAGAATCGCCAGTTCAGTCGAGTATCGTTTGTTAGTCGGATATTATCGGATGTTTTGTTTACTTTCGGTGTCCTTGAATTATCTGTTTGTTCGAAGTTGCTCGTACCGAAGCTTGATATTGATTGCTCTGTTGTTAGGAGAAGTTTTGTGAGCCTTCGAAGAAAGAATAAATTATAGTTTTTACTTAGTAAAAACTGTGTCATGATTTCCTCTGAGAAAAATTCATAACAATATTTTAAATTTTGAACAAGATTGTTTTATAGGGTCTTTCAGAAAAGAATACCTAACTTTTTAACTGTAAAACAAAAGTGTTGCTTTCAACCAGTTGTAACACTATAAGAGGTTCTATCTATAGATGAGATTTGCTTTTCTTTATGGAACCAAGAGATAGCTGTCGTATTCATATATATATATATATATATATATATATATATATATATATATATATATATATATATATATATATATATATATATATATATATAATCATCCTTAATATATCTTCTTTTCATGTGTAGTGATAGATTAGATCACTATCAGTCATGAAACCAACCAGTTGCTGTTGCATTTGCAGATGATACATCTGAATAAATACCCATAGTACTAGGTAACTTAGTAATCTTTTCCTACAGGTAAATAATAAGCCACCTCGTATTACGTATAGATTTCTCAGCTAATGCACAAGCAACTGTTTGGTTTCATGGCAGATAATGATCAATTGCTCTAATCCATCACTAAATTTGAGAGGTTTGATTTAGAATGACTATTATACATTACACAGTACTTTAAAGTAGGTCGACTTCTACGAATGCTTTATCTTGGCTACATAAAGATAAAGCATCTTTACTTTTAGACAGACCCTCCGACAGAGTTACATCTAGCAGAAAGTAATAATGTAATCCTACAAACTTCGAATCGTACAGAATTGAGTTGGTACAGTTATTGAGGTGGTACTTTCTACTAGCTGCAACTCTGTCTGTCTATAGATAAGGATGGCTTCTCTTTATATATCCTGGAGTAAGCATTCATAGACATCGACCTACTTTAAAGTACTATGTAATGTAAAAAGATCTGTCTATAAGTAAGGATGGCTTCTCTTTAAAGATTCAAAAGAAAGTATTCGTTGAATTCACCCAGTTTTCAAGAACTTAGTCCAACTGGTATATCTAGTATTCATTACTTACAGAAGGTATAGCCAACAAGTAGTTAGGAATTTATTTATACGGATATCTCACCTGCTGATACTCTTGTTCTTGGATCCCCGTCTCTTGTCCTCTTTACTAGCGTTACTCTTCAGAGTACTACTGCTGAAAGTCAGCAGCTGGTTGGGACCACGAGTGACAGTGGCATAGTCCATTACGGCATCCGAAGGAATTGGTATAGGGTGGTCCTCGTATCCACTATCGTCCTTCACCGTTGGCGTGACGTCTATGGGCAGGGATGTCTTCTCCTGGCTCCAGAAGGCATTGGTGTTGAAGGGCTGCCCAGTGTGGGTGAGGTCGGCGCTGCCCAATCGAGAGGTGGTGGAATGGCCGTTCTGTTTGTTGTGGCCGGAGTTGGAGTTGCCTGACCAGCTTCCTGGGGGGACCATGCCACGGTACTTCTTGAAGGTGCCCGTTTTCATCAGTTGGTACCTGAGGAAAGGGAGAGTACTTTTTTTAGACATGGAAATTCTGTTTTTGTTTTGAGGTCATTCCTTGAAATGACCTTTCTCAGGAAAGTCATGAATGAGCGGAAGATCATGAATTAAGAGGATTTTCTAGTAAGGACCAATTTCCTATACTCTCTACGTTCCTATCTTCTAGTTCAGTGCATTTAGAAACTACTTTCTATCAAAATTTGAAATTTGGTGTGTAGGTACGAAAAAGATCACTTAATGAAATGACATACATTGTTTTCATTTTAATGGATATATATTATAAATGAAAATTAAACTAGAAAAAGATAAAACCAGGTGGAGCCACTGCATATGCATTGAGGTAAGGTTTCCAAATATAAAATAAAAACACAAGAAATTTTTTTCGAGTTTTTAATTCACATCAATATGTTTAATTTGTGTTTCCTTCAATCATTTAATTAAGGGATAATTTTCGTCTGTACTCAGCAAATTTCATGTTTTTATACGAAGTAGTTTCTAAATGCACCGGGCTAGAAGATTATAACATAGCGAGTATAGGGAATGATCCTAACCGGTAAAGTTAATTGTATTTCAAAAACTAATTAATAATCTGTGATTGTGCTTTGGATACGTAGAGAGTGATGTTAAAAATACAATGACGATTATTGTTGGTTAAATTAGAAAAAAATATGTTGTTTCGCATGGGTGACATTTTAAATTGATTTGTTAAACAGTTCAATCAATCTGTGGTATTATATATTGAGTTGAGCTATGAACTTCTTATTCCTCAATCACTAAAATAAATAAAATTTTATGGTATAAAATAGAACTCTATCAATAGGATGAAAAAAAAAAAAAAAATGTTTTGTAGGTGCTAATGCTTAGATAGTGTTGGGGAAGGGATTCAACGTCACAATACAACAAAATAAATGAAAATTAGTTTTTAAAAATCATTGAAGTAGAAATTGAGAACAGCAAAAAAGTTAAACTTCAGAAAGAGTGCATAGAACAACACAATACTACAAGCAATACAATCTATTCTTTTGGAAAATAAAACAATGTTTCTGCATAAATATACCGACTAAATTGGTAATCAAACAGCAAAATCAAAATTAATCATTCCGAAAGTATTCATAAAAACTTAGCTCCATTTACAGACTCTTTAATGGCAATATACTACAACGTGCGAATGGATGATCACCGATTAATCATTCCGAAAGTATTCATAAAAACTTAGCTCCATTTACAGACTCTTTAATGGCAATATACTACAACGTGCGAATGGATGATCACCGATTAATCATTCCGAAAGTATTCATAAAAACTTAGCTCCATTTACAGACTCTTTAATGGCAATATACTACAACGTGCGAATGGATGATCACCGATTAATCATTCCGAAAGTATTCATAAAAACTTAGCTCCATTTACAGACTCTTTAATGGCAATATACTACAACGTGCGAATGGATGATAACCGATATTTAGGAATATAATCCGTTCATACATATGGATACTTTAAGTTGCTTTAAAAGGAATTCTTATGATGCTATGCATATAGATATTGTACGAATTTACCATGCACTTCTTGCTTCCGGGTACTGAAGACATCTCACAAGGAAGATAAGAAACCCTTGCAATGAATTGGCCACGCAAAAAATGTACTGGAAGATCAGTCTTGCCTCTCCCACTGCGAAAGCACCGAATACCCACGAAACTCCCAGTAGTACCTATTAGAAAGAAAAAGGTAATAGTTGCAACATTTAATATTGTTACAAAAATCGTCTGACTATAATTGTAAATAATGACGTATTTATTTCAAAGTTCTATTTTATTTTATTCTGTATATAACTGTAAACAGTGACGTATTTATTTTAAAGTTTAATTTTATTTTATTCCGTATAAAATTATAAATAGTGACGTTTTTATTTTAACGTTCTATTTTAATTTATTTAATTTGTTAACAGCAATAATACAGGTTAGGAAAAAATGGCAACATCAAGATCATTCGAGAAATTTCTAGGCATTTCGATCAGGTGATTGGTTGGCTGGATTTTGATAGAAATTTCTATCGCGGGTTTATAAAAGGAATCAAAAAATAGAATAGAGGGCAGACGAGTATTGAATGCTGTTCAGAAACCATTGAAAATTATGTTTTCTTTCGCGGTGCCTGAATTATCCCTGTGTTCGAAGTTATTTGTACCGAAGCTTGTATCGAAGCTTGATAGCAATAGTTATGTTATTCGGAGAAGTTTTATGAGCCTTCGAAAGAAGAATACATTTATAGTTTTTATTTAGAGAAAACTGCGTCATCATTTTCTTTGGGAAAAGTTCGTAACAAAATAAATAAAATGTTAGGTTAACAGCTCGTAAGTGATGCAGACATTGCCTCATTTAGGTTTCGAGCTCAATCAAATTATAAATTTAAAATTGATTTTAAGTAGCAGCCGTTAAACTACTAAATTTTGAAAACCCATCAACTTATATTTGAGTGAATTTAATTTTGGTTGATTTTCTGATGTGGGAATTTCGGATTTAAAAATGGTTATCTAATGAACGTGCAGACTACAGATGAAACAGGTTATTTGTGGTTATTAATCTCACATCAGAAATCACACATAAATACTGATAGATCGTCTACATTTTTCTTAATTGTGTGTTTACCTAGTTATAAAAATAGAAGGATTAGTTGATTGTCAAAGTCGGTGACATCTTAATAGAATAAGTATAATGTCCTACTAACCAAAACTAATTTTTGTTGGTATTGGAGCAAGCGAACTATATTTTACGCGGATTGATATGAGATCCGTGTAAGTGTGTTTTGTTTTCCCCTCTGCCGACACTTCTCATTCTGCAGTTACTATTAATTTTTGGACCTCATCGAACATCATTCTGAATTTTTTATAGAAATTGGAGAAAAGTGAGTATATTACGAATCCACTAGTCTGTCGTGACAAAAATGGCCGAAAACTGATCAAAAATCGACTTGGAATGAGTTAAACTAAAATCCGATTACTAAATATGTCATAACTAGCCTAAAAGAGAACAAACTTTTTCGTCTGGCAACCCACTGCATTTTGATTTTCAATGAGAAAAAGCGTAAACGATTTCTGATCTCTGGCTCGGAAAACTTGTATCTTTTAAAAGTAAGTCAAATTGGCGACATCAGTTACGTCATCAGTGATGTAATGTTTATTGCCAATTTGGCTCATTTGTGAAAAATGCATCCGAATCGTCTGCAACCTTCTTAATTAAAAATTAAGGAGTGAGGTTTACCAAATAAAAAAAAAAAAGCTCATTATCTGATAAGTTATGGCGCATTTGGTAATTGGATTTAGTTCAACTTATAAAAAGTCGATTTTTGACCAGTTTCGGCCATTATTGCCATGGCAGACCAGTGGATTTATAATCTACTCACTTTTCTCCAGTTTCTATAAGAAATTCAGAACGATGTTCGATGGGGTTCAAAAATTGCAGTCCCCTCTCGGTCTATATGATATTTATACGAAATATGTAAAAAAAAAAAAATATATATAGGTCGAGTTTTATAGCTATTATCATAATTCTTTCATGTGACGGACGAAAATAGTGCACAAAAAGAGTAGATGTTAAAATTGAGAAGTATTGTATATATCTGCTAAAGGACATTAACTTTTGAATTTATCAAGTAGCTTACCATGACTGTGAAGGCTCCTCTGACTTGTGCAGTGGTAACGAGAAACTTGTCTTTCTTGCTGCACTGGGGCGGTTTTTTGACGGACACATTTCGAGGCGTGAAAAGAACGCGCGTCACCATCAGGAAAACGGTGAGATTGACGAAAAGGATGAGGCAAGACGGGCCAAGGAAGCTGATGTAGTACACGTAAGGGTTAGACGCTGACAGCATGCAACTGTAATGGATTGAAAAATGTATGGTTAAAGGGGTCTGGCACATGAAAATTTTTAAGATTATTAATTTTGAGTTTATTAGTATTTATTAAAATTTAAAATATTCTATTTAAAATTACTGAATTTCTCATTCGTAATTATATCTTATTTTGAAGTAAACAAAATGTAGGTATTGAATGAATGTTTTTAACTTTAAAGTCGAATTCCTCAAAATGCCATTTTTTCATATTTGGGGAACATACTTTAAAATCTCGAGTGAAAGCTTGACATTTTTTACACTTGTTTCTCTCATGCATGTAACTAATTTAATACGAAGAAGAAATTGTAAGTAGCATATTTAAAAGAAAGAAAAAAAAAAAAATATGAACTTTTATTTAGAAAATCATAATTATTTTGATTTTCAAAAAATAAAAATCTCGAGTTAAAATATTCAAAAGTATCCAAATATTATACTGTGAAAGTTTTATAACGATTGAACAATCGGTTATTAAATGAAACGCCACCCAAATTGTTGAATTTAACATGGGTTTCTATGGAGGTGACGGATCCTTTTAAATGCATTTGGAGGTTTTTTTTTTTTTTCATATTATACACTTTTATGTCGCTCACTTGATCTGTGCAAAACAAATTAAATAATCATTATATTGGAGAAAAATCCCTTTAGATATTATCGAGTTTAATTATAAAAAAAACCCTATAGGGTCTTTTAAAAAAGAATCCCTAGCTTTGAAATTTTATAATTGCGAAACAGTGAGTATATAAAGTAGCTCAAATCGTCTAATAGGACGATTTTGTCTTAAGGTATACATATACATTAGGAATCGCAAAATTTGACTCAAGTTTGCGTTTTTGTTTTTTGGTTTTAAAATATTCCCGAATTAATTACCATTAAAATGATACCATTTTCTTTCTGAGACTCAAATTACTTTTTAAATTACAGTACGTTTTGTGAACCTGTTTCGTATCACGTTCATTAGTGTAGTAAACTTTAAACGCGTTTTCTAAAGAATGACATTTTCGTGCTATATGACTTTACGCCAACGGTCATAACTTCATAATAAATGGTCCGATTTACAAAATTCTAATTTTGTTTTGTAAACAATAGTTGTGAATGTATTTCCTATGGAGAATCTAATATATATTGTTATAAACACATTTTTTATGCATATTTTAATCTTAATTTTTTGTTAAAAACTATGTATTTTTTTAAACTTTTTATTTAAAAACTTATAATTAAATAAATATTGAAGCCAAATTCAAAATCCGCTATAGGAACATGCGTCAATATAATATATCTTGTTTGCAATAAAAATAATATCTCTAAGTTAATTACAAGTTTATTTACGTATGTTCTAATAATGTCCTAATTAGTCACTTTAATTGCAATTAGCTGATTAAAAAATTGACGGAAAAAAAAGTTTATATATAAAAATGCATAATTTTTAATTCTTATATACTGCCAAAAAGTTTGAAATTATAACCTAAAAATTAAAGGAAATCATCTCAATTGTATATGTATACCTTAATAACATATGTTTTACTTTAAGAGTAGTGAGAAGACAATCCAAACACTTTTTAAAAGGAAGCTCAAGCTAAACAACAAAATTTATATTTGGACTGGACAGAAAATCATGATTGGTTTGCTAACCGGCCCCTGTCTTAGGAACCATCTTAAAACATTGAAAGTTGTTGAAAATAACCTATGCAGGGGCTGTGGAAATTCAGCTGAAACAGCTGAGAATGTCTTTGGCAAATGCCAATCATTCATGGGCATTAGGTTTAAGGGGGTCCGGTACCGAAAATAAAAAAAACTTTATTTATGTACATATTTATGTCAAAAATTTATTTTATGTATGAGATACTATTTATATATCTTTGAGAAAATGTTTTTTTAAATATTGCATTTAGTTATTTAAAAAAAAATTAAAAACTAAGAAAAATCCATAATAATTGATGTTTGCGTATTTTGATATAAGTCAAGATAAAATAATTTTTTTTTCAAAGTGAAAGCTTTCTGTAATACATAATTATATAAAGAAAAATTTGTCTTCACAGAATTTTGATAGGTGAATTAAAAAAAATTAAAAAAAATTCTCAAAGTTAAAATATTGAAATTTTTGCTTTTTTTTATGTTATCTTTTACGCTAAAAGTTATATTTTAAAACAGAATTAAAAATATAAAATTCTGCGAAGACAAAATATTTAAAACTATATAAATTAAATGCTCCAAAAATTTAAATAGACAATTATTAATTGTTCAGGAGATATATCGATTTGAAAATGCAACATCTGTGAAAAACACTTAGTGTTCGAAAAACGCACTTTAAGCAGACGCTTCAAGGTGTTACGCCCATTAGTGAGGTTTAAATAACAAGTAATTTTGTGGTGTTCTAATCACCGGAGGAATAAGATAAAAACATCATTCTCTTCAGGAATGTATGAACTATTTTTTAAAATCAGAAAAAAAAAAATTGGGATTTTTGAAAAAATTTCGGTACTGGACCCCCTTAAAACCTGTGGAGTTATCGACATCGAGTCTAATGACTTTTGTAATGTTCCCCTTTCAGACTGATTGACTTTTTGTAAGGACACTGCCTTGTTTAACATGCTATAGGCAGTCTTCTTCTTATTAGTAAGATTTTACAGAGGTACAATGGTCCAACAGGCTTAAGTATGCATGGCTTTGCCACTCTCTTTTCAATCTAATCTAATCTAAGAGTAGTGAATATTATACACATCAAATATTTAGATTGCTACGTATACTTGATATGTTGGAGTTATTATTTAATAGGATATTTATCATATTATGGTATACCTCATTTTAACAGATTTCTAAGTTAAAAAATACATCTAAATGGAATTTAATAACACAAATATTTTTTTTTTTTGTTTCTTAAAAACAAATCCAAATATTTCATAAATATTTATATCTTTTTTAAAAAAAGATGAAAAATTTGGTCATTTACCAATTAAGTCCTAATAAGGATAAGGTATAGTGGTTAGCGTGCTAGCCTCTAGACCGCGAGGTTGCGGGTTCGAGTCCCGTGTTGGGCATGGGTGTTTGTAAATGTATGTTGGCTTGTCTAATGACGAATGTTTCGGCGCATTATAGCCCTCGTGTTGCTGACGGCGCCAGGTAATCTGAATACAACCAACCAACCTAATAAGGATAATTTCCTATACACGCTGAATTACAATCTTTTAGCACAGTGCATTTAGAAACTACTTTCTATAAAACCTTGACACTTGGTGAGTAGGTTCGAAAATGATCACTTAATGAAATGACATAAATTAAAAACTCGGAAATAGCGTATAATATATTTATTTTAAAAATGAAGTTCTTTCGTCAGTGCATATACAGTGGCTCCACCTAGTTATGCCTTTTACTATTTTAATTTTCATTTACAATAGATAGACATTCAATGAAAACAATTTATGTCATTTCATTAAGTGATCTTTTTCGAACCTACTTTCCAAATTTCAAGATTTTAGAGAAAGTAGTTTCTAAATGCACTGGGTTAGAAGATTGTAAATAGAGAATGAGCCTATAGTACCAAATTTGAGTACTTACTATTCGTTTTGATTGTAATAGACTTCCCAATCCATAAGAACAGTCACTCCAACTATGATCAAAGGAATACCTAAAATTTGATAATAAAGGAATTAGTACAATAGTTGAAAACAGAGTTTATTTAATAAAATAACACTGATATAGCATCCAGAAATAAATTATTCATTATAGTTGATTTGCACGAAAAACGACCTTTATGCACAACAACGGCTAATCAGGCCGGGAGCTACAGCTTAACTTGGATTCTGAGCTACAATTACATTCTTAACCCAGGATTCGAACCCTTCACCTTTGTCATGCAAGGTTGGCCGACCAAACGGTATAGTGGTTAGCGTGCTAGCTTCTAGACCGCGAGGTTGGGGGTTCGAGTCCCGTGTTAGGCATGGGTGTATGAAAAATGTATGTTGGCTTGTCTAATGACGAATGTTTCGGCGCATTATAGCCCTCGTGTTGCTGACGGCGCCAGATAATCTGAAAACAAACAACCATGCAAGGCTAGAACTCTAACCCCATAGCCACCAGGTGGCGAATTATTTATTATGAGCAAAAACTGAAAATATTAAAATTAGTATTTAATTTAAAATGAACTGTCATACAATAGCTAAAAATCAACTACAGTCTATTTATCACCAGAATCGCACCTGCACTTTTTCTAACGTTGTCTGTTGTCTTGGAAACCATGGGGGGGGGGGGGATTTTCCATGGGGGGGATTCCAAGAGAAAGATATCTACATTGGCAGGCTGAACGTTTTGATAGCGTATTGGCGATATTTCATAAATTGTCAGAATAAATATATTCAAATAAATGAATTATTTTCACCACACGGAAAACGTATCGCAATTTTGCCAATTTACTGCAAATATCACCCCTATTCTAAACCTACAATTCTTGTTTCCATTGTGACCACCACTATATAGACAATTTGGTGGGAGCTATTCTAGTGACAGCAATGTCTTCCACATTAAATATGTACAACTAGGAAATGAAAAAGTTAATAATATAACCCATAAAAACAAAGTTTTTAATATAAATCCCTTATATGCATTGCCAATTCTTATATTCATTGACATAGCGCCGTTTCTGGTGCCAGCGTGTGCTTGGTATTTGCATCTACAATTTTAAATATTAAAAACATCTCTATCAGCAAAATTCGCGGTAAGCTACTTTTCAAAATTTATTCATTAGAAATGAATGTGAATTTATGCTCTCACATCTAAATATCTTTTATTTATTCCGATTAAAACACATTTATTATTTATTTATTATAACAGTTCTGGCAACAGGAAAGAGTTTCTTCAATAATCGGTTGAACGCCATTTCAGCGCGATTGATGACGGCAAGTTGGTTTATTAACAATTCCGTAAAAGCGACATTTTAATGACGGCGACAGCCCCCAAATTTTGATAAAATGCATTGTCTTCCATATCGAATCTATCTGCTAAGTTTCAGCCCGATTAGATGATGACAAGGGGGTTAATTAGGCCTCCGCACATTTGCCCGCCATTGAATGACACACACACAAACACACACATAAGTTAATATTGGGGATTTAAAAATGACTACTAAATGTCTCACCCCACGCTAGTATAGCTCTTTTAAGCATAAAATGTGACTCAGACGAAGCAAACACATGTATAAGAAGCTGGTACATATTAATGGCTTCCACACACATCCAAGTCAGAGTCGTCAGCAAAAAGTAGTGGATAAGTATAGCCACTGCTACACACACATCCACACCTCCTAAAGCATGCCCTCTCTGAGATCCAATTACAAAGACTGTGTTCATTAGCAGCATTGATACACATAGGTGGATTAAGATCTTCCCTGGGTGGTCCCGATTCAAACATCTAGAGTAAAAAATATTAAATATACATTAAAAATATTAAATAAGAATATTTTTATTTAACTGTTGTGCCAATTATTTTATTTAAAAGTTCAATTTATCGTTTGATGGTCGAATTTGAGTTCTAGTGAAAAGAAAAACTTTTTAGAATGCTTGAAATTTATTTTGTGGTGCTGCCATCTGATGTTAACATTACGAAATAAAAAGTTCTCTTATTTATAAGCCTTGAAAAGGAAACTGGTGTTCGATGTTTTTGAATTTATTTGACTTCGGTTTGTAATGTATTTTTTATTTTATATATAAACCTAAACTAAATTAATACAATTAAAACAATCAAAATTTTAGTGTGTGTTAGATTTGTTGTTTGTTATGTAAAGCTAATATACGAGGTGTGTAAATTAAGTAATGAGACTGACTTTTTAGTGTTTGATCTGGCAACACTGGGGACGCGGTACGTAGAGGATAGACAGGTAAACATCTGATACGCGTCCAGTACAAGTTTGGATACTCTAGAGTTGTTATGCTGTCCATAGTGAATTCTTTTGAGAAAAAGATTTTTTTTACTGCGCTCAAAAAAGGAGTGACATCAATTTCGAATCACGTTGTGGTATCAGACAACGTTGTGCTATTCTGACATGGACACAGTGCTACAGAAACATTTGAAAAATTGCGTTAGGCCTATGTAGACAGTGTTTTGTTGAGAACCCAGTTTTTAGGTTATTTAAGGCATTTTCAGAAGGAAGAGAATCAATTGAAGATGAGCCTCAAGAATGAGTTACAAAGAGTTTGTACCTCAAGGCCAAGTGGTTAATCAACACTTCTACCGACAAGTTCTCGAGAGACTTCGAAAAAGTGTCATGCGTGTGAGACCAACCATCAAAAATATGTGGGTGTTGCATAACTACAATGCTCCTTGTCACACCGCGATTTCTATCACTGAATTTTTATCCAGTAAAAACATTCCTGTAGTTCCTCAGCCTCTTTATCCACTCAACTTGAGTTCATGCGACCTTTTTCTGTTCTAAAGATTGAAAAATCACCTCAAGGGACGTCCTTTTGGGACATTGGAGAATATTCAAGTAGCCGTAACCGACCAACCGAAGGCTATTCCAGTATCCGAATTCCAACTCTGCAATGAGGAATGGAAAAATCATCTCCAGTGCTGTGCGGCTTCCCAAAGTAGTTACTTTGAGGGAGACAATGTGAATTTATAATTTTATTTCAATAAAAAGAAGGGGGGAAAAAATAGAAAAAGTCAGTCTCATCACTTAATTTACACACCTATCTTGCATTTGCTTCAAAAGTAATGCAACTCAAAATTCTTGATGTAACACAACTAAAGTGTGTTCAAAGTAGAAGTGTATTCAAAGTGACACAACTAAAATGTGTTCAAAGTAGCACAACTGAAGTGTATTCAAAGTAACAGAACTAAAGTGTGTTCAAAGTAGCACAACTGAAGTGTATTCAAAGTAACAGAACTAAAGTGTGTTCAAAGTAGCACAACTGAAGTGTATTCAAAGTAACAGAACTAAAGTGTATTCCAAGTAACACAACTAAAGTGTATTCAAAGTAACAGAACTAAAGTGTGTTCAAAGTAGCACAACTTAAGTGTATTCAAAGTAACAGAACTAAAGTGTGTTCAAAGTAGCACAACTGAAGTGTATTCAAAGTAACACAACTAAAGTGTGTTCAAAGTAGCACAACTGAAGTTTATTCAAAGTAACACAACTAAAGTGTGTTCAAAGTAACACAACTAGAGTGTATTCAAAGTGACACAACTAAAGTGTGTTCAAAGTAGCACAACTAAAGTGTATTCAAAGTCACACAACTAAAGTGTGTTCAAAGTAACACAACTAAAGTGTATTCAAAGTAACACAACTAAAGTGTGTTCAAAGTAGCACAACTGAAGTTTATTCAAAGTAACACAACTAAAGTGTGTTCAAAGTAACACAACTAGAGTGTGTTCAAAGTGACACAACTAGAGTGTGTTCAAAGTGACACAACTAAAGTGTGTTCAAAGTGACACAACTAGAGTGTATTCAAAGTCACACAACTAAAGTGTATTCAAAGTGACACAACTAAAGTGTGTACAGAAACATGGCCTGCATGTACTGGTTGACCAGCAGAAAACTGTGTACTTGTGAAATTTAAGTTAAAACTGATTTACGTTGTTCTTCGAGCTTTAAGTTCATGTAGTCTTTGATTATCTAGATACTTTAACTCAAAAATGTAGAATTGAGTTGTATCACTCTTGAAACAAGTTGCGATATGATTAATTTCTGAGAAAGAGAAAATTGAAAACTTCTGTATTATCATAATTAATTAAACAACTTTGTGATAATTTTGTAAGTTTTAAACGGTTTGTACTTTATGGGACGAAACTGTGATCTTGTGTATTTACCAAGAGCATAATAGTGGCCAAAAATGTTTTTCCAAAAGTGTAGAGTCATGTAAGAGAATTGAATAAGAAAATATATTTATATTACAGTGTTGTTTGAGGATATTAGAAAATATATCTTTCAATGCCAAATATAAATAAAAAAAGTTATTAAGACAAGGCTTTAGTTTTTTCTAGCAATGGACTGAAACTTGTTTTATTGTTTTCTATTGTTCTATTTCCAACCTTATGTTTTGAACAATAGTTATCAGAGATAAAAATTTCAAAATATTACTATTTTCTTGGATGAAAGACTTGAAAAATACATGAGAAAACGTTGACTTTTGACTCTTAAAGTGTACATTGAGTGGCCAAAGATATTTTTTGCATATAAAAACTAACTATACTCTTTATAATTACAAATGTAATGAAAGTTATGTATTAAAATACAGAAATTTAATATTTTAAAGGAAATCACAGCAAAAGTCACCTTATAAAAAAATACCAATTTAACTCAATGAGAAATACATAATGCAATAAGAAAATGTTTTTGTTTGAACCTCCATTAAAATAAGAAACAAATTGGAATGAATTAGGAAAATTAAAGCAAAAAATTTAGGTTTAAAATTTTTTTACAAGTCTGCTACCACCCTAAGTTTGTACTGATGGTACATTAAAAGTCATAATACACTTATTATGATGAAGAGACCATAAGTCTAATATTGGAATCTATGCAATAGCAAAGAACTTTTCAATAACACATATAGTGTTTTTGTCTGACTAGTCGGTATGTCAAATATTCTGTGTGATAACAATTATCGAAAGAAAATTACTAGAACAAATCAAAAGAAAATATTTTTCTGAGATTTTTGCTTTTAGAAATTTTGTTATGGAAGTTAATAAGCGAAATTGTTAACGAGATTTCCAAAGCCCTCGTAAAGAAGGTTTACCGTTATGCTGAGTGGTAGTGACAACTGTATAACATTCAGTGGGAGTCGATTAAAAAAATTATCAATTTGTAATCCAAAAACAGCTATCATGGGTTTATTGTTGGAAAACAATTTAATGTGTGTGAGAATGCCTAGTAACAATTACTGTATGGAGATTTCCTTGGCCAATGATTAAAACTCAGCCAAAGTAACCAGTAATCAATTTACCACCCCAGTAGCAATTACACCTTCCCTTATGGTTGGCGTTTCATAGCTCTTGTATGACGCAGTGATTATTTGACCGTCTACCTCTTGTACCGAACTCATCACAGGGATGAGAGTGATCAGAGAGCAAAAAGGAGGAAATCCAAAAATTCGTTAAAAAAACTCACGGAAGGAATACACAAAAATTTTAAAAAAAAAAATATGCAGGAAGGATGATTCAACAATTTTAAGGATTCAATGAAATTTCTCATACGATATAATAATTACATTTCAAATATTAGGAGTTAGTGAAGAAATCTGTGAGGAAAGGGGAGCTAAGAGGGAAAATCTTTTTTTTTAGACATGAGGAAAAGTATACTTTTTGTAGGAAAATCTGGTTCAGACCAGAAAAATGCAGATCCTCAAAACAGGGACAAAGAGAAGGAAAATGTTACATAAAAAACCAAAAAGGAGGAAATCCTCCAAAAGGAGGAAAACGGTCATCAACATCCGCAACTAAGCCCAAATGGCTTTCGCGAATTACCATCGATGGATCATCGGTAAATGATGAATTTACATCAGAATTCGATGAAAATACGAACAAATGCGGGCGTATTTGTCAAAAAATAGATGAAAATAATCGCAGATTCTGTGTCGAAAAGTCATCAGCTTCCCATCGATGTCTTTCGACGATCGAAGTCGATGACTTTTCCCAATGAATTTATTATCGCCGGTGAATGAGGACTATAAAATCAGTTACCGATACCAAATTGTGGTCGGAAATTGATGACTGGTTAGTTAGTTGAGTTTTGATCATTGGCCGATGAAATCAACATTATGTGCTTGTTATTAAGGACTCTCTCATACACTAGAGTTGTTTTCCATGGTAGATGTTTTTGGAATTCAAATTGATAATTTTGTTAATCGACTTCACTAAATGTTATACTGCTGTCACTACATGGTGGCAAACATTATTTAAGAGGGCTTTGAAAATCTCTTTCGCAATTTCGCTTATTAACTTTCACTATAGCATTTCTTATAAAGTACAAATATCTCGGAATAATATGATCTTTTGATTTATAATAATTTTCTTTCGATAATGGTTGCTATAAAAGCTTATACAAAACAACAAGTATGAAAAAACACAGAATAAGAGATATTGACATATTCAGTGTTCCCACTCAAATCACAGAATGAAAATCAATGACTTTTAAGGACCTAAATAATGTTTTTAAGGATCTTTGAAAATTCATTTTCATGCATCATGTCTTTATATAAATTTTTAATAAAATATATTCTACCAAAACAGTTACAAGTTGGTGGATGAATAATACAAATATGTCAGATAATTTCCATACGGTGCAGATAAGTGGCTGTCACGCTGGCATAGCAAGTCCGAGTTGTATTTTATAAATTTTGCAATTGGGCACATAACATCCGCAAAAATTAAGGACTTATAAGGACCTCTAAGCATTTTCAAGGATTTTTAAGCACCTTTAAGCATTTTAAAGCACTTTCAAGGCCTTAAAAACAAGTTCAAAAATATTAAGCACTTTTAATGACTTTCAATGACCGTGGGAACCCTGGTATTAAACACAGTTTTAAATACATTAGGTAAGATTTTGTTTGTAATTACTAGTATATATTAATAATGTTTTTTATTTACCTGAAAAGGGAGTAAGTGAGTATGGTAAGAACGAGTCCTAGCATAGAGAGTCCGCATCCAATGTAAGATATGAGAGAAAGAGTGAAGAGGTGATCGGATGAGATCCCAGCACCCGGTGTTGGATCCTGTATTATGAAATAGCCCATTAATATAAAGAAACATACATTATTAATGAAACAAACTAATATGAAGTCCTGAAACACAATTTGCTTTTTTATGTTGCTCTGGGTGATAAGAAAATGTTGAGTAGTTACTGTTGGAGTGAGAACAATTAAACATAGATGCTTCGCCAAATGTGGTAACCCCTCCTAGCAAGAACTGTTTTTAACTTTGAGCTATATTCATTCTTCTGTTTCCTGTCCACAACGATGTAACTATACTAAACTTCAACTTAACTTGACATCACTAGACGGTAGATCGTCACAGTGCTCATAGGTATTTAATCCATTTTGGCGGCGTGAAAGCATAATGTTCGCCAAACCACAACCCTGTAGAGAACAAAAAGCTGTAAGGTTTGGCGAGAATTATGTCTTCACTCCGCTAAAATTGATTAATTGCCTATGAGCACGGTGAAGATCTATCGTCTAGTGATGTCAAGTTAAGTTGGAGTTTAGTATAAAACCATTCCTAAGAGCCACTTGAGCTCCATCTATTTTTTATCTTAAACCTAAATTAATGTGTAAATTAAATGCTATCATCTTTACATCGTCTTCGCCTTTATTTAGAAGTTTAAATCAATTGCCTACATTGTCACAATACTGCAGTGATCCACATTGGAGAGGAGTATTTATAACTTCAATCCAGCGAAGATGCATGTAATTTATCCAACAGGTAAAGTTGTCTAATTTCAACAAAAGTTACAGAAAGAATTTTAACTCAACCTCCGGCAAACCTCGAGGTATCAGAAGACTTCTAATGATGAATGAACAATTGAACATATTTGAATTATATGATACATAAAAAAATATGCAGCATTGCTTTGAAAAGTAATGTCAAAAAATGCGATTTAAACATTTTAACTCGCATATTTTAAACGTTATTTTTACAAAATGTAACGAAGGAGAATGAACCATAAAACACATAATCTACTAATGTAACATACGTAAAGAAATCGGAGATAAATTTACTAATATTGACAATAGCATTTCTTTTGAAGCACTCTACTATAATTTTCGAGATTACCTAATTACAATAACGAAAAACCAAATAAGTATAGTTTTGAAAAAACTTGAGCGTAATGTCCTAAATGACAATAATGTGCTCTATTTTGAACACCTTTCCCACTAGGCATTACTTTAATTTTTGGTCGTCCATTAAATTCTTTTTTGGTTAAATAACGTGTTTCTGTCCATTAGTATGTGGTTAATGTTAATTTTTACATTAGGTAACCCACCGGTTGAGGTTTTTTTGAAGTTTTTATTAGTTTAATTTAGACTTTAAACTTAAAATTAATTTTTTTATGAAAGTATATAATTTACATGTATCCTGTATTGGGTTGGTGGGAATGCCAAAATTATTATTATTTCCAAAATATTCTTGCCATTAAAAATGAAGTTTTTCTTATAAATAATTTTTATTTTATTTTTCTGATATTTATGTTATACTTTTAAATTAATAAACAAATGTGTTTTAAGGGACATCATTTAAGTTATGATATTGAAAAAATATTAGTCAGTTGTTTGACAGTTGACATTTTATTTTGCATAATGGATGAAAAGTGATCAAAGTTTCAACTATTTTTTTAAACTTTTTGTAATTTGATGAGACAATTTACGATAACCATTCTAAAATATCAATAATAATTGGACAATATTTAATCAAATTCATCAGCAACAGTTGGAAAATAATTAATAACAAATTATCAATATTTAACCGATATTATAAATTATTGATCCATATTGAATGATAGAATTTATGCGTAATTGATTATGGGTTTACCCAATTCATTTTAATTTTCAAGAACAAACCCATAATCAAATTCAGGAAAACGAAAAAGCATTTCTTAGATGTCTCCTTAATCACAACCTTAATTTTAGAATAACATAAAATGTTACCGAAATTCCTGATCTTACAAAGAACTAGACTTATAAAAGTTTGCTTACAACACATAAAACCATTCTTGTATTTCATTCCCTAAAAGTAATGAGCAATTTATTCATACGAACCAGTAAAAGGGAAAATGACGTCAGATGAGATGAGAGACATGCTGTAGAATTGCCACTTTGGTTTGTTACCAGCCCTTCTGTGGACCAAACCCTTTCTGAAATTGGAATGAGTCACTTAGTTCTTTACATCTCGATTGAAATTTTTTCTTTCTCAAAATATTGACTAATATGTTTGTTAAATTTGAAAATGTAACTTGAAAGGTATCTTGAAATATGTTTCTCCCCCCCCCCCCCCTTTCCCATTAGGAAACAAAGAGTTAGACAAAATTAATTTATGTATTATGTTCAATAAAACATACAGGGTACCCTATTACCTAGGTATACAAACTTTGTCATATTTAAAGTTTCCCATTTGGATTCAACAGAAATTAACAAATCGTAACAAAATTTGCGATTCATTGTACTGAGCTTGTTGGAAAATGATATCTTAAGGGACAAAAAAATATATAACAAATCAACCACAATACAATTAATTTGTTGATTTATTATATCTAAAATACATTTACGCCAAAATATTGAAAAAAATATTATTATTTGTACTAAATTATTTCTAGTTTATTTTAGAAAATTTAATAATTAATTTGAAACAACAGCGCTCATGTGGTTAACACTTTCAAAATTCTTTTCAAATAACTTGGTTTATGGTGCTGCCATCTATTGAGGATTGAATGTACCAATTCTAACAACTTGAAATACAAAACATAGATGGCACCACCACAAACGAACGTTCGTCCTCTCGATCTCGTTAACTCGAACGTTCGTTCCAAGTTAAGATTTAGAAACGAAATCTCCTATTAGGTTTCTGTATGTAGTGTAAAAGTTTGAACTAATACTAATATCAATTTATAGATTATAACAAAACATTTTATAAATATTTACCATTTTCTTTCCAATAAGCGCAGAATACTCTAACATTCAAAGGCGAGGGCAGAATATAGACTACTGGATCAGATAAATTTGTAACTGTAGCATTTGAAATACTTGCTTGAAGAACTCTACGACCTGCATACAAAATAAAATATTTATATAATATGTATAAAAATATATATTGAAAAATACACTTTGCAATCTAAGTTTATAACTGATTGTAACTTTTTGCAAAGAAACAGTTACTTTGTGTATTATATATTACCTTGAAAGCTGCTCCGTTCAGTATGCAAACAATTATATCTTCTACTGTAACCTGAACCATCGTAGCATTGCCTCCATCTTGCAGTCTGTTTCTCTCTGAAGAACTTGTCATTCCTGTAGGCAACGAATTTGATTCGTAATTCTTGATAAGTTTGGTTCTGGGCCATTAGAAGGGCTTCCATGGGAATAGTTAGTTCAGCATCCTATCAAACACATTCAAAATAATTATTAATACCTAAACTTTAGCTAATAAAGTGAAACAAAAAAAGTTTAAAAGATTTCAGTCATCTCAATATGAAGTAAGAATTGTGATTTAATGTGAAGTAAAGTTAACTAATGTATTTATTAAGTTGTCTTACGAATATATATTTTAAATTAAATAAATGTATTTATATATAATGGGATAGATCATATTAGTGCGGTTAATAATTAAGGGGAGATGGTGGGGAGGGGGGGGGGGGTGAAAAGAATGACAGGGCAGGGAAAATAAAAATATAAAATGCAAATTTATAAAAAAGCTATAAATTCCATTATTAATTTCTCATATTAATGTAAACAGAACATTTATAATGAATTTGTACTATTAAAAGTATAATTTTATTTACAAAAAAAAATATATTTTATAGAATGTTTTGTAGAATTAATGTTAGTACATTTTGAATCTAAATATTTTGTTTTTCAAGAAATTGCAATTACTCTTTTAATGTAGAATAGTAATGGCAATTCAAAAATCTTTATTTAATTGAAATTTAAATGCTTTTCTGAACATCATTTAAAACTATTATTCTCGAATGAGGTGTTAGTTTCAGTTCAAAATTCTTTGAACAACATGTAATACAGAACTATATTTAGTGCTGCCATCTATTGACTTTTTATTGAACAAAACATTTTTGTCATTCGGTAAGTTTATATCACTTTGTAAATGCACAGTTTGTTTCAAAAAGTGGTTACAAATTCATTCAAATAGTCCAATAAAATAAGTATTTTTATTATTTTAATTTATAAGTAGATCTTCTAACGCTATACAATATCTGTCTCGACGTAAAAAAAAAAAAAAAAGACAAAAAAAAAAAAAAGAAGGAAAAAAAAACGTTTAATTTCCAGATCCCGTTTAGAATTTTTTCTGTTCTTTTAATTCTAAAATTTTACTTTTGAACTTACCATTTATGATAACAGCATTATCTTTAATTCCTATTAAGATAATTTCATAATTTCTTTAAAATTAAATTAAAAAAATTATTTCATAGAAATTTAATTGTATTGAAAGAAATATCTTTCCAATACAAGTGCTTTAAATTTCTATTAATAAAAATGAATTAAATTCTAACTATAAAATTTTCTATATTTTAATTAATAAAAATCCATGAAATTTCTCATTTTCAAAATGATTTATTAATACTGCCACTCACATTGTAAAATGAAGTTGTCCCCTGGTCATCCCACAACGCCTGTGAGGGTGGCAAGGGTCTATACCTCCCCTTTCCCCCACCTCCTTGCTCTCTCCTCTGCCTCGCCCTGTAGTGAACAGAGAATGTCAGGTCGTCTTCGTCTCCTCCCTCGTCGCTCGTGCTCGTCTCTGGATCCCACGAAACGGCCTTTACCACCAAGTTTTCCGTTTCAAGTGTAATGCTTTCGCCTCGCTCCAGTTTGACCTCTGAAGCGAAGCGATCCACCAAGTCCGTCACTCTGCAAGCAAGATTAGTCTATACAATAATCCATACATGTTTTGGCTGGGTGTGTCTAGGGGGATGGATTTTGGTCAAGAATGAGGCTTTACACTGCTTTTTAATGAAGCATATGATGTTGTTTACAAAATAAGCTGTTGAGCCTTGATTAAGGTCTTGCGTGCATTATCTTGATTTCTGCTTCAACAGAGGGTTCCGAGGGGTCAATCGCCAGCTGCGATCGAAACTCCCTGTGCAATTCGATATCCATTGGCGGCACTTCTGATCACTTACGTGAAGGGAATAGAGCGTATATGATATACAACCTCTACAATACGGGACTACGGGATACGGGACTTAAGGGGACATGGGACACTGAAATAACCAAAAATGACGTTTTTTGTTTTCATTCTATAAAAATTGCTTATGCCACTAGCTTTAATTTCGCGTTTGAATTTTTGAAATCCGATGATTTTAAGTGGTAAAATCTTTATTTTAACTAACTATTTTAACGCATCGCACACTTGTTGGCAAAGGCTAAAAAGGCGTTTTTCTCAGCTTTGCTTTTTCCCATTTTACTTATGTTCGAAAAGCTCCTTGCGATTCATTTTTTGATAAATCCACCTAATTTTTTTGTATTAATAATTTTCAATGTACTATAAAGAAATTTACACATGCTTTTTTATGTCACATAATTTTTTTATATTTTTTTCATGTTGGGAATTTGAAGTATGTGCATTTTTTAATGAGAAATCACTGGCGCCAAGTTTGAAATTTTATTTCTGTTCAACTATTGCACCTAAAGATAAAAGCACGTTTGAAAATGTTTATAATATATTGATAAACAACTTCAAATTTTTCTTTCATGTTCGTCAAAATATTGTGTCGCGAGGAGCATTTTGAAAAAAATTAAAATTTCGTGTTATTTTTCTCAATAATTTACTATCTATTTTATATTATCTGCTCTAATTGTTGTTGTTTTGTTTAAAGTCACATCTTCTATGTTTATGCCAAATTTTATTTAATTCTTGGCAAAACTAAAGAATTTTGACAAAAGTGTCCTATGTCCCCTTAACGTCCCGTCAGTCTATTCATTGGTACTGTATTAATTTAATGAATGCATTGGGAGTTTGAAATCTATTTCTATGAAGTTCGTTCTTCAACTGTTGTATCGCAGCACAAACTTATTTCTCTAGAAAAGACAAGCACATAAGATGATGTATTGCTAAAATGGATCCTTAGAAGATTGAAAATTGTCCATATGTTTACATATAAAGAGAAATAAGCTTGAGCTGCAATCCAACAATTGATGAACTTGAAAGTGGATTTTCAAGTCCCAATGGGTCTTAAAGCATTTAAATTAATACAGAACCATGACGGGGCGTTAAGTCCGGTCAATAAATAAAGGGTTAATAACCTCCCTTTGATATTCAAATCTCAAATATAATTACTGATTGATTTTTTTTTTTTTTAAATAATATAGTATGTTGGTTTATATATACAATAGTATAACTAAAATGTAACACACAATGTGTGTACAAAATTAGACTCAATAGGCATTGTTTTATTATGATATTACTTGACATTAATCTAAAATTGCGCTTATAGATGTAAGTGTAATTTTAGTACATTACCTTGTGGCTGCAGTTCCGTTTAAATCCCCAAACCGAAGTAGTGATTCATTTATGGCTAGCATATTGCTCACTATAGACAGCATGTTATGAGCAATCTAAGGAAAAATGTAGAAATATAACATTAGTCATAATTTAATTTTTTGCGTTGAAAAAGAAATTGGCTTTTAAAATATTTTTGTGCATATTTAATATGCAATTCACTGAAGTCAACAATAATTTCCAAGATTATATAAAATGTGAAGAATTACGGCTTTGTAAATTGAGGATTAGAAATGAAAAACGACCTAAGTCCAAAAAAAGAAAAAATTTCAGCGAGATCCGAAAAATAAAAAACACTCGCATTGGTACATATAAGCTATGACTAAGAACCAGATTGAATTTCAATTATTGCTACTGGAGTTCACACTTTGGGAGTTCTCCAGTTTGTTTAACTTGGTCTTAAGGACATATTTCCGTAAAAAAAAAAAGATTTTTAATTTTTTTGGTTCTTAGGTCGTTTTCCATTTCTAGTTCTCAATTAATGTGAGTTTTAAATTTATGTGAAAAGTACAATGTCAAGGGAAAACTAATTTAAAATGTTTTCAAACTGTATAGTGATGAAAGGGTGCATAATGTTGGGCAATTAATTTCGTTCAATAGTTAACTGCTTAGGTAGTTTTTTTTTTTTCTAAACATACATCAGATTTGAGACAGGAAAAATATAGTAATAATTACAAAATATCATCCATTGCCATTGATATAAAATAGCTTTAATATTTTATATAAATTCCAATACGAGACAAAACATAAAACAATTTTGGAATTAAATTAACGTGTTGTCCCCTAAAATAAATCTACTAGAATAAATCAATAGTAACTTAAATCCTTATAAAAATCTAAAGATGTCTTCAATTCAACTCATATTTATTGACTTAAAACACTAGTAGATTTGGTTTAATATTTTTTTTTTTTAAATAAATAAAACGATTTTAAAATAAATTCCACTTGTAACAATGTGATAAACTCTATCTATAAAAAAACCCTCACTGGCTGACTCAGTACTAATTTTTTCCATATAGTCACAACTCTGAAATTTAGAACAAATGTCAACGAGAAAAAATATAGAAAACGTAAGCAATTCCGATCTCGAATAACACAATTTCAAGGGATCGAAAATAGGTTTTACATTCTAGCCGAGGAATATCCCAATGCTTTACTTACAATGTAGTTACAACCTTGAAATGTGGACCAAATGTTAACAAGGCAAATATGGAACAAATGTCAACAAGGCAAATTCGGAACAAATGTCAACAAGGCAAATTTGGAACAAATGTTAACAAGACAAATTTGGAACAAACGTCAAGAAGGCAAATTAAGAACAAATGTCAACACGGCAAATTTGGAACAAATATCAACAAGGTAAATTTGGAACAAATGTTTACTAGGAAAATTTGGAACAAATGTCAACAAGGCAAATTCGGAACAAATGTCAACAAGGCAAATTTGGAACAAATGTTAACAAGACAAATTTGGAACAAACGTCAACAAGACAAATTTGGAACAAACGTCAACAAGGTAAATTTGGAACAAATGTCAACTAGGTAAATTTGGAACAAATGTCAACAACGCAAATTCGGAACAAATGTCAACAAGACAAATTTGGAACAAACGTCAAGAAGGCAAATTAAGAACAAATGTCAACACGGCAAATTTGGAACAAATATCAACAAGGTAAATTTGGAACAAATGTTTACTAGGAAAATTTGGAACAAATGTCAACAAGGCAAATTCGGAACAAATGTCAACACGGTAAATTTGGAACAAATGTTAACAAGGTAAATTTGGAACAAATGTCAACTAGGTAAATTTGGAACAAATGTCAACAACGCAAATTCGGAACAAATGTCAACAAGGTAAATTTGGAACAAATGTTAACAAGACAAATTTGGAACAAACGTCAAGAAGGCAAATTAAGAACAAATGTCAACACGGCAAATTTGGAACAAATATCAACAAGACAAATTTGGAACAAATGTCAACATGGCAAATTCGGAACAAATGTCAACAAGGCAAATTTGGAACAAATGTTAACAAGACAAATTTGGAACAAACGTCAAGAAGGCAAATTAAGAACAAATATCAACACGGCAAATTTGGAACAAATATCAACAAGGTAAATTTGGAACAAATGTCAACTAGGTAAATTTGGAACAAATGTTAGCAAGACAAATTTGGAACAAATGCCAACAAGGCAAATTTGGAACAAATGCCAACAAGGCAAATTTGGAACAAATGTCAGCAAGACACAATTGGAACAAATGCCAACAAGGCAAATTTGGAACAAATGTTGACAAGAGCAAGTATAGAAAAAGTAAGATTTTTCAATCTCGAAACCAACTATAACCCTTTATTTATCGATAGTACTTAAAAGTCCTGTCATTTTCCTCATGCTACTGTATTAATTTAAACGCTTTGAAATCCACTTCTATGGAGTTCATTCTTCAATTGTTGGATAGCAGCACAAGCTTATTTCTATTTGGAAGTTTGCTAGAGACAAGTATATAAAATGATTTGAGGTCAAGATGGATGCCTAGAGGATTGAAAATTGTCAATGCGTTTGCATATAAATTGAAATATACTTGTGCTGCCATCCAACAATCGAAGAACGAACTCCATAGAAGTGGATTTCAAAGCATTTAAATTAATACGGTACCTTTAGAAAACTGATGGGACATATAAGCTCCGTCAGTAAATAAAAAGTTAAGGAGTAGAACATGGGTAACAGTTCAGTCCTACTTCCAATGTAGACTCAACTCTGAAATCCGGTACGCATATATCTTGTGAAAACTAAAATGCGCATGATAAAATTTCATTGGCAAGTATAGATGTTCATCTATTATACTTATGAAACGAAAGTTTGGCTATCAACAGTCCAAAACAGGAAATTGGATCCCGTGACTATTTAGTCTTAATAAATTTTAGTTCCATGCAAACTACAAAATATTTTGGACATTTCATTCCCAATAAGAGAAAAATATCACAAAAAAATAATATCTTTATATAAACTAGAGACGATACTCAAAACTACTCGTATCATTTTACGGCCTCCATAATTCAGCCCAGAATATTCAAATTCAGCTCTTCTGAATACCATTTCCTCCACTTTATAAAAAAATAATAATGTATAAGGATACAGCGAAGCAGTCCCAGTGAAGAACCGGAAACAGTTTCCTGGATGGCTTCTTCCTATATAGCATTATGGCCATAACGATATTTCTGCACGGAAGTCCTTAGGTCCTTACCTTTTTATCGTAAATGGCGTACTCTATGACTCCTTCAATCTGTTTGGTGGCCTCTTGAAGTCGCTCTACGTTCAGATGTCTTGGGTCTTCAGTCAGCATCCAGAGTTCACCGGTAAGATCTTCAGCATTTTTGAAACCCTAATGGATATAGGATATAAGAAATAATAAAGTATGTTTTTTTTTTTTTATTCAGAACGATGTAAGATAAACTAGATGGTGTCTTATAGACTGAGAGGCGAATGCAATTTTTGGACCTCATCGAACATCATTCTGAATTTTTTATAGAAATTAGAGAAAAGTGAGTAGATTACGAATCCACTGGTCTGCCATGGCAAAAATGGCAGAAACTGGTCAAAAATCAACATTTAATAAGTAGAACTAAATCCAATTGCAAATGCGCCATAACTTGTCAAATAATGAGCATTTTTTTTATTTGGTAACCCTCACTCTTTTAATTTCCAATTAAGAAGGTTGCAGACGATTCAGATATCTAGCGACGGTCTACTTGCATCTATTAAAAGAGAGCCAAGTTGGCAATAAACATTACGTCACTGATGACGTAACTAATGTCGCCAATTTGGCTTATTTAAAAAAAATACAAGTTTTCCGAGCCAGAGATCAGAAATCGTTTGCACTTTTTCTCATTGAAAATCAAAATGCAGTGGTTGCCAGACGAATAAGTTTGTTCCCTTTTTGGCAAGTTATGACATATTTGGCAATCGGATTTTAGTTCTACTCATTCCAAGTCGATTTTCGATCAGTTTCGGCCATTTTTGCCTCGGCAGACCAGTGGATTCGTAATCTATTAACTTTTCTCCAATTTCTATAAAAAATTCAGAATGATGTTCGATGGGGTCCAAAAATTGCAGTCGCCTCTAGGACTATTATGTTACCTTTTAAAGATTATATTCCCAAGACAATTTATCCTGACCTCGTGGAATACGCTACAGTGATGTGTGATCCGGTTTACTACTCGCTGATTGGCTGAGCAGTATTACTGTATTTTCAAAAAGGGTGTTGGGGGGGACTTGGTACCCTTCAAACTTTTTTTCTCTTAAGTCTTTAAAATTATAATTGTTACATATTTGTAAGTATTATTTTTTGTGAAAACAAGGGGTACCGAGTCCCTTTAACTGAAGAACACAAAAAGTTTCCCAATAGAGTATTTGACACCATCAACAAATAATTACCAAATGCGATAGATACATAGTATTTAACGAATTAATAATAATACAAGGATTATTATTCAAATCAAGCCCAGATGGGTTTTTTTGCAGTGTTCGGAAATGTTAAAACATCTGTCTATATAAGGTCTTGTATTAAACACTCTAAATGACTGATCTATACGTTGTCAGTGACTGGAACGACAGCTGGTAAGTAGATTGGAAGATCACTGTCGTGCGTTGACTGGAATGCCAGCTTTGCATTTACAGTTATTGAGCGAACATTACACTGCCTGTCGTTGGTCACATGGTCACAGGAGAGAAGAGATGATTGGATGATGGGATTTGAATTATCAGCAAATACAAAATGTTTTGACTACTGAAGCTGTCAGTTACAAATGAGCACGTGACAAAATAGATTCTCCAGTATCTGGAATGGAGCGTTCACACGATGTTAGTCATTGGTATCTAATGACTGGGGACCTCAACTGTTACCTTGACTAGTAACATATAAATCAGTCATAATTCAAGTGTCCGATTGGTGAAGAATTCTGATCCAATCAGAGAAAGCTCAGTGAACTTTTTTACTTACTGGTTCTTATTAGCATGTAAGGTTGACCGCAACTATAGAAAAATACAACTCCGAGCCAATCACAGCACTCAGTGAGCTTGTTGACATACGAGTTCTTATTATCATGTAAGGTTGACCTATAGAAAAATACAACTTCGAGCCAATCATAGCGATCATTGAGCTTGGTGACATACGGGTTCTTATTAGCATGTAAGGTTGACCTCAACTATAGAAAAATACAACTCCGAGCCGATCGAAGCGCTCAGTGAGCATGTTGACATAGGGTTCTTATTACCATGTAAGGTTGATCGCAACTATGGAAAAATACAACTCCAAGGCAATCATAGCACTCAGTGAGCTAGTTGACGTACGGGTTCTTATTACAATGTAAGGTTGACCGCAACTATATAGAAAAATACAACTCCAAGCCAATCATAGCGCTCAGTGAGCTTGTTCACATACGGGTTCTTATTATCAAGAAAGGTTAACTGCAACTGTAGAAAAACACATCAACTGGTACCTCCTCTCTGCAACTGCTTAGGTCCATCCTCCCCCAAGCAACAGATCCATTGGAGAGAAGATAGCAACGCCTCTTTGCATATCCCGTGGCCGATTCTCTGTCCGGAAACGTGGAACCAAAGGGACACTCGATCAGTTGGGCTCGACCGTGGGAGGTGGAGTTCCAACGGAACACCCCTTTGTTGCTGTGGATAGTCTGGGGAGGGCAATGCTCTGGAAGAAAAATGGGAGATTGTTGGTTTGAGTTGAACTGGTAAGTTGCTATGAGGATTTGTGTGTATGGTTAAGGTGATGGGATTGGCTTAATGATGGCAATGGTTGATATAGAAAAACCATTCATGCCAGAAAGGACCAAATGTGGTTTATCTAATGGTCTATTAAGTTGGCTATTAGATAAACCACATATGGTCCCTTCTTAGATGAATGGTTTTTCTATATCAACCATTGGCTATCATTAAACCAATCGCATAGTGGTTCACCTCATATTGTTATTTTTATGTATTATTTGCATCTATATAACTTAATTAGTATTTTCCATAAGTTCATTAATTGGTTTACACCTCTCATGAATATTGTTTTTTAACGGCTCTGTCTACTTTGGACGCATGCAAAAAAAAATGCTATTTTTATTATTTTTTTTTAAGAATATGGTTATGTTTATTGATTCAAAACTTGTTAGGCTTAACAAAAACATTCGTAAATTACAAAAAAAAAAAAAAAAAAAAAAAACTTTTTAACCACTTTTTTAGTGTGAAAATGCCAGGTAAACAGGAGTCCTCAAAAAGTAGGTAGGTGTGCGCTTGTTGAAAAACGTTCAGAAACTACCGAACTGATCCTTATGAAATTTTTACCACATATTCTGTACACTTATCGCTATATCCCGCACCAGAATTATTGCAAAATTATAATTTTTTTCTATTTTTTGTTTTGCATAAAACATGCAAAAAAAACCCAACATGTTTTTATTATTTTTTTCTTTTTTGTCCGCCATTTTGTTATTTTTGCATATAAATTAATATTAGAGGTACGACGGGATATAGCCCCTGTAACACAAAACCTAAAACCATTGAATTTTTTTTTGTTTCAGATGGGCCGTTGTTCAGATTTTTACAATAGCTCACACCTACCTTCTTTTAGAGGACTCCTGTTTACCTGGCAATTTTTACAAATGTTTTTGTTAAGCCTAACAAGTTTTATATCAATAAATATAACAGTATTCTTAAAAAAAGAAAAGAATTAATAAAAATAGCGTTTTTTTCATACATCCAAAGTAGACATAGCCTTTAAATGTGTCATATGATACATATTTTGGCATCGGGTCTTAATATACTTTAATTTATAATAGATAACAACACGCTAAGAAAAATCTTAGTCGAACTTGAAAATTTTCATATACTCAATTTTTACCCTTTTAACGTCATTTCAAGAAAAATCAACGATCTACCCAAAATGCAAGTAATAATTTTACTAAAAAACAAAAAAATATTCAATTTCTAATAACAATTATCTTCGACATTCTACTATCAACAAAAATTGCTGTATAAACAAACTCCTAAAAGTATTTTATGCAAGCATTTCCTAATGAGAAAATTATCAAATTAAATTTATCGTATTTTAATTTTCACTGATATATACATACAAAAAATACATATATCGTCAGCAAAATGACTCTGTAGTTATAAATTCGAAAAAATATTAAACACTGTTATTTTGAAAAAACAAAACAAGTTCCAGTAATCGAAATGGTGAGTCGATAAGTAGCGAAACTAAAGGTTCCAGATCCAAAACCAGACTTTCAGTGAATTAAAATTTTCAATTTCATTTACAAATATGAGTACTTTAAATTCAAATACATGTTTTAAGAGCTATTATAAGTACCCAATATACTTAAAAGCTAGTATGTTCTACTTATTTATAAGTAAACTCTTTTAACTTTACATATACACAATTCCTATGCCCCCCCCCCCCCCTCTTCTCCCTATAACTAGGGCAATGATAATACACACAAAAGTATGTCAACTAGAAATTGTGAATCAGATGCGGAAAATAACAAAACTTAACAATTTGAATTCAGAGTCGTCTAGGCAGTTAACTATACATGTTAATGTTAAGTTGGTTATCGAGTCAGAAAGTGATATACATGTTTCTCTAACTATTTCAATATTTGCTCTAGTTGCATAATTCTTTGTGATACAACAATGGTGATAAATATTTCATGTGGATAAAGAGGTTTTAGAAACTATTGTTAACTGTACTTGATGTGCTCTTTTATAACTGGGCGTATAAATCCTGAAATACGGTAAATGAATTCACTGGCTTTGAAAGAGTTCGTCTGTTAAGATAGACTTGGCATTGTTATATTTGATGTGTTTCACTAACTAGTACACTAGTTAGTGCAGTCAATATATTGTAAAGAGAAAAAGATCAAGTAAGGATTATTTCCTATGTCTGCTATGTTATAATCTTCTAGCCCAGTGCATTTAGAAACTACTTCGTATAAAACCTTGACATTTGGTGAGTAGGTACGAAAAAGATCACTTAATGAAATGACATAAATTGTTTCCATTTAATGTCTATCTATTATAAATGAAAATTAAAATAGCAAAAGACAAAACCAGGTGGAGCCACTGCATGCATTGACGTAAGGATTTGAAACATAAAATATAATATATTAGACGTTATTTTCGAGTTTTTAATTTATATCATGTCATTAAGTGATCATTTTCGTATCTACTCACCAAATTTCAAGGTTTTATAGAAAGTAGTTTCTAAATGCACTGGGCTAGAAGATTGTAACACAGCAAGTATAGGGAATGATCCTTACTAGGACTTCCTTTTAAAGTATACATATACATTAGGAATCGCGAAATTTGACTCAAGTCAGCGTTTTTGATTTTTAGTTTTAAAATATTCTCGAATTCATTACCATTAAAATGATACCTTTTTCTTTCTGAGACTCAAATTACTTTTTAAATTACAGTAGGTTTTGTGAACCTGTTTTGTATCACGTTCATTAGTGTAGTAAACTTTAAACGCGTTTTCTGACATTTTGGTGTTATATGACTTAACGCCAACGGTCATAAATGATCCGATAAAAAAAAATTCTAATTTTGTTTTGTAGACAATAGTTATGAATGTGTTTTCTATGGAAAATCTAATATATATTGTTATAAACACATTTTTTTAATGCATATTTTAATCTTAATTTTTTGTTAAAAACTATGTATTTTTTTTAAACTTTTTATTTAAAAACTTATAATTGAATAAATATTGGAGCCAAATTCAAAATTCTCCTTAGGGACTTTCGTCAATATAATATCTCTTATTTGCAATAAAAATCATACTTCTAAGTTAATTAAAAGTTTATTTATGTATGTTCTAATAATGTCCTAATTAGTCACTTTAATTGCAATAGCTGATTAAAAAATTGACAGAAAAATAAAGTTTATATAAAAATGCATAATTTTTACTTCTGATATACTGCCAAAAAGTTTGAAATTATAACCTCAAAATTAAATAAAATCATCTCAATTGTATATGTCTAAAGAAATAAAAACAAATTCTGGTGCAGATCATCGCCAAGCAAGTCCCCCAATGTAATAGGTGTTGTACCAAAGCGGTGCTGTCTTGCATGTATAAAAGTTTTCTTACCTATGAGATGGCATCGCTTCCCCCGATAACCTGGCGAGCACCGACAATGAAAAGAGTTGATCAAGTCCCGGCAAGTGGCACCGTGCTTGCAAGGGGATGAGGCGCATTCATCAACGTCAATCTCGCACTGCTTACCTGGAAATGCAACACTGTTACACAACTGCACTGTAATTAATTAGAGTCAGGGAGGCTAATTTTCGAAGATGTCCGCTCCGAGGGGTTTTGTCGTTGAGGACACGCGACCCTTTCTGGCTGGAAGACGATTTCATATTGAGGAAGATTTCTAATTAATATTGTAATCTGATTATGTTTTGCACGAAGGGTAACTTTGATTGGATACGAAGAGGACGATGTGAGGCTTTCATTAACTGATTTTGAATGAGTATTTCTGTCCTGAAGAATATATGATACAAATTTATTGAGGAAATATGTGTTTTAGGTATTGGGTGTTTTTTCTAAAATATGCTTTGGGCTTGTTTATTGTTTAACTAAATGAATTTATGTATTTTTTTTGTTCAATACAAAAAATAAATATTTTGGTCGTTGCTTTTTTATACTTATTTTTTTTTTAAGTATAATTTATTATGTTTAGTGTTTTTCTTAGGAAAAAAAATTATGTATTTTTTTTTTATTAAAAAATTAGTTTTAGTATTTTTTTTTGGTTTGGTAAATAATTTTTTTGTAATTTTTATTAAAACATATTTTTATAATATTTTTTGTGTTATGGATTTTTTCGTTATCTTTTAAATTTATTTTTATTTAATTATTATTTATTATGTAGTATTTTTAAGAAATAAATTTATGTATTTTTTTGTAAAATAAATTAATTTTATATTTTTTTTTCTTTAAATAAATAATTTTTATAAATTTTTTATTGAATAACATTTATATATATTTTTAGTTTTGTGAAAATTTGTTCATTATTTTTTATATTTATTTTTATTTAGTTATTATTTGCTATGTTTTGTGAATTTTATTTTTAACAAATGAATTTATGTATTTTGTTAATGAGTCGCTAAGAACTTGAACTGATACAGTAACTGTCTCTATTAGACCACTTTTATATATGTTTTATTGCGGCACATTTGGCTTAAATACCAAAAGTGTACAATATTATGCACTTAATGACTGAAATATTCCTCTGTTATGACGACAAACAGCATATTACCCCTTCAATATATAGTTTTTATAAACAAAAAAGTAGCCAATTTGGTAACTTAGATGAAAAACTTTGTGAGAAATGTAACAAATAAAAATTATTATAGAATTATAATTCAAATTTTGAACCATTTCCGGTTGAATTTTATGCAATCATACAAATTTTATCGAGATCTACAAACTGGTTTATGACACGTCAGTAGAACTTATAGTTTAGGATAAACGAATTTTCGGTCACCATTTCTGTCATAACTTCCAGTCGTTGAGATTCATCTTGAAGAGACCCTTTAATTTGATATATCACACTGGTGAATGACGTTTGTAGTTTTGTCTGGCTTGTGTAGATAGATAAACAGTCTTTGTATAAGCTTCACACTAAATTAGTGGGAAGCTAATACGAAGACTCTTTATCTATCTGCTGTCAATATTAGTGTAGTGTAGAAGTCTGAAGATGTATTCTTTCTATTAATCTTAAAATAAATAGATAATTTTTAGAGCATATTGAGTTTATTTACATAAAAGTCTCTTTTTACTTTCAATTACCTATATGTATACATACGGTAATGAAAGTATAGCATTCGGTTAAAAAAAATAAAAAATAATAATAATAATCGGGTTTTTTTGCCAAAAGTTATCTAGAATAAATGTCTGTCTGTGAGTGTGTATGTGGTCAGCATAACTACCGAACAAATTAACCTACGATGTTCAAATTTAGTGAGGGGGTTGCTGATGGCACAAGGACCAACAATTAAGGTTTTTAGTCAAAATCAAGCATACGTATAGGGTAGCTGCCATTAAAAAAAAATCATGTTTTTCAGTAATTTCTAAAAAACGGCTCTAACGATTTTGTTCGAAATCACTGAAGGTGTTCTAAACATCCCCACCTCCAAAATTCCCTTAAAAATGCTTTAATAACGTAAAAAGTTGAAAAACAAATGGCTTCAACACAGAGTTCTCTTTTCTTGATCATACCTCATTAACGATAATTTTTTCTTCTCTCCTCAGTTTCACTTATAATAAAAGATAGTATAAGGATTATCGAAAAGTGTATCGTCAAAATTACCAATTTAGCAAAGTTTTTTTTTTTTTTTTTTTTTGCTCGTGTTAATTAAATTATTGTTAAAAATATCGCCAAACTGACCATTTTTATTGAAATGAGAGAAAATAATTGAATGGTAAGTAACACAATTTCAAATTTTACTGCAATGACCAATGTTATATAGTGTAATTGAAAGTTGTGCGATGTTCCACACCCCTAGTTTATCTTATGATGTCTTGAAGTATTTTTAGATGGCGCAGTGGAGTGGTTAAAGAAAACAATTTAAATTGCGTGCAGCTACATATTATGCAAATTATTTACATAAAAATCGATTAAGTACCTATTATTACTTTAAAACATAAATTAACTTTAACCATTAATTTCTATCATACGCATAAAAAAAATTTAGTTTCCGTATTTAGAAAATTATATTAATGGCTTTTAATTAGTTTTTTTGTTGTTGTTGAAAAGCTTATAATGAAAGATAATTTATTATTATTCGAAACAATAAGTAGATGCCTTTTCAAAAAGTAATATATTTCTATTGCGTAATTGGAAATGAATTTTTCGTAGCAAGCATAAACAGTAACTACACTTAAACAATTAAAATATACTTAAAAATTGCATATTATTAATTTAATTGCATAAACGAATATAAGCCAGTTGTTTTAACGAGATTCAGTTAACAATGATTGAGAATAATACTTTAACTATAATTATCCATTTAATTAATAAACTTTTGCAACCGAACGAGCATGACTAGTATAATTAGATAATAGATAAGAAGCTTTCGTTCATTTAACATTTGCCATGTTTGAGAAATAAAACAATTATTTATCAAAAGAAACCTACGCTTGCAAAAACTTTTAGCATTAGATGAAGGTAAAAAGTCTAGACAGAACAAATGTGTCTGGACAATTCATCTAGATAAAAACATAGGTAAAGCAATTATGACAAATGGCCTTTATCTGGATTTGAATTTGTAGTAATGTTTTATGTCTGCTGTAATGACAAAAGGTGCACATTTTTGGGCTTTTGAGTCAAGTAAGTTTAGCTAGCAATGGTTGATAGCGTCTTCAGGCGTAGAAAAATTTGAGTTTTGATAAATTAAACTTTAGTTGTTTATTGCTGACATCACATTATTGTGTGATATTTTGAAGGTAGTGTTTAGCATTAAATAAGTTGGAATTTAGATTTGTGATTTTATTTGTTCTGTGAGGATGGTTATAAATCATCATAAAGAAAATGAATTGCAAGGTTTTGCCCATAGTTATATTTGAATATGTGTATTTTTTAAAGTTTCTTTAGATTAATGTGGTGTCTTCAGTTTTCTTTTATGGTCCTTTCTATTTATTAATGATAACCTTTTTTGAGCTGTTAGCAATGTAGAGAAACAAATTATTCTTAAATGATTATCATAGGTTAATTTTTTTTATCTATTTTTGATACCTGATATGCTTTTAAAACACTTTCTTACAATTTAAACAGCTTATTTTTTCATTGACAGAAGATCCTTATATTCTACTATATAATTTAAAGCTGATAATTTTTATTTGAAAAATCTTCACCTTTTTGCCCCAAATTTTTGGTTCTATTATTTATGGGTCAACAAAGTACCTGTTGTAACACACCCATACTAAAAATTATCTGTTTCAAAGTGTTACGATACACCAGTATGATAGATTTACATACATTGGTGCAATAATTGACACAGATCTTGGAACTGATGCAGAAGCAAAGAATAGAATCGCAAACACAAAATTGTTTTAAAAAAATTGAATAAAATATAGCAGTCAAATAATCTAATGTTGAAAACAAAGCAATCAAATAATCTAATGTTGAAAACAAAGCAATCAAATAATCTAATGTTGAAAACAAAAATTACTATATTTAAATCTTTGGTGAAAAGTATACTCTTGTACGGAACAGAAACATGGAAAATAGCTAAAACACAAAGTAAAAAGCTAAATAGTTGGCAAAACAGATGTTTACGAAAAATCATGGAAATTTCTTGGCCTAAAACCATATCAAACATCGATTCTGTCTGCAATAAGACCAAACAAGAACCGTTGTCAAACAACACCAAAAGAAGAAGATGGAAATGGATTGGTCACCCGCTACGAATGCCATCGGAGAGAATTCTAGCGGTAGTTCTGACGTGGGCCTCTGATGGGAGAAGAAAAAGGGGAAGGCCCAAATTAATATGGAGAAAATGGTCTTGAACGAGAGAGACCAGGCTGGATGGGCGAGCTGATCGGAAGCAAGATCTACTGCGCAAAACCGCAAGAGTTGGCGTAATAAGCAGAAGGCCTTATGTGCCATAGGGCAAGAAGAGGATGAATCTCTAATGAAATAAATAAACACCAGTATGATCTAAGAACGCGCCAGTGTTCCGTCACTAAGTCAAACTACGCAGACAGATGGTAGATAGTTCTGTTGGATTTATCATTCAAACGTAAACTGTTTGACGGAAAACACAGATAAAATTTTTGTCTTTTATAAAGAAGACTCTATAATAAAATAGCTTCATAAAGTAGTTAATTCTATTGTCCGAAAGCCAGCGAAATGAACTGAAAGAAAATGAAAGAAAAATGTCTGGACAGAATTGTGACCAGTGATGAAAAATGGATGTATTTCAACAATACAAGCCGCAAAGATGGGTGGTCAGCACCATGGGAATCAGCAGGCTCGGTGGCAAGACGAGCACTAACTGACAAGAAGTTGCTTATCTGTATCTGGTGGGATTGTCACGGAATTATCTATAAAGAATATCTTAAAATTTTTTGACTATAAATAGTGCAATGCACAGCAACATGCTAATCAAAATTCGTGATGCCATTCGCGGAAAACGAAGAAGTTTCAGAAGGAAGGTAGTTCTCTTTTATCAAGATAACGTCCAGCCAGATGTTAGTACGACGCCGGTAAGACTCTATGCGAGCTGAAGAATTATTTTATGCAACATCCATCATACAACCCAGAGATGGCCCTTTTAGATTTCTGTCCACAACATCCGCATCTTGATGGCGTAATCTTCAAAAGAGGAGGTCATTAATGAGGCCCATCTCTTTCTGGACTCGCCCACGCCGCAGTTTTTTGCAGAAGGGATTGAAAAATAGTCAAAACGTTGGAAGATAATTATAGATTTGAACGGAGATAACTATCCTCGTTAGCTTTGTTGTTTTCGTAAGTATTTGTAATTATAAAATAAAAATTTGTTGCCTGAAAACGTTTTACTCAACTTGATATTAAGCATTATTTCATGGATAATTTTAACGAGATGACTTCACTTTTTGATGACAACCTCAAACAGAAATTCATTCCTCACCAGCGTATCCAGGAATACATTTGCACAAGTAATCGGTCTGCGACGCATTCTGGCACTTCCCTCCGTTCTGACACGGGTCTAGGGAGCAGGGATCGAAGAACTGGCAGGTCTTTCCATAGTAGCCCTTAGTGCAGTAGCACTGGTACTTGTGGCTAGCTGTGCTTTCGCAACGTCCTCCATGTTGGCAGGGCGAAGGCCTCAGAGCACAGGGATTGAACTCGGAACAATTCTGTCCGGAAAAGCCAGATAGACAGTCGCACCTATATTTCAGAGAAAGAAATTGTAGTCAATGTAATAAAAAATTTAAGTAAATTATGCAGTTACGGGTGTATGGATTGCGTTTAACTTAGTGAAAACCACACCTCGCTCTAAAAATTACATTATTTTATTTAAAATTACTTAAAAGATTAACTTAAAATTTGAAGGATAAAAACGAGGGAGTTCTGGGTGATAAGTGTCCGGTTTTGTGTTTTATCCAAAGTTATCTTTGTCTTGACGATTACTTCGTCCTACACCCTCTTCATTCGCCAGTTCAGGGACTGGTGCGGGGGTTTTGAGTGACATTTCACGATTTGAAACTCTGAAAACTCGAACCTAAAGTGAGTGTTTACGAATTAAAACTCTTGTTTTTTGGGTATTTGTAGAAATTTTGATGAATTTGTGAAGGCAAATCATTACAGAGTATTTAAATAATATTACTTATATTGTAGCTATTAATTATATTACCTATATGTCAACAAAATACAATGTAAATTTATTCATGAAAAATTTTGCTTTTTAGTGTAGAGCATAATCAAATTATCTGTACAACATTAATTTTTTTGTCTTGGCAAGTCTGTTAATATGAATTGATTGAGTAAAAAACTTGATAATCATTCTATTACATAGAGGCAAGATTAACATTATTACAGCAGACTGATGAAACATTGGTGAACAAACAGTGTTCCTAACGATGAATAATAAGTTTACTTATTCCTTAGTTTAAATACTTTTTTATCTTTGTGAAATTTGTTACCACTTTAGAAAATTTGTTTTTACGTCCCTATTCCCGAACACAACAGCGTTGGCTAAGAAAAAAAGATGCTAACTTCACTTTCAGTCACAAATTTCTTTATGGTACAACTGGAAACAGGAAGAGAGAAGACACACTGATTAGTAAAAGCTGCAACTTGTCCATTGAAACAAATTTGTGTTGAATTAGTGACACGCAAATGCAACAAACGCATACTGAATTAGTATCTTAGAAGGGTTTTTGCTGGCCTGAAAATGTACACAAATTTTTATCACCTTTTCCCTTTCAGCCACAATTTGATAAAGTAGTTTAACCCTTTGCACTCGAAGCCTTTTTCGCGTGGAGGAACCATCAACTCGCGACATTTCCCACCATTTTTGGCTCGGTTCGCGGTTACAGATCCGTTTCAAAGAAACTAAATACAGTCATTGGCCTTGCATCAAATTTCCGTATCAAACCTAGTGGTTCTTTCGAGTTGCAGTATTCAATCATGTGGTGAGTGAGAGTCACCTTTCCAGTGCAAAGGGTTAATAAGCCTCAGTATCGTTTGCTCATAATGTAAATAACTTGAATAGATGTCATGAAATTTTTTAATATACCTAAAATGAAATGAATTTTGATACTCTTTTAAGATGCATGTTGAATTAATATCTTAGAAGGGTTTTAGCTCCCCTAAAAAGATGCATCAATTGTTAGAACCTTTTCCCCCATAAGCCACGACTTACTTAACCAATTCAACAAGCCTTGGTTTTGTTTCGTCACAATGTAAATGACTTGAGCAGATGTTATGAAATTTCTCATACACTGTTACAAATTTTGTGCTGCCTTGCACCAAAAATTGGTTCCCATTTAGCTGCAACCAACATTTGGAGCTTGGTTTCACGATTTATTGGTACTACCTCGGACCGTAAGCACCAACAAATCGTGAAACGAAGCACCAAATATTGGTTGCAGCTAAATGGGAACCAAATTTTTGTGCAAGGTAGAGCAAAACTTTTAACAGTGCATTTCATTGAGATCATGAGTTAACCATGTTTGTATCTTTAACTTCATTAGTGTTATATGCTAACTTACTACAATTATACAACAATATTAAAAAGAAACTCAGTGAAAAGCTCAAGCAAGTTCATGTTTAGATACTTAAATAAGACAATTATCATCCATTTAAACTTTCAGAGAAGATTTTGATGGTATAATTAAATTTTTCCTTTACTGAAAGGTTGGCACTCACCTGTACTTGTTGCTGGAGATGTTTCTGCAGATTCCGAAGTTCTCGCAAGGCGTGAGTGAGCAGGGATCGAACTTGTCGCACACCTCGCCGAAATATCCGTTGACACAGTCGCAGTGGTATCCGGGCTCCTCGTTGAGGACGTGGCACTCGCCATGCTGGCAGATGTTCATCTGGCAGTCTAAAACGACGGTATAGAGGTTAATATAAAAGACCGAATTTCATGACTTAGGAGTATAGAATAAGGAATTTACTAGTTTCAGGGGCCATTGTCACTAGTTTTGTTTATTGTCAAGTCCGTCCAAAGGAAAACGGGCCTCGATGATATACCATATGCATTATGCAACCAGCAATAAATTTACTCCCATCAATCAATTTTCAAAACCAGCGTATTTAAAATTGTACACCCATCTATCAAACATACCACTTGTATCTTATGTCTATACTGTACGTCACTGTTTCACAGTTATGTGATTACAAGTTTGGAATTCCTTTTCTGGAAGACCCTGCTTGTATAGTCTCTAAATCACCAGTTTTCAAGAAGCATGTACTTGTACATGTATGATCCTTTTTTGAGAATGATTCGAGGATAGAAAAAAATAATAATAAGACTTATTATTAGGAGTTTTAAAAGAGAAAAAAAAATCAAGGGAATTCTGCATTTGGAGTCATCAGGGAAACTTTTATTTAGAGTTTCTCAAGGGCACAGGCATCAAGAGATACCTCATTAGGAGGCTCAAGGAAGGGTTATTCCTCATTAGGAGTCATCAGGTAATATAGGATTCATAAAGGTAGAAAGAATCGAGTAAATTCCACTTTAAGAGTTATCGAAATAATTAAGGTAATTCCTCATAAAGAGTCATCAGGAAAAGTGCTATGTAGAGAAGAAATTCATCAAGGACAAATCTTATTAGGTGTCATCAAGGGTATATTTCTTATTTGCAGACATCCAGGAAATTCCTATATAGGATTCTTCTAGGAGGAAAGAATCAAGGACATTCCTCATTATTGGAGTAATTAAGGTGGAAATAATTAGGATAATTCCTAAATCAACAAAGAGTTATTAAAAGAAGAGTCCTCAAATCGCAATTGACCAAGAAACAAGAATGGGTATAATCTTTTCTTTGATCGATGCTTGAAAGAATATATCTCTAAATTAAAAACAATAAATAATTTTTTTGTTACAGAATAATAATACAAAAAAGATTCTTTCTGAGAATTTTCCCTTCAACCTCGTTAGTTACAACTAAACTGATATTTTAAAATCATTCAATTTATTATAATAATGATTTTCTCTTATTGAAATAATGCGTTTTATATATATAGTTCATTAATAAATAAACATCACGAAAAAACACACAGTAATTACTGAAATTTTTTATTTCAGCAACATAAATACTAACTCCAAAGTACCTTAAGCCAATTACCATTAAATTCATTTATAAGAAAAAAGAAAACAACCAATTCAAAAGTTCACCTATTCAATTAAGTTTCAGCTTTTAGCTAGCAGGTATATATTTACCGCCATTTTTTTTCTTGTATTGATATATACTAAAGATAGACTCTATTATCATTCCCCAATTATTAATCGTATTCCATATTCTTTGCCTTTGTAAAATAAAGCCCTTCTTCCCAAACCAGCTGTTAAACAAACAAATGTACTGTACTAGAACTAAAATACGACAGCCGTACCAAACACAAAGTGTATATACAGAAGGGATTAGAGTATCTAAACGGAACATTCTAATTAAACTAATTAAGTTTCCGGCAATTTTCAGGCCACCCGGAAATCTCGTATTGCGCAGCAATATGGTAACCGCTTAATTACCAATCTAATGAAATGGCTTTTTCCCAAAAGGTCTTCCGAGTCGAGGATTGAACAGCAAAATTAAAAATCGCTACTGCGCTCCAATGGAAAATGTTCATCCGATGGCTTCTAAAATAAATATTGTTACGCCCTTTGCCGAAGAGATATCGAGATTAAAAATAAACAGTAAGATGTGTGTCGTACTTTTAATTTGGTATATCCGCACTCTGGCTCTGCTGTAAGTCAATATTGACCAATCGAATGTTTTATTTAGTGGAGAATTATTAATCAAAAAGCTAATTCTGTAGTTAATTTAATTAGCATCTGGTGTTTATTAAAAGAAATTAATGGACTGATTAAATAAATTGTGTTAGTCGCTGTTTGAATCAGTCGACGCGTGTTTAAATATTAGTATTTTATATAAATTTAGAGCGGCTGGAATATGCACTGGTTTATGCGTAAATATTGTGTTATGCAGTCAAACCCCGTTAATGCGAAGTCGATGGGGCCGCCGAAATCGCTCGCGTTTAACGAATTTCATGTTAAACGAATAAATTTACGTTAAGTTTAAAGTACGGAGAATTGTTTTTTACTTCGCATTAAACTGGATTTAATGTTAAACGATTTTGCGTTAACGGGGTTTGACTTACATTCAATGTATTCAGTTGGGAAGCTTTTTTAATTAATGGTATCTAAGTTTTATGTTTATAACACTTTTTGATAAAAATTAAATGTATACTTTATTTTGATGGTATTCAATGTCAAAATAAAATTTATTAGAATGCCTATTCAGTATATTTAAAATCTCGTTGGCTAACAATACTTTTTTGTAGTTTTATGAAAGTATAGGTATTTTTTCATGATATCAAAGATAAAATATAGCTGCAGCAAAGATTAAAAAATCAGTAAAATAGCAATGTCCTTTGTTAAAATTCTTTAATCAGACCGCACTGTAAAAAAGAAATACTTATATTGGCAAAGCTACATATAAACATGTGTCACATGTAAATTGAAACATTTACAGTTAATTCCTTTTAATGTGTACAAATGTTTAAAATTACATATGTCTACGTACGGTTGGTTGTTTTCAGATTATCTGGCACCGTCAGCAACACGAGGGCTATAATGCGCCGAAACATTCGTCATTAGACAAGCCAACATACATTTACAAACACCCATGCCTGACACGGGACTCGAACCCGCAACCTCGCGGTCTAGAAGCTAGCACGCTAACCACTATACCGTTTGGTCGGCTTCCACGCACGGAGTATGCAGGATGTATATATTGAATGCCAAAAAAAAACACCTCATTTTAACAATAATTAAATATATATATATGCTTTTTTGGAATAGTAGGTTTAGTTCTTGTGGTTTTTAGAAATTACCTTGCACAAATTTACATGTTTCTTTTTTGTAGCTTTGAATATGTAAAGTCAATAATTCAGTTCCTGAATGTTCTTTTACTCTGATTACTTAATGCTGCATAAGTCATACTGGGCCTCAAAGTTTCAATATCATGATCCGATGCGGAAAACTTCCCCTGAAAATGAAACTTTGAGGGCAATGGTAAGTCTTGTGTTAAGTATTAAAGAGCAAATGTTTAAGACTTATTGAAAACTGGAGTACAGACTTCACCTTCATCGATATCACGATACAGAAAACTGCTGGTTAAATATTACTATTATGTTACAGAGGAAATGTGTAACATTTATTGAAAACTGGAGCATAGACTTCCCCTTCATCGATTTCACGATACAGAAAACTGCTGGTTAAATATTACTATTATGTTACAGAGGAAATGTGTAACATTTATTGAAAACTGGAGCATAGACTTCCCCTTCATCGATTTCACGATACAGAAAACTGCTGGTTAAATATTACTATTATGTTACAGAGGAAATGTGTAACATTTATTGAAAACTGGAGCATAGACTTCCCCTTCATCGATTTCACGATACAGAAAACTGCTGGTTAAATATTACTATTATGTTACAGAGGAAATGTGTAACATTTATTGAAAACTGGAGCATAGACTTCCCCTTCATCGATTTCACGATACAGAAAACTGCTGGTTAAATATTACTATTATGTTACAGAGGAAATGTGTAACATTTATTGAAAACTGGAGCATAGACTTCCCCTTCATCGATTTCACGATACAGAAAACTGCTGGTTAAATATTACTATTATGTTACAGAGGAAATGTGTAACATTTATTGAAAACTGGAGCATAGACTTCCCCTTCATCGATTTCACGATACAGAAAACTGCTGGTTAAATATTACTATTATGTTACAGAGGAAATGTGTAACATTTATTGAAAACTGGAGTATAGACTTCCCCTTCATCGATTTCACGATACAGAAAACTGCTGGTTAAATATTACTATTATGTTACAGAGGAAATGTGTAACATTTATTGAAAACTGGAGCATAGACTTCCCCTTCATCGATTTCACGATACAGAAAACTGCTGGTTAAATATTACTATTATGTTACAGAGGAAATGTGTAACATTTATTGAAAACTGGAGCACAGACTTCCCCTTCATCGATTTCACGAAACAGAAAACTGCTGGTTAAATATTATTATTAGGTTTAAGAGTAAATGTTTAACATTTATTGAAAAATTGAGTATGGACTTCACCTTCATCGATTTCACGATACAGAAAACTGCTGGTTACATATTATTATTAGGTTAAAGAGCAAATGCTTAGCATTTATTGAAAATAAAGTGCAGACTTCTCCTTCATCGATTTCACGTTACAGAAAACTGCTGGTTAAATATTACTATTATGTTAAAGAGCAAATGTGTAACATTTATTGAAAACTGGAGCACAGACTTCCCCTTCATCGATTTCACGTTACAGAAAACTGCTGGTTAAATATTACTATTATGCAATAAATAATACTATAGGACTCGTTTACAGGTTACGCATTTAAGATTGCTTAGAGGAATAATTTTTTTTTTTTAGAAGTTCATCCGAATTGGAAACTTTATCCACAGTTAAGAGACATGAAATTCCTCAGGTTTTCTGAATGGATTCAAATTGCGATTTTCTCTTTTCTATGGTGCTGCCCTCTATTGCATAATACGGCAACTTCTCGACATATTTGGACTGCTGAAATTTTTAATTTTTAAACAAATAACATAATTGGCAATTGAAAGTAAATTGTTGTTGTTTCTAATCTCTATGTCTAGCCTCAGCTAGACGTAATCTACGAGATTATTCCCTTGTAAAAATTCAAAAACAAATCAGGGAAGATCAAACAGGTCACCACGGGACAACTCCAGACACCCTAGGATGTGTGCAGGAGATGCCTGATCAGACTGGCATTTGGGACAATTGGGATGAGATTTACTATCACCTTGGAAAATAAACTATTTGTCTGAAGCAGAGATCGTAGCCTTTAAATCGATATAACCTTTATCAGTTTTTGTTTTTCACCTTTAAACGCAGTCCAGAAATAATGTAAAAGATACATTAAACATGGAATTTAGATGGGTATATATTAGTTCTATAAAAAAAAAAATTGGGTATATCAACACAAAACTAAACGTTATTAGAAGCAAAAATATGCGCTTCTGCCATTCCCAAATGCTATTCCGCACCGAAACGGCATCGCCAAATACATCTCCTCTGCGGCTCTAATGAGCGAACAAATAACTGCCACAGCCTCGATCTAGTCCGACAAAACAGTTTTACCGCAATTTATTTTCCGCAAAGAGAAAACTATTTTGAGAAATTATGAGTTTCCAGCACGCTTCTGGGAGAAGGTTTAAAGTGTTCCGGTGGTATGTCGAGCATCTGTTTTCCCCGCGTCATTTGCACTTTTGAGTCCACTTCCCCTCCCCTCCCAACCACTGCATTGTCATTAATCACTTTCGAACACAATGTCGCCAATTTGGCGACGTAATGAATATGATGGACGACTTGCGAGAGAAATCGGAAAGAGTTAGTTTGCGTTAAATGAATGTGTGGAGGAATTTGCCTTAACGTCTTTTTGGACGAGGACGTAAAATTCTTAAGGGGATGTAGGGAAGGGGGAAAGGAGGGGTGAGGGAGGTAGTCGTTAGATGAAGGCAGGTTGGATTGGATAGCGGTGTCAGGCTAAGCATGATTTAATGATTCGTTATTTAACGACTTTCTAACGATTTCCTTAGAGAAAATAAGAATATTGGCTTGGGTTGCTCTAAGATTTCGTGACGTAAGGTTAATACTGCGCCAACACTTCCAACATCTGGAAAGCAGGAACTTCAAAAGTAGGATGCATGAAATTTTAGGAGAGCAGCATAGCATTTGCATTTTGTTAAAGAGAAAACTAAAAAATCTATCAAAAGACAAACTGACATCAAGAGTCCATCTATCATAATAACAGTTATCAAAGCAACTATGAATATTTATGACTGTTATTCTTTGCAAATAATTACTTCTGTTTCTATTTACACGACAGTCTGTTGCTGGCTAAAACTTTCCCCAAAACCTTTATCGGTTCTACTACTAAACTTGCTTCAAACTAAATTTCATCTTATTATGCTGTGAAATGAACATGTCTCACTGTGGCTGCCCAAAAGTGAACTCAATTTTTCTTTATCATTTTGATTAAAAGTGTGAGCAGAATCCCAGACTGCATCTACTTCAAGATGTTTGAACAACGCAAAATTGTTAATAAGTTGAATTAAAGTCGAAACTAACTCGTGCCTTTCTTCTGGGTTCAAGTCCATGTAGTCTATACAAATCTCAACTCAAAATTAAGGAATTTTGAGTTGTGTTACCTATATAGTAAGGGTGGGAAGTGTTTAAATCTGACATGACTTAGGGCTTTTTTACACAGAGCCACTTCAGTGGCGAAGGCGAGCTACCGCTTCAGTCTCTCAGAGAAGCCACTTGAAGTGAAACATGCAATCCTATGGATGTTATTATACTGGGCCACTGCTGTGGTCTGACGCTTGTGGCTCTCAGACACTAAGCGATACATGCAATTCTATGGACCTTATTATACTGAGCCACAGCAGTTTCCAGATTCAGTGGCGTGCGTTCGCCACTTGAGTGGCTCTGTATAATAAGGCCCTTACTTCTAATTCGATTAATGCATAGCTTACAGATAGACAAGCATTTGCATCCAAGTGAATCGTGTTTGTTGGTTGTATTTTCGATTTATTCGGCGCAAGGGCTACACAAGGGCCAAACTGTGCCAGACTGGTGTTCAATTTCGCAAGGTAAGCTATTATGTTGCATTAACAGGAACATTTTAGGAAGCACTTAGCACTGGAAATCTTAATGAAAACAAACCAGCATAGGCACAATTAATTACTTTAACTTCTCTACTCTTTACCGTCTTGTAAAGAAAAATAGTCTTAAAGATATAAAGAGTCTTGTTGTAGGTTAAGATCTTTCTCAGAACCTTTATCTATTCGATTACTAAAATGGCTTGAAACAAATTTTAATAATCTTACGAGAAAAGAACATTTGTTTTAATTAAATATTTTCTACTTTTAATGTAACGCATGTATGGCTAGAAAACCGACAAGCACTAACATGCGACTGACTCATGTTCGATTCCACAGATACTGTCTGCCCATTAGAAGAACATCTCCCGCAAGATTGGCTATAAAAACAAGATTTACTGACATTAAAGCGTAATATTTACGTTCCAAAACGTTATAATATGACAAATTTAGATATATCTTCACTGAAATCCACTGTGGAAAATAGGTATAGTTTTGTTGCCATGGCAACAGACAACGCTAGACTTTGCGGAGGGACCTGTTCTAGCAATACACAGACAGACTGTGCGTCCTAACAAGAATCAAACACTATTTGTGCACATTTCTGGGAATCCTTGCCACTGGAAATCGTGTTAAAAATAAACTAACAAATACACAGGAAGTTCAAGTAGTATTTTTTAATCGTACTCGAACTAAGTCGTTAATTCTTTACTTAATTTGACATCTAACCAGGATCTATTTTTGTGAATTTTACTCTTGGATAAATGATACATTTATCGAACTTTAGTTGTGTTTTTTTTTTGGTGAGTAACATCCAGGCTCTCAATGACATTACCTAATTCTATTTGTTTTCGTCGCATAATCAATACTTCAATCGATTACCAATAGAGAATACATTAGTCTACAGTCAAGGAAGAAAGAAATCCCAGTGTTTCTGGATAGTTACTTGCTAAAGAGTATTTGTCGAGACTGTTTCAATTGAGATGGTAAAGGGTTTCTGAGTAAAATAATGCATAGAGATCTGGATTGTTAATTCATCGATCCGCCATATTTTTTGTATAATTTGTAGAAGGGCAATAATAACTTAAGGAGTGGAACGACGTTCCACGTTTTTTTTTTATGTATATACTAGCTACAAAGTAACTAACTTCTGGTTGTAGAATCTTGTGTACGTTTCTTTTCGCTCGTCGCATTTCACTGCTTTTTAACTTTACATTGAAGGCAAAGGTTTAAGATGAGAATTCCCTTTATCAGGCTCTTTCAAAAAATGATTTTGAAATGACATAACAGCGAAAAAGTGAGATACAGAAAGAAGACACAAGTGGTATATTGGATAGACCAGGTATGGAAATTTTAAATACACCCAATTCCAAAATTAGTTACAATATTGAAACGTGGGGCAACAAATTGTTGTAAAATCTGGATATATAGCTGAATGAGTTCATCATTTCTCTTATACGGTATAAAGCTGCCCTGTCGGTAACTTTTGCAAACTGTTGTGGTTTTTAAGATTCACAGATGGGTTTTTAGTGCCCCATAATCACTAGTTTTGTTTATTGACAAATGGGTCTAAATGAAAATGGGAGTCATTAGTTAACTATACGCAACCGTAACTACCGCAGATTTACTCCCATTAATCAGTGTTTTGAAAACCGGTGTAATTAAAATTTCTCACCTGTCTGTCCAATATCCCATATGCCTCTTCTTTCTGTACCTCATAGACTGAGAGGCGACTGCAATTTTTGGACCCCATCGAACATCATTCTGAATTTTTTATAGAAATTGGAGAAAAGTGAGTAGATTACGAATCCACTGGTCTACGTGGCAAAAATGGCCGAAACTGGTCAAAAATCGACTTTTAATAAGTTGAACTACATCCAATTGCCAAAAGCGCCATAACTTGCCAAATAATTAGTATTTTTTTTTCTATTTGGTAACCCTCACTCTTTAATTTTCAATTAAGAAGGTTGCAGACGATTCGGATGTGTGGCTATGGCTTACTTGCATCTTTCACAAATGAGCCAAATTGGCAATAAATATTATGTCACTGGTGACGTAATTAATGTCGCCAATTTGGCTTACTTTTAAAAGATACAAGTTTTCCGATCCAGAGATCAGAAATCGTTTGCGCTTTTTCTCATCGAAAATCAAAATGCAGTGGGTTGCCAGAAGAAAAAGTTTGTTCTCTTTTTGGCAAGTTATGACATATTTGGCAATCGGATTTTAGTTCGACTCATTCCAAGTCGATTTTTGATCAGTTTCGGCCATTTTTGCCACGGCAGACAAGTGGATTCGTAATCTACTCTCTTTTCTCCAATTTCTATAAAAAAATCAGAATGATGTTCGATGGGGTCCAAAAATTGCAGTCGCCACTCGGACTATAACTATTTCGTAGTTATGTTCTTTCAAAGTTAGGGATTCCTTTCTGAAATATCCTGAAGTTACTTAATGTTTTCTTTTCACCTAAGGAGATTCACATACATGATCTAATCAACAAGGTGATTGTACAGTTAGCACCTGGTATTTGTAACAATGAATATTTCAAAGTGTACACAACCTACTACAGTTTTATTTTCATTGAATCCATTATTAAGGTGTACCATTTGGTTATTAAGTTACATTTCCCCGAATGCGCCCACATTTTTCACACATTTCTAGAATCTTTTAAGAACATAATCCACAGCTTTTCTTAGCATCTCAACTGGAACATTTGCAAACACTTCACTGGTGCTTTGTTCAGGGCTGTTAATATGAATTGCTTTTAACTTGTACATGTTGGACTAAGAAACAGGAGTACAAGTTTAAAACAAGGAATATTAACAGTCTGCAACAGAGTATCCATGAAGTGTTTGCAAATGTTCCAGTTGAGATGCTAAGAAGAACTGTGGATTATGTTCTTAAAAGATTCTAGAAATGTGTGAAAAATATGGGTGCCTACGTTTAAATGTAACGTAATAAACTAAATGATACACATTAACAATGTATTCAATGGAAATTAAACTGTGATAGGTTGTTTATTCTTTGAAATATTCATTGTTACAAATAGGGACTGAGTTTACAAACTCCCTGCATTTTTTAAATAAAATTAGGTTGAACATTTAGGTTTTGACTAGTTTCTCACTTGGGAGAGGGGGGGGGGGGGGAAGGTGTCAACTAGGACAAACCTCAGGAAGGAGTTTCTAAAAAGACTATAAGTGGAAGGAAGACATCGGGGATTAGATGCTACTGTTATAGTCTAACTGTTGGAAGTCTTTTTATCCATTTATTTTTTTGTATAAGATCTTTTGTTTACTTATCTTGCATTTAACTAATTTTAACGTTGAATGTAGTCTAGAACAGACTTTTTTATTTCATTTTCTGCTCCTTTTGCAATATCAATGTACTTTTACAGTAGTTATTGTTCATATACGTGAATAATTATTTATTTTGTAAGGTATATAAAAAACCTTCATTTTTATCGTTTGGTTTGAAAAAGTCAATAGTTTAGTGTTAATCCCCACACCAAACATTTTTATTTTGTGGTCTCTCATTTTACAGTCCTGATAATAAAAAAAAATGAAGCTTCCTTTACAGGATTAAAGAAAGACACACATTTTCAATTTCTTTCCAAACATAACGTAATAAATTAGTTTGGGGGGGGGGGGGGGGGGGAAGAAGAAGAAAAAAAAAAGAACATTAATTCTACAAGGCGCGAAATTTCGACTCTTACCTTCAATAACTCAAGTTCATGTTCGGTCAAAATGACCCACTTGAACGATGAACAGAGTGGTTTCAATGCGAATTTAATGACGTTAAATTACATTCCATTACCATAAAAATAGCCAGTATGATGTACTAAACGCTTAAAGATAATAATACTTTTAACAAAAATCTACGTTAGATGTTTAAGAGCCTCTTATGAACTCAACATCAAAGAAAAGAACATCAATTGAGGAGTTGAAGACGTGTATAAGTGACATTTTAAGATCCATTAAATTAAGAAACAATACGGGACTGTTAAGAAAGTATTGGCCAGCGGCTTTTCCATAAACTATCATAAATCGAGAAACTTAAGGGTTTTTTTTAATCAAAAGAAACTTTCTATATCCTTGCCCATCGCTTATTTCAAAATCTTTTTGGAGCAATGGACCACTCTTAAGTTCAACTCTTCAAATTAATCTTTTGAAAAAGTTTACTTGTCGCTGGTATTTCTGAAGAGTGTTTATCGGATTCATATTTAACTCAATTCAAAACTTAAGTCCAAAGCCCCGGAAACATACTTTCAAGCAATACAAATACACCTTCTTGCAAAAAATGCCACTTCAAGAACTTGACAGGAGTGCTCTCTTTAAAAACGAAAATCTATTTCCCTAAAGTTCAAGTTAGTTTACTTGACGTTAAAACTTCAAACAAAGCCATCAATATTTTCTAATGTTTTTCTAAACTAAGGTTGTGATGAATGGAAACATTGCTTCATAACTCCTACTCAACGTGGCTACGTCACAAAATATCAACTTTGAATTACAGCTATTGGGCATTCACTTGTGACGTCACGTTACGCAACTTTTAGTGCTATATTGACGGATTGGTTGGATTCACAAACAAAAACTAATATCACACACATTTTCACCTATATTCCATCCAACAAAGGGTAAAGTTATGAGAGCATTCTTATATCTAATAACCTTGTTCTCTAATTGCCTACTGGTTGAACGCTAGGAATAAGGTTGATAGAATGAAGGTTTCCTGTTATTTTTTTTCTACGTTTGTGAGGAAATAAGTCATGAAATAATCGTTTTAGTTGATGCCCTTCTTTCATAACTAGAAATTAATTTTGGTGTGGGAGCGTATTGTAGCATCGTATAGTTTCAAGAATAACCGGCTTTAAAATATTAGAGATCTTCATTAAAAAACTGTATACATAACTCGAATTTTAAAATTACATTCCATACTTAAAGAATATTAACCAAACTAATTATAACCGATAAGATGCATAATGTCAACGTATATTAAAGAACCATTTTGGATAAAGTAAAAATCTCTTATTCAGTTATCATTACAATGATCGAGGTACACCTTAAATGCACTTTTTTTTCCTTTCCGAAATCAAATAATTCCAAAAATATGTACTTCCAACCACAATTCAAGAGCAGAATAGTATCATTTTCAAAATAATTGGATACATTTGTATGTCGTCATAACCATGTAATAACTAGTACCACGTGGTTATGATGTTATGACGTGGTTACGATTCCCGATATTCAACACTACGCGATTTCTAAATGCGCTCTGACAAAGAATGACAAAGATCACTTCCATCCAAATATTATCAACTACCTGTCAGGATTAATTTGATTGGTTGCAATACCACGATACCAGTAATCAGTTATCACGTGACAATCTAATACAGCGTTGTCAAGTGGTGAATTGAAACTGGCGGTGGACCCACTGATTTTTAACTTCAACTCCTGGATAGCTTACAAGCGGTTTTTGCTCTTCAAAATGATAAAGCTAATTAAATACTTCTCCCTATAACGCTATATAATAGGTTGCCGATAGTTACCAACAGATTTTAACTTGTTTGGGGGGGGGGGGGTTACTAATATAAATCTCTATGGTGATCTGTTTTGTCTTCAAGACAATGTCCAAGCATGCACTATTCAAGAAGTTGTATTTAGAGAAAAGTGGGTGAACCGCATTGTAAATTGTCAACTTGTATGAAATGTTAATACTAAACACATATTAATAAATTGGGATGTTCTCTCGTTCTCTTTTTGGTTCAGCACTATAGCCACGTTAGCCAAGCAGTTTACTGAAAACAGTACTAGTTGTTTTCAAGAACAGCTTATTACTCAATATTAGATGGGGTAGATTATAGGCATTTTAACTTTTTATTTACTGATTGGATTTATATGCCACGTCAGTTTTCTCATTTTCTTATGGTACACTCTCATGGTCTTTGAAATCCACTTCTATGTAGTTCGTTCTTAAATTGTTAAGTCGCAATGTTATGTCTGTTTATATGCAACCACATGGGCGATTTTCAATCTTCTGGGCACCCCTCTTGGTATTGCGTTGTCTTGTATACGTATCTTTATCAAGCTTCCAAAGGAAATTAAGCTTGTGTTGCTATTCTATAATTGAAAAATAAACTTATTAGATGTGTATTTCAAAGTCCGAATGGCTCTCGAAGCGTTCAAATTAATACATTATCATGAGAAAACTGACGAGACTTTATAAGTCTGTAATTGAAAAGTTAATATGCTCCACATAAAGGACTACAAAACAAAAAGATCTTCCTTGATAAGCCCGTAGATACTCGCATTAGAGGCAGACCCAAACTCAGGTGGGGTGAGTGCCTTGAAAATGACTTAACAATTCTAAAGATGAAGAACTGGAAATCGATCGCCAATAATAGGACAGCATGAGAAATATTTTTGAGGAAGGCTCGAAAGCAACTCACATTAGAGGTAGACCCAAACTCAGGTGGGGTGAGTGCCTTGAAAATTCTTAAGATGAAGAACTGGAAGTTGATCACCAATAATAGGACAGCATGAGAAATATTTTTGAGGAAGGCTCGAAAGTAACTCGCATTAGAGGTAAACCCAAACTCAGGTGGGGTGAGTGCTTTGAAAATGATTTAAAAATTCTAAAGATGAAGAACTGGAAGTTGATCACCAATAATAGGACAGCATGAGAAATATTTTTGAGGAAGGCTCGAAAGCAACTCACATTAGAGGTAGACCCAAACTCAGGTGGGGTGAGTGCCTTGAAAATTCTTAAGATGAAGAACTGGAAGTTGATCACCAATAATAGGACAGCATGAGAAATATTTTTGAGGAAGGCTCGAAAGTAACTCGCATTAGAGGTAAACCCAAACTCAGGTGGGGTGAGTGCTTTGAAAATGATTTAAAAATTCTAAAGATGAAGAACTGGAAGTTGATCACCAATAATAGGACAGCATGAGAAATATTTTTGAGGAAGGCTCGAAAGCAACTCACATTAGAGGTAGACCCAAACTCAGGTGGGGTGAGTGCCTTGAAAATTCTTAAGATGAAGAACTGGAAGTTGATCACCAATAATAGGACAGCATGAGAAATATTTTTGAGGAAGGCTCGAAAGTAACTCGCATTAGAGGTAAACCCAAACTCAGGTGGGGTGAGTGCTTTGAAAATGATTTAAAAATTCTAAAGATGAAGAACTGGAAGTTGATCACCAATAATAGGACAGCATGAGAAATATTTTTGAGGAAGGCTCGAAAGCAACTCGCATTAGAGGCAGACCCAAACTCAGGTGGGGTGAGTGCCTTGAAAATGACTTGAAAATTCTAAAGATGAAGAACTGGAAGTCAATCACCAAGAATAGGACATCATGGGAAATATTTTTGAGGAAGGTCGGGACCCATCCGGGGCTGTCATGAAAATGAAGAAGAAGAATGCTCCAGGCAAAGAAAAAGTTACGAGACTTATCTTCCATTCAACCTTCGAGCCTTGTCGCAGAGTCGCTTTTGCAATAGCTAATTACTGTAATGCCTTCCCTTTTAAGTGGACGTGCATTCCTCTCATATTGGAAAAGCTAATTTTCCCATTAAGGGATTTTTTGAGTTTTAAAAAGTTATGGATATCGTTAAAGTGTCCCATTTTTGAAGAGGGGGTCCGCGGCTCCAAAGAAGAACGAAATAGAGTTTAGTTGATTATTTTCTTTTATAACAGTCCACTTCGCCGAATCAATTATTATGATTGGATATACTCGAGGGATAGGATAAAAGTGCAAATTAGTTTGAAAAATCGTTTCCGACTGAAGTGGCGGAATTAACTTGGTAATTGTATGTAAATTATTTAAAAGTTCGCTGTTTACTGTGAAGTATTTTTTCCCGCGGACGTTAAGTGGGTCTGCGTCACAGATATGCAAGTCAATAAGAAAGTATAGCGGTGTAGTAGTGTAATTGCAAATTAAATACACTAGCTTTTAGTTGCTTTGAAGGACACACATTGGGTGCTAATTGTCCCGAAACAGTCGTGTGTGATGTTTGGACGTTGTTTTTTGAAAAAATATATGTATATATATTAATTGATGAAAAGAGTTAACGATAAGAGTAGTCGAGTTTTTGAAATTATCTTGATTTTGAAATCATATCTTGATCTGATGGCTCTGTGGTTAACTCGGTACTAAGTTCGAGTCCTGGGATAGACGTGTTGTTATGCGATTTATTTGCAACACTGATATCTATATTTTTTTAATTGAATGATGGGGGTGTGCAAGATGGATAATTTGTAAATGGAGGGTTTCTATTTCTAATAGAGACAACGTCCTTTAAGGGTTGTTTGAGTTACACAACCTTTTAGTCCAAGAAGCGAGTGCAATATTAGGTACCCCATTGAACATCATTCTGAATTTTTGATAGAATGTAAATAAATGTTAGAAAATCACGAATCCACAGATCTTCCAGTGCAAAAATGGCCAAAACTATTCAAAAATCGACTTTGAATGAGTTGAACTACACATCCAATTGCCAAATATGTCATAACTTGCCAAATAATGAGCATTTTTTTTTTATGTGGTAACCCACTACTCTTTAATTTTCAACGAGGAAGAATTGCAGACAATATTTTTTCTGGCGAAAAATACCTCCATCTTTTAAAAGTGAGCCAAGTTGGTGATAAATATTATGTAACTGAGGAAGTAATATTGGAAGTAATATTTATTGCCAACATGGCTGACTTTTTAAAGATGAAAGATCTTGGCGCCAAAAAAAAGTCAAATCGTCTGCAACCTTCTTAATTGATAATTAAATAGTGGTGTGTTACCAGAAGAAAAAAAAAAAAGGATGTTCTTTTTTTCGGCTGTTACGACATATTTGGCAATCCGATTTTGGTTCAACTAATTCAAAGTCGATATTTTTTAATACCATCGGCCATTTTTGCCCCGGCAGATCATTGGATTCGTGATCTATTGACATTTCTTTACATTCTATAAAAAAATTCAGAATAATGTTTGATGAGGTATCTAAACTTGCAGTCACCTCTTATTTTATTTGACTTTACTTCCCAAACTCTTTGGAATTTTAGATACGGATTTTTATTGGATGAAGGATTAAGCCTGGACTACGCTCATGCGGTTGGTATTCAACCAATTAAATTAATTGGGGGGGGGGGTCAGAGTCTTTAAAAGTGGACTGATTCTATACAATGATAGAAAGACAAGCGTCTTTCAGTGGTACTCATGGCTGACCCCATTACGGGCAACTAAAAAAAAGGCGAGTTATCTTTGTCGTTTAACTCTTTAGTTCCCAAAGCAGTTTTCTGGAATATCCTTTAGGGAGAGGTTTCCCGCCCGAGAATATAAACTATTTTTACCCCTCCAAGTGTGGAAATTAGAGAGATGGGGAGTAGACCCCTGCTAAAGTAAGGATGATTCATCACTATTCACTATCTGGTTTCGAGGCAAAAGTTAACAACTCGTATATCCTCAAGTCGTTTTTCTTTTTTTAGCAGTACAAAGTATTTGTGCTTCGGACTTTCACCTGTTACCCCCCTGCTGTGACGAGAGTCGTAAAAATCACCTCCCGCTGTGAAGAGAGTCCTCTGTCGCATTGTAGTGTTCCGATAATGCTATCGGACCTCCAAGGTCCAGTCAAGAAAGGTGTGTAGGAACTGTGAGTGAAAAGACACGGCCGGAATGGGTTGGTTGGTTGTATTCAGATTATCTGGCGCCGTCAGCAACACGAGGGCTATAATGCGCCGAAACATTTCGTCATTTTACAAACCAACATACATTTACAAACACCCATGCCTAACACGGGACTCGAACCCGCAACCTCGCGGTCTAGAAGCCAGCACGCTAACCACTATACCGTTTGGTCGGCCACGGCCGGAATGGGACTCGGCCGACTAGGGAGGTTAGACCGGAAAGGGGACAAGAGAGTTAAGCATTTCTCCCTCTCTACCATAAAGAGAATTCAAGGTACATAGCTTAACCTTTTATAAGGAACTATGTAAGGAGCAAGCTATGTTTATAACCTTTTATAAGGTTTCTTGGAAGTGTACTTCCCACCAACTACATTACTTTTTAAATGTCGATGAGAAGACATTTTCCCGCCAATTACTTGTGTCGCCATCTACTGATAACCATCGGTGACTTCGACTAGCAAGACAACTCATTTTTAGACTTTCAAGTCGTAAACACAAAGGATGACCTGTAAGTTTCTTGAGCAGTAAGAAAACTGTTCCAGAAGATGAACGATTGACTGAAGTTGGTGATCGTATGCCAACTTTACAAAAAGACATATTGACGGTGCCGTTTGTGCTCTACTAAAGAACACGAGAAGAGAACAAGATACGTTTGTACAGTTTGCAATGCCCCACTATGTGTTGATCCCTGTTTTCTGAAATTTCATGGAAAGTGATAGGTATAAATTCTTAAATTTTTGAATACAAAATATATGTAATCTAGAATTCTTTTTGTAGATTTTAGTCCCTGTAAATTATATTTCATAAATATCCTGTAATGCGATATAAAAAGAAATGTGAAACACAAGGTGTCATAACTTTAAAAAACTCCCAGTGGGCGGTGGGTTGGTTGTTTTCAGATTATCTGGCGCCGTCAGCAACACGAGGGCTATAATGCGCCGAAACATTCGTCATTAGACAAGCCAACATACATTTACAAACATCCATGCCTAACACGGAGTGGGCGGTGGGAAACATACTCCCACACTCCAAAAAAAAAAAAAAAAAAAAAAAAAACTGGTTATAAAAATCAAATTAATTTTAGGTAATAAGCTGAATTAATTTCTTTTCATAAATCAATCTCAATCCTAAAAATATTGTTACGAATTTCTGCATATTTGTAAATATTTCGTAGTATTAATTATATAAAAAGGAAAAGGTATGTACATTTCGCATAAGGCAGTGCAAGAGTTTGTCTTTACTTCGCTTTCCTGCAATGCGTCTCTTAATGCTTGAAAACGAATTTTACAGGGATAATGCTGGAAAACGAGTTTTACAAGGAGAAGGCCATTTATCATTATGGTTAATGGCAATCTCTCCAAGTTGGCGACGGTTTTGGCGACTAATTTTGTTCGCCAAACTTGGCGACCATTTGGCGACATTTTCGGTCCCCATGTACCTGTATAGGGCTTTTCGACTGCGATCTGGAAAATTCTCCAAATTTCTATCTCTAGAAGATTCGCGAAGGAAGCTTTTCTATATAAGGCCAATAGAGAGTTGAGTTAGTAACTTAGTTGTCTCTCAGCGAGCATTCATAGTAGTTCCGAAAGTGAATAGTTATATCGGAATAAATTTCTGCAAGTTTTGATCTGCTTTTGGCTTCAAGTCTTTTGATATTTTATAACAATATTATTAACAACATTTTAACAAACTATTACTAAAAAAAAATGGCCCTATAAAGTGTTAATTAAAAATGAGTATTACTTATGTATGCTTAAAAATTAATAAATATGAATTGCTTACTATTATAATTAATGCAGGTGTTTAATAAATCCAATGATATTTACCTTATTTTGTGATTTTATTTCTTGTCTTTTCTGAGTAACCATTATGTTTAATTATTTGCCACACCATCCAATGGCGAGGACAGTACCATTATACAAACGCGGTCAATTTAAACATTAATAAACTCACCGTCCCTCAACATGGTAGTTCGTAGTGGTTCGGAATCTACGTCAAGCTGTTGGTCTTGCCCTTCTTAGCCGCCATTGTGCACGAAAATAGGTAGAGTTTAATATTGAGGGAGTTTGAAAGCTAAAATATTGCATCGCGTATTGAGATGGTTTAAGGATTTTGTATTGCAAAACCTACAAGAGGAATTTATTTAACCATACATTGTTAAATCAAGAACTGTTTTTAAGGTGAGGAGCGCCTTCTAGGAGACCTTTTACAGTAAAGTGGATCAATTGCATCTTGAATGGAAAGAAAGAGAAATTCACTTCAGGCAGTCCTGAAACAGTCAAAAATTCTCTGGCACAATCGCTGTCGTGTCTACTCATTTTGGAAGCAGATCATAGAGTGCAAGAGGAGGCTCTATCTCAATATCTTCCATATGTTAAACATAACATTTTGCCTCTTGTATTAGAGTCATAAAGTAGAACATTTATTTATGAATTATGTATACCTAATTCTTGTACAGAAACACAATGGTTTTTCCTACAGCAAAACTATTTATATAAACCATTAAAATATAAAAAAAATAGTATTTTCTAATTAAAGTAAAAATGTTTAAGCATCAGTCTTTATATTTACTAGATAAAGTCCAGATAACTGTTTTGGTATAGTGGTTAGCGTGCTAGCTTCTAGACGGCGAGATTGCGGGTTCGAGTCCCGTGTTAAGCATGTGTGTTTGTAAATGTATGTTGGATGGTCTAATGACGAATGCTTCGGCACATTATAGCCTTCGTGTTGCTGACGGCGCCAAATTATCTGAAAACAACCAACCAACCAGACAACTGTTTTTAAGCTGATAAATAAGCAACAACCAATCATCTAATACACATAAGAATAGCGAAAGAGTTATCTAATTAACGCACGATGACAAAGAAACAACGAAATAACGTCGCAATACACGAAGGTGTAGAAATATTCTTGGCGACTTTTTACGTTCCATTTTGGAAAGTTTTCAAGCCAAGCGCAAGGAATTTAATGGTTAAATTCCGAAAATGATTAATCGTTCGAGAGAAAAACTTCAGGTCGGAGAAGACTTCGAAGCGAGTTTATTGAATAACAGAACCGCAAGTGGCATTTTTTTTGTCGTTTGCTTGAACCGTAATGGGGGGGGGGGGGAAACCTTCTTTTTGAGTTTATACAAACCTAATGAATTTAAATTTTTCTCCTGTCAAAAGGAAAAATGAAGATTACGGGAATCTCTACTGACTGATGCTTTTTTTATTTGAGTTCTCATTAAAAACACATGTTGGGATTAAAAAGAAACAACAAAGTACTTTTCTTTTCGGAAAAATTAGTAGTTCCTGAAATGTTTGATTTTTGTTTTGTTGTACATTTGGCGTTTTTTTTTTTTTAAAGTTTCATTGGTATTTCGAGTTACAGAAAAATTTAACGGGGAATTTTCCTTTTATATTTTGAATAGTGAAGTATGTTGCATTTATTATATTTAATAAAAAATTAAATTTTGGAAGAAGATTAAAAGTAAATCTATTGGGTACATAAAATTTTTATGATTATGTTTTAGTTTTTATTCTGTTAAAAAAAAGTTAGAATTTTATAACTGACTACAATCAACAACTGTAAGTATTGATTGCTCAAAATAAATTTCGGTATTTCCTGCTGTTTGAGATTATAGAAACAGAGTAACACACAAAGAATTAAAAGTGCAAACTTAAACTTCTACCAATCAGTTGCAATTTACACTTAAACATAAATACCCTCCAATTAATATAAAGGTACAATGAAATTTACTTAAGGGGGTCCGGTACCGAAAATAAAAAAAACTTTATTTATGTACATTTTTATGTCAAAAATTTATTTTATGTATGAGATACTATTTATATATCTTTGAGAACATGTTTTTTTAAATATTGTGTTTAGTTATTTAAAAAAAATTTAAAAACCAAGAAAAATCCATAATAATTGATGTTTGCGTATTTTGATATAAGTCAAGAAAAAATAATTTTTTTTTCAAAGTGAAAGCTTTCTGTAATACATAACTATATAAAGAAAATTTTGTCTTCACAGAATTTTGATAGGTGAATTAAAAAAAATTTAAAAAATTCTCAAAGTTAAAATATTGAAATTTTTGCTTTTTTTTATGTTATCTTTTATGCTAAATGTTATATTTCAAAACAGAATTAAAAAAATAAAATTCTGCGAAGACAAAATATTTAAAACTATATAAATTAAATGCTCCAAAAATTTGAATAGCCAATTGTGAATGGTTCTGGAGATATATCGATTTGAATATGCAACATCTGTGAAAAACACTAGTGCTCGAAAAACACACTTTAAGCAGACGCTTCAATGTGTTACGCCCATTAGTGATGTTTAAATCACAGGCAATTTTGTGGCGCTCTAACCACCGGAGGAATAAGATAAGAACATCATTCTCTTCAGGAATGTATGAACTATTTTTTAAAATCAGAAAAAAAAATTGGGATTTTTGAAGAAATTTCGGTACTGGACCCCCTTAAAATATAAATATTTAAACTTGTCATATATTTATCTGTACAGATGCATGTTCTTTCCTTCTGATTTCAATAAGATAGATAAAACTAGTAATTCTGGCTTTAGAATCTGATTAACAGGTTTCCACTCAAAACACAGAATGGAAATCAAAGACTTTTCAATGACTTATAAGGACATAAATAATGTTTTTAAGGAACGTTGAAAATTTGTTTTCAAGCCTCATGACTATATATAAATTGTTAATAAAGTATATTCGACCTAAAAATTTACAAGTTGGTGGATGCGTAATACAAATATGTCAGAGAATACTGATACGGTGTGTATAAGTGGCGGTTAAGCGAGGATAGCAAGTCTGAGTTGTATTTTTATAAATTTTGCAGTTGGTCACACAACATCTGCAAAAATTAAGGATTTTTAAGGACCTCTATGTGTTTTCAAGGACTTTTAAGCACTTCTAAGCATTTTCAAGGCCTTGAAAACGCGTACAAAAATATTAAGCACTTTTAATGACCGTGGGAACCCTGGATTAAAAATTGACATATCATTTGTATCATGCACCTATATGTTTTCTATTTCGTCATTGCACATTTCAAATTCGGAATTATTATCACCAGGTACTCATTGTTCAGTTGTAGCCCCACACTTAAACATAGTTTCCTTCCAATTAATATAAAATTTACTTGAAGAAATATAAATATTTAAACTTGTCATATATTTATCTGTACAAATGCTTGTTCTTTCCTTCTGATTTCAATAAGATAGATAAAACTAGTAATTCTGGCTTTAGAATCTGATTAACAGGTTTCTACTCAAAACACAGAATGGAAATCAAAGACTTTTCAATGACTTATAAGGACATAAATAATGTTTTTAAGGAACGTTGAAAATTTGTTTTCAAGCCTCATGACTATATATAAATTGTTAATAAAGTATATTCGACCTAAATATTTACAAGTTGGTGGATGCGTAATACAAATATGTCAGAGAATACTGATACGGTGTGTATAAGTGGCGGTTAAGCGAGGATAGCAAGTCTGAGTTGTATTTTTATAAATTTTGCAGTTGGTCACACAACATCTGCAAAAATTAAGGGATTTTTAAGGACCTCTATGTGTTTTCAAGGACTTTTAAGCACTTCTAAGCATTTTCAAGGCCTTGAAAACGCGTACAAAAATATTAAGCACTTTTAATGACCGTGGGAACACTGGATTAAAAATTTACATATCATTTGTATCATGCACCTATATGTTTTCTATTTCGTCATTGCACATTTCAAATTCGGAATTATTATCACCAGGTACTCATTGTTCAGTTGTAGCCCCACACTTAAACATAGTTTCCTTCCAATTAATATAAAGGTAAAATGAAATTTACTTGAAGAAATATAAATATTTAAACTTGTCAGATATTTATCTGTACAAATGCTTGTTCTTTCCTTCTGATTTCAATAAGATAGATAAAACTAGTAATTCTGGCTTTAGAATCTGATTAACAGGTTTCTACTCAAAACACAGAATGGAAATCAAAGACTTTTCAATGACTTATAAGGACATAAATAATGTTTTTAAGGAACGTTGAAAATTTGTTTTCAAGCCTCATGACTATATATAAATTGTTAATAAAGTATATTCGACCTAAATATTTACAAGTTGGTGGATGCGTAATACAAATATGTCAGAGAATACTGATACGGTGTGTATAAGTGGCGGTTAAGCGAGGATAGCAAGTCTGAGTTGTATTTTTATAAATTTTGCAGTTGGTCACACAACATCTGCAAAAATTAAGGATTTTTAAGGACCTCTATGTGTTTTCAAGGACTTTTAAGCACTTCTAAGCATTTTCAAGGCCTTGAAAACGCGTACAAAAATATTAAGCACTTTTAATGACCGTGGGAACCCTGGATTAAAAATTGACATATCATTTGTATCATGCACCTATATGTTTTCTATTTCGTCATTGCACATTTCAAATTCGGAATTATTATCACCAGGTACTCATTGTTCAGTTGTAGCCCCACACTTAAACATAGTTTCCTTCCAATTAATATAAAGGTAAAATGAAATTTACTTGAAGAAATATAAATATTTAAACTTGTCATATATTTATCTGTACAAATGCTTGTTCTTTCCTTCTGATTTCAATAAGATAGATAAAACTAGTAATTCTGGTTTTAGAATCTAATTAAAAATTGGCATATCATTTGTATCATGCACCTATATGTTTTCTATTTCGTCATTGCCCATTTCAAATTCGGAATTATTATCCCCACGTACTCATTGTTCAGTTGTAGCCCCACACTTAAACATAAATACCCTCCAATTACTATAAAGGTACAAGGAAATTTACTTAAAATATAAATATTTAAACTTGTCATATATTTATCTGTACAAATGCTTGTTCTTTCCTTCTGATTTCAATAAGATAGATAAAACTAGTAATTCTGGTTTTAGAATCTAATTAAAAATTGGCATATCATTTGTATCATGCACCTATATGTTTTCTATTTCGTCATTGCACATTTCAAATTCGGAATTATTATCACCAGGTACTCATTGTTCAGTTGTAGCCACACCCCTCATCCAAAAGTTCATAACTACTACATAGCTACTTAGGGAGGTGCTTATATATTTATACTCTTAACTACTTGTACTCTAGTAGTTGTATACACAAGGAGATGCTTGAAAAGGGTTTGCTCGATTTCTTAGAGTATTCAGTTCAAATCAAAACTTTTTAACTAATTAGTTTGTTTTAATAAAGTTGTGAATTTTTCATTTGTGAACATGCCCGTTTTTATACTAATTAAAGTTGTTATTCCCAAATACCATGGGCCTTTCTTTTTAAATCTTTTGATTTTCTTTTAACCATGTTTCTTTAAAATGTGTAGAAAATTTTAGCGGCATTCTTCGAATACTTTAAACTACTTTTTTGATTTATTATTCGTAAATAAATAAAAAAAAATAATAAAAAAATAAAAAAAATAGTACATTTTTCAATAAATTTAGGTGCCATGAATTCCATTTTTTTAATTAAATATTTTTTTGTTTTGTTATAAAGTGAATAATAATTTTGGACCTGATATAAAATCTTGAAATATTTTTTTCTTTATGATAAGGACTTTTTCATATGATGATGTTTATTTAGAAATTATTTTTAGGAACTTAGATAAAAAGTTAAAATAATAAAAAAATTCATGATGAGACAATTTTAAACAATGATTTAAATGTAATAATAATTTTGATTTAATTTTAATTTGATTTTTAAATTTAATTATAAATTCAATAATAATTTAATAGTAACTTATTTAAAAAGGTAAAACAATACTTTTTTACTATGAGAAAAGTTCTTATGATGAAGCAAATTAGTTTATAATTTTGGGAGAAATATAAAAAGTTAAAATAATAAAATGTGTTTCTGATAATGGAAAATTTTCTTACTTTGATGTGAATCGAATAACAATTTTGAAACTTATATAAAACGGTACAATAATAAAAATATCGATACTTTAAAAAAATTTTGTGAAATTACAAACATGGATATTTACTATAAAATTATTTTCCTATCCATGTCAGCAAAAAAAAATTTTTTTTTTTTTTACTTTTATTTATTATGTTAACATAGGAAAATGAAAGTATTGTGTTCGGTCCAAAAACTTTTTTCGATTTATTTGCGATTCTCCACGTTTTGGAACACCCTGACTTCCAAACAGTGGTCTAGAAAAAATGCACTTTTATGTGTCAGTGTGTACGTAGTCTAGTCAGAATAACTCCCGAACGAAATAACCTTCAATGTTCAAATTTGGTGTACTGGTTAGTGATGGCCATGGGATCCGTTATTAACGTTTTCGTCAATATTGCACATGCGCATAAGTGAGCTACCATTGAAAAAAAAATCATGTTTTTCAGCAATTGCTAAAAAACGGTTCTAACGGTTTTGATCAATATTTTTATGATATTGCCTCTTAAGGTGTTATATACATCCCAAAAAATGGTATAAATACATAAAAAAATTTAAAAACGAATGTCTTCAACACATAGTTCGATTTCCTTGAGCTATAAACCACCGTTTTTATCCTCTCCACTGTTTCATTTACAAGAAAGGATTTTGTAAGAATTATGGAAAAGTATGCCTCCAAATTCCCCATTTTGGGTATTTTTTTAGGTTCATGTGAGAATTATCGTCAAAAAATATCGCCAAACTGGACATTTATTCAAATGAGTGAAAATATGAAAATGGTAATAACACTATTCCTCGTAAAATCTACAAGTAGCGACCTGTATTATAGTGTAATTAAAAGTTGTTCGATGTTCCACAGCTCCAGTTTCTTTTCTTTTTCTTGTCCCACTACCTCCTTGAAAACCACACTACCTAAACCACAAGAAACAATACACAGAATGAAGAATGAACCAAAACTTACAATCAGGCCTGGTTCCGAATCTCCCTACAGTACTTCCTTGTCCAGTCTCAAACCGGTTCCAGCCATACACCCTGAACTCGTAGTCTGTCCACGGCTTGAGCTCCACTAGAGTGGAGCACTTGGATGTGGCATCCGAAGTGATGTTGAGGAACGAAGGTTGTCCATGGGGGTTCTCAACTTCTCTGTACTTGACGATGTAGCCCAGCACCTGGCCGAATTCGGGTCGAGTCCAGCAAACCTGGACGGTTGAGCCTGTTGCGTTGGCCGAGCGGACGTCTCTGGGTTCTGTGGAATGGAAGATGGTAAGAGTGAGAATGATCTTTGTTTTTTGTGAATGTGAGCTGTTGTAATAAATTATAGAAGTAGTTAGGATTTTCTTGTTGATAAAGTGAGGCTCAGGGTATAGGATGTGATAATATTTTTTATCAGGATAAGTAACGATATTTAGATACAAGACAAGTGATGATATTTAGGTACAGGATAAGTGATAATTAATTGGTATAGGATAAGAAATATATGAAAATGACTGAGTTTTAAAATTACTCTAACAGGGAAGTCAATAAATATAGGTGACAGCATACTATAGAAATATATGTAATAAATTTGACCTGAGAGAATATTATCTTTGGGAAATTGGGATTCAAAACAAGACAAATCTATTGTGGAAAACTCAAATTTTAACAATATTGTGTAAATAGCACTTAACTAGGTAATATTTATCTGTAAATTTTATTGCATGAATCCCAGTGAAAAATATTTTCAGATAAATATGGTTAGTTTAATTTTGTAAAAGATGCATGTCTTGTTTTGACTGATTTCATTAAAGGTATCCGTTCTTTTTGATTCAAGGTTTTCATTTTAATTATTTTTATGTAATATAATCCATCGATATTGCTTGGATAACATTTTTTATTGTAAAATACGCTGTGTTTCGTAGATGTAAAGAGATGAATATTTGGATTGAAACTTATTTTGCTTCATTACTTTATTTTTTACACTTTTATAACTGAGAGTTTGTACTTGACATAACCTCACAGGAAAGTTATGATGGTAAAGCAAAAAATATCTCTGAGAAACAGTTTTAATGTAAAAAATTTGACTTTTAAGGAATTATCTATGAGGAGCATTTCTTAAATAAGTGTAGAACTCGAAAGTCATTCCAAGTGGTATTGATGAAGAAATATGTCTTATATAATCTGAAAGGTGTTTGTGACAATCTTTTTTTTTTTTGTCTCCTTTTAAACAAAGCTAAAGTTAATAAATGAGATACCAATAGGTAATATCTCTTCTTCTGACAAATAGTTTTCTGCAATTGCACGTTGTGTGATTTGAAAATTGAAGTAAAAAAAAAAAAAAAAAAAAAAATATTAAACAATTTTGCAAAATTGCGCAATAGTGTGCGTAATAGATGGCAGCACGATAGAAATTAGAAAATAGTAATTTAAACATGTTGAGGAAACCTAAGGAATATTATATCTCTCTGCAATGGATACAATATCTATAACTCTGATGAACTTTCAAACAAGTAATTTTTCTAAGTAATTTTAAATGCGTACGGGATGACAGGTATTCTTGAAAAGAATGACGTAACGAACACATATCTAGTTCTTAATAACAATATAATGGTTCGAAGCTAGCTGAGAGATAAAATGCTAATCGAGGAAAACAAATTGTTCCTCAGAATTTGAAATTTTCTCCCATTTTCTCAAAACTACTTTATACCCTTAACTCTATCATATCTATTTATCTCATCAATTGCATAACACTTCATGCGAATGATTATTATTTTAAATATTCCCTTATATCTATCTCATCCACTCATCTTAAAAATAAATCTATATCTTAAACATTCTGAGGTTACATTATACAGCAATACGTAAATAATCATCAATTTCCAACAACGGTTCAATCCTCAAGACCTCAACATGGCGCAATCCATTGACCATCAGCGAAGATTCCCCAACAGACGAATCAATTTACAGCAATATTTAATTTCTCTCGGGGCATAGCATCAACCACAACTTAAACCAAGACCTCCTCCCCCCCCCCACAAATCCAACCAATCACATCAATCCTTATCCAGAAGAGTCATGAAAGGGCGACCGAAATCTAAGTTATGGTAATGCGGATATTCCAGCATTATACCATTACTCTCACCCGAAGGCCGGGGAAATGAGGGCAAGATGACAGAAAACTGACTTTTCCTGGAAAACTTCTCCCGTTTTCCTTCACTCCCGATTTAAGAATATCTCTCCGGGACCAACTGGTAATTCATTTCGTACCGGTACACGGTACTACTGACACGCGAAGAGGGATGGTAAGGGTAATTACGCTTTGGTTGATGCGTTTAGTTGCTCGTGCTGTGGTTTTGAAGGCTGAAGGAATGGCCTTTTCTGATTCTGGTCTTGAGTGATTAGAGGGGGGGAATACTTTTGGAGAAGGAAACTTGTTTCGGCTAATTTTTAGGATGATGAGATATTCCGTTTCTGTGTGAGAAAGTGTGTGATAACTTTTGTCATGGATTCAGAGCTCTTATCAACCGAGACTGATGCCTGTTTGGTAAGTATGAGTTCCGATTTCAAGCGTTTAATATTTCGGATTAATTTTAAGAAATTATTATTCGTGATGTTTTCAAACTTGTGGCATCTGCAGGACCTTTTAGAAAAGAATCTCTCCCTTTAAAAGGACATAACAGCAAAAGAGTGAGTTTCAAACTTGTAGCATACACAGGGCTTTTTAGAAAAGAATCTCTTACTTTAAAAGGACATAACAGCAAAAGAGTGAGTTTCAAACTTGTAGCATATACAGGGCCTTTTAGAAAATAATCTCTAACTTTAAAAGAACATAACAGCAAAAGAGTGAGTTTCAAACTTGTAGCATATACAGGGCCTTTTAGAAAATAATCTCTAACTTTAAAAGAACATAACAGCAAAAGAGTGAGTTTCAAACTTGTAGCATATACAGGGCCTTTTAGAAAATAATCTCTAACTTTAAAAGAACATAACAGCAAAAGAGTGAGTTTCAAACTTGTAGCATATGCAGGACCTTTTAGAAAATAATCTATAACTTTAAAAGGACATAATTGCAAAAGAGTGAAAGACAGAAAGAAGAGGTAAGTGGTATGTTAATTAGACAGGTATGGAACTTTAAATACACCGATTTGCAAAATTGTTTGGTGAGAGTAAATTTGAAGACTGTTGCATATGGTTTACAGATGAGGCCTATTTTTCTTTGGACACATTTGTCCTTAAGGGGAGTCAGAGTTTAAGAACTCCAAATAATCAATTTTGAAATTAATATTTAAAAAAAAAATATCTATATATTTCTGAATCTGGCAGAACAAAATGTTTTAGTCTATCAATAGTAGAACTATTTTTTTTATACATTTTTTTCCAAAAAGTGCTATGCATCAATTTGTAATTCCGTTTTCAATTTTAACGGTTCACATCTCAAACAGAAACAACGTAAGGGACATTTATATAAAAACTACGTACAGGTAAATGCCTAAAATTTTTAACAAATGTCCTTATTAATATATTACACAATTCGAGTGTAATATTTTTAAAATAAAGATTTTATACAAATTTACTGCCATCAAAAATAACAATTCTCGAAAATTCTATAGAACAGCATCAGACATTTAAATTTATTCTTCAAGAAAAAAAAAAAAAAAAAAACATTTCAAAATTACACAAAACATTTCAAAATGTCTTCTATGCATGTGTGATTTTTCTTTCAAGTTGCTAAGAGTGTAAATATCTGAGAAAATGTTCCTTAAATAAGGTTTCTTTAATATGGGAAAGATAGTCATTTGCCTTAAACTTCGACACCCCTTAAACAAAATTGATGAATATTGAGGCACTGATAACTCATCTATGTGTCAAGTAAAACCACTGCAATATGTAATATGATCTCTTCTTATCCTAATAGTCCGAGAGGTGAGAGTAATTTTTGGACCCCATCGAACATCATTCCGAATTTTTTATAGAAATTGGAGATTATAAATCCACTTGTCTGCCGTGGCAAAAATGGCCGAAACTGATCAAAAATCGACATGGAATGAGTTGAACTAAAATCCGATTGCCAAATATGTCATAACTTGCCAAAAAGAGAACACACTTTTTCGTCTGGCAACCCATTGCATTTTGATTTTCAATGAGAAAAAGCCCAAACGATTTCTGATCTCTGGCTCGGAAAACTTGTCTTTTAAAAGTAAACCAAATCGGCAACATCAGTTACGTCATCAGTGACGTAATGTTTATTGTCAATTTGGCTCATTTGTGAAAGATGCAAGTAAGCCATAGCCACACATCCGAATCGTCTGCAACCTTCTCAATTGAAAATTAAAGAGTGAGGGTTACCACATAAAAAAATGCTCATTATTTGGCAAGTTATGGCGCATTTGGCAATTGGATTTAATTCAACTTATTAAAAGTTGATTTTTGACCAGTGACTATTACTTCCTCTTAATGCTTTGAGTTTAAGTTTATAGTATTTCAAAATATTTGAACTTTTTTTTTCTTAAAGAATGACACTTATTATAAAGACAATCATTGAACGAAAATTCATTTCATTTGAAATAAATGTAAATTTATTTCAGCCCACACCTAAAAAAAAAAAAAAAAAACAGCAAAAAAAATCTGAAAATTAAGACTGTTTTGAAATGGAATGGAAATATATTTAAATTCCATTGAAATAGATTCAAAATATGCCTTAACGAAATGCCAATTCCAGAAATTCTTTGAACTTGCCCCAATAGGTTTATCAAATAACATATGGCGTTTCCCAAACTCATTATATATGTTCCACTCGCTTCCATCTGTTCTACGATCGACTTTATTAGACCATTCTCTTGACCAATAATAACAAGTAGCAAAGATGAAAAGCAAGGACATTCCCAACTTCTCTCTTTAGAATATTCCCTACCTTTGAGGTTGGCAGTAGAGAATACAATTAATGACCTGTCCACTTAGAAGCATTGTTAAGACCTTCTTCCCCTTCTTACTGGTCAACACTTGAAAGGCTTGACTTGACGACAGCTGAAATTTCAATTCTTCTGGGCAAAGTCCCTTTTCAACCTGGCCCGGTATTCTGATTGGTCAGATGCATAATGAGGAACGACATATTTCAAGAATTTCTGATATTAGCATATGCAGGATATTAGGTTTCTAAGGAAGGATTATTTGGGAATATTTTAGTTGGGTTATGAGACCGCATTGAATATAAGGGAGAATGGATTTCTTCCAGATACGACTTGTTATGGTATTTTTAAAAAACGTAAACTAGTTATCTATGATTATTGGTTATTAGGTCCGTGCATAGCCTTCAAATTAAAGATTGTTTTGAAGAATTACTTTTTTAGAAGTTTGGAGTTAGATATTGTGTTCTATTACTGAGAGATATAATATAAAACTTGAATTGGAAAGAAACACTTAGTACGGCTCGAATTAGCTGGTCGGCTTGGTCTCCTTAACGTATTTGGCCGACCAAACGGTATAGTGGTTAGCGTGCTAGCTTCTAGACCGCGAGGTTGCGGGTTCGAGTCCCTTGTATGGCATGGGTGTTTGTAAATGTATGTTGGCTTGTCTAATGACGAATGTTTAGGCCCATTATAGCCCTCGTGTTGCTGACGGCGCCAGATAATCTGAAAGAAAACAACCAACCAACCTTAACGTATTTGAATTGCTTATCTGTTTCTTATCGTGCTGCTCTCTACTTTGCAATATATAACTTTTTAGAAGTTTGGAGATATATATCTCAGTAATAAAATACAATATCTAACAAAAATTGAATTGAAAAGGAAAAATCAGCACAACTCGTGTAAGTTGGTAAGCCTGGTTTTCATAAAGTGCTTATGTATTTTCTATCGTGATGACTTATACTTAGTAACATACAACTTCTTAGAAGTTTGGAGTTAGATATTGTATTCTGTTACTGAGAGACATATTAAGACTTGAACTGGAAATACTTGTTGGAAATTAAAAAGTACATGATTAATTTATATTATCGTTGTTGAAAGCTTCAAGGATATTATCTTCTATTAAATCCTCTATTCTGAGCCATAGATTAATGCGTAACTGGATATGGTTAACATATTCGTATTTGAGTTTATCTTCACATGTCCAGGTAAATATAAAGCCAATCTCAAATATGAATATTTTCACCATGTCCAATTTAAACCGAGTTTTGAACGCAAACACACATTCCCGAATTTAACACTTTATATCAGAGCAAATCTGCATTTAAACGTACTCATTACAGAAGTGTCAGAATAAAACACGGATTCCGGCTTTTACATTAATTGGACACACTAAACAAATCACTTCAAACTACACGGGATCTGCCAAACTAGGGCTAATATTTCCGAAACTCTATCCAAGTAAATATAACAAACGCATGATTAGAGTCGGAGTACACGTGGCGACGAATTAATCCAACTTGTTAAGGGAACCTTCCCGCAATTATAATAATGTGAACCAGTCCCCTTCTATTTCCAAAGATATAGTCATGCATCGTATTATTATTATAATTGAAGCATCTGTATTAGGATAATAATAGATAGGATATGAATTAGGCTAAAACTTTGGTTCGATAGCAAATCAAGATGGTCCAAGCACTGAGAACTGATGAATTCTGAATGGTAAGCTACTTTAATGTAATAGATATTTGGTGGAGGGATAAGTGTGTGGGCTGATGTAGATTTGGTTTGATGAAATTTGTGTTAAATCTCTTGAGTTAAAGAGCGATTTCTCACGCAGTGATTGAGGATGAGTATATTTGTTAACGGTAAAAGATTAAAATAATGCGATTGATTGAGAATAGTAATAAAGTTTTAATGTTTCATGATGTATGACTTAAAATTTAAATAAGAATATGATTTAATAAGTAGGGTTGTCACTGTTACTGGTACGCTGATTCAACTCTTGTTATCCTTTAACTGATGTGGTTGGGTCGTTTGATGTTTTTGGCGCAAGGACAACACATGGTCCATACTGCGCCAAACTAGTTTGTGAACAGCAGTTTAAAATTTAAGAAACATAGTAAAGGAAAAATTAATATAAAAGTCAAAGAGGAAATATTTTAGGAGGTGGAAGTATTTCACAAAAAATGGCTCGTGGTCTGTCAGACCGCATACAGTAGTTAAAGGTTAAATCAGTTCCAGATACTAAGCACGTACAGTTTGATGACTTTTTAATGACTGTAATCGATACCTGTTAAGGTGAAGGTTGCAGTCATTAAAAGGTCATCACATATAATTAAAGCCAACTTAATTTTTTTAATGAAAAACAATTACCCGAGCAGCACAAATCCTCTGGCCAATATCGACTCGACACTGGCCAATCCCGATGTGGGCCGCTGTAGACTGGCCGTTGCTATTGATCTTGGCCAATCTCTCCCAGTGCCCGGTAAAATATACAGGGAGTTTTGAAATGTTGATGCAGTTTTAAAATTGCGATAAATAGTTTTGTAAAAAAGGGCGGAGGGCTAGAAAATTTGATTTTTGATTATTTTGACAAGTCGTGTATTTTGGAACGATGCTCGAGATTCGGCCATGAATGGTCCCTCTTCCCAGAATTCCTGTTTCCGACAATTTTCAATATCACTCAGCTACCTGGGTGTTAACCAAGTGGTAAGTTTGGTGACAGGTGTGTAAGTTATTCACCGATATCAGTCAAGATGCGAAATTTCTACAGAGTTGCTATTAAAGGATTATTTAATGCATTTTCGATTGAATTTTCTTTTCGGACTTTGAAGTGACCTTTTATTTGATATATCGCACATGCCAGTAGCCTTTATAGTTTTATGTGGGTTGGTTGTTTTCAAATTATCTGGCGCCGTCAACAACACGAGGTCTATAATGCGCCGAAACATTCGTCATTTGACAAGCCAACAAACATTTACAAACATCCATGCCTTACATGGGACTCGAACCCGCAATCTCGTGGTCTAGAAGCTAGTATGCTAACCACTATACAGTTGGGTCGGCAGTTTTATGTAGGAATGTTGAACAACGACAGATGACCATAGCTTTTGCATCTGCTTCTCGCTACATAAAGTGTAGTGTAAAAACCAACAAAAATTATAAGATTTAAACTTTCAAAAACGTTTTAAGTGAGAGAGTGTTGATCTTTTTGATGTAAATAGTTTTTAATTTGTTATTGAAACAAAAATTCTTATGCAAATTGACAATATTAAAACGACTTTCAAGTTATGAAGACATTTTAGATTGTATTTCAGATACTATATTTACTTCGTTAACGCTAAGTTTCATTTAGTACTTAATATTTACTTTTGATTTAGCCAGTGAAAATCGTGTTGCAGCGAGCAAAAATAGTTTTGTTTATCAAAAATTAGCAAGTTGTTTGAGTTATATTTACCTTTTTTTACAATTTAAGTATTGTAAACAGTAAACTTTTTATAATTCATATAGTAATACGAAATTAATTAAATTCAACCTTCAAAATAATCCTTAAATTTTTAAATATTGTTCAAATTTACTTTTTAAAATCCAACATAGCTGCATTTTACCGAAATAAATTAAAAACAACTTTTATTCGTATACGTTGCAATTGTGGCAATATAGTTCCTCCAGACATTTTACTTTTGATGTATATATAGTTTAAAAATGAACATTCTATCGAGCATTTTAACTGTTGTTATAACGCAAATTCGCCCTCTCATTGTTAATACCATTCGAGATTTAACAATGCAAAGATGAGATTGTAAAAACATGTCCTTTGAGGGATCGGATGTGTTGGAAATGAGAACGAAGCCAATCAGCTTTATTAGTATGCTTTTTTACAAAAGGGGCTTTTTCCAAGTTATTTTTTCCATTGGTAATAAATCCCTGAGGAAGTATTTAAACCATGTTGTCCATAAATACAATTAGGAATTATACATGACATATAGACAATATGTTATTATTATTATTTTTTTTTTTTTTATTTTAATCCGGAAATATCGTAAAATATTGCTAGTTACAAGTACACGATTCTGCAAATGCTATCACTAAAAAGCTTCGTAAATAAAAATGCAAAACACTTGACAATATTTAACACCCTAATTGTTTAAGTGAATAAGAAGCTAAAGTTTAACAAATATAACCCTTTTTTTTTTATGAAAAATAAAAAACAAAATATTAAGGAGTATAGAGTTTTTAAACTCAAAAGTTGTTCTTAAAAAATTAACGAATTCTTCAAAAATAGTAAGTGGGTAAACGAATTATAAACATAACAAAAAATATAGCTTTTTATGAAAAAAAACCCAGGGTATTCTTATTCAAATAAAGTAATTTCGACATAAATGTTTCTACCAATATATGGTTCTTTTACATCACAAATTCAACTATTTCAGTGTATTGAAAATTTTGTCTACATTCTTCAGTAGCACAAATGCGCTGGCCAAGATCGCTCTACACTGATGTAGACTGGTCGTGCTACGTATTTTGGCCAATCTCGCTCAGGGCTGGATAAAATATACCGAAAAATTTGAAATATTGATGCAGAGGTTTAAATTTGAAATATATTTTTATCAGAAAGAACGGAGGAATAGAATATATGTTTTTTGTTTTGTTTTTTTAATTGTGTATTTGGGAACGATGATCGAGTTTTGCCATGGATTGGCCAATCTTCCCAGAACCTATGTTCTCGACATTGGCAAATACCAGCATGATACTTCGGTTGTAGCTTTAAAAGTTTTATTACACAAAGTTTTGAAATTCTGTCTCCTCTTAAAATCTCTACACTTATATTATAAAAATCACTGACTTACTTCAAAGCACTACAAGTAGCAATGAATAATTACAACAAGGAAATAAATAAATAAATAAATAATTACAACAAGGAAATAAATAAATAATTACAACAAGGAAATAAATAAATAATTACAACAAATAAATAAGTAAATAATTACAACAAATAAATAAATAAATAAATAATTACAACAAATAAATAAATAAATAATTACAACAAATAAATAAATAAATAATTACAACAAATAAATAAATAAATAAATAAATAAATAATTACAACAAATAAATAAATAAATAAATAAATAAATAATTACAACAAATAAATAAATAAATAATTACAACAAATAAATAAATAACTACAACAAATAAATAAATAACTACAACAAATAAATAAATAACTACAACAAATAAATAAATAACTACAACAAATAAATAAATAACTACATAAATAAATAAATAACTACAACAAATAAATAAATAACTACATAAATAAATAAATAACGACATAAATAAATAAATAATTACATAAATAAATAAATAATTACATAAATAAATAAATAATTACATAAATAAATAAATAAATAAATAATTACATAAATAAATAAATAAATAAATAAATAATTACATAAATAAATAATTACATAAATAAATAATTACATAAATAAATAATTACATAAATAAATAATTACATAAATAAATAATTACATAAATAAATAATTACATAAATAAATAATTACATAAATAAATAATTACATAAATAAATAAATAAATAATTACATACATACATACATACATACATAAAATAGAAAAAAAAACTGAACAAGGCATACTTGTCAATATATAGCTATATTTGTCAATATATAGGCATATTTGGCATAAAAGGTATATTTGGCATACTTGTACTTTTATTGCTCTTGACTTTCAAACCTTGTTGAAACGAGAATTTTGGGGTTACATATGCCGATTTCTAGGCTTTTGCCATGACTTAGACAGAAAGTTTCTCGTATTTTGGTGTTGATTATAGTAATCACCCACTGACGAAATTATTATAATTGACAAATATACCTTTTCCAGTTTTTTTTCCCCCATTTATTATATATTTCCTTGCTCTAATTTCAAATTTCTAATGTTGTCGCGTAGCTTTAACGCTAGTTGGTTGGTTTTAACTTGAATTTGTTTACAGAGGACATGCTTTATTTATTTTTTTCACATCGAATTTAGTTTGATGTGTCATATACCGTCAAATCCCGTAACGCTAAGTAAATTCAATTATCTGTATGATGGAGCTTTAAACGTAACGTTAAATTTATTCGTTTAACATGAAATCTCATGATGAAATCCCGCTTAAGACGGAAAAAAAACATAGCTCTTTTAACCACTTTTTTATTAGACAAAAGCTTGCAACGTTTTCTAATGCAGAAGGGACGACCAAACGGTATAGTGGTTAGCGTGCTAGCTTCTAGTCCGCGGGGTTGCGGGTTCGAGTTCCGTGTTAGGCATGGATGTTTGTTAATGTATGTTGGCTTGTCTAATGACGAATGTTTCGGCGCATTATAGCCCTCGTGTTGCTGACGGAGCCAGATAATCTGAAAACAACCAACCAACTAATGCAGAAGGACAATACCTCATCTGCTTTAAATAATTTAGGAGAGGTATACACATGTTTATAAAATGCTTCATTAAAAACTTAAAGCAAACATCAATAACAGACTTCTTTAAATAATCAGTAACTGATAAATACATTGACTTTTTTTGTTCTTAATGTATATCTTGTTAAACTATTTCAGTACTAAATATAAGCCTCGCAATGTAAAATCCCCCCCCCCCCAAATAATATCACATATAGCTAGTAGTTTAAAACCGCATCAATCAAATTGAAATGTTTTTACGCGGTCAACACGAAATTCGGCCAACACGAAAAATTTCGGCGGCCCCACCGACTTCGCATTAACGGGGTTTGACTGTATAGCAAATGAATAAATCACCACTCTACCTGAGATAGTCTTGATCAGCACCTCAATCCTGGCATGATCAGATCTCTTCGGGGATCCACCATCCACAGCTGTCACTCCCAGCTCAACAATAGGTTCCGACGTCCCGACCTCTAGGGACCTGGCCAGCGTCAGGACTCCTGTCTGCGGGTCCATGATGAATCTTCCCCTAGGGTCATCTGGGTCCTCCAGCTTGTAGTAGATCTCTGCGTTGTAAGGAATAGGGTCCTCGTCCGAGGCTCGAACCCGCAAAACGGTGGCTCCGACCTTCGACCGAACGTGGAGCTCTCCCCTGTAGACTGCCAGCTCGAATGCTGGGGCGTGGACGTTGAATTCCGTCACTGTTATCTGGAGCTGGCGGAGTTTGGTTTCGCCCTGGCTGATGGCCACTGCTATGATCTGTGGATAGAGGTGGAAGAGAGATATTGAAATGGTGTTGGAGTGCCACACAATGGTTTTCTAACAGCAGAAGTTAAAATATATGGTAAGTGATATTAAAAGAACGGAGTATTGCCAACGTTATATGATTTTTTTTTTTCGATCTGAAAGCCGTTAACTTAAAATCTAATTGGTATTAGAGAAAAATTAACCGATAAAGTAATTTTTTTATTAAAAATAATTTATATATTTTGCTAATTTTATGTGCAATCGTAGCTTATTTAATAAATTTTGAGTTCATTTTGAGTTTTTTTTTTTAGTGTTCACTACGAAAAACAGCATTGATCAATTCGATTGAAGTGGCTCTATCAAGTGTATTAATTAACCGTTTAAAAATGTGCCATCCGCAAACGAAATTTAAATTAAAATAAAGGATTTAAAAACATTCAAATGGAAGGTTTTTTTTTATTATTTGTCATCAATTATAACAGGAAGCATTTCAGTCATTCAATAATATAGCCTAATGTGCATGCTTGCACATGGCTTAGCATTTACGGTAAATTAACGTTTGTGGAAGAGGCCACCAAAATTTGATAGAATGATATGGCACAGGCAATGAGTCTATCTGTCAAGTTTCATCGCAATTGGATGAAGGCAAGTGGGTTAATTAGACCTACAAAAACGTGCCGGCCACAAAAAAAAAAAAAAATCGAAATTAATGGTAAAATAGTTTAAGAATTAAATGTTGCTCATGCAAAAACAGAATATTCGTTGCGAAATATTTCACAAACAATAATTTACATTACTCGTTAAAATCTGCATTATGGGATCAGATTGTTCAATATACAAATCCATTTAAATGGTAAACTTTTGAATTGAAACATTTTTACCAACATTTTGGTTTCGATACTTACTATTGGGCGATTCCACGGGAGACGATTTTTGACATAAATTTTTAAATCACAGTATTTGTTTCTTTTTATTATACCAATACAAAGAGAAAGATATAAATTTAATAATAAAAAAAACTTTTAAGAACTTAAGTTATTATTTGAATTTTTTGGCGCGCTCAGAAATGGTGGCGCCTGAAGACTTGATGCAAACCATTAATCGACACTTGATAATTTTTCCACGAAATCGCTACTACCTCTGGTTTGAGGTTATATTTCACTGATAAATATTCAAGTTATAACATTTGTTTATTGCCTTATATAAAAAAACTAAATATTTATTATTATTTTTCTAACAATATTAATTAAATAAGAAACCACTGTTGGTCAGTTGCACCCGCGATATAAAAGAAATGAAAGTTTGGTTTTCTTAAAGAAATAAATTGGTAATTTTTTGAAACTCTGTAGAAGTAAGAAGAAATAAAAGGAAAACTTGATTCACTCGCAATAGAAGGTATGTTGTCATTTTAATTAAACTTAACGTTGATTAAAATGAGTTGCACCCGCAATCAAAATATTAGAATCGCGGGTGTAACAGTTATGACTCTTACGATTGCATTGTTATTTGTTATATATTTTTCATTTATTAAGTTTTTGATAACTTCATATCTTATTTTCTTATTTATAATTACTGATTCCTATTTAATAAGAGTTTATTGTTAATTTTTTACTTTTTTTGTGTAAATAGATCAAATGAAATGGCAGAACAACAGCAAAAGGAGACTGCTTCTCAAAAATATAGGCGAAAACTAAAGGAATTTTATGATCTGGCTCGTCGCCTTTCTCCAAAAATTTCTTTTATATTTGTATCCCAAAAACAAATTGAAAAATAAAAAACCATGTTAGATGATAGGTGGAAAGGACTAAAAAATATACCAGCCATTCAATCAAAACATTTTTTTCAATTTGAGGAGGGTAAGAGCATTTGTGTTGCACGAACGTCGAAGTCTAATTTGAAAAGCAAATAAGTTTTGACAAATGCTACTAAAAACAAACGTGGAAAAGTTACAAAAAAAGTTACGAAAAAGTTACGCGTTTCTGATGTTTACAGCGATTCTGAAGATGAACCTTAAGGCTGATAAATCGCCGACTATTCCAAAAAAATAATTTATTTAAGTTACATAGAAAAGTGCTAATTAATGATACAGCATCTATGATCTCATATCTTTAATTTAAAGTTACATGGAAATGTTTATATTCACTACAGTGAGACGTGTTGCACCCGCGATAAATTTTACGTTGCACCCGCGACTGGATAAAAAGTGAATAATTTATAATATTTATTTCTTTTAATAATTTTATTTAAGTTAATAATTAGTTTGTTTTGTATTCTTTTAAAGAATGTAAAAATAATTTAATAAATATTCCATAAGTAACAGACTTTTTTCATTCTAGCATCATGACCTTTAATGGTGGGCCGATTTCGTTGCACCCGCGATAGCACTTTGAACCTCTCATGAGTCTATTTATACATTTTATTAAATGTTTTTTATATTAATTTTTGTAAAACAGATTACAATGTAATCCTGCGACTAGTCATTTCTTTAAAAAGAGTTTTTATTTTCATAGTAAGAAGCCTTGAGTAAGTCTAAATGTTGCACCCGCGAGTACGGAATCGCCCTATTCTAAAATAACTGTTTCGTAGGATTTTCAAATGCTATTGTCAAAAGATAATAACGTACATTTGAAGGGTTTAAAGTCAGAGTGCTGTAAGTCACATTATGAACAATTCTGACTCAAATACAAAAATATAACTTAGAAGGGGTAAATCGTTGAAAGAAAAAGTGAGTTAAGTCATAAGAGCTCCATCAGGTAACAGCACAATATGGATACGTAAACGAACCAGGTAGTTTGCTAAAAGCAAAACCTTTTGTTTCTCAAAAAGAAGCTTATTCGACCACTTTTATTTAACTTTATAAAAACTTTGAATTAACATTAAACTTTGACTTAACTTTATAACCTAGACTTTATAAAATTATTAATAATATGATAATACGTAAATTAATAGCGTCTTATAATGAGGTGGTGATTAGAAGACGCTATCAATTCACATATTATCATATAATTAATAATTTTATATATTTATTTATTATTCTACTCTGAGCTTAAAACACGCTTAATGAGGGACATTCTTGTAAATTTTAACAATTTTACTTAATTAATTTTAATTTACTTTTAGCTGCTCTTAAGATGTACCATTTAATTGATGCAACCCCCCCCCACCCCTTTGTCAACTCTCCACATTTTTAACAACTAATCAGTAATAAATAAGACATTAAAAGATATTTATTAAAAGTCAAAATAAAAAAGTTGCTTAAGCCTGCTGAATAAAAAAATTATAGTTTTCGAGAAATATAAATTTTAGAAACGTTTGAGTTAATGATTTAACACACTTTATTGTTGTGCTGAAAACTGAACTATGAAAAATAATATGACGTTTCATAAATCAAGTAACTTACAGTTGCCTATATCTGATATAGTTGCCAGACTTATTTTTCTTCCTTTTTTCTATTTGTTTGTGCTTTTCATGCTTGTATAAAATTTTTCTTGTTCTGATATTTCATTATAAATTTTTGTGACACATTTATGTATTGTCTTGATGGGTATGTTCCCCTTGACATAAAAAAACCATCCAATAATGTTTAATAAAGTACTTGTTTAAGTGCATCTCAATCAATACAACTCAAAATATATGGCAAGAGGCCATGGCAACTGGACCGTACACAATGTAAACACCATATTTCCTCATTATATTACAGGACCCACTACTTCATCATTCCCCACTTATCATCGAAAACCCTTCCAATCGGTGATAAAAGCCGTCGCCACGTCAAAACACGGATGCATAACTTACAACATGCACCAACTGTCTTTGCGTCTATCTGGCTCCAAGAGGCACAAATATAGCGTTTAATGAGGAATACATTGATTGGCAATTAAAGCTGGGGAAGGGGGGGGGGGGGAGTGGATTTTGGATTGGATAAGGTTGGGGTTTACGGTGTCTAAATTTAATTTAGATCACAAGTGCTCTAATAAAAGTGTCGCCCAGCATGCGAGAGGTTTCAGGATAGAGCTTTGATGATGTTCTGTAGTTAGAGTGAGGCCCTTGGCCATTGTCAGAAAGCTTTCATTCAATTTTTGGAACGCTTTGTAGGATCTTTCTTGTCAAGTATCGAATTCCACGGCAGTTCAGAATTCTCCTTTAAAAGGCCACGTAGAAGACATTCTTCTCTTGATACTTGGGCAATCAAAAGTTCTTACAATAACACGTGCTATTAATAATTCAGATTATGGTTTAACAATATTCCTAATGCATGTAGGTTCTGAGCTAGATGATTTCGAATACAGCTTGCCAACCAGATTAAAAGGCGCAAGTTTGTGGCATTCTCTGGAGCAAGACCATGAATATGATTAGTAAACAATGAAGATAATTACTTATATCATCAAATGCAACTTGCAAACCAAGTAAAAGTGCATTAAGATTATGAATCCCTCTGGTTCAACACCATGGATATAATTGGTAAAGGATGAAGCTAATTACTTGCTGAGAACATTATATATAACTTATCAACCAAATATAAGTGGATAAAGGTTATGACGTCCTCTGCGACAAGACTATGAATATGATTCGAAAACGATGAAGTTAATCTTAAATAAACTTACCAACCAAATAAAATTAGGGCGTTTATGGGCGGTGTATGGGACAAAACCATTGATGTGATTGGTTGACAATGAAGCTAATTACTTGTTGAAAATCTAAAATTCAACTTACCAACCAAATCAAAGTCGGGCAAAATTATGACATTCCTTGGGGCTAGTTGATGAATATGATTGGTAATTACGGAAAATTACTTGTTTGGCCAGTCACAATGACCCAGATGACGCATTAGACTCACTTTATTTTGAAATGAGCACATAATGCCTAAGTATTGTTGAAGCGCCTTAGTTGAGGTTGAGGTAGGGGATCAATTGCATCCATCGACGATCAGTACTTGTAGCTTGAAACCAACCCCGGATATGTTGAATAAACAGCTTATACAGAGTAGCTGGCTAATACTGATTGCAGTTATAAGGCGAAATTTGAGGATTATTTGGTAGAATGAGAATTCTCTAAGTTTGGTTGATTACAGTTGGAACTAAATGGGATTTAACGCTAATTGAAGTGACAAGCCGATTAGGATATTCTTTGAAGGATGTTTAGCTGATTTGTAATTAGGAAATTTAGTTAGGTTTTAAGAGTTAGTGATGGGTTTCATCCAGTAAACTAATATTATGGTAAAATAAGCATCGGTATGAACTACTTTAACCATTTCAGACCCAAAGTGGAAAGGGAATAGAGGTTAGTTAAATCAGAGATTATTTTACAAATAAACCAAAGAACATCTTTAGCAGAAAGGAACGAAAAATTTAATTGTTTTTTTCATAAAGTTTGAAGTTTAAAAAAAGTTTAGATGGGAAAAGTTAACGGAAATTTGAATAACTCCACTTGGCAACTCTCTCATCGAAAGAGCTAAATTCAGTTAACATGGAATGAATTCAACAAGCAAATTTATATTTGCTCTCATAATGAGTACATTCATATTAATCGCATTTATCGTTGATAAATCGTCAGGTATCAAATTTATTTAATAATGATATAGTTTAGTAAACAATATTTCCTTTGGTAAAAAGTACATGGATATGTAATAAAGGCCATGTTAATTTGAATTGAGTTCGAGCCGTATTTGATCAGTTAATTCGAGCATTGCGTTCACCATTGATGAAATCTTTCAATCAATAATTGTATGCTGAATTAAAAGTGTTATTCATGAAAGTGCTTTTTTTTCTACTCCTGATCTCCGATATCAGATGAGATTTGATAAATTTGCGTAGAATATAAGGAAAACGTGTTTGTTTAGTTAAGTCAGTTTTAAGCTAAATAGAATCATGTTACGACTAACGGAAGTAACAAGCTTACCAAAGAATTCTTTGTAAAAGGAAGCTTCTATGTGTTGTATGAAAAAGTAACGTTATCTATACTAACTGGAGTTTTGTTAAATGTAACAATTTTATTTAGAAATAATTATGTTGTTATATTAGCGCATTTCAAGTAGGCATGACATGCCATTACCTTTAAAACAAACTTTCGAACTTGTTTTTGTTCATATAATTATTTTAGAACACTTTTACTTTTTAACCTGTTAAATGGATATGATGAATTGCTTCTTATATATTTTGAATCAATGGGTCCCACAAAGTTAATTAAATTTAATATTATGTACTTAAATGGATTATTATTTTTTGGCCTATATAGCGCAATTTTTCTAAAATCACTAATGTCTACCCTAAAATATTGCTTAAAAGTTAATAAAATTAGGAACTCATGCAACAAAACAACAATAGATGATAAATAAATTTAATAGGGCAATAATTTTTTATTAATATTATTACATAAAATAAGGTTCATGATTTTCTTCTCTGTTTCAGGAGCGATTGAAAAATTTCCAGAGTGTGAGGGGAAAAAAAAGAACTCTTTAAATGCGTTAATGTCCATTAAATTTATCATTCAATGTTCGATTTACTATATTAATATATACTTTAATTTTACGACTTAACATTTTGCTAACATCTACTGCTTATTGAAAATAACCACAAGCTGTCCTGGTTTAAGGGCACTTTCCAAAGTTGGTTTAAATTACAGTTCACAGTGCCAATGACTACCGTACACTTACTGTCCACATCATGCCTTGTTTTCTGGTGTTATCATATTATCATTATGATTATCATATTATCTTTATGATTATCATATTATCATTATTATTATCTTATTATCATTATCATATTATCATTAGGATTATCATATTATCATTAGGATTATCATATTATCATTATGATTATCATTTATCATTATGATTATCATATTATCATTATGATAACACTGGCGAACACGTTTATCATTTCAGGACGGCCCCTTTTTCAAGACGCAAAATAGTTAATAATTTCAAGCAAGAATATTTCCGCATTAGCACTTCATGAAACTTTGTTCTGTGGTTTTGTCTTATTATCGTAAAATTTTTACAGTGGACTTTTTTGCATATCTCCTTTATTTTTTGTGACTTTTATAAATAGCAGTTAGGGGCTGGTGTAAGCTGCCAAAAATACTTAGCATAGTCACTTTACTACAAAATATACCTTACTTCCTTCTCTATTCAAAATGCCGTAACAAATTAAAAGGGCTTAAAATGATATGAGGAATCACCCTGTATAAACCATCGATATAGATAAACAACTGGATATACTTCTCCGATGTCAATGCAAGGAGAAAAACTCGCCGGTGGTTGAGGACACTGGTGGGATGATTAACCAATCACAGTTCACTTTTATAGTTGGATGGGAATGTGAAAAACATTGTAAAGTGCTAGAGTGGATATTTTTTTTTTGCTCATTATTACTAATTAGGGTCTACTATTGACATTTTTGCTGTGTACAACCCACAATTTTATTTTCAATCCTCGGCAATCCATATTTTTTATCCCACCAACTGCATCTGGCAATGGCTTCATTTTCCCAGCTTTAAGAAGTCTATCCAGTTGTTTATTTATATCGATGGTATAAACATATACTTTTCCCATTACAAGAGCTTCCTATAATCACACAATTATAATTTATCCAGTCTCACTTCATCACACAATTGAAAACCAATTAATCCAAGTACTTAAAAGCCAATTACGTCGATTAGTTAAATCTTTTTTTAATACCAATTTCTTCTTATAACCATTACTTTAAATCCCAAGTACACAACTCAACTTCTTTAAAAAGAATTTTGAAAAATTACTTTACTCAAAACACGCTTACATAACACCATCCTGACTTAATTACATACCCATCCGATAAAATTAAACGTTCCCCTTCGCCATCCGTAGAAACAGAGATTAAACCATCACCCCGAGGCGTTATAAAGTGGTTTTCTAAGTCAATTTCTCACATCTTAAGGTCCCGAACCTCCTGGTCATGCCCCATTTAATCGGTCTTGGACGCAGACCCACTTTACATGCCAAGAGCTTTTTCCTACTTTTGGTCCACGGCCAAGAATTTCCCCTGGACTGTCTAGAGAGTGCTTAAACACTTAGATATGAATTCGTGTTATAAACATGCACATTTCCTATTCTAGAGCATTATACATCGGTCTCTCTGAACTTGCATTTTGTTGAAGGGAGTAACTGGAAAGGTTTGCAGTAAGTAACACGAGTAAAACTGGGCATTGGAAGTGCGACAATATATTTGATTAGTTTTTAATTAATCTGAAAAGAAATTTAGTTTACTAAGCATATTTGGATTTTGGTTAGTTTTCCTTTTAGTTTAGTTTCTTTGATTTTTTTTCCTCAGATGTACCCATGCACTATTTTCATTTCCCTAAACTGGATATTGGAAGTGCGAAAATTGTTTAAAATATATTTGATTGGTCTTTAATTAATCTGAAAAGGAATTTAGTTTATTACGCATATTTGGGTTTTGGTTAGTTTTCCTTTTCGTTTAGTTTCTTTGATTTTTTTTTTGTCTCAGATATACCCATACACTATTTTCATTTCCCTTCGTTTTACAGTGGATCCGTCAGTTTTTTCATGGTACTGTACTTATGCAGTACCATACTAATGGAAGCAATGCAATGAGTTAAGACTCATTGGAACTTTGAAATCCACTTCTATGAAGTTCATTCTTCAACTGATAGATGGCAGCACAAGCTTCTTTCTCTTTATGTGCAAACACATGGATGATTTTCAATCTTCTTATACATCCATCTTGTCCTTATATCGTTTTACATACTGGTCTTACATATTTGTATGTAGAAAGCTTGTAAAGAGAAATAAGCTTGTGCTGCTCTCCAGCAATTCAAGAACGAGCTTTATAGAAAGAGGATTTCAAGTCTCAACGGGTCTCAAAGAGTTTAAATTAACATAGTACCATAAGAAAAGACGAGGCATGAGTCCAGCCACAAAATAAAGGATCAAAGCACTGCTATTCTCTTAATTTTATAAATAATATTTTATTGATGAATTCATTCTTTTAAAATCCTCTTATTAGCTATTGTTGTATACGTCTACAAATAATATAAAACACATTTATATAGTAATTGTTTCTTGACAATTGTGAAAAAAATATTGATATAGTGTTCTTACCCGGACGCCGAAATATTAGTGTTTATTCTAATTACTTGGTATTGATGTGTATTAAATGTAGTATTTTGAAGTAGTATATTCAAAAAGTTAAATTAATTTCAAACCATTTGATTTATTTAAACAATAAATTAAAAACGAAGTTAAATTAGGGAAATTATATTACTAATTGTTATTATGATATTCCTGTGATGAAAGTAAATTTAACATCGTTTAAATTTAACATTTAATAAAAAATCTTAATCTGAATACATTTATTACTGTACGTATCGTTAAAATGTATATTAATTAAACTGCTTCCTTAGCTAATTATAACTGCAAGATGCATATATACATCTTGTTTCATAGTTTATACGCAATAAGAATTAACTAATTAATTATTTTAAAGGCATTTCAGTAGTGTTACAAATTATTAGAAACAGTAATGAAATGGTACTTTAATCATTAAACTGTATTTCCGTGAAGGGTTTCACATTTTTAATGAATTAATTTAGGATTAGATTCGCATGTTTAAATTTAGAAGCTCGAATTTCTATCTATTTTTTTTTTAATTCACAGTAAAATAACTATTTAATTGCTGTACATCAATTCTTAACACATTAACTAGCCTTTACAGATGAATTTATTAGTACAAGGATTTTTTTTTTAGCTTACTTATAACTTCGAAATGGTTCTGCTTATAATTTTTTATTTAATTTTTATTGTGTAGTTGTTCATGTTAACTCGCCCATTTAAAGTCTGTTGGTAATGTCTCAATCCCCCATTGTGGTTAGCACTCTACCTTCACATGCCAAAGATGCTGAGTTCGAATCTCGGTTAAAGTATGGAGATTCGTTGTGGTTCGGAATGCACACCAAGCTGTATGTCCCGCACTGCTAAGCTGTTATTTTGCACCAGTATAGGTCGTTTAAGGTATACATATACATTAGGAATTTCAAAATTTGACTTAAGTATGAGCTTTTGTTTTTTTGTTTTAAAATATTACCTTTAAAATAATACCATTTTCTTTCTGAGACTAAATTTACTTTTTAAATTACAGTGGGTTTTGTGAACCTGTTTTGTATCACGTTCATTAGTGTAGTAAACTTTAAACTCGTTTTCTGAAGAATGAAATTTTGGTGTTATATGACTTTACGCCAACGGTCATAGCTTCATAATAAATTGTCCGATTTACAAAATTCTAATTTTGTTTTGAAGACACAAGTTGTGAATGTGTTTCCTATGGAGAATCTAACATATATTGCTATAAACACATTTTTTATGAATATTTTAATCTTAATTTTTTGTTGAAAACTATGTATTTTTTAAAACATTTTATTTAAAAATTTATAATTAAATAAATATTGCAGCCAAATTCAAAATTCTCCATAGGAACATGCTTCAATATAATATCTTTTATTTGCAATATAAATCATACAACTATCGCTAATTACAAGTTTATTTATGTATGTTCTAATAACGTCCTAATTAGTCCCTTTAATTGCAATTAGCTGATTAAAAATTGACGGAAAAAAAAAGTTTATATTTATAAATGCATCATTTTTAATTCTGATATACGGCTAAAAAGTTTGAAATTATTAACTAAAAATTAAAGAAAATCATCTCAATTGTATATGTATACCTTAACGCACAAACTAACCAACCAATTAATGACCTTATTCAAAAATAGTTATTTAAGTATATTTTTACATAAAGCTTAGTTCCCCTTCGAAGTTGAGGTAAATTCATACACAGTTGTTCAGGATCGAAGAAAGTTGTTGGTATATAATGGAATTAGGTCACCTCGCATTGCTGGCTGGTTATATTGAATTTATTTTTTCATACTATTTTTTCAATTTTTTACCCCTTTATAGCAGTTCTACAAGAATATCGGAAGTGGAAATGCTTAGAACACATTAAAAGGCATTATCATAGAATTTGATCAAAATCGTTGTAGTCGTTTTTTAGCAATTGCTGAAAAACATTATTTTTTCACAGTTTTTATTTCATGTTTTGCGCATGCGCAATATCGACTAAAATTTTAATGACAGGTCCTATGGCCACCACTAACCTGTACACGAAATTTGAACAACGTAGGTCAATTCGTTCGGGAGTTATGCTGACCACGTACACCCAAAAATACCTTTTTGATCGAAAACAATACTTTCATTACTTTATTTTAACACATGGGTAATTGAAAGAAAAAAAGCTTAATATACAGTCTTGTTGGATCTAATATGTTAGATCCTATTTAAAACACTCACACATTTTCTTTTCATAATTAACCTTCTTGCGATGTTACTTAAGTGAATGATTCATTCTTTTTACCACATTAACTTATTCTCCATAGACGTAAGAATATTTTTCAGACTAAAGACGTTACAAAATGCAACTTTATACGCTTTTTTGTTCCTCTAATTTTACCCAAAGGATCACCTATTAAGGTATCAAATTAAGTACATTTTATTTACCTATATTAAAAATTCTTTTTTCATTTCATTTAAAAGTCAACTTCATCCAATTTTTTAAAAATCTGGTCACTAGAGACAATCATTAAGAGTTGACTTCCGACATTTTCAAAAGAACAAAGCTTTTTTTTATTTTCCCACGGCTGATCAGATTCAAAAGCATTTTTTTTTTATTCGTTTAAAATTTTTCCCAGCGGTGAGCCAAGCGAGTAATTGCCTTTAGCCTCATTACATGTGTGGTGTGGTTTAAACTTTTTTTTTTTTGTACAACGTGGTTTCCGCTTTATTACATCGCTCCCCTGATATCTCTTAAACAGCTTATAATTGGTGACTTTTTACAAAAGTAGTTTTCTAATTTTTCAATTGTGATATATATTAATGAGCTGTCATTTCCAAACAATTTCTTTGAGTTTTTTTTTTCTTTTTCGTTTCATTTCGGAACGAGTTGGAGTTTATTTGAAAGAGTGAAGGTCTTCCCTTTATTTAACTTGGTGAGAAAAAGGAACAACGTTATTCTTACCTATAATAAAATAAAGAATCTGTCCTTTCCGAACTGTACTTCTATTGAAATCTACTTCAAATAGGCGTAGAACATTGAAATTTTCAACATAAGTAATTTTGTGCTTCTAATTCGACTTTTGATAAACATGACGTTATTTTTTTTTTTTTTTTTTTTTTTTTTATTTTTATAAAGCTACTTTAAATAGGGGAGCATCTCTGAATTCTCAATATAAGTAATTTAGGCCTTCTTCTAATTAGACTTTTGAAAAACAGAATGTAAAAATTTAGATTAGTTTAAAATATTAATTTTAATATTTCTCTTTTTCTCACCGCTGGGAAAAATTTAAACGAATAAAAAAATGTTTTTGAATTTGATTAGCCGTGGGAAAAATAAGAGCTTTGCTCTACAATACATTTTAGCTGAGAGCAGTTTAAGTCCTTTATTTACAAAAACAGAGCTAAGAGATTTTTGTTTGCATATCAATGATACTAATTATCAGATGTCAATAAAGTGATACAAACGAAAAAGTCATATGATTCAGACAAGATTAAATCTTTTAATCTGCTTCTATGCATTTTCAAACCTTCAACCTTTAAATCGTGTTTTTTTTTTTAAAGATATTTCAGTTGTGACTTAAGCCATATTTAAATACTTATATTAACTTTGATTTTGTTAATATGTCTTTGAATGAATTATATTTGTGTGTGTGTTTTGTAGCGGGCTCCCACTACCATCATCCAATCGAGTTGAAACTTGTCTACGCATTAGCTTCCTTTCAAATCAAATGTTACTCAGAGAAAGATACTTTAACATTCCAAGTTTCGTGACACCTTGTTAAACTTTTGAACATTGAAAATTCCTATTCTATAAGCACTTGAAGCTCTACCTCAGATCTGGCAAAACAAGCTGCGCTGACAATCTGATATGAAGTGTTCAGCTCCAGATTGGGCCATCCCACAATTTAATTTTTGCTGTTTCCCCTTAATTTTTTCAACACAGCATCGTCCATAATTTCTCTTCAAATCAACTGTTACTCAGAGAAAGATACTTTGTGACGCCAGATTTAACTTTTGAACTTTGAAAATCCCTATTCCATAAGCACTTGAAGCTCTACCTCAGATCTGGCAAAACAAAGCTGCGCTGACAATCTAATATGGGGCGTTCAGCTCCAGATTGGGCCATCCCACAATTTAATTTTTGCTGTTTCCCCCTCATTTTTTCAACACAGCATCGTCCATAATTTCTCTTCAAATCAACTGTTACTCAGAGAAAGATACTTTGTGACGCCAGGTTTAACTTTTGAACTTTGAAAATCCCTATTCCATAAGAATTTGAAGCTCTACCTCAGATCTGGCAAAACAAAGCTGCGCTGACAATCTAATATGGGGCGTTCAGCTCCAGATTGGGCCATCCCACAATTTAATTTTTGCTGTTTCCCCCTCATTTTTTCAACACAGCATCGTCCATAATTTCTCTTCAAATCAACTGTTACTCAGAGAAAGATACTTTGTGACGCCAGGTTTAACTTTTGAACTTTGAAAATCCCTATTCCATAAGCACTTGAAGCTCTACCACAGATCTGGCAAAACAAAGCTGCGCTGACAATCTAATATGGGGCGTTCAGCTCCAGATTGGGCCATCCCACAATTTAATTTTTGCTGTTTCCCCCTCATTTTTTCAACACAGAATCTTCCATAATTTCTCTTCAAATCAACTGTTACTCAGAGAAAGATACTTTGTGACGCCAGGTTTAACTTTTGAACTTTGAAAATCCCTATTCCATAAGCACTTGAAGCTCTACCTCAGATCTGGCAAAACAAAGCTGCGCTGACAATCTAATATGGGGCGTTCAGCTCCAGATTGGGCCTTCTCACAATTTAATTTTTGCTGTTTCCACTTTGTTTTTTCAACAAATACTCGTCCATAATTTTTCTTCAAATCAATTGTTACTCAGAGAAAAGATACATTGCTATCCCAAGTTTTGTGATGCCAGGTTTAGCTTCTGAACATTGAAAATCCCTATTCCATAAGCACTTGTAGTTCTACCTCAGATCTGGCAAAACAAGCTGCGCTGACAATCTAATATGTGGCGTTCAGCTCCAGATTGGGCCATCCCACAATTTAATTTTTGCTGTTTCCCCCTCATTTTTTCAACACAGCATCTTCCATAATTTCTCTTCAAATCAACTGTTACTCAGAGAAAGATACTTTGTGACGCCAGGTTTAACTTTTGAACATTGAAAATCCCTATTCCATAAGCACTTGAAGCTCTACCTCAGATCTGGCAAAACAAAGCTGCGCTGACAATCTAATATGGGGCGTTCAGCTCCAGATTGGGCAATTAAACAATTTAATTTTTGCTGTTTCCACTTCGTTTTTTCAACAAATACTCGTTCATAATTTTTCTTCAAATCAATTGTTACTCAGAGAAAAGATACATTGCTATCCCAAGTTTTGTGATGCCAGGTTTAGCTTCTGAACATTGAAAATCTCTATTCCATAAGCACTTGTAGTTCTACCTCAGATTTGGCAAAACAAGCTGCGCTGACAATTTAATATAAGGCGTTCAGCTCCAGATTGGGCAATTCCACAATTTAATTTTTGCTGTTTCCACCTCGTTATTTCAATACAACATCGTCCATAATTTCTCTAAACAGCAAAAATCAAGTGATGGGATGGTTCGTTCTGGCGCTCAACGCATCATATAATGTGTAATCTATTATTGTTTATAATATTCCTTATTGCTTTTTTTTTTTTTTTTTTAGATAACTTGGCTGCAATTGAGGGAGAGTGTTACATTTTGAGTATTTTCTGTCGGGTTGGAGTTTTTAGGGTTTTCTCTCATTTCGTGATGCAAATGTGGAGCAGATTCCCTTTTAAAAAACTCCCTGTAGGCACTTTCTCATTGATTCTTAAAAAAATCTCACTAGTTCATATCCTGTTTGAACGATTTTCCAGTATAGTCAAAATATCTTGATCAAGAAATTCGACTACAAGCAATCAACCTTGTTTGTTCCATCACTTCCAATACATCTTACAGAGCGCTTAAGGCACATTGCATTTATTTCCCACTTATACAGCTGGATGATAAAGACGGGAACATATTCGTATGTCTAAGTCCAAGTATGCTCCCGAACAAATTGACCAATGATGTTCAAATGCCATGAGACCTAACACTAACGTTTTCGTCAAAATAGCGCTTGTGCATAAGGTTGAAATCATGAAGAAATCAGGTTTTTCAGCAATTACTAAAAAACGGCTTTAACGATTTTGATTAAAATCGCTGTGCTAATGCCTCTGAAGGTGTTCTAAACATTCCCACTTCTGAAATTGTCATAGAAATGCGATAAAAGCGTAGAAAAACGATCGCCTTTAACACATAGCTCTGCTCCTGAGCATCGCCCAACAACGATTGATTTTTTTCTGTTTCACGTACAAGAAAGGACAATGTAATGTCAACCTAATAACATCACCAATTGCCAAAAATATCGCCGAACTGGCCATTTTTATTTAAATGTTGGAAAATTTGAAAACTGAAAATAACACCAAAATTTTTAATGAACAATGTTACAGTGTAATTGAAAGTTGTGCGATGTTCCACACCCCTAGACTCAATGGTAGCCAGGCAATTGGGCCTCCTCATCTGAAACCGCGGAATGGATTACCGCTAGCCGGGAAATAAAAATTGTCGTCAGCAAAATTGTCAGCAGCAATTTTGCCTAATAGGGCCAATGAATTCCTAATAGATTTTTTAAACGACTATTGAAATTAGATACATTTGATTCTTACGCCATGTATATTGACGCATATTATTCAACGGCAAAAAAAAAAAAAAAAAAAAATTGTATCTTTGAAAGTATGTTGTGATGGTAGAGTAACGTATTATAATATTGAATTTAACGTTCTTTATATTTTTAAAGGGGTCTGGAACTAAATTTTTTTTGAATTCCCCCCCCCCCAAATATATATACATATATATATATTGTAAAAAATAATACAAATATTTTTGAATAAAATGGCACAATTTTTTTTTTCTATCATTAGTAGAACTTGAAATGTTTAAGTTTTCGTTACATGACAACTGTATCTCAGACATGCTATTTTGAAACTTTGAAACTGTTTTTCTGGGTGATGGTTTTTTGTCCCTTTTTTGAGTTTAAATTTACATAACTAGAAAATTACTTATTATAAATCTCTATAAAACTTTTCACAATTATTTTTCATAAGTATTTTTTTTAAGTTTTTGGAGCTTAGCATATGTTGTGATGATTTCACATCAATAACAAGGCTTCTTCATTACGTTTTATATATATTAAATTAATCCCTTACAAACTAGTATTGAAATTTATATTTAATATAACTGGGGCTAGTTAATTCATGAAAGTATGTAAGTTTTGTGGAATTGATTCTTTTATTATACAAGTTACGAAAAAAATGTAAAAATAACGCTTGGCCAGAGGATTTGGGAAATGGTTGGTTCCTTTTTACGTATATTTCCCCCGATCTGCCCTTGTAGTTAGATTAGTTGCCCCACACAACGGAGTTGCATCGAGTTCTGAGAAAAAAAAGCAGGGGAATTTTCGAATTCTCCGGTCGCTTTGGCTACGTGGACGTCCCTGATTGGTGCAACAGGTTGTGCGGGGCTGCAAAGCGTCTCGAGACATTCATTCTGTCTGGACTTTCTCGTGGTGGAAGGAGGTGTTTTTACGTGCGGGAGAAAAAAGTGATGGGACGCTCGCAGAAGCGGCGAGAAAATGGCACTGTGCCGCCATGTTGTGAAGGGGCCTTGGAATGGCCTTAGATGTCCGCCAATTCGGCGATTTTGATCGGAGTTAGATTCTCACCACCTGTTCGACGCTGCTAAAATAATTCCACATCCTCTTGAATACTTTCTGCCATGTTAAATATAAATAATTCCTGCCGGTGGCGTCCTGAAGAGCCGAGCATCCTTTTCCGTGACCTGCCATCCTACATATACATAATTCCAGCCGGTGGCGTCCTGAAGAGCCGAGCTTCCTTTTCCGTGACCTGCCATCCTACATATACATAATTCCAGCCGGTGGCGTCTTGAAGAGCTTTCCTTTTTCGTGTCCTGCCATCCTACATATACATAATTCCAGCCGGTGGCGTCTTGAAGAGCTTTCCTTTTTCGTGTCCTGCCAGCTTACATATACCTGCTTCCAGCCGGTGGCGTCTTGAGGAGCTTTCCTTTCGTGTCCTGCCAGCTTACTACATACATCCAGCCCGTGCCGTCATCAAACTACATCCAGCCGCGCTGTCATCGAAATACATCCTGCCAGTGCCGTCATCAAACTACTTCCAGCCCGCGCTGTCATCGAAATACATCCAGCCAGTGCCGTCATCAAACTACTTCCAGCCCGCGCTGTCATCGAAATACATCCAGCCAGTGCCGTCATCAAACTACTTCCAGCCCGCGCTGTCATCGAAATACATCCAGCCCGTGCCGTCATCAAACTACATCCAGCCCGCGCTGTCATCGAAATACATCCAGCCCGTGCCGTCATCAGAATACTTCCAGCCGTGCAGTCAACGAAATACATCCAGGTGATCCATTAATACAGCCGGATATCCCTGCCTCGGACTGTGTCTCAGGAGCCTTTAGCCCGTTCAGCTTCTCCTGATACGTCTCAACGCCTAGTTTCCCAAGAACAATTTTTAACAAGCCGAGTTCTGGACCCCTCTCATCCAGTGGATCCCCTCTTGCCTCTTCATCATCCGTAGACGGAGCATGTCTACCACAGGTTCTTTTTGTTTGCTTTTTTGGCTAGACTAACTAGCTTATTACCGTCCTTTTTTTGGGAAGTTCTCATCTCATCTAATCTAAACCTAGGTGAACGAATCTTAATTTTGAGTCGGATCCTTTAAGAGATCTAGTTATTTGGTCATTTCCCCTTTCGACTGGTCAAGTGTTGTTCCCCCCCCCCCCCTTTAAAACCCTTTTAACCAAGTGTTGGTGTTTTGTTTTTGCTACTGCCTAATTCTTAGGAAGTGTTGATTTAATCTTCTATTTCAATGATGTAATTGTAATTGAGTAAATATATTTTAATATTCTGTTTCAATAATGTAATTGTAATTGAGTAAATATATTTTAATATTCTGTTTCAATAATGTAATTGTAATGAGTAAATATCTTTTGGTTTCTTGATAAAATTAAACTGGTTGCTCGCTTAACAAATGATGGTAGTGTGAATTTCTTACCTTCTTTTGGGGGGTATCTTGATCTTACGGGGTTTCTTTTCAGATTTGTGGTCAATAAGAGAATTTTAGGTGATAATAAGGAACACAACGCGATGTACTAACCAACTTAGGAACTTTATTTATTAACTGGCAGAAAGCCATAACAAACTGGTGCCGTGACCCCTCGAATATGAGTTAATTATTAATACTTAGTTTTTTTTCTTCCCTTTTGAACACCAGTTCTAAACTTAAAATTTTTTTTTGTGAGTGAGAACTTCTGATATTTTTTCTGTTATGTGTTAAAACCTTTATTGTCATTTCAGTGCATTTAGTATGTTATTTTAATGTTAGTTGCTTTTTGTTGGGAATTGACACTTTTGGTCTTTTATGGTATTCTGTTGATTTGTTATTGCCTTTTTCTGGAGTGAGTCCCATCCCCATATCTACATTTTTTTTTGTGGTCATTCTTGCTTTGAGCCAGAAAATGCCAAAGCTAAGGAGAAACAGAGGGCACCAGCCTGACCCTACTGTAGAACTAGATGAAGGGTTAAGTGCCTCTTTGGGTAATATAGCCATGGCAGCTGAGAACTTGCCCATACAGGAATACACACTTCCTAGCTACATTTCTGCTCCACAGAGGCTCCACCTAATGGACTCTGTCGAGGAATTTAGTGGGGAGTCAGAGGTAACAGTTAATGATTTTCTGGACCAGATTGACCTCCTGGGAAATCATGCGGGTTGGTCTGATGAGGACAAGCTACTTGTAGCCAAGATTAGGATTAAGGGGAGGGCTAAGAGCTTTGTAAATGGCAACCTGAGTCTTAAGCGTGAAACCTCTTATACTGAGTTTAAGAGGAAACTTATGGAGAATTTCTCGGTCAAGGTGTCTACACATAAGTCCTTAAGACAACTACTTTTGGCCTATCAGCGTCCAACCGAGTCTGTTAGGAATTTTGCGTCCCGACTGGAGGCTTTGTCACATCACACCGTTACAGAGAGCCTTCGTGATGATGCCACAGTCGATAAAGTTAGGCAAGAGCATTTGTTGCAGGCCTTTTTGGCTGGTCTGAAACCAGAGATTCAGAGAGCTGTGGTCATCCAGAACCACCAATCGTTCAGTAAGGCGAGAGCTCAGGCTTCCCTTCAGGAGGAATTGCAGGAGCAGAGTGAGTCTGTGAACATTGCTCAGAGAGCCAGTACAGGGGTGGAACCAAATCTGGAAATTTCTAATGCCCTACAGGCACAAACTCAGATGATTTCGGATTTAACGGTTCAGATGCAGCAGCTCACTGCTGAATTGAACAAGTTGAAACAAGAGAGGGGACCACCTAAACCAAAGAGGGATATTAGGTGCTTCCAATGTAACGAACTGGGACACTTTCGTAGGGACTGTAGGTCTGGCACAGGTCACAATCAGGGAACTTTCAACTCCTTTTCCCTCCCGCCACACGCAGGTATTCCTAGACCCCCAGTTCCCCCCTTTTCCTACCCACACCAGGGACCACCACCTTTTCCCTATTTCTCAGGACCACCTCAGGAGGCTCATAATTCGCGTCGACCTCCTTTAAACTAGACCAGGGTTGTGAGAATTCACCTTTCTACACAGTTGAACACCCGTCGGTGCCCCTCTGCCAAATTTCAGGGGTGGGTAAATTGCCTATCATAAAGGGCTTAATTTTGGGAAATAGAGTTAACTTTTTGGTCGATTCAGGAGCGTCCGTCAACTTACTGGATAGAAAGTACCTGGCTTATTTTAAAGATCCCATTGTGGAATCTTGTAACTTAACAGTTTCAGGAGTTGCAAACTCCTTATTACACATTTTGGAAAAAATCACCTTGCCTGTCACTTTGGACAGTGAGACTATTTCTGTGGAATTCTTAATTTCCCCTACCTCAATCTCAAACAGGTATGGAGCCATTCTGGGAGTAACCTTTTTAAGAGATAATAGTGTTACCTTAGATTTTGAACAAGGTTACATGTTTACCACTAAATTGTTCTTGTCCTTCGAAAATCACTCTCCCAATGCAAATATAAACAATCTCGGTGTAAACATCACTACTTTTTTTGGAACCTGTCATGTAAAACACATCCTGCCACCTCTTTCTGAGAATTTGGTTAAAATTAAGGTACCCATTACACCTTTGGACACTAACTTAATTTTGTTCGAACAACACCCTAACTTTTCAAACACTGATCTTTTTGTTTCTAAGAGTGTGAACACATATAACCCCTCTGGAATTCACTACATTAAAATTCTAAACACATCTAGTGAACCTGTTCATTTAAATAAAGGTCTTAAACTTGTTATTGCTGAACCCATTCACACACAAACAACAACAATGCAATTTGTAAACAGTCTAAATACCATTGCTAGTGAACTAGATGATTCCTTCGAGGCATGGGGAGGTGATTTCAAATTAGATCACCTGCCTCCTAGTCAAAAACATACACTCACTAAGTTGCTTCAACAATATTCGCACATTTTTGCAAAGAAAGTACAGGATCTCTCAGGCTGTGATACTATTGAACATGAAATACACTTAACGGATAACATTCCAGTTAGAGTTAAGCCCTACAAAACACCTTATCATTTAAGGGAAGAACTTAATAAACAAATAACAGAACTTTTGGAGGCGGGTATCATTACAGAAGGATTTTCCCCTTACTCAGCACCAGTGCTTTTGGTTAAGAAGGCTGATCAATCATATCGATTGGTGACTGATTTTAGGAAGTTAAATGAGAAGACTGTCCCTGATAACTTTCCCCTTCCAAACATGATCGAGTTAATAGATAACCTTTCTGGGGCCCATTTTTTTAGTACCATGGACCTTACGTCCGGGTTTTTTCAAATGAAATTGGCAGAGAGGGACACCTATAAGGCGGGGTTCTCGACTCAACAATCGAGTTATAATTGGTTAAGAATGCCCTTTGGATTGCGGAATGCTCCGAGCTCCTTTCAGAGACTAATGTCTGTCGTTTTATCAGGACTGGCTCCCTTGCAAATAGGTACATATATTGATGACATAGTCGTCGCTTCAAACTCATTCGAAGAGCATATACACAAACTTAAATTGGTTTTTGATAGGCTGGCTACCCATAATCTTAAATTAAAACCCAGTAAGTGTTCCTTCGTACAAGACACCATCACTTATTTGGGATACAAGGTCACTCAGGGAGTGGTATCCCCTGACCCCTCTAACTTGAAGTCTGTTGAGAACATTCAATTACCCACAAATCGTAAACAAGTCAGACAATTTCTTGGACTCACTGGATTTTATCGTCGTTTTATTCAGAATTATGCCAGCATTGCTCTTCCCCTCACTAACTTAACTAAGGATAATCACCCCTTTTGTTGGGATGTTGCAGCTCAGGGTGCCTTTGACTCCTTGAGGGCGGAGTTACTTAGGGAACCCATTCTTAAATTACCGGATCTCACTAAGCCATTCTTTCTATGCACTGATGCTTCAAATTACGCTCTGGGAGCTTGTTTATGTCAAGAGTATGACGATTTCTTACATCCAATTGCGTTCGCCAGTAGGAAATTAAAGGACGCAGAGATTAGGTACAGTACAATTGAAAGAGAAGCCTTGGCTATCGTCTGGGCCACTGCTTATTTTCGACAATATTTGTTGGGAAGGGAATTCACCATTTATTGTGACCAGGCCTCGCTTTCACAGGTTTTAAAACTTAAGGATTCAACCTCTCGCATTGCACGTTGGATGGCAGCCCTAGGTCAATTTAATTATCACATTATTCATAAGCCAGGAAAATTAAATGTCACTGCTGATTTCTTTTCTCGTCCAATCAACACTGTAACTTTGGTAGAACACAATGTCGAACCTGTTTTGTTCAATGATATTGCTACCCATCAACTCACCGATCCAAATTGTTTGAAACTCAAGCAACTTTTGGACGCCAATGTTAAGCCAAATCCGAAAAAGCTTAAATTCTATTTCCAAGAGAACGTTTTATTTTGCTCAAACCTAAAGCCCAAAAACCGTTGGCAGAAAAATGAAAGAATTGTTGTTCCTGAAATTCTGAGAGCTCAAATTCTTAACTTAAATCACGATTCCCTAGTCGCAGCACATTGTGGTTTCAGCCGAACGTTATCCAGAATTCAAAAGAGTTTTTATTGGCCTGGCATGTATGCCCAGATTAAAAATTATGTTGCCTCTTGTCATTCTTGTCTGCAAAGGAGAGGTCACCGACCTTCACAAAAGGCCCCTTTGGTAAGAATACCCATCACTAGCAGACCCTTTGAACGAGCGGCCATGGATTTCGTGGGCCCTCTTCCTTTAACCTTTTCCGGAAATCGCTACATTTTAGTAATAACCGATTATTTTACACGATACTCCGAAGCTTTTCCCCTCCCAGATGCCAAGAGCCACACTGTTGCTGCGACTCTCGAAAAATTCATTGCGACACATGGGGTGCCGGAGCAGTTGGTAACAGACAGGGGGTCAAATTTTTTATCAGAAACTATGAAGGGTGTGTATAATACGTTGGGAATTAGGAAACTGAACACGTCAAGCTATCACCCTCAGACTGACGGTGTCACTGAGCGCTTGAACGCTACCCTCATCAACTCACTGAGTCACTTAGTAAATCACTCACACGACGACTGGGATAGGTTAATACCTTACGCCTTGTTGGCTCACAGAACAGCCAGACATGCCAGTACAGGCGAATCCCCAGCTTTTCTTTTGTATGGTAGGGATCTGACACTCCCCACCGATCTTTTATTGAACACTACCTTCAGGTCTTACGCGGACAGTCCAACTTATGCTACTGATTTGTGCATAAGGTTGCAGTCGGCTTTTCAAATTGTTAAAAGAAATTTGACCAATGCTGCTGAGAAGCAGGAAAATTTCAGGGCAAAAACGGCTGTTGTAAAGAAGATTGCAGTGGGAAGTTCTGTTTATTTACATACACCTGTTTTGGAAGCCGGTCAGGTTAAAAAGTTTGCAAAGTTCAACAAGGGCCCCTTTCGAGTAATAAAGCAGGCCAGAAACGGTGTGAACTTTCAGCTGACAAAACCTGATGACCCTTCGGTTAAAATCTGGGCTCACGTCGACAGACTGACTGTGATTCCGGATCGAACCGTTTTTCCCTTTTTAGAGTTGGACAGAGACCTGAATGCCCGTGATTCTAGTGTAAACACCGATCATGACAACCCTTACAATTTGCGACCAAGACACCAAGGTTTTGTTGTTCAGATTTAGTTCGGGATTTGTAAATGTAATTCGTATAACCTGCGCTGCGGTAGTTTAGTTTTTTTTTGTATTACAGAAAGTCTTATAATCAAAATTTTCTTTCTGGTATTACTGATTTCTATTGTTGTTCTGAATGGGCAAAAAATTTTTTTGCTTCAGTGTTGGCAGGAAACAATGTATGAGTTATGTAACTTTGATTTTTGGGGAATTACCTGAAATTCTTCGGTATAATTTCAATTCGAGTTTTTTTTTGAAGAGAAAGAGGAAGGGAAGGGGAAGAGAGGAATAGCGGGTTAGGTTAACCCCCCCCCACCCTCGGCTCCCGGTTCATCGGTCACTTTTGGTGTTTTTTTTTTTTATTAGTTAATTTTTCTTCTCTTGGCCCTTTTGGGTACCAATTTGCTGGTCAAAAAGGTTACCTTTAACTTCTTACAGCTGTTCCCCCTCGTTCTTGTAAAAACCTAATTTTTTTTTATACACTAATTCTTGCCGGTGGATTGGGTCCTGATCGTGGCTCGGGGACACAATTGTTTATTTACCAATGTAATGTTATTGTTTGGATCTGCTGTTTCTGAATTTCCGTATTGTTTTTGGTTTTTCTTTTTCTTTCTTTTCGGGGTATTTACACCGAGTGGTTATAATTGCTCTAGTAACTTTTTATATTGGGATATTGTTCCGTTTTTGAAGAAGGATATGTTTGGGAATGACTTCTTCCTTTGGTTGGGAAGTATTCTACAGGCAAAATTGCTATGTTGATCTTTTTTTTTGGGGAGTTAAACTTTTCATTTTTTTTTCTTTTACTGGGGGATGGACTCACTCTTGAATTTCTGGTGTTTGGTGTTGTGCAATATTAATTGTAAAATTTTTCTCCTCTCGCCAAATTGGCGGGCTAAGTGTGTGCAATACTTTTCATTTACCTATATTTTGTGCTGTTAACTAAATAATTGTTATACCTTGTGTTGCCTTTTCAGCCTTGGTTGTTGACATTCGATATCTGTTTACATTTTTGCGCCTTGTTTACTTTGGATTCTATGTTTACATCTGGGTTGTTAAATTGTTTTGATTTCTTTGGATGTGGATAACTACTTCCATTCACTTATCTGTTTTACAATTTTATGCCTGCATTTACAAATGGTATTCAACTTATTTTTTTTTTAACCAAAGATTTTTTTTTAACCATTGCAATTTATTGCTTTAGTGCTTTTCCTTTTTAATTACCTTAATGCCAGGCCTGAGTGTCTTTTCCCAGCTTGTGATTGTTATTTCCTTATTTACATTTTTCTTTACTCTCTGTATGTTTAAAAAAAAAAAAAAAAAAAAAAAAATTGTTTTTGCTGAGTACATACTTACAAAGAAAAAAAAAAAATTCTTTTCGAATTTTTTTTCTTGGGAAGGTTGGAGGAGTTGTTGTGATGATTTCACATCAATAACAAGGCTTCTTCATTACGTTTTATATATATTAAATTAATCCCTTACAAACTAGTATTGAAATTTATATTTAATATAACTGGGGCTAGTTAATTCATGAAAGTATGTAAGTTTTGTGGAATTGATTCTTTTATTATACAAGTTACGAAAAAAATGTAAAAATAACGCTTGGCCAGAGGATTTGGGAAATGGTTGGTTCCTTTTTACGTATATTTCCCCCGATCTGCCCTTGTAGTTAGATTAGTTGCCCCACACAACGGAGTTGCATCGAGTTCTGAGAAAAAAAAGCAGGGGAATTTTCGAATTCTCCGGTCGCTTTGGCTACGTGGACGTCCCTGATTGGTGCAACAGGTTGTGCGGGGCTGCAAAGCGTCTCGAGACATTCATTCTGTCTGGACTTTCTCGTGGTGGAAGGAGGTGTTTTTACGTGCGGGAGAAAAAAGTGATGGGACGCTCGCAGAAGCGGCGAGAAAATGGCACTGTGCCGCCATGTTGTGAAGGGGCCTTGGAATGGCCTTAGATGTCCGCCAATTCGGCGATTTTGATCGGAGTTAGATTCTCACCACCTGTTCGACGCTGCTAAAATAATTCCACATCCTCTTGAATACTTTCTGCCATGTTAAATATAAATAATTCCTGCCGGTGGCGTCCTGAAGAGCCGAGCATCCTTTTCCGTGACCTGCCATCCTACATATACATAATTCCAGCCGGTGGCGTCCTGAAGAGCCGAGCTTCCTTTTCCGTGACCTGCCATCCTACATATACATAATTCCAGCCGGTGGCGTCTTGAAGAGCTTTCCTTTTTCGTGTCCTGCCATCCTACATATACATAATTCCAGCCGGTGGCGTCTTGAAGAGCTTTCCTTTTTCGTGTCCTGCCAGCTTACATATACCTGCTTCCAGCCGGTGGCGTCTTGAGGAGCTTTCCTTTCGTGTCCTGCCAGCTTACTACATACATCCAGCCCGTGCCGTCATCAAACTACATCCAGCCGCGCTGTCATCGAAATACATCCTGCCAGTGCCGTCATCAAACTACTTCCAGCCCGCGCTGTCATCGAAATACATCCAGCCAGTGCCGTCATCAAACTACTTCCAGCCCGCGCTGTCATCGAAATACATCCAGCCAGTGCCGTCATCAAACTACTTCCAGCCCGCGCTGTCATCGAAATACATCCAGCCCGTGCCGTCATCAAACTACATCCAGCCCGCGCTGTCATCGAAATACATCCAGCCCGTGCCGTCATCAGAATACTTCCAGCCGTGCAGTCAACGAAATACATCCAGGTGATCCATTAATACAGCCGGATATCCCTGCCTCGGACTGTGTCTCAGGAGCCTTTAGCCCGTTCAGCTTCTCCTGATACGTCTCAACGCCTAGTTTCCCAAGAACAATTTTTAACAAGCCGAGTTCTGGACCCCTCTCATCCAGTGGATCCCCTCTTGCCTCTTCATCATCCGTAGACGGAGCATGTCTACCACAGGTTCTTTTTGTTTGCTTTTTTGGCTAGACTAACTAGCTTATTACCGTCCTTTTTTTGGGAAGTTCTCATCTCATCTAATCTAAACCTAGGTGAACGAATCTTAATTTTGAGTCGGATCCTTTAAGAGATCTAGTTATTTGGTCATTTCCCCTTTCGACTGGTCAAGTGTTGTTCCCCCCCCCCCCCCTTTAAAACCCTTTTAACCAAGTGTTGGTGTTTTGTTTTTGCTACTGCCTAATTCTTAGGAAGTGTTGATTTAATCTTCTATTTCAATGATGTAATTGTAATTGAGTAAATATATTTTAATATTCTGTTTCAATAATGTAATTGTAATTGAGTAAATATATTTTAATATTCTGTTTCAATAATGTAATTGTAATGAGTAAATATCTTTTGGTTTCTTGATAAAATTAAACTGGTTGCTCGCTTAACAAATGATGGTAGTGTGAATTTCTTACCTTCTTTTGGGGGGTATCTTGATCTTACGGGGTTTCTTTTCAGATTTGTGGTCAATAAGAGAATTTTAGGTGATAATAAGGAACACAACGCGATGTACTAACCAACTTAGGAACTTTATTTATTAACTGGCAGAAAGCCATAACACATACTATGGATTTATACAGTTTTTGCAATTTTTTTTTTGTATTTTTTTTTTTTGTAATTACTTTATTGAAAAATTATAAAGAATATTTTTTATTTGAATTATAAGAAGTAATTTTATGCAAAAATGAAGTGATTTTTTAAAAAAGGATTTTAGGTACATCAAATTTAACAAATATCAAAATTTTGAAGTTTTTCAATTTAAAAAAGAAATATTTTAAAATTTAAAAATTTAAAATATATTTTTAAGTTTAAAAGCTTAATACATTAATGCATAAAAAAATTTCAGAAAAATAATTAAAAAAATAAAGATTTTAGAATTTTGAGCCCCAGACCACCTTAAATTAATGAAAGATAATTTATCTAGAAATAAAAATGCGTGAATAATCGATTTGGTTTTCATAGTTGGACTATTTTTAATTCTTTGAACAGCTCCTGTGAGTATTATAGACAGATGAGTCTTTTAATTAAATTAGACTGGAATTTTTATAGCGAAAAAAAATTATAATTAATAAAACAGAGATTTTGCATACAAACGACAATGCGTTCTAATTAAGTTAATGAATAATATATTTAGATTTTTTTTTAAGTGCGCGAAAATAAGAGAGGCGTAAAATTATTTTAGTATACTTTTAATGATTTATAGGAATAGCAGAAAAGTTAATTCCTCCTTTTTAAATGAGATAAACTCCAAGGATGTTTTGAAAACTCGGACTTTTAAAAATTAATAAAGTTAATTAAAGCATTCTGAAGAATAAAAAACTTTTTTACTTAAATAATGAGGTGTGCGTACAACCAAGAAAATTGCTAGTTATATTAATTAAAAAATAAAATGAATACTGCAAGTTTATGTTTTGATGCCAGTCAAGAAAATTCTTGCATGGCGCTGATTATAAGAGGTATATTGGAGCAAAAAAAGAAAACTTAATTAAGTTAATTTCGAGATATTTTTTTATTTTTTATTTTAAAACTTGAAACGGACCACAAAGTCAGATCTTAAATCTAAATTTAGGCTAAAAACTATTCTAATTAGCCGTGTTTAATTAGAGATCTAATTTTATTTTCAACTTCAGTCGTTGCTTATGTTTGGTAATTATAGTAAAATACATTTTTATTCTTTCTCATGAAACGCAATCAAAGGGGGAAAAAAAACTACGAAAAATTAAATTAGATTTTATAGACTTAAATGGTTTTAAATGGTAAGATGATTTAATTTAAAAGTTTGGTTGATTCTTTTTTTTTTTTTTTTTTTTAGTATAAATTATCTCAAAATTAAGATGCTAATCATACTTCAAAAGCGGTAAAAAACTTAATTATTTTTAAAATGTTAGTATTTTGGAATCAGTATTTTAAAGCTGCAAGATGTGATGTTTCAGATAGAAGAAAAATGATGCTGGCGACTTTTCGATATACATATTTAAAAGTTATTTTACGTTTTAATGAAAATAATGTGTTTTCTCTTTATCTCAACTAAATTTGATACAACGCATTTCTCACATTTTAGAAGTGCTTAATAATGACTTGCATTCTTATTGCATAATACTGAAGAATAATAAAATTCATTAAAACCAAATTGTTTTAAATAAACAAATGTCGCTTGAGTATCCTACATTAACAGAAGGCTGAATATTACTTTATTGTCTATTCATTGTTCATAATCACCTATAGACTGAAAGGCGACTGCAATTTTTGGACCCCATCGAACATCATTCTGAATTTTTTTTATAGAAATTAGAGAAAAGTGAGTAGATTAAGAATCCGCTGGTCTGCCGTGGCAAAAATGGTCGAAACTGGTCAAAAATCGACTTTTTATTTGGTAACCCTCACTCTTTAATTTTCAATTAAGAAGGTTGCAGACGATTCAGATATGTGGCGACGGTCTACTTGCATCTATTAAAAGGGAGCTAAGTTGGCAAAAAATATTACGTCACTTATGACATAACTGATATCGCCAATTTGGCTTACTTTTAAAAGATATAAGTTTTCCGAGCCAAAAATCAGAAATCGTTTGCGCTTTTTCTCATTGAAAATCAAAATGAAGTGGGTTGCTAGACGAATAAGTTTGTTCTATTTTTGACAAGTTATGACATATTTGGCAATCGGATTTTAGTTCAACTCATTCCAAGTCGATTATTGATCAGTTTCGGCCATTTTTGCCAAGGCAGACCAGTGGATTCGTAATCTCACTTTTATTCAATTTCTATAAAAAATTCAGAATGATGTTCGATGGGGTCCAAAAATTGCAGTCGTCTCTCGGACTACTATATCTCAAGGGTTAAAAAAATATTAGAAGCATTTAATTTTACTGTAGAACCAAAGATGTGGTGAAAAAAATACACCTATATACATATTTCAAGTTTGTCCCACCAAATCATTAAGGGGGGTTGGTACCCTCTATACCGGCAATGTTAATTTGGCATATTTCATGTACCTTTTTCTTAGAAAGTAATTGACATAGAAGCCTAACTTTTTTTTCGGTCCATTTAGCAGACACTTGTTATTCTACTGAAGTTAGCTTTTGATTGTAATTCATTTACTTTTTTTTAAATAAATTTTCGAGAAAGTCACTCAAATTTGTTAAAAATCACAAGCGTTTTTTTTTTTTTGTTGTTGCTGAAATAAGCCAGAGCAAAAAAATATTTTAAAAATAACAACAAAACCTCACTTCACTATATACAGACATATTAAAGGAAGATGTGGTAAAATTTTAGGAAGATAGTTTTTGAAGTTTCTAAGAAAAAAGTACATGAATCATGAAAAACTTAGTTTTGGGAAAAATGCATTTTAAAGAAAACTTTACTTACACTAATAGTTCCCAATTTTATCTTCAAAAAATTATTAAAAAATACTTCTAAATGAGGTACTATTACAAATGACGTATCATTTTAAAGGGGATAATTTACGTTTTAATAAACAATAATAAACTCAAAGTCGACGTTTTATAAATGTTATAAAACCAACTCCCCTTAAAATTTGAATAACGAGAGGTACAACCAATTATACCTCAAAATATTTAATGTACTTATGGTTTAAAGTATGTCCTTCAATAATAATGGCAGTGCATATCAATGACATTATAAGTCCTATACATTGAAAATTGGAATGGCTTTAAATAAAAACGAAAGTGACACTGAATTCAAACACCAAATGGAGTCTAATTTTAAGGCACGGGTGTTTGTAGTTCATGCTTGAATTTCTAAGGGAGATGAAACACAGTCTACAAAGAGTAGTATTATCAAATTGTAAATCACACTGGTAAAGATTTCGAACCTAACTGTTTGAAATCTTTACCTGTGTGTACAAGGATACACAACTCATTCAGACATTCCAACTGTCTGGAAATGCCCCAACATCAAACATCACAAATGCTTTACAAGTTAAGACAATTTAGCGTGTGAATCCAGTGAAACTTGTTATTTTAAGACATTTCAATTTGCAGTGTATAAATCATAGTCTTTCAGTATAAACTTAAATATCCCATAGCCTTTCCCTAAGCTTAAGTAACTCATTGTTTAAATAATCTCAAGATTTTTACACTCAAGCTCTATCTCTGGACAGTCTCCAATAATAATATCCAACTGAGGACTTCTTAAAATACACTGTACTTAACTGGAAACAGTACAAGCTTTTAGAAATTTTTGATTTTAAGAAAATGACTAGTCATTCAGAAATCTTAACTAACAATCTTTATTATTCGACTAAAAAAACCAGTAACGTATACAAAACACCCGTATCATCTTTTAACTGTTGCCAATACCAATTATCAAAATGATAATGACATATATCGCTGACGCCAACAGTAACTGCAACTATTCCTTCTGATTTCATTTAATAATAGCCTCCGATTCCCTAATAAGCAAGCGAATCGCCCCCCTCTGATCATTTTTGTTAATGAGTATCCATTAATGAGCACGCCTCTGTCTAATTCCTCAAATTCAACAACGCCTAACTTCCACCACACAATCCTCCCCTTACACAGACAATGGAGCCCCTTCAGTTCCGCGTCACAGTCACGTGCACATGACACGTGATGGCCGCCATTTTGGATTGACTGACGACGCACAATGAATTCGTACATAATCCGGCAGGACGAGATGGATATAAAAGCTCTCGCGCCTGACATTCACGTCTAGTTACAGGCTGACGAATGACAATGGCGTGCGGCTTGCTCTAAGTTCAAGTGCGTACAATTCATCGCGGAAAGTTACTCTCTGGAGGAGACCGGAATATCCTGCTGACATTGGCACAGATCTATTGAAACTGACAGTTGTGCATGTCGGATTCTGCTACTTAGGATCTAGTCCGTTGTGCAAGCACGTGCGGAAAGCTTGATTAATATTAACTTGTTGAATGATAGGAACATGGTGTCCGCTCATTGGGATTGAATAGATCAGATCTGTTTTCAAATATTTGCTGGCTTTTGATGTATTCAAGGCACTCTCTCTCTCTCATTCAAAAGAGATTTGCTGAATAAATGAATAAATGTACTTTTGGAATTGGGGTTGTTGTATTAGCGAAATGTGTTACATTGAGTTACCGATTCTATCTTATATTATAGTATTATTTCGCTTCTGTAAAAGGAGATAAACTATAAAATTTGAATACTTAGAACTTTTTTTCAAAATATTTGCCGAGATAAAGTTAACGCCTTTTTTTTTTTTTTTTTTTTTTTTTTAAACAATTAAGATATTTGCTATTCACTTTTTGAGATTGTATTGATAAAGTGTGTTGATTAAAAGTTAAAATTTCCTATTATATGTAATTTTGTATTATTTAGTTTCTACATAAAGAAATGAACCACTTAAGTAAAGCTTCTGTAAAGAAACTGGAAATAAATATAATATATAATTTAAACATAGAGACTATGCAGAAAGGATACTGAACGAAACAGTCTTTCTTCTAAATTGGAAAACATATATTTTTTAAAATCATAATTGAAAAATAATAGTTCATGTATTTATAGAATCACTTTATAAGGTCTTTTAAATTTCCATCCAACATGAAAAACTTAATTTGTTAACTATTTACAATTCAGAATCTTCATAAAAAAAACTCCTGCTTTAGGGTTCCAGTGGTCAAGCGGTTAACGCACGGAGATCGTGGGTTCGGCCCTGGCTTAGCCGGAAAAAGATATATACGATAAAGGGAGTGCAAACTAAATAAATCGTGGCCTCAATGTCCTCTCGATGATGTGGTGGTGTTGAAGAGAGAAGTATGCGTGATAAGTGTCCTCGTAATTTTATCGTGGTTTATATATCGTAGGTGTCTTTGGATGTGATAAGCACTTCATAGTGGTAGAAATACAGCCGGAACTGTGCAAACTGAACTCCTGTCTTGTTTCTAAATGTTTCTTGGTCTTCAACATCGCGCTCCATTTAATATATACCGGTGCTACTTTCCAGGTAGTGCGACCACGTTTCCAGGTAGCTTAAAAATAAAGTCTCAATAAAAATACTTTTAGTAAGTAGGTACTTTTTTGTGCATCTTATTTGAATAATTGGACCCAAGTCAAGTCGACATGTGTTCCTTTGTTTGTATATTTTGTTATTACATGATTCTGCATGCTTAGTGTAATGAAACCCGCACTCGTGATTGCTAATATTCGAGATCTATTTTGAAACTAAGTGTTAATTTTGTTATTTATTTTTAAACTTCTGAATTCTGGCTTCTCATGACGGAACTAATTTAAACTAAAAATGATAAAAGTGATATGCAACATTTAGCTGCCCATTCGCTCAAACAACCGAAAGGACATTTCAGATATTATCTTTTGAAGGTATGCGCTTGGAGATTGTGATGGTTTCTAACAATGTAGCTCTCATTAAAATGTTACGGTCACAGTGAAATTAAAAAAATAAATAATGGCAACATGCATATTTTTCCTACCAAAATTGATTAGAGCATTAAAAATCCAAAAATGCCGTTGGAAAGCTACACGTATGATAAATTTTAGTGGTGTAAAACATTTGCAAAGAAGAGTATTATAAAGCGCACTTAAGTGTTCTCTTGTTGACATGTTTAAACATCTGATTGAAGAAACAATCTTCCTACACTGTTTTACAAAAGATTTCCTTTAGCACGTGTTCCGCTATTTGTGCTTCTACTGTCTATCCTTATGTAAATTGCACCAACTGCTCCTCTGTCTATGTTGTCATTTATCCGTTACAGAGTTCTTTGCAAATGTTTTACGACGCAAATTTTCGTCAATCGTGCATCGTTTCAACGCCATTTATTATCTTTCAATTCGCCGATTAATTCATCGAAAAATGTGTGTTGCCTTTCAAAAATTAAGAAGAAAAAAAAAAAAAAAAAAAAAAAATTCACTGTGACTTTAACATTATAAAGGAAATTACCATAACATTGTAAGAAGAACTCTATTGTTTAAAATCATCACATTCTTGAGTGTATACCTTGAAATAGAAATATCTGAAATTTCCCTTTGATTGGTTAAGCGGATAGACCACTAAGGATTCATAAATTGAGGGGAAAAAAAAATTACGATCACCGTGTGTTATAGTCTGTCTATCAAAAACACCGTCCCCAATTGCTTGTCTAGCACTGTCTGTTTACATGAAAACAGGCCTACCAGTATTTTTAATGGAGGATTTCGAGTTAAAGACGTTTATTCCTTCTAGGCATCAAGTTTTGATCGCCAATTCCCAGCAAGCATTCTAAATGTACGACTCTTGTTGCTATAGCGACCCTATTAACCAGACTTTATGGCAAGAGATATTGTTCTAATGGACAGACAGTAGTTATGTAGTTAGTCAATAGTTTAAATATTTAAACAGTGAAGGCGATGCAAAATCACAAACAGCAAATGGTTTAAATTTCGTCTTCTTGCATCCGTAAATTTAAAGGTATATCATTTCCTTGTTTTCGAATACATATTTCGTATAAGTAGGTTTATATTAGAAAGTGTGTGGTGGTCTCGTGTACAAATAACAGATAAAACTTCTGTGCTCTAGAGTACTCTTTTGCATAGCGGTAGAGTGTCTGTCTACGGATCTAGGAGTCCCTGGTTCGACACCCGTTAGCGCACGTCACTACAAGTGCTCTGGATTGTTGAATTGTGGTCCAACTTTTGTTGCAATTTTAGCTAATGGTACACTGTAAATGTTGGTGCCTTTAATTTAGACACAAAAATGTTTGAAATATAATAACAGACATATTAGATGACTTATTATGCAAAACATTGATACATTCATATAATACATTACACGTGTCTGATTTTTTTCGAATTTCCATTTAGACTGATAGATAAGTGTCATAAATGTTAAGGTATACATATACAATTGAAATGATTTTCTTTAATTTTTAAGTTATAATTTCAAACTTTTTGGAAGTATATCAGAATTAAAAATGATGCATTTTAAAATAAACTTTTTTTCCCGTCAATTTTTTAATCAGCTAAATGCAATTAAAGTGACTAATTAGGACATCATTAGAACATACATAAATAAACTTGTAATTAACTTAGAGGTATTATTTTTATTGCAAATAAGATATATTATATTGACGCATGTTAATATGGAGAATTTTGAATTCGGCTGCAATATTTATTTAATTATAAGTTTTTAAATAAAAAGTTTTAAAAAATACATAGTTTTTAACAAAAAATTAAGATTAACATATGCATAAGAAATGTTTTTTTAATAATATATATTAGATCATCCATAGAAAACACATTAACAACTATTGTCTACAAAACAAATTTAGAATTTTGTTAATCGGACCATTTATTATGAAGTTATGACCGTTGGCGTTAAGTCATAACACCAAAATGTCATTCTTCAGAAAACGCGTTTAAAGTTTACTACACTAATGAACGTGATACAAAACAGGTTCACAAAACCTACTGTAATTTAAAAAGTAATTTGAGTTTTAGAAAGAAAATGGTATCATTTTAATGGTAATGAATTCGGGAATATTTTAAAACCAAAACGCAGACTTGAGTCAAATTTCGCTATTCCTAATGTATATGTATACCTTAAAGAAAACAGCAAAATTAGACATTTTGGCATTCATACATGATGCAAGACATGTTTGGTATCTTAGATACCTTCAATCATTTAAGTAGGGTTCTTCCCAGGCATTTAATATATGATTTCATATCTAATTATACACCTGACAATTATTTTTTCTTTCAAATAATGAATCAATTGTCACAATAATTTACATAATTACCTCATACGTGTCTCCCACTTTCTTATCAATGGCCTTGGAGGTGGATATGTTCCCGGAAGCTGAGTCCATGGCGAAGTAGGTGTGGTCTCGTACGTCCAACAGGTTGTACAGTACGGACTTCCGCCCTGGGTCGTACGCCTGTACGGTGGCCACATGTACCCCGACCGGAGCACCCTCGTATACACGGGGGTCATGGAGTGGGTTGCGAAATACAAGCTTCCCTAAGAAAAGGGGGAAAAAAAAAAAAAAAAAATTAGTAAATTACATAAAATTTTAATTTTTTTAATTAGTATTTAAATTAATTTTCATTTGTATTAATTTATAAAGTTATTTTTAAATCCTTTATATTTACTTCGATTTTGAGTATGTGGGTGTGTGTATGTTGAAGTCGGGAAAATCTGCGGAGGCCTAATGAACCCACTTGCCGTCATCCCATCGGGTTGAAACTTGGCAGATAAATTCGATGTAGATGACTATGTATTTTATCAAATTTTGGGAGTTGTCACACTCACTATAAGGTCGCTTTTACGGAATACTAATACATCAATTTTCCGTCATCCAATCGTGCTGAAACAGCATTTAACCGATCATTGAAGAAACTCTTTCCTGTTGCCAAAACTGTTTTAACAAACAAACGATATTTAGATGTGAGTGCATAAATTCCCATTCGTTTTGAATAAATTTCAAAAAGTAGTTTACCACATATTTAGCAGATAGATATATTTTTAATATTTAAAATTAAGATGCAAACACCGAGCACACTATGACAACAAAAACGGTGCTATGCCAATGAATATAAAAATTGACGATGCATATAAAGGATTTAGATAAAACACTTTTTTTTATGGGTTATGTTATTATTTGCGTTAACTTACATTTAAAATAGTTTTTTTTTATATACTTTATTTTATATACTTTCATGTACTTTATTTTTATTTGTATTAATTTGCAACTAAATTTATTTTTATGTGTATTAGTTTGCATTTAAATTTATTTTTATGTGTTTTAATTTATATTTAAATTTATTTTTATTTGTACTAATTATCATTTAGATTAATTTTAATATTTCTTTTTGGTTTAGTGTTTGAATGCAACCTATATTGCTGTGTAAATCTTTTGACAACATTATAAATGTAAAGAAAAAAAATATATTTAATTTATCTTTACAATTATTAAAAAATCTTCAATTATAATATTTTCATTTTCAATTATTAAAATAACGATTACTTCCATTTTAACGCAATAAATAAATTTACTTTTATTCCTGTAATTATTAAAGTAAAAATTTTAATTGGTTTTATTTGGACTAAACACAGTGGTTTTAAAGTAATAAAAATATAGTTAAGAAATGCACAGTCGAAGGAACAATAGAATTCAATTTGGTAATATGCAATCTAGAATAAAATAAACAAAACATAAAATATTTTTGATATAAGCAAATATATTTGTTTTTGGAAAGTTTTCAATGGATTTAAAATGTCGAAAAAATATTTCAATATTTCCATCAGTTGAATGGTATTTACTGAGTATAAAATGGGGGCAGTACATTTTTTTCAGTTTTTATGACGATATCTAATAAAAACAAATGTTAATGATATTACAACTATTTACTTAAGTATTTTTCTATACTATTTATATTTATATTACTCAAGTATATTTCTATGTTATCAAGTTTTTGGGTTTTCATCATTTCTATTTAGTCTGCATTCTATTTACTTTTCTATTACTATCATTTATTATTATTTATTATTCACGTCTAAAATAATAAGAATTCCCAAATTCACTTAAAAAAAAACAAAAAAAAAAACCGCTTCCATTTATTTCAAAATTAACGATACTTCATACTTAAAAAAAATATTCAGCCGTGCAAACAATGGTTTGTTTATCTGATAATTAAATATGTTAATAATAAATGGTTATTATCTATGTAAAAAGAATGTAATGTTTGAATTCTTTTATTCAAAACAAACTGAGGTTATTTAATATGATTAAATGTCAAAGTGTTCACTTTAAATATGATGCTTCAACAAACTTAACAAAAACTAATTCGGGAATTAATATATAATTTAAAAAAAAAAAAAAAAAAAAAAAAATAAGAACGTTAACTTTGTACGGATTGTTATTTAAGGCAAAATTTTAAATAATACAATATAATAGCTAACCGAGAAAAAATTGTCAAGTAATTTTACTTTTAGCAGCTTTTATTTTGACTAAGGAGTTTCACACACACACAAATTAAGTGTTTAATATTTTACTTTAAGTTTTATATTTTACTATCAATATTGTACCAATATATGTACTTTAAATCAAGAAAATGTTAGTACTATAGCTTTGTGTATTTTGAAAATTATTTGGACTACTAAATAATATTCTAACACTTAACAGACTGAGACGCAATTGCAAGTTCATATTCCCGGTCGAGTACCATTCTGAATTTTTTATAGAACTTGGAGAAAAATTAGCAGATTACGAATATACTGGTCTGCAGTAGCAAAATTGTCCGAATCTGGTCAAATATCGATTTTGAATGAGTTACTGAATCCGACTGTCAAATATGTCATAACTTTTCAAAATGTGAGCACGTTTTTCATCTGTGCACTTTTTTGCACTTTGATTTTAATGAAGAAGGGCTGAGGCCATTTTTATATCTCTGGCTATAAAAGTAAGCCAAATCAGCGACAACAGTTACGTCATTAGTGACGTAAAATTTATTGCAAACTTGGTCCACTTTTTACAGATGCAGTCAGCCGTAGCCATATCTCAGAATCGTCTGCAACCTTCTTAATTGAAAATTAAAGAGCGATGGGTTACCAAATAAAAAACGATGTTCATTATTTGGCTAGTTATGGTATATTTGACAAAGGGATTTTGTTCAACTCGTTTAAAGTCGGTTTTTTATCAGTTTCGGCCATTTTGGAGACTGCAGACCAATAAGATATTTACTTATTTGAATACAGTAACCCTTGAATTATTTTCAATAATAATACTTTAAATCTGTACGTGCAAACTTTTACTATGGATTATATTCATTAAGAAAGTTTTAATTTTTACATATATGTGTGCAGCTATCATGTCAAGTATTAAAAAAAAAATTGCAAAGTATTAAATAAATGAGATTATGTAAATATGTGAATACTTTAATATAATAAAAAAAAAAAAAAAAGAAAAAAAAAGAAAAAAAAAAAAATTAAATTGTTATGTAATGTATTGAATATATAATACTCTTTTTGTTGGAGCATAAAAATATAATTTCTTTAAATTTTTAACGACGTTAGAAGATTTAATGTATTTATGTATTTTGAGTTACGTAAGAATTTAATTTCTTATAATGTATTTATGTATGTAGTTAAGGGGTCTGGCACCCCCATATGAGCTCATGTTAAATTCAATAACTTTTGGGGGGGAATTTTAACAACCGATTATGACACTTGCACAGTATAATATTTGGATACTTTTGAATATTTTAACACGAGATTTTTATTATTTTTTGAAAATTAAAATAATTATGACTTTTTTAAAATAAGTTTTAAAAAATTGCTAAAATCTTAGAAGAATGATTTTTTTTTTATAAAAAGTAAGCTAGTTACCATCTATTCGTCGAGTTAAAGTAATTAAATACATTAGAGAATTATGTATAAAATTTCAAACATTTATGAAAACCAGATTTTAAGCTATGTGCCTCCAAACATGAAAATGCTGCATTTTGAGAAATTTGGTTTTGAAGTTAAAAAAAACATGCATCAAATACCTACATTTTGTTTACTTCAAAAAATTATTAAAAGTACTTAAAAAAAATATATAATTACAAATGAGGCATCATATTTAAAAAAAAAAAAAAAAAAAAGAATTGAAATTTCAGTAAACATTAATAAACTCTAATTTAAAAATTTGAAAATTTTTCATGTGCCTGACCTTCTTAAGGCCAACTTTATACTTCTAATATTAGACTTTATTTTTAAAGACAATATAATTTATAAATGAATATGCAATGAATACTTCAAAAAGTATATAGATAATAAAAGCTTTAATAAAACTAGCACGTAAGGAGTATCGTTTTAAATACATTAAATAGACTGTTCAGTAACCATGGGCGTCCCCAGAAATATTTGCAAGGGGGTGCAAGACTAGATTTTTATCAAAATCATTAATTTTTTTAGAAATATTAATTAATAAGTATGCATTATAAATTATACTCTTTGAGAAAAGTTATAATTCATGTTATATATTTTCGAAAGCACAAACCTGATAAAGAAAAATAAAAAAATACAAAATAGTAAAAATATTAAAATATGTATTTTTAACGATTTTTTTTATCATCCAACTAGATCTCACTGCATTTAAGAGATAAGTGTTTAGAATAGAGGAACTCGAAGATGCAAAAATACAGACGAGTAACTTTTTTTTTATTTCTTCCAAGTTTTGGATACAATGAAAAAAAAATAATAATATTCAAAATGAAACACGAAAGCAGTGTTGGAATTGGTTCAATTGAATTCTAAAAATTGATTTCAAGATAGTATATCTGATGACTAAACATTTTCCTAGAATTTTGAGAACTACACAGGAAATGATTATACAAAAAAGGAATAAATATTTCTACTCATCAGCCTCTAATAATCATAGACAACAAGCGCCAGAAAATCATCACGCAAGTAGCTATAAAAAGCGACATAGGGAAGAAACAAAAGATTAAATTAATAGGAAAAAAAATAATCATTGTAACATAAAAGTATAATAACGGCATTTGTGCTTTTTTTTTTATCTTGGAATTTACATCTTTTCCCTCATTTTTAATGTTCAATAACCAGGGGGGTGCAAGTGCACCTCCTTGCACCCTCCTGGGGGCGCCCATGTCAATAATCGTCAATGCTCATAATCATCCTTTTTATTTTATAGCCAATTGGTTTAAATGCTATCGAAATATATATTCTTTTCAAAGAGCTAAATTAACACTTAGTTACAATACAACAATCTTTAATAAAAACACATTTGTTTACGTTTGCGTTGCACAAACTTAATACCGTTTTTATAACTGCCCTGGGATGAGCTTTTTTTAGTGTATAACCAAAATTACCTCAGGGGTTATTAACAAAATTACGCATAACATGTTTAAAAATAATTACTCGTTTCATGTTAAACCTTAATAGAGGCAAAAATATGTAAATAATTCAATTAACTGTCAGTTACTTTATATTTCTCAGGCATAAAATTAAAGACTTTCGTAAGTATGGGAAAAGCGCAAAAAATGGCCGCTGACGTTATTTTTTATGATTACAGAACTTGCTAATTACATTAACAATTCCACAACTTTGGGAACACTTAATGATTAAGCGGTTTAAGTAGTTCCAACAGACTGCCATTATTTATTTAAATATTTTCATTAGTAGAATGGGGGAAAATATTGCGGGCTGGAAGAAAATATTTTACTTTAATGTAGCAAAAAAAAAAAGTTAACCAAGAATGGTTTTAATGTCTTCATTAAAGAAACTCTGGCTAGCAGATTTTTATATAAATTAGATTCAGTAAAAAAAGAAAGCCGTCCTTATTGTAATCGAGGTTTATTGTAAAATATAATGAAAGCTTTAAAAACAAAATACGTGTTTCGTTAAATATCTTTAAATTACTGTAATCTGCTTTGCGAATCTTGAAATAAAATATTCATCATAGGCTTATTTGTATATTAAAGAAGGACGATTTTGCGAAATCAAATTTCTGAAAATGAGAGATACACAAATATCATATTTTTCTGAAAGAAACTAAGTGATCACATTAAAAATTCAACGGCTCGTTGTTACTTCAGGAATGTTTTTTAAGAAACCTAATTTAAGAATATTTCTCATGTGTGATTAATAACGGCATTGTTTTATGCCGCCTTATATAAATTTGAAGAATTCTGAATTCTTTCTGTTTGTATAACTTAAGTTGCAAAAATAAATTCAATTAAGCACCTGGCAAGAAATAATACTTAACACGTCCTATATTTTGAAATATTTGGTATTATAAAAATTCTATGAGTGTATTAAAATATAAGATTCGTATCTATGCATGATTATTTATTCATTGTTATGTACACATTGAATCTCGCTATTTTACTTCACTTGAAACAAAGCTTGAAACATCATTTTTAAGAATAGTAGGTATGTTTAACTATAATTTCCTCAAAAAACTGATGAGAATAATTTATGTCGTGATTATTACATTGATACAAAATGCGTCGGTTTTTTGTTGACACTGTAGCTCTGAAATTTCTATATTTTTTACCAAATAAATGATTGAAAATGTAAATATAATAATTTGACATTGCAGTTGAGCATACTTGATTTAAAATATGCTATTGTTACAAATAATATAATTTCTTTAATAAAAATAATAAGTATCCATAACGAAAAATCCACAAGTAAATGAGTATGTTTCGAAAAATTTGAAACATATTTTCTTACGAATACAAATTACTAAATAAGCCGTACGATAAAATATTCTGAAATTTTACTAACCTTTCCAACTTTAGTGTTATTTATTAGTTTTATTGAAGTATTTTTTATGTTTTTTAAGAAAACATGATTTATATACTTCCAATCTTTTCTATTGGAAGTAAAATATTTGTGTAGTACAGAGATATTGGAGAGTATTGTAACAAAAATCGTCTGGCATATAATTGTAAATAGTGACGAATTACTTTTAGAGTTCTATTTTATTTTATTTTCTAACAAAGATAATACAGATTAGAAAAAGGCGGCAACATCACAATCAATCGGGAAATTTCGAGGCAGTTCTGTCACGTGATTAATTAACTGAATTTTGTAAGAAATTTCGGCCGCGAGGTTATAAAAGAGGCAAAATATCGAATCGCCAAATGAGTCGAGTATCGAACTCTAAACATCGGATCTTTTGGTTACTTTAGTTGTGCCTGAATTATCGCTGTGTTTGAAGTTGTACGTACCGAAGCTTGTGTTGAAGCTTGATAGAAATAGTTCGGTTGTTCGGAGAAGTTTTGTGAGCCGTCAAAGGAAGCATAAATTATAGTTTTTATTTAGTAAAAACTACCTCATTATTTACTCAGTGAAAATTTTATAACAGTATTTTTTTAAATGTATCTCATTAGTATTAAGGTAAGATTGTTAGGTGGTACATAGGGTAAAAAACATAGTTGTTTCAATATGGTCGTAAAAGTGTAGAAAATTGAACATATTTTGCATTTGGATTTATGCTCAGAAAAGATCTGCATAAGAGATAGGGAATAATAGTTAGTTCAGTCCGTAATTTAGTCAATAAGCTGTGTTTCTGTTAGAAGTGTCTAGAAAGTACCAGGAATTATCGTGATATGTTTGTAAGTGTTAAAAGGTTGATGTTCGTTTCCTTCAATGTAAACGCAGGACTCATACGAAAGCTTCTAATTAAGTTTAACTGTATTATAGTTTTTTAGTTTTGAATTTAATATTGAAATGTGTGAACCTGCTATTTCTGGATACATATTGCATGAAAAAATTATTTTGTGTCTCTTCAACCTCTTACAATTTTGCCAGATATTTTTGAAATGTTCTTCAGGTTACTGCGTCTATCCCAAGAATTCTTCCCGCCACGTAGTCTAGTTCTGTGTTCCCGTAGAAAAACGACTCGTCCTAAATCTATGGGATATTTCAAGAGAAAGGTGTCTAATTTATTGTCACAGTGTAACCCTTTTGGACGCCAATTTCCTGCCAAATCTTTAACAAACGTTGCGTTTGGTGCCAAATATAAGCTGTAGTTAAAACGACTTTAACTGTTAACACAAAATAGCTTGTTCATGAACTTGAAAAGAAAATGCCGTTACGGTCTAAAAAGTAATTCCTAAGTTGCGTCGAGTACGTGGCATTTGGTATGTTAACATTTGAATTTGACCAGATTTTGGTTCTTATTGGATCAGATTTAGCCTCGATCAATCTCTTGGTATAGGGAGGGTTAATTGAATGGAATCCAAAAAGGAAGCGTTTCTGGAACCAACTTTATTTAAAATCAAAAACAACAACATTCAATTGAGAATAGTATTGCATTCAAAATTAACAAAATGTTGTTCAAATTCACTTCATATGGCAGTACATTGTTAATTATATTAAATCATAGAATGCTGTTCAAAGCCCTTTTATTGGACAGTTTATCGAATATTACATTACCAATTCTCAAAATGTTTTCTAACCCATGTAATTGGTCAAAAATCTTATGCATTATTTCGAGACTGTTTATTTGTTCTCAAATGTGTGTATACGAAACAGAAATTGTTAAATGAAACGCCATTTGAAAAGGTAAGACCTCTGCTTCTGATAAAGAATTTATTTACAATTGCGCATTGTGTTATTTGTTTGAAAATCGCAGTTAAAAAAATTAGAAATAAGCCACAATTTTGAGAAGTTGTGATGGTGTATAATAGATGGCAACACTGTAGAATACTGAGAAACACTAAGCCTAAATCTCTTTATCACCCAGCAATAATAAGCAATATCCAACATCCGACTGGTGTATTTCTTAAAAAAATAATTCTTCTAAGCAATCTTAAATAAACAGACTATGCAATTGTTTATTTACAATTCCCAATTGTGTATTTTTGTTTGGAAAATATAAGTTAAAATAATCATAAAGAGGAAAAAGAAATGAGAATTTGTGGTTGTTTGGAGTAGATGGCAGCACCAGAGAATAGAGAGAAACGCTAATCTAGCAGGTTGATGAAACCTAAGGTATATTTTATTTCTCAGCAATCAAATACAACATCTAACTCTGATAAACTTCTACAAAAGTAGTTGCTCTAAGTAATCCTAAATAAACAGACTACGTATATGCACGAATCCACTAGGTTTTCAGAAATTCAGTTTCCAAAATTTTAGTCCGAAACCACATTTTTGAAAGTATATTGAAATTTCTAAGCCTGCCAGTATAAAATATGTCAGAAATCTACATCGTATGGCAACACATATTTTATACCCATTCTCAAAAAAAAAGGCGAGAAAAAAATTCACAAACACATCTCTCATCCTTACATTTAATATGAGCAAGAGAAACCAGAGAAAAAAAACATCCCAAAGAAGAGAGTGTCCTCCCCACCGTTCTCGGCATAACATCACATCACTCACGGGATAGCCCCACAAAAACAAGAACACTCAAGAAAAAGACACTCACAAAAAAATAAAAGACAGGGAAAAACTAAAAGAAAATCACAAAAAATAGAAGTCACAAAAACAAGAGTGACGGATGGACAGACAGCAATGAATGTTTCCGGGCGAAGGTTAATTTCTCTGCAATCCCTGTTCCGGAAGTTGCCCGGATGTTGGAAGATAGGGTAAAGTTGTACCCGGGTAATATTCTGGAGTGTTCTGGAGAATTATTATTATCGTTTCTCGAGGATGTTTTATGTCAGCGGGTGTGAACACAGAACAGATCGCCCGATTGCTTTGGATGAAGTTTGTTCTCTTTCTCTCATTTTTTTGTATGGGTTGTTTGGAGAGGTATTATAAGAGAGCGGTGATGTAATTGATGAAATGAATTTATGTTCATTGAGGGCTGAAATATTTTCTTGAATGTGTCTTTTGGTAGATGTAGTGCCGAGATAACTATTGTAAGATGTTATGCTTTGTAAATAAGTTATGGATTTTGTAATTAAACTAAATGAATAAATGTGCTTCTCTACGAACATCCACACTTGTACAAAATTTTATAGTTTTGACTACATTGGATATTTTACAGTTTTGACTACATTGGATATTTTACAGTTTTTACTGCATTGAATATTTTATAGTTTTGACTACATTGAATATTTTATAGTTTTGACTACATTGGATATTTTACAGTTTTGATTACATTGGATATTTTACAGTTTTGACTACATTGAATATTTTATAGTTTTGACTACATTGAATATTTTATAGTTTTGACTACATTGGATATTTTACAGTTTTGACTACATTGGATATTTTACAGTTTTGACTACATTGAATATTT